>JAGIQG010000007.1:42253852-42853852 GCA_024679065.1 Sphyrna mokarran
TTTCCAAAACCTGCAATATTGTTCTCCTTATTTAAGGAAAGATGTAAATGTGTTAGAATCAGCCCAGAAAAGATTTACTAGCAGGGATGAGCAGGTTGTCTTATGAGGAAAGCTTGGAGAGTTTAGGTGTATATTCACTAGAGTTGAAAACAGTAGGAAGTGACTTGATCAAAATTCTTAAGATCCAGAGGGATATTGACAAGGTGGATATGGAGAGGATGTTCCCTCTTGTCATGGAATCTAGAACAAGGGATCCCTCACTTAAGATTGGGGTGATAAGTCTTTCCTTTTGGAGGGTCATGAACCTCTGAAACCCTCCTCCTCAAAGGGCAGTGGAAGCAGAATCTTTAAATATTTTTAAGGATGAGGCAGCTTGATTTTTGGTCAACAAGAGGGTGAAATGTTATCAGGATTAGGTGGGAATGTGGAGTTGAGACTGCAATCAGATCAGCCATAATCTTATTGAATGGCGGAGCAGGCCTGAGGGGCTGAGTGACCTATTACTGTATGTTATTTGTATGTTCACACGCTGACACATTCAGCATAACAATTTGGGATTGCAGTACATTGTTAATCATCTGCCCGTGCCATTATGTGTTAACCTCTGTCCTATTGCCCCTTTACTAGATTCTACAAGTGACTTGTGTCCTGCAGCTGCCCAGATAGAGGAATATTACTGTAGTATATCAGACAATGTATTGGAGTATACAACCAACTTGTATAGGGTTCGGGCACAAAGTTTCAACACTTTGCAGCCAACTATGGGGTTCATGGTCAGCTTAGTAGTTAGTGTGGTTGTTCCCTTATCTCCCCCCCACTCTGCAATATCTCTGCAGAAATTTGTAACACTTTAATTATTCTTTCAGGAATAGTTAGATCAAGGCTATGCAGGCACTGCCTCTGTTCTCTCCTCAGCCTTGGGAATTGAATGAATATAGGGCCAAGATATTTGCAGGTCAACTGGGGTGCAGAGCTGCACCCCAATGGCAGGGCAGCTGTGCCTTAGTGAGAGTGCTGATATTAGGAGTTTAAAATGGAATACATTCCTCTCTCAGAAAGAGAAACCTCTGTGTTTGAAAAGTGGTGGGACAGTAAACAGCATTTGAAGACAATAGGAATAAGTACAGGGATTACACAGACAAATACAGCCCTTCCCCCTCCGATTACTTCCCTGTTTGTTCTTCAAGCAGAATGGTCCAGTTTAGGCCAGAATGTTCTGCTCTTTGCCAAGCTGAGTAGTCTATAGCAGGGCTCCCTGACCATGCAGATGTTCACAGTCCTTTCCTGAGTTTTAGCAAACTTCCACCTCCCAAAGTGAGGCCACAGTAGGAAAAAAAATCATATAAATATTTGAACAGATACAAAATCACTTAAGAAAGATCAGCACTCTGGACACACAGCTCAGGGATAAGTTGGAGGCATTTGAGTTACCAAGTAATGTGATAAATGTTGTGTGCATTCCAAAATAACTGGCTACTCTGCAATATCAGATAATAATCATAGACATTTCATAGAATCCCTACAGTGCAGAAGAGGCCATTCAGCCCTTCAAGTCTGCACCAACTCTTTGACAGAGCTTCTGACTATCCATGCTGCTCATGCCTCTCATAATCTTGTAGATTTCTATCAGGTCTCCTCTCAACCTCTGTTGCTCCAGTGAGAACAAACCAAGTTTCTCCAACCTCTCCTCATAGCTAGTGGCCTCCATACCAGGCAACATCCTGATAAATCTTTTCTATACCCTCTCTAAAACCTCTACATCTTTCTGGTAATGTGGCAGCCAGAATTGAACGCTATATTCCAAGTGCGACTCACTAAGATTCTATAAAGCGTCAGCATGACTTGCAAATTTTTAAATTCAATAGCCTGGCTGATGAAGGCAAGCATGCCGTATGCCTTCTTGACTACCTTCTCCTCTTGCATTGCCATTTTCAGTGACCTGTGTACCTGTACACCCCTATCCCTTTACCTATCAATATTCCTAAGGGTTCTACCATTTACTGTATATTTCCTACCTGTATTTGATCTTCCAAAATGCATTATCTCACTTGTCCAATGTTTGACTGTTGGAAATTTATGCAGTGTACGGCAAGTCATTATCATGCAAAACAGTATCTCTGGACAGTATTTTGTTATAGTAGATTAAATATGCCAGGTGGGTGGAAAGAGAGTGCAAAATAATTGCAAACTATACATTAGATATGGAACATAGATAAGGGGAGTGGACAAGTGACGTAATTGTCAAGATACCCAATGGAAGGTAGGTGGTTTGCGTCCAATTTAACCAAGAGAATATGGCCCTGTTTATAGCTTTATTTTAGGGTGGTTACTCAGAGACAGGTGTGAGAATATCCAGGCAGGGATGCAGGCTCGTTTTCATGTTATGAATTAAGTGACAGAGGAAAAATGCAGCTAGAAAATAAGGCAAATTGGGAAGTAACGTGAGGGAAAAGAATTGGACGTGTGAGTGTGTGTTTGTGTACTATCTGTTTTCTTACCTTGAATACATACGTACTGTTATTGCTTATACAAACTATTTTCACTCCCGTCACCCTTTGACATTTCATATTTTCTTGATGATGTGACATGTGCATATTCATCTTTAGTTTCATCAGCTAATCAAACATATATTGGACAGGTTTAAAAAGGGCCTTTAAAAAGAAAGCAAAGACATTGATTTAAGATGGCTGCTACATGTCACCTGATATTTGCTATTACAAATTGACCAATTCTGGAAGATTCCAATGTGGAATACAATTAAGGCATGTAAAACACATTAAGATGATGCATTGAGTCCTACTTCACAAGACTTACTGAAACTGTCTGGGACCTCTCTATTTCGCATGCAAAGACAGAAATTCTACCAAGACAATAACTAAATGCAAATGTGTTCTTTCTATCTTATCAAGAAGGGAATGGATCATTCAGGAGTTAATGTGTAAGACATTAAAAAAATCTCATCATCTATGCCAATAGCCATGGTCTACCCAATCATGGGCTAAGAAATTGCCTACTGAATTCATTATGGAGAGAGGAATCATGTGGCTAAAATGACCGTTTTTGAACATTTCCTTTGAACCATATAATGCTACAGTGCAGAAAGACCATTCAGCCCATCGAGTCTGCATTGACCACAATCCCACCCATGCCCTAGCCCCATACATTTACCCTAGCTAGTCCTCCTAACACTAAGTGGCAATTTAACATAGTCAATCCACCTAACCCATACGTCTTTGGAGCGTGGGAGCAATCAGATCACCTGGAGAAAACCCAAACATAGAAGCTGTTTGGCAGGAGTTCAGAAGAATACTTCAAATTGAGCCAGAATGAACCCTCAGCCCTCTCTCCCAAATCCAGCACAGAGATAGAGAATTCATTGCAAAAGGAATCCCTGGTTCAAAAATCAACTTTTGGAAAAGTCAGATTATGCTTTTAAAATGAACTACCTCCAAAAATTGTAGTTTACAAAGACTTCAACTCCATTGTATTTTCAAGAGCATTGTGAAACATTCCTCTTTCAGCCATGGATACCACCAAAGGACTCATAATGAATTCTCTATTTTGTACCTTTAGCATTGAATTTTAATTTGGTTGAAAAGTAATTTCATATTGTATAATTTGTATTTTTGCGTGTGTGTGTGTGTGTGTGTGTGTGTGTGTATGTGTGTGTTGGCACATGGGTTTGCTTTTTAGAGAGTCTTTTATCTTTATCTAGGTGGAATTTTAGGTCAGTTAAACAAACTCCTTTGTGTTTAAAACTCAAGAACACCATTCAGACTGGTTTCTTTGCAATCAGCACGTAAATGGTTAAGCACAAACATTGGGGGACATTGGTGCAAATTAGATCATGTCCAGAAAGGGCATGAGGCTGATTAGCATATTAAAGTCATATCTAAATATGTTTAGCCTTTTTGATGCTTGATTGTCCCAGCTCCTGGGATCATCTGATCCTCAAGCCCAGCTAGAATCACTGCTGGTCTCCACCAGCAGACACCAGGTATGATGGCCACATCAGAGAACTTGGAGGCTATTTAACCCTTGGGGTGGTTGGGGCCATGGCTACACTGTGCTCATCTGGCAGTGCCCACCCACCACCCTGGCAGTGCCCATCTGACACACTGGCAGTGTACCAAGTGCAGTACCAAACTGGTGGTGTCTGAATGGAGGCTATAATGGGGGCTATGTTAAGGGTCATAAAGGGGGGTACATCAGGGGTCATAAATGGGGTCATGTCAGAGGTCAAGAAAGGGGGCATGCCAGGAACCATGCAGGGGGACTCATTGGGAGGGCCGTGTCTGAAAGGGATGGGTAAACATATCACTAATGTTGGGGGTCCAGCTATCCTTGAGGTGGTCTCGCTGAACACTGTGAGGTCGGTGCATCTTTTCAAAATGACACCCAGCTGCTTTGCAACAAGCTCACCAGCGTGTTTTGGCATTGCGCCCTCCTGGAACTGGTGTGCAACTAACTTCTTTCCCAAAAAAGCGATGACGTGTGGGACCATTATGGTTCGATCTGCCTCAACCTTTGCCCCAGTTTTCTCGCCGTCATGAACTCAGTCATATTTTGGGAAAATTCCAGCCTTTGAGTTAACAGATTCATCCCCGTTGATTCACAACAAACCCTGTTATGGTCAGAGCTGAATAGGGATGTTGTTTCACTTCTCCTCACCTGATTTTAACCATATAGAGTAAGTTCACACTTAGATTGCCCTATTCAGTGTCATTTCATTTTAATGTATTTGATAGACCAAGGCCAGGAAGTGCATTTAACATTGGGACTTTCACTTCAGCATAATTTCATGCCAGGGCTGATAGAACATTCATGGCCCAATCAGTGCCATTTTGGAGTGACTTCATTGCTCTCTGACATGTTTTCCCACTCTCCAGCACTCTCTCCCTCTCCCTAGACTCTTTGCCACTCACTGACTTCCTGTCTTACGCTCTCCAACTCTCATGCTTGTCATTTCCCTCCTCAACTCTCCCACTCATCTCTTCCCTTCCTTCCGTCACATTCACCTTTTCTTTTCCTAATTTTCATACTCAACATTTCCCTCCCTGACCCCCCCAGTCACAAATTCTCCCCTCCCACGCTGGCTTCATTTCTCTTGTCATCCCCTTGTTCACAGAAGGATTTAGAAAAGAGAATAAGTGCCTGGGAGAATTGGATAGAGGAGTGCCAAATGGGAGAGTTGTTGAGAGAGTCAGTGAGCAAAAGAGTCAACCAGTGGGAGATAACTAGAAAGAGTAAGCTTTTTCCTTTTCTTTTTAAAAAATGTATTATATTGTAAAAGTTATTTCATTTACAAATTAGAAATTCAGTATTGTACACTATTTCAGCTTTTAATAATTTAAATCTTTTCTGACAGGAGAGGCTCTACAGAATATAACTCCAGCATTTACTTTGGTTGCAGTGAGAAAATATGATTCACTTAAAGCTGTTTCACATAAAGTTGTTTCATTTAAAGTTGTTTTACTTAAAGTTGTACTTTTCAGGAATGCAACTAGAATTTTAAGCAAGGACTGTATGACCCTGGACTTCAGTGCTCTTTTAACTCTGTTGTTTTTGTTTCTGCCCCACAGCTTTACTTTTCTTATTTGTCCCATTGTATCAACAGCATAACTTCTAACATCCCAGCACTTTGATCTTCTATTTCCCACTTGTTTATTATCACCTTAACCCTGCCATGAATCTCAGTTTTCTATGAAACTCTTTGCTCATTGCACACCACCAATGTCTCCATCTGGCCCCCTTGTCATCAACTAATATCCAAAACTTCTATTCTGCTCTGTCCTCCAATAAACTCCTGTGAAGTGATTTTGTATTGAATTCTCTACACCCTAGCTATGACTGTAACACAAGATTCTGCATGCTCTCCTATCCTTCTCTATGTATGCTTTGCCTGTATTGCATGAGAAAAACAATACTTGTTACTATATACAAATATATGTGACATCATAAATCAAATCAAATTCAAATTGCTTCTGCCTCTACTAGCTTATCTGGAAATGAAGCCATTCTTTTCTTGCTCAACATTCTCTCAGGCTGGCCCAAAGCAGTGTAAGGTAGGAGAGTCAGAGATGAGGAAGCCACATCCCTTCTTTTGTAGCACTGGCTGCTGCAAAGCAGTTAGGTTTGACAGTCCAGCTACTTTGAGAAACCAGGGCAAAGGTAAGTTTTTAAAATAAGTGGTTAGGGTTGGAGTATGGTGGTCAGGTTATTTAGCGATTGCACACAGGATTGGTTGGTTGGGGATTTGGGTGATCAATAGTGAAGGCCAATTGGGTTCTCAATAGGGGGATGGTGGTGTTTGGGTGGTCTGGGGGAATGGAGGGGGATGCAGATGGTTGTTCCAGTGAGTGAGTGAGTGAGGTTGGGTTAGTGGTGGGGAGGGGCATAAATGACCAGAGGTACTCAGTGAGCAGTTGGGAGTTGATGGTCATGGGTGATCATTGGGGGATTTAGGTGGTTGATGTGGATGGTCGGTAGAGCGGGTGGGAGTGGTAGTTGGGGAGGGGAGTTTCCACTGTGGCTCAAGAATGTGGGGAGAGACCCACAGAGGGTCAGCGGAGGGCTAGTTCTGGGTATCCCATGGAGGTTGGGGATGTGTAGGAACTCAGTAAAGTTTGACAACACCAATTTTAAATCCAACCGATTTATTTGATAGCAAATCCACGAACTTTCAGCCTTTGTGGCCTTCGTCAGGCGAATGAGGTGTTCTGGTCTCCAAAAGCACACGTATCAGAGACCAGAACACCTTTTGGAGACCAGAACACCTCATTCGCCTGACAAAGGCCACAAAGGCCGAAAGCTTGTGGATTTACTATCAAATAAATTGGTTGGATTTAAAATTGGTGTTGTCAAACTTTACTGAGTTTACCCCAGTCCAACACTGGCATCTCTACATGATGTGTAGGAATCCAGTGGACAACAAGTGAAGATCTGTGCAGGGTAGGGATGGGTGATATCAGTATCATAGTTATTTAAAAACGGAAGTGGTTTTAATTATTCTTGCATTTCCTGGTGAACTATTACTGAAAGATAATTGGAAGTATCTAAAGTTTGAGATTTATTTCATACCTTCAGATAGTTCCCAATATCAAGCAATTGCTGAAAGAAAATTTGAACTTTCCAGGCAATTGACATGTAATCCTTATCTGGACCTTTGGGTTGTTCTCCAGCACGTCTTTGGGTTACCTCATGGTATAACACCCTGGAACTTGGAAGTTAGGGACCTACAAATTCTATATCAACATGCCCTCAAAACTAACGTGCCAGCTGTTTGATTGCAAAGTTCATATTCCCATTTACTTTCTGTATTTTGATATGCATTGTGCTCTTGATACCTTGTCTTATCCCTTACAACTACTCTACTTCTGAAAACTGCAATGATTGTCATACCTCTTCCTCTCTATTCTATTTGTCCCTCACCTACCATTTTTACTGCTCAGGCCTCTATTTTCATATCCAGATTTTTAAAACTGAATAAAGTAAAACTGGAATGATATCTGTAAAAATTATGTTGAAATTGTCAAGTTGTTATTAAAAACACAACTTGTTCACTTGTTCAAGAAAGGGAACCTATTTACTTATATTGGCTGGTTTATATATGAGTCCAGAGCCATGCCAAATTACTTGCCTTATAAATGGAGTCATAGAGGAATAGAGTTTACAGCATGGAAACAGACCCAACTTATCCATCTCCCGCACCCCGCCCCCCACCTTTTTTAACCCCGAAGCTAGTTCCAATTGCCTGCATTTGGCCGTATCTCTCTATACCCACCTGACCCATGTAACAGTCTAAACGCTTCCTAAAAAACAAAATTGTACCCACCTTCACTACTACCTCTGGCAATTTGTTCCAGATACTTACCACCCTATGTGTGAAAAAAGCTTGGTGTCATCTGCAAACTTACTAACTATGCCTATTAAATTCTCATTTATATAAAAGACATTCAAATCATTTATATAAAAGACAAATAACAGTGGACCCAGCTCCGATCCCTGAGGCACAGTATCGGTCACAGGCCTCCAGTTTGAAAAACAGCCCTCTGCAACCACATTTTGTCACAATTTTATATCCATTTACCTACCTCATCCTCGATTCTTTAAGATTTAACCTTATGCAACAACCTATCATGTAGTACCTTGTTAAAGACCTTGCTAAAGTCCATGTAGACAACATCAACATAAAATTACCAACTAACTTCTCAGTGAAACAAGAGATGGGAATAACATTATATTCACCAGTGAAGCTCACGTGATAAAAATTACTTTTCAAATATGTTTTGATATACCATTTTTATACGGGTGATTGATAAATAAGGAGTTCATTTGGCTTGCTGATAGTGTAAAATAGGTCATATTGATTCAGCAGCTTATTATAAATATCCATGATTTTCATTTCTTGGAGATGTAAAACAACCAATATTGTGCACTTTGAGCTCTCACCCAAAGCCAAAGTTTCTAAATGGCTGGGGCCAACTTAGATGATTGTATCTGCTTTCACTCCCCTGATGTGATAGGTAAAATAATGTCCTGGAAAAGATTCAGAGGAGAGTTTTAAGAATGATCTCTAGTTTAAAACAACTTAATAATTACAAAGAAAAGAGAACTGTTTTTCACTCCAGAGAAGCATAGTTTGATTCAGCATTCTTCTCTCATTTAACTTGAGTTAAACTCAACTTAATGTTGAGTTTGGTCTGCCCATTGTGCTTCTCAACACCTGATATCTGCAATCACCACTTCCCTATACCCCCACACTTCCCACTGTCCCCATTCTTGTAACACACCTCCCCCTCCCCCCCTCCTCCCATGATGGATTTCAATCCATCATCAATCAAGAATGTACAACTGAGTTTATTATACTAGAGCAACAAACAATGCAGCACAGGAAGTGGCCCTTTGACCCACCAAGCCTACGCCGTTACATGGTTTCTATCCATTTGTTCACATCCCATGTATGCATCTAACAAGATACACCTTGAACATTGCTGACGTGCTTGTTTCCACCATCTGCTTTGGCAGTGAGTTCCAGGCACCTACCACTCTCTTTGTAAAAAACTTTCCCTGCATTTCTCTATAAACTTATCCTGTTGTCACCTTGAGCCTCTGCCCTCTTGTAGTTGACCTTTCTACCCTGGGGAAAAAGCCTCTGACTTTCTGCCCTATACATGCGCCTCAAAATTTTGTAGACCTTTATCAGGTTTATCAGCCTTCGTCTTTCCAGTGAAAATGATCCGACCTTATTCAACCTCTCCTCATGCCTAAAACCTTTCAGATCAGGCAACATTGTAGTAAACCTTCTTTGCACCCTCTCCTAAGTATCTACATTTCGCTTTGGACATTTTTCCTCTCCAATATCAAGCAAATACAAATTGCAAAAAAAAATCATAAGTTCCTCATCCTCATGGAATGACTTTATGAAAACCATTGGAATTTATCTGCAGTGAGAAGTGTACACTCTTTGTATCTTTTTTTAGTGAAAGCATAAAGATAGAACTGTTTTGTAAATTGGGCAAACAATAACTTCTAAAATGTAAAAATGTATTTTTTTATTCTGCATGTATTTGCTACAGGAATTTTCAGAATTTTCTTCAAACCCCACCCCCTTCACTAACAAAGATCCCTATTGTCCTGATTATTAATAATATCGCACATCCACAAAATGCCCACAGAAAACATTAATGGGTTAAATTTTATTTATGTTGCTTCTGTTTCATTAAGTGCAGCTCTAACTGCCAGGGGCTAATCTAATTTATTCAGCACCACAAAGTTTGGAGCACCGAATTAACACAGATGAAATTATTTATACGTATCTATGCTGCACTTTATAGTGGCACCAGAATTATAAGATTGTCAGGGATGATTTAACATCACTGAGTACAAGACTTTTAAAGAACATTTACTCCTTGATCATAGCATAAAATATTTACATTGTTAAATATATCAAAATGCCATTAAAACTATTAAAACATTTTTTTCTTTCCTAGGTTCTCTGCTGCTTTCCTGGGGAAAGACTCCTTAGGCTTTACCAATCGGTTCCATTTAAAAAAAAACTTTGGATAGTTAATTTGCATGACCTGCAAATGTGATCAGAGCTAATAAATATCAGTTAATATTTCCATTAACCTGACCATTGTTATTATTTAAACAGACAATGCTCTTTTAATGAACATTATTTTCAGAAATGTAATATCAGGCTTACAGCTTTTACGGTGCAGGGCATTTTACTAGGTCTTGAAATCTTGTTAAGACTTTAGAACAATAAGTAACAAGGACTGGAATATAAAATATTTATCCATATCCGTAAGTAATTGAAAATACAGTTAAGTGTTTTGGAGCACTGGGTCTGGTGTGAAAGTAGCAAATAAAATTGTCGTAATAGTTCTGAAGGATAAAGGTCTAATTAATTTATTATAATAATGTTTGAGAAAAAAACTTAGGTGACAGAGGATCTTTAAACAAGGAGGCAAATTTTATCTTATTATTTTGTTGTATTCAGATGTTATAGTTAAACCTGTGCTCTAGATAATTCATAAATCCTATGTATACCGCAGAGACATCATTATTGTATTGCAGTGTGACAGAGCTATCCCGAGGAAGCTGGGATGTAAAGATCAAAGGTGGTAGTTTGGGGCTAAAATATAGGTTGCCATCAGCAATAATAATGTGAAATGCAGGGTCAGTGAGCTGGAGTTATTGGAAGATAGGGCGGAGTTAGGCTTGGCCATATGGTGAATGCCAAAACCAGGGCAGAACTGTCATGGCTAAGCAAGCTCATAATGCAGGTGAAAGGAAATTGTGATGAAGGAAAAACATGCATCCTGCCATGAAGAAATGAGGACAGAGGCTGAGGGCAACACACTGTCCGCTGACTGACACTTGCACTGATAAGACGCAACATCAGAAGTTGTTCTTTGGCAATGCAAACTTGATTAGGGCAGATAGGCCCCCATCAGGCCTATTCACTGGCAGATGAACATGAAGGTTTCTCAGATCCAGCATGCCTGACTGCAGCATCACAGCCCCTCTGTCACTATCCTGACAAAATAAGAATGTGATTAGTAATTCAGCATCAGGCAACTGGAGCATCTTTCATACTGAAGGCGATTTTGATAAAAAGAGAAAGTCATGACATTGTAGATTAATTGGGACATCTGGATAAACGTGCAGAAAAATAATTTTTATAAAAGAACAGCAGAGATTTCTAGTGGTAATGAAAAAACCATAACTGTTAAAGAAGAATCAAAATTGTTTAGACCTTGCAAAAGGCTGTCTATTGGAAATACTCATCTGTTTTTTCTCTTTCTAGACCCTATGAAATCTGCTGTATATTTCCAATTGATCCTGATGTGTTTTCAGATTTGTTACATTTCCAATTTTTCTGTTTTGCTTATTGTACAGTTAATTTTCAGTGTCCAACGTATATCATAATTCTTTATGTTAGGCAATAAGTTATGTTTCTATCATTCTATTTTCCTATTATTATTGCATTTCCCTCTCCCTCTGCTGTTCCAATCCCTGACCAATCTTGTTGTTGAACAGGGGAGTAGCTATAAGTAACTGAACCCGATTTTTCTTAACCTTCTGTTTGCTAAAGGCAACCTATTTTTCTTTTGATGTACAAATTCTTTCTCTGTTTTCTGTGTTAAATACAGGGATACTTTTCTGTCTGGTCGCGTCATAATGAATGCAAATATTTAAGTTACATGGTAAGCAACTATTGTATAGGATTAAATGTACAATATATACCACATAGTAAAATCATTCAAAAAAATCATCTTTTGCCTTAAGGTTTTTATTCCTAGATGCAATGCAAATCATCATACCTTTGATTTAAGAGAAAATAATTGCTAGGAAAAAAATTACAGCTAGCTTATTGTCCTTATTTTGGTAATTTTTAGAATGAAATTGGGAAGTGTTTCAAAATGTTGGTGGCATGCTTCATGTAGATTAGCAAGCCACCTCCAACAGTTTTAATGTTAAGCGCTTTTACATTTTCTCTCTGCAAAGATGATTATCCATCTTTTAAATTATTTGTTCTGTGTAACTCTGCTATATTTGGAAGATTCAATGTCGCTAAATATCACTTAGAACGTAAAGCATCCCAGTAGTCTGCTGGACTTGTCATCATATTAAAAATTGCCTTATTTCTTTATGCTGCAGTTTCTTTGGTTATTTTCTGATTTGCATTCATTGATACGGATGTGAAACTTCAACTACCCATCGCACTTCGCTGAAGATACAATGGCACAGTTTGAAGTCACTTAAGCTAACTAGTATTTCATATATTGCCTACATTTGTAATATGTCTTTATATTCCTGACTGCTCTGCCAGGTAATTGATACTCTGCTCATTTCACATCCTGTAAAAATGAACATCCAGCACATGTAAGGTGTTGCTGAGGTATATCTCTCTTCTGCACCCTTTCATTCAGCCCAGACAAGGTGAAATGGAAACAGCGACCAAGATCAGGAAGGATTAAAAGGTTAAATTGAGGAGAAGTAGTTTCATTACAAGGACATCTTTTGTAGTTTAAATCTATTTATCATCAAATCATTTATGTATGTAGCATCTAGCTGTCACTCATCTATCATAAATCTATCAAAGTATACCCAGTATATATCTATCATACATCTTTCTGTCTATTATATATCTATTAAACTACATATATATCTGTCATAGATAATATTATTCATATATCCATCTATCTCTCTGTCATACAACTACCTCTATCATCTGTCTTACTCTTCATAGAGCTATCAAACTATCTGTCTAACTCTTGATCTATTCACACATATATAGTTGTATCTATCTTTCTAAACCTCTGTTCATCTATAGACATGGATCCTGATACAGATCGATAGCCTGAGAGACAGAAAAATTGATTGATTGACCTCGTATCTATCCATCTCAATTTACCTATATCTGTATCTATCATATCTGTCTGCCCATATCTGTATTTATCTATGTCATTATCTAACTGTCTCTATATCTTATTTGCCTATCTATTTATATCTATCCATCTATGAATTTTTTTTTATTTTTTTCCTGCACTGTTGCTTAGAATTTTCAGGGGAAAAAAAGTATGTTCGAATCTTCTCCACGACTCCCTGAGGTTACAGAGGTTAGCTGTGAAGACGGCATGTATCTGAAATAAAGAGGTCTGTTAATTACTGAGAATTGGTGGTCTACCATCATTTACATATTCAGGAAAAGCTGCTGGTGTCACTGACTGGTCACTGATCCAACAGGAAATGTAAATTTAACATCTCCTGCCCTGCCAGGTAAGTCTCAGAGAGGATTGGTTGTGGGCTACGAGTGGAGGCACAGGAAAATTTTTTTCCTGATGAACAGTTCTGAGTGGGGCCTGCCTAACTCCTGATCCAAAACTAATTTCAGCCAGGGGTCTTTCAACAGGCCTTTGGTCTCCTTATTACATTTGCAAGGGCCCTAGTGTCGGTTTTTAAGTGGCCATAAGAGAGAGACCTAAACAAGGGACATAATAATCTTAACTAACTGTAAATTACGGCAGATGCTGGAATCTGAAGCAAGAACAAAAAATGCTGGAAAATCTCAGCAGGTCTGACCCATCTGTGGAGAGAGAATGGAGTGACTTTTTGCGTCTTAATGACCCTTCATCAATTTTGACAAAGGGTCATCTATGATAAATTTTGCAGTGGGCTGAAGGTTGGGTGTGCAGGCCACCTCTACTATCTTGGCCAATGCCGCACCCATTTGTTGTCTGTCTCGATGGGCTGAAGGGTGTTTTCTGCAGTGTATGATTCTGTGACTCTAAATTGCTGGCCAATTTCTACCCTGTTGAGATTAAAACTAATGTTTTCACAAAAGATCCTGTATCAGATTTGGAATATTTAAGCAGGTGTGGGAAGGAAATTCGAAACTGGTCGCAAATTGTTGCTATGAGCTGTGGAATTTACCAGGTTAAAAGCCCATGAAGTGGCAACAGAAGAATGTTTAAAAAATCCTTGTTTTGTGAAACAAGATGGATTAAGGACAAAATGAAATAAGGCACCGGCGTTGCTTTCTATTCAATCAAACCAGACAGAATGGAGCTCCCACTAACAGTACAATGTATCAGTGAATGAACAGCAGCTGAAATACTGGGGAGAGAGCCAAGGGATAGCCTTGTTTACTGGGTTCATGTGCAATACTCAATATTAGTAAATCACATTATAATTCTGTTTGTATTAATTATCCGGCAAAGACCTTTAACTGAACACAACTCCGAATTTAGAATTTCTAGTCTCAGAAAAGAGCCCCGTGTTGGTGACAAAAACATCTCCGTATCTCTTATTTCCGTCACAGCAAGGCTTCGTTGATCAATTACCGCTAAAAAGAAAAAAAAATGAATGCTGGAGATCAGGAACAGAAACAAAAAAACTGGTGGAAATGCACAGCAGAACTGTTGGAGAGCTCCATCTGAAACAGTGACCTAGCTTCCCTTTCAGATGTTGATTAGCCTACTGTGTGTTTCCAGCACTTTCTGTTCATAATTTTTTTTCACACCAGCAGTCTCCCTTCCCTCCGAATTTCTTATTGTCTGCTCAAGTGTGGTCCTATATGGGTACAAATTAGCCTCTGGCACCTCACCCAAACAGCCATTATTCTTATGTGAGGCTATGTACTGAGTGTGGGGGGGAGAAACAGCCGTGTAGGGGGTGAGAGTGGGGGCGGGGGAGTTGTGGGAGGAGGGGGTGGAGGCAGGGAGGGGACGGGTGCTGAATAATATGTGGAGCTTGCCTTTAAAGCCGAGCTTGATCCTATTTTGACTTCCACACGTAGACAGTTCCGACAGCCTAACTGCAAAGTGGTCAGGAGTAGAAATGTTGGCATTTTTCATTTCCTGAGACTATTCGCGGGGTGTCAACAGCAGAATGACTACACTTTTTACGCTAATGGCTGGAAATTGGATTTCGGCATTGGGTTTCCCCATGTTTTAGCTAACTGATATTAAAAAGGTAACGCAGTGAAGCTGCAAACAGGAACCCTGCAACTCACCATTAGCCAGTGTAGGCTCAGTGTAATTAAGAATTCATTAAGAAACGTTATAGCCTTTGTTCCATCCTAATGTACAAATGAGGGTGTACAGAACGAATCAAAGGGAAAAATCTTGTCTGTTTTTTCTTTCAATACCCTTCAGGTTCATCCCACCAGCTGTCCTGATTTAGACCATGCAGTTCACTTGTTTTTTGTTCCTTCTGTACCTTTATTGCTTTTAAAAATGATGCTTGAATGCACACATCCAGCAATTCAAGTGAATGCAAGCAGTGAAGGTTGTGAATAAACCTGGAGGAGACACCAGAATGTCCTGCAAATCTGTTGTTACTGAGTCTGAAGGATAGATATGACCCCTAAAAAAATCTGAAAAGGGCAAATCATTAAAACCCCCTGGAAACCAACAGAAACTTTGTACAAAATATTTTCTGTCTGTGAAAACAAGCACTGTTGTAAAAGCCCGAACCCAAGTAAATGTATTACCATAAAATGAACCATGTATTAATGGCTGCTCATCCAGCCTGCCCTCACCGTTAATCAAAATAAGCAAAGATTTGGGCCAGAATTCTCCGATTCTGCCCACCACTGGAATTTTAGTGGGTGGGTTGAGGACAATGTGAATCCCATTGACAGTCGGGTGGGAATTTCCAGCTTTTAGATCAGTACAGCCACAGAATTCTGCCCTCAGTCATTTAAAAAAATCCTCAGACACTCTAAAAGCTTCCTAGAAATTGCAGTTCTGCAAACTTGGGGCAAGTTGTTTTTCATAGCATCTCATGTTGCAGTTATGTTGCTCTTTTAGCATTGCTGAAAAAGATTCTTCTTCACTTAGCACTGACACAAGGGTTGCAGCATAACTGAAAGTCATTCAGGTTGATTTGTGTGCTTTAGTGGCAAGCTTCTGGAGCTCTGGAATCAGTAGGGTGCTCTTTGCACCTGAACTGTACCTGATACTGATAGAGAAAGCATGAGTGTAAACACCTCTGCCATTCACTTAGGTGAAGTTTACATTCCTGAGCTTCCTTCACAGGCATCAGTTCAGTGTAGAGACCAAAACATTGTGCAATTTCAAGAGGAAATTAGATATAGTTCTTGGACCTAAAGCGATTTGATTTATTATTGTCACGTGTATTTGTATACAGTGAAAAGTATTGCTACTTGCACTATACAGACAAAGCATACCATTCAGAGAGAAGGAAAGCAGAGGGTCCAAAATGTGGTGTTATAGTTAGGGCACAGAGAAAGATCAACTTAATTTGAGATAGGTCATTCAAAAGTCTGATGGCAGCAAGGAAGAGGAATCAAAGGACATTGAGGGAAGATGGGGCCAGGATATCAAATTTGATGATCAGCCATGATCACAATGAATGGCGGGAACTGACTCAAAGGGCCGAAAGGTGTACTTTAGCTTCAATTTTCTATGTTTCTACATCAGAAGACTATTGACGAGATTTGTCTGCAGTGCTTTCTCACTTAAAGCTCGGATAATAATAATGACATTCAGTCTCTAGTAGCATCATCAGAACTTAATTTGCATATTTTTATGCATATCTGCAAAGACAGCAAGTTTTAAATGATAAGGCAGCACGGTAGCACAGTAGTTAGCACTGCTGCTTCACAGTTCCAGAGGTTCAATTCCCAGCTTGTGTCACTGTCTGTGCGGAGTTTGCACATTCTCCTCGTTTTTGTGTGGATTTTCTCCAGGCGCTCTGGTTTCCTCCCACAGTCCAAAGATATGTGGGTTTGGTTGATTGGCCATATTAAAAATGGCCCCTTAGCATCCTGAGATGTGTAGGTTAAAAGGATTAGTGGGTAAAATATGTGGGGATATTGGGGGTAGGGTTGTGGTCGGTGCAGACTCGATGGGACCAATGGCGTCTTTCTGTACTGTTTGGTTTCTATGATTCTATGATTCCTTAGGAAGTGAGTGACATTGGAAGGGGTAAGTCATTGCCCATCTGCCTTGTTTTGCCTAGGAGGCAGGGTTAAACGTGAGCCTGGAATCTCAGCTGAGGTGAGTGAAGATCCAGAAAAGCAGGCAAATTAGAGTGCCTGACTTATGGTGCTCTCAGAGTTATGGCCAATTAGATAAATAGCCGCACAATCAAGAGCATAATAATTTGAATGCATTAACTTTATTGTCATTTTCGATCTGTAATCCTTTAGAGAAAAACTTCCATACTGAGTGGAGAGTTCCACTATTATAGGGCTTATATTCCCTATGCTGTACTCCGCACATACATTATCTTTGTGATTTTCTTTGTCACTCTTACTAGACCTCCAGCAGGCTCACAGCAGCATTAAAAGATCAGTCTCTCTGCAAGTGGTACATGCTTCATATCTTCTGTGGGTATCTGCAAATGCCTTCACCTACCAAAAATGTCATTGCGTTGTTTCATTATCATGTTTACCAGCACTTACAGGGCTTTGTAATTAAATTGGCATTTTCATTTGCTAAACAGTCATTTACACCATAAATTGTGCATTTCACAGTTGGATTAGCAAACTTTTTAACATATATATTTTTAGATGTGACTAATGCAGGTGCATTTATAACAGCGCATATTGGTATGAATTTGCACAACTTTAACTAGTTGAATAATTCAGGAGAAAGCATATGTTTGTCTTTTTTTTGAACGATGGAATGTGGAGCCATAGGTTACAAGGGATCTGTTTAAAGTCAGGTATACAATTTATAAATCCACTAGATGGAGCTCTATGATGGTATGAGTGTGCATGGATATGAGGAATACTGAAGTGGACAGTCCATTATAGGGGATAATAAAGATGACAATTGAGCTTATATTAATTAGTAATGTTAAAAATGTGGATTATTTAAAGACGGACTCCTGCCTTTTATATGTTCATCAAGATAATTGCGAAAATCTAAAACCCACACTGCCTGATTATCATAAAAAAACTCATTATGAATGAGGTTTAGGAGGAACCTATCACTCGTTTACTCAGGAAGGAATAAATTAAATCTACTTTTATTACTTAAGATTCTAAGATTTTAGCTGCATTTTTGAGACTGCGGTACCATTATGCTGTAAATTAATCTGTGAAAGCTGTACAATTTAATATTCCAGTTTAAGACTTCAATCTGTCAAAAATTGTCCTGTATAATTTGTCAAGTTGATCATACCAATTTCTTGTTAAACAATGGCTCGGTACAATTTTGTATTGTTTTCTTCTGCATAAATTAAAAATAAGACTGTGGCTGGATTTCTCTGACTCACCCACGGTGACATTCTCCAGTCCCGCTGAAGTGAAGGCAATGCTGAGTACCAAATTCTCCCATCTTGCTGGTAGCGGGGATGGCATAGGAGAATTCCGGCCTGCATATTTTGTATTAATGTTACAGACTGCAAATCTAACTTTAAAAAGTTTCAAATGGAAATTTTGTACAGGTCTCATTGATATTAGAATGTATTTTGTAACTCAACTTCTTCTTAAATTAATTCAGAGAACATGGGCATTACTGGCTGGCCAGCATTTATTGGCTCCCCATAATTGCCCTTGAACTGAATGGTTTACTAAGCCATTTCATTGATATTTAAGAGTTAACCACACTGCTGAGAGTCTGGAGTCAATTGTGAACCAGACAAGTAAGGCTGGCAGATTTCCTTTCCTCAAGGACGTTAGTGAACCACTAGTGGCTGTTTACGACAATTATTTCATGGTCATTATTATACCTTTGATTCCAGATTTTTATTGAATTTAACTTTCATCGTCTACCATGGTGGGATTCAAAGTTAGTCCTCAGTGCATTACTCTGATCTCCGGATTACCAGTAGGAGAGGCAATGGCATAGTGATGTTGTCATTGAACTAGTAATCCAAGACCCACAATAATGCTCTGGGAACACAGATACAAATCCTACCATGATCTATGATGAGATTTGAATTCAAGAAAAATCAGGAGTTAAAGATCTAATGATGATCATGAATCCATTGTCAATTTTCATTAAAAAAAATCTGGTTCACTAATGTTCTTTAGGTTGGAAATCTGCTGTTCTTACCTAGTCTGGCCTGCATGTAATTCCAGAGCCACAGCAATGTGGTTGCCTCTTAAATACCTTTAGGGATGGGCAATAACTGCTGACCAGGGATACACAATAAATACTGGCCCAGCGAGTGATACACACGTCCCATGAACGAATGAAAAAAAGTCAAGTAGCAAAATGACTGCGCACCCTCCTCTCCAGTGTGTAACATGTACAAACATTATTTTCACATGTTTTCAAATGTATACAGTAGAGCCATACCATCAAAAATTTGGTTTTGATGCCTAATGTAGGTAGGAAATAGTAACATAATGAATTGAATCATTTACTTTTACTTACACAAAAACATGGGCTGTTATGGCACACAACACTGCTAATTACCATATTCAGATAATCACCATACAGCTTTTTTAAAACCACATTCAGGAAGACATTCAATGAAGTTAAAAAAAGAAAGCTCAGATAAAGAACTTGAAAATTCAATAGCATTCTGGGAAGGACAATGGGCCTTTGCAGATGATCAGAGTTGGGGTGGAGTTGGTAGACTGAAAGTCAGGCTGGAGATAGTAGTGTGAGATTAGTCTTGACTGGGAGGTGATAGGTTGGGTTTGGGGTTTGGATTTAGGGTAGAGTTGGCAGGTTAAAGGTTGGAATTAAAGGAACACAGATTCTGTAATTCATTTTCCCAAGTATCTTTTTAAATGTCCAAGTTTTCAACCCTGCAATGTCATGACATTTTAAACAGTAAAGGCTCCTAATGTCACATTTCAGTACTCCGACACTGGCTAAGAGAGCCAATATAGGTAGTTAATATGCAGTCATGATATCTGACTCTGAGGAGGATTTGAATGCTTTGTGTTTCCACTAAATTATGGGAATTTAGGCTGGGATTTTTAGTTGGAATAGGGAATCAGAAATTGACATTGATGCCACGATCCCATCTCCATCGCAGCCATGCCAGCAGGCGGAGTCTTCCTGTCTTTGAGGGTTTGACAGCCTTGAATTGGTTCTGCTGCCTCCAGCAGTAGGCCAGATATAGAGACAAAGGCAGAGATGCAGGCTTGCTGCTGCTCAAGTGGTCATGTTAACAAGGGCCCATTTCTATTCCCAGAGACACATAAGGCCTGATTTTATCATCGTGTTGCACCCGTTTTCAAGTGCAAAAACTTGGTAAATTTGGTTGTGAGGTGAGTAATGAGATCCATGTCAGCCTCCACACCGATTCCACCTTTACCAAGGCCCGGAATGGCCACAATTGGGACCATGCCCGAAATGTGACTGCCATCTAAATGCATTTTTCTGCATTTAAATTGACTTAATGGGCTGCACACACAATGTTACCAACTTTACCACTCCATTCATCATCCACAATCAGCACAAAACTGATGTACTCCATAAAAATCCAAATCAGGCACACAAGTTAGAGAGGAGGTAGGTGCTTAGTGTCTGACAGTTCTGTGTTTGAGATTGATGGTGGGAAGGCAGGGGTGAAGTGAGCTCTTTTGCTATTCTGCCTGAGATCAGTGTGGGAGGGAAAGGGAGAGTCCACTGCCATTCTGTCTGAGATCTGTGGGGAGGGAGAAAGTGTCTGCTGCCATTCTGCCTGAATCAGTGGGTAGGAAAGGGGGATCTGCTGCCACTCTGCTTAAGATTGGTGGGGCGGAAGGAGGGAGGGGGCTGAGACTGGTTTGGGTGGTGAGGGGAGGAGTCAGTAATGTTGTGGGGTGGGTCAATGCCTATGGGTGTCAAGGGGAGACATTATTCAGCTCGGAAATGATGTGGCAAGTAAGTGGCATTCTATCTTTTTGTCCGTGCATGCGCAATTGAAGGTGCTGATCAGAACTGCATGGTTTTGGGTGCAAAATTGCCTTGGTCCCCCATTCCAACTGATTGTTGTAGGATGTTAGATACCTGTTGGGAAGTCTTAATAGGGCTTTCATAGTCTTAAGATAGTTAACTTTATGTACAAAAAGCATGTACCTATATACGTTAAAGGTTCAAGCAAGGATCTGTCTTCATGCTTGCTAGTGCTCACAGCCCTGTACAATATTAGACTGACACCTAGATACTGTAAAAAGTCTCACAACACCAGGTTAAAGTCCAACAAGTTTGTCTGGCAGCACTAGCTTTCTCAGTTCAAGCTCCTTCATCAAGTGAGTGAGGACTTATGTTCACAAACTCACTCCCTTGATGAAGGAGCTTGAGACTCTGAAAGCAAGTGCTGCCAAATAAACCTGTTGGACTTTAATCTGGTGTTGCGAGACTTCTTATTGTGCTTATCTCAGTCCAACTCCAGCATCTCCATATCATCCCTGGATATTGGCCATTGCTTCTCGGTCTTTTAGCTAAGATCAAGTGTCAGTTCAAGGTAGGGTCCAATGCCTCATCTTGTTAGCTTGGATCTTGTATGTCTCTCTAATGGGAGACTTGATTTGGATTTTGAATATGGTTTTTTGTAGTAAGCAAGAAATGGGTTTATGTTTACCTGATCCATTCTGAACATTGGCTTTATAGCTGTAAGGATGGAGTAAAAATTTCCTAAAAATGTGTTCTTTGACATCACTGTAAGGATGTTACTTAACTCAATTCCACCATAATTCTATATGTGCTATACCCTTATACTCCATCTCTCCCCAATTCTTTATCAGCTATCTTATCTATCATTCATGCCACGCTCCTGCTGAAGCGAAGTCGGAGAATTTGGTGGCCAGCCAAATCGCTCTTCACTGTGACCGCATGGGAAAATCCTACTGGTATGAATGGTGGTAAGATTCCAGCTAAGGCATTTCAAATTATTCCAGTTTATCCCATGAATTTATAACTGCTACCCCATCTCTGCCCTTCAAGTCTCATAGATTCAGGGAATTTATATGCTTCACGATCCTTCCATATCTCCTTCACACTGCTATGAGAGGAATGGGAGTCTCTGTCAATGCAGGCAACTGCAGGGACTGCAGCAGTTCAAAAAGGCAGCACATCACCACTTTTTGAAGGGCAGTTAGGCATGTGCAATAAATATTAGTTTTTCGGCAGGGATTGGAAGTTTAAAGTGCAGTTTCCACCCTTCAGAATTTAAATGGATCAGGCTACAATGTGATGGGGGTACATTTGTAGATTAACAATGTGTGAGAAAGCCCTTGTTAACTTTTAGGAAGGGTGTCTAGAGCTCACTTTCGGCTTCCCCATTTGACTGTAGCTATCTCAGGGAGTTGGTGTGGTGGTGGTAGCTAGATGTGATGGCAAAATGCATAAAGTACTTATTTGAATATTATGAGCTGTAATCAGACATAATCTTGTCTGGGCTGCTGTGACTCACTAATGTCTCCTTTAGAAAAAACAATTTCTGTATGGCCTCATAAATACACGCTGTCCAAGTTTGCTCCAAAAATGAAAAAAAAATTGATTGATTAATTTGGCAGAGTCATGACTAAAGAATCAGCTTTAAGCACACATTTAAAACTATTCCATTACCGATAAGTCCAAATCTTAGGTCTCCACATTCGGACTGTTCGATCATCTTTACAGATTATTAATGAGTGAGTTGATAGGTCCATCTAACTCTTGAGAAAGCTATCCAAATTGTTTGGCAGTCTGAATTCCAGTGCAGCACATGCCCAATTTAAGAGTGAACCATGGTTCGATTCCTGGCTTAGGTCACTGTCTGTGTGGCGTTTGCACATTCTCCCCATGTCTGCATGGGTTTCCTCTGGGTGCTCCAGTTTCCTCCCTGAGCCTGAAGCTTGCCAATTCAGAACCCAAAGTTGCCATTTGGATTTCATAACTCCTGTGATTTTCATACAGATGTCACAACTTCAAAGCCCAAAGATGTGCAGGTAAGCTGGATTGGCTATTTTAAATTTCCCTATAGGGGACTAGATAGGCTAAGTGCATGAGGTTATTGGGATAGCGTCTGGGTGGGATTGTGGTTGGTGCAGACTCAATGGGCTGAATGGCCTCCTTCTGCACTGTAGGATTCTATGAATAATAAGGACTTGAAGAGGATAAAAGCACATTCAGATTCCGGAGCAACTTTCGAATGAACAGAGATTACCTGCACAGACAGAGCTGACCATTCCTCCGGCAGTAATGTGAGTGAGATTTGGAAGGATTATAAAGCCTCCAGACTCAGAGATCTGAAGGGGGACATAAAATAGTAATAATAACATAAATACATGGTGTAAACCAGAATTATTGGAAATATATTGGGTAAACAGTTGGGGGAAGCACAGTATTAATGTCTGGCATATTTGCATTAACATGGGACTGAGTAAGACACCACCCATAAACCGATGTAAGATAATACATGACCCACAGCTGAGAGTTAGTCTCGTGTTGGATGGAGTCATGGAGACAGCTCCTAGCTTGAACCTGTTACTGTGTGTACAATGTACTTGTAATAAATGCAGGCTGTAATAAATAATCTTAAGAATATAAAGACTTCACTAAGAACTATCTAATGGTATCCAATACCCTATAACGGAGACAACAAAGACTTTATCTGCCTTATCACTCCAGCAAATTTTCAGGATAAGGTCTGATGATTTTAAAACAGTACAATGGTTAATATTAAAGTTGCCCAAACTTTGCTTGCCTCTGACTGGTTTCCCAAAGTACTTATTAAGCACCACTGTGCATGCCTGATTTAGGAAGGCTTTGAAATTGTGACCGTCTCTATGAAAATCGCAGGAGCTCTGAAATCAGCACTTTCGAAATGGTAACCTTGGGTTCTGAATTGGTGAGTCTCAGGCTCATGATTGCCTCCCCTCTGCTGCTGCAAATGGTCAGAGAATGAAATAGAAATGGGATTACACTTCCGTGTCAGTTGGATATTTGTTCTCAATTCCATGTCCATCATGGAACCACAAAATGCTGGCCTTAGCATTACTACAGTGCCAGTTAGGAGAAGATCATGTACATTGCAGCTTATATACAATGCTTAAATTCAACAGCCAGAATCCTCCAGTCTTGCATCCCCGCTACCTCTGCCAGCGAGAATGGAGAATTTGGCATTCAGTTCCATTCATAGCAGCGGGAGCAGAGAATCTCAGCCACAGGTCGCGTGACCCAGGTTGGGACATGATCAGTGTTTGTTACGGTGCTTAGCTGGAATTTTCAATCTGATACTCAGATGTAAGGCTGAGTTCTAAACAAGGTAGTCTGGTAGTCAATTTATTTCTGAGACGATTATCAAAAAGAGATCTCATTACAATGTAATCTTTCTGACAATGATGATATATTGATTACAAATTGTAAACTTTTTAATTTGATGCACAAATACCTCAGTATAATAGCTAATATAAAACTTAATTTAGTTCAAATGATGCATATCTAGGAGTATATTGCTTGGTTAATATAGCAGTAAGGTGTTTGGAACACTCTAAAATTCAATTGTGGATTATCAATAACCTCTAATTCTAAGATATGTCATTATTTATAAATGTACTTTTTTATATATGATATAGATATGAAGGCAGCAGCTTGTTCTCGAATGGAAAGCACCAGTATTTATACCATGTGACTCATACTGCAGTATGAGTGCCATGTGACTTACATTGCAGTGATAGGGGCTTTTATTTCACTGACTGCTACAGGGAAATAAACAAGTGTGTGTATATTACTTTTTATGTCATCCCTTCTGCTTTATGAAGCAAATTAACGCATATTACACTGATGGTGCTCAACTTTCAATTGATGCTCCCTCTTCCAACAATATTGATTGATATTTGATTTTTAGCCTTTTAATAAGTTCACAGTACTTTTCATACACATAATTAGATTTTGAGGGCTGAAATGGCATTGCTATTGCTTGCGCAGATATTCGATTATTATCTAACTTCTTTGCAAAATTATATTCTGAAAACTCCTGATAATAAATATTGGAGAAGTGGATATTTCTTCAGTCAGAATATCTCTCTGAACCTTGCAGCACTGAGAGGCTTTGATAAGTTCCAAGCATCTTTTAATAAAACATATGGAAAACGTTTAATTGATGAATAAAACATTAGGGCGTTGTTGGGATCAATCCTATATTCCAAATTCATGGCATCTTTAAATTAACCAGCAATAAGAATTTATTTTCATCAGTAATTCTTACCTAAAGACTGTGTCTACCAAGGCAACAGAGTAACTTTGAGTATTGCAAATCTAGTGCACAGCACTGAGAATGATAGAATATAGGTGGTTTCACAAGTGACACCTCCCTGTTCTTAGTTATGCCATTGTGATAAGGAGAACAGAAGAACAGAAGAACAGAAGAACATAAGACCTAGGAGTAGGAGTAGGCCATCCGGCCTCTCAAGCCTGCTCCGCCATTCAATAAGATCATGGCTGATCTTTTTGTGGACTCAGCTCCACTTATCTGCCCGCTCACCATAACTCTTAATTTCTTTACTGTTCAAAAATTTATCTAACCTTGCCATAAAAACATTTAATGAGGTAGCCTCAACTGCTTCACTGGGCAGGGAATTCCACAGATTCACAACCCTTTGTGTGAAGAAGTTCCTCCTCAACTCAAAATCTACTTCCCCTTATTTTGAGGCTATGCCCCCTAGTTCCAGTTTCACCCGCCAGTGGAAACAACTTCCTTGCTTCTACCTTATCTATTCCCTTCATAATCTTATATGTTTCTGTAAGAACTCTCCTCATTCTTCTAAATTCCAAGAGTATAGCCCCAGTGTACTCAATCTCTCCTTATAAGCCAACTCTTTCAACTAGTGAATCTCCTCTGCACTCCTCCAGTACCAGTTAATCCTTTCTCAAGTAAGGAGACCAAAACTGTACACAGTACTCCAGGTATTGCTTCACGAGCACATTACACAGCTGCAACACAATCTCACTGTTTTTAAATTCCATCCCTCTAGCAATGAAGGATAAAATTCCATTTGCCTTCTTAATTACTTGCTGCACCTGCAAACCAACTCCTTGAGATTCCTGCACAAGGATATCCAGGTCCCTCTGCATAGAGCATGCTGCAATTTTTTACCATTTAAATTATAGTCCATTTTGCTGTTATTGCTACCAAAATGGATGATCTTACATGTACCAATGTTGTACTCCATCTGCCTGACCCTCGCTTGCTCACTTAGATTAACTATATCCCCTTGCAGACATTCAGCGTCCTCTGAACACTTTGCTCTTTCTTAGTGTCACCTGCGATTTTAAAACACGACACTTTGTCCCCAACTCCTATGCAAAACATAGGTAAATCACCTATGTAAATTGTAAACAATTGCAGTCCCAACTTTTGGTATCTTTTTATATTCTGAGCTAGTTTACTCTCCTAATCCATCTTACTTTTCTTTATAGCTTTTTTCGTGGCTATCTGCTGACCTTTAAAGATTTCCCAATCCTCCAAGTTCCTTAAGAAGCAATACGCTAGCCTGGCACGTGATTGAGAATAAGAAGTGTCCTCGGCCAATTTGGAAATGTCCTCTCCAACTGCAGATTGAGATATTCATCTTCTCATGCCCAAATTATCTCTACATATAGTGATGTCAGACACAGTCAAAAACACACTGGCTGAAAATTTCCTGTTATACCTGCTGTGAGAATCATTACGGGCAGGACAGAAAATTTGGCAGAGCAGTTAAAGGTCAGGTAGACTTGGGTGGGAATTTCCTGTCTTGGGGAGCATGTGGCCAGAAAATCGCACTATTTCTGAATGTTCCCCATGATTGTGTATGTGCCAAACGAGCGGGAAGCTTGTTTCACAGTTACCTGACTCTGAAAATAATTTCCTCTTGACATCTAACCAAATTCTAAGCCATAACTTATGATCACTGGTACACCTTAACCAATCTACATTGATCAAATGTAATCCTTGCAGTATTTAAGCACCTCATTCAACTTTCCTTGAAGTATAGATTTTTCTGTTGTATAAAACTTCATTTTTCTAAGCCTATCTTGATAACCAGCTGCTTTTAAGGTAGATATCAATGTATCTCTCCTCTGAGCCTTTCCCTGGCTTATATGAAACCTACAAAGAGACCAAATTGGACATTTGGTGCAAAGGAGTCCTGACCAAAGTCTTATATAAGAATAGAATAGTTTTTCTTGCTTTGTATTTAATGTTCCTCATCTGAGCTCTCTATTTGCCTTTTCAATAGCTGTGTGATCATTAGTTTTATTAGGCTCACTGCAATGCAGTGCTGTGAGGAAAAGTAACATGCAGACTGACTGTATCTAACCAGCTTATGCTTGCAAACTCAAAACACATGGAGGAGTTTTTCTCCCCTTCCATGATGTGTTTCACAGTGGCAGGAGACACTGGTGATGGGTCCTGATTGTCTCATCATTGCCAATGGGGTTTAACATTGAATGTATCCTTCGTTACTGGGAAACCCATGAGAACGATGTGCTGTAAACACCAGCAAGATTTTGGCAAAAGTATTCAACATTAGATGTGATTCCATAATGGACAACATTTACAGAATAATCCTCAGTCTTGCAGCTGAACTCTTGTTTTTTGGTGGGTGAGAAACAAATTTGTTGAATAGATTGCATGGTTTAAGTTTGGAGATTGAATGTCACATCAGTCAGTTGGTCTGATAATAGTATGTCAGCACAAATTCAGCAACTGCGAGTGTATGCAGAATTATTTAAGCCAGTGCCCTTCTCATCATGGGGAGGAGTCTAGCTTGGGTGGATAGTGGCTGGATATTTAGTTCACATCCTTGGGAGGGTCTTTATCTTCTATAGCTTTAGGACCCCCAGTATAAGTGATGTGTCATCATAGCAATAGTGAACATCTAGAAGGGGAGAGAAAATAAAAAGAAGATAATGAGCAAGTTACTTCTCCTCACAGCATTGCATTGCAGTGACCCTAATAAAACTAAATCTCAGTGCCATCATGCCACTCCAAGAAAGCGCAGTTCCCTGCACATGGCAATAAAAGTTATTCTGCAGCACAAAGAACTATGAGGCTGTCAGGTTAATAGCTGCCTGCTGATCTTACACTGTATCTGGTGTGGAAGACATACATCTACACTTTCCAATGACAAAATGATCAAGGAACACTCTAAAGTGCGACGGAGCGAAGCAGCGCTGAAGTTATTGACAATCCCAGGCATAGTCTTGTCAGAATGTGTAGGATGAAATAGTTTTTAAAAAGTACATATAAATAGACCTTGTGACACAGTAACATTGCAACTGAAGGCCAAGCCAACATAATACAGTTTCTGGTAGTTTACTCCCCTACCATAATTCCATCCACACTGATGGAGAGGGAATGTTTGGGCACTGAACAGTCTGATAAGTATATTATTGTAATACAAATCTAGCTCATTGTTCTGCAGGCATATAATACCGAGCATTGGAAAATAAAATGAGAGGAGTGTACAGAATTATCAAAAACAAATTAAGTCGTTATGTTTTTGTGATAAAGCAACAAGATAAATACCTTTATGTTTTTGATTTTGCTGAACCATTGCTAACAGAGTTTTTAAAGGGTCAATATGGAGCAGAACCTTACTGCATGCTGATTGGTTACCTAGGTTACCCTTGTACAACCCTTAGGCCACACTGAAGCTGGATTGGAAGCTCTGAGCCTGGGGTGTGTGGAAATATCTAGACACTCACTGTCGCATAAAACAAAAATAAAACAAAGAAAATAAGCAAACCAGTTTGAAACGGGGAATGAATATATATGAAACTACTTTTTAAAAATCAAATATAATCTCAATCTGGTCCACATTTGACCTTGTCAGATTTATTGCCTCACATTAAATGGAATTTGGGATTTGACTAGTTTAGCCATGAAAAGAAACAGCATGCATTCAGAAAGCCAGAAGGATCTGTGATGGGTGGGAGTTGGAGTGGGGTGAGGGGGTGGAGGGGAATAGCATATGATGTGATCTATTTTCTGCACTCTGTCAGAATAGTTTTTGATACTGAAGTCAGTGATATGATTAATGTTTTATTTCATGTACAGTAGCTACATCTGGAGAATAATATGAGAGATTGCTTAAGCAAAGAATATCCAGTAATAAATATCGTGCTGAGGTTTTCCAGTATACTGTGCTCTGTGAGCAAAGTGCTGGATGGGGTTGTCAGCTGTGTTGTCAACAGCACTTTTTCAGAAGTTGCTCACTGATACTCAGTTGGGTTACACCAGGGCCATTCAGCTCCTGATATCATCACGGCCTTGGTTCAAACATGACCAAAAGAGATAAAGGGAGTGATCTTACTTTTACGCTCTGCCAGCTAATGGGCGGGGCGAGCTGATAAGATCATGTGAAAACCCAGAAATCAAATTCACATCTGATTTCTCGTCTCTTCCGATCTTACTGGCACCAGATATCCGGTGAGGTCAGCCTCCAGCCTTCAGTGTGAGGCTGAATACTTTATTTAAATTTATAGAAATTCAAATTTGAAGTTGTCCAGGCTCACTTGCCTGTTTGGCCACGGTAGGAGAGAGTCTAGGGGGGCAGGGGGGTCGGGGCAGATTGGGGGCAGACTGGGGATGGGGACTCGCTGCCACTCTTCAGGCATTCGGTGGCGGGGGGGGAAAATGATAGGTCTAGTTGAGGAGAGGCAGGATGATAATTTTGAGCTGGGTGGGCCTTGCAATTGGCCATGTGCCTTTATGATAACTGCGGGGAGGGGCGCAGATGCAGTGTTGGGTTGAGGCTGGCTGCAACAGCAGAGGCCTGCCAATTGTCTCTCCCAGACCTGTTTGAGCTCTGTAGATTATTATTGCAGATATGCAACAACAGAGGCCTGCACATGTGCAATGTGCTCTCTGTTGCTACAGTGGACTTGCTGGATTTAAACCCTGCCCCTTCTCCTACAGCCAAGGAATGATTTTTGCTGATTTTTCATGCACTGAGTGCATAAAATAGCATCTTTGGGAAGCTCTCCCATTTTCACACTTGTCCTGGATGGGAAATTTGTTTGATAAGATTGCCCTCAAATTTGAGAGATGAGGTGAAGGTGACTGGCCTTGATATCTTTGTGGCACTTGACCAAGTGTGGCATAAAGCAGCCTGAAAAAACAAGATCAATGGGAATCAGGGGGCAAATGTAGTACAAAGAAAGATGGTTGTAGTTATTTGGGAGGAACAATCTTCTCAGCTCCAGGAATCACTGCAGGAATTGCTCAGGATACTGCCCTAGGCTCAACCACCTTCTGTTGACTTTCTTAAAGACATTCATTGGAATTCTACTGTCCCTTTCACCACAGAATTGGAGCAGGTGAGGGGTGGACAATGGAAATGTCCATTGACCTTGGGGCAGGAATTTCTAGTCTCGCTCGAGTGAGGCTATAAAATCCCATCTGTTCGCGATAGATGTTCCCTCTAAAACAAGGTCAGAAGTGAGAATGTTCAGCACCATTCAAAACTCTTCAGGTACTGAAGCAGTCCATATCCAAATGCAACAAAAGCCTTATAATTTTTAGATTTGGATTGGTAAGTGGCAACTAACATTTGCGCCACGCAGGGGAAAACGATGACACAGTGGTAATGTTATTGGTCAGTAATCCAGAAGTCTAGGTATTGCTCTGATGATGTGTATTTGAATCCCAGCATAACATTTGGTGAAATCTAAATTCAGTTAATAAATCTTGAATTACAAAGCTAGCCTTGGTAAGTGACCATGAAACCATTGTTGATTGTCATAAAAACCCATGTGGTTCTCCAATGCCCTTCAGAGAAGGTTATGTGTTATCCTTAACTGGTCTGGCCCACGTGTAATTCCAGACTCACGGCAATGTGTATTAATTCTTAACTGCCTTTGAGATGATCTAGCAAGCCATTCAGTTGTATCAAACCGCTACAAAGTCTTCAAAAAGATTGGATTATCCAGCATCGACCTATTCATCAGAAATGAAAACGGTAAACTCAGCCCTGTTCAATCCACAAAGTCAGCCTTACTAACATGTGGGAGCTTATGACAAAATTGAGAGAGCTGCCCTACAGACTAGTCAAGTAGCAGCCCGACGTAGTCATGCCCATGTTTAACGAAGAACAAAGAAAATTTCGGCATAGGAACAGGCCCTTTGGCCCTCCAAGCCTGCGTTGACCATGCTGCTTCTCTGAATTAAAACCCCCTACCCTTCCGGAGACTATATCTTTAATTCCTATACTATTCATGTATTTGTCCTGACACCCCTCAAAACTCACTATCGTATCTGCTTCCATATCTTCCCAAGCAACAACTTCCAGGCACCCACCACCCACTGTGTAAAATAACTTACCTTGTAAGTCTCCTTCAAACCTTGTCCCTTAAACCTGCGCCCCCTTGTAATTGACTCTCCCACCTTGAGAAAAAGCTTCTGACTATCCACTCCGTCCATGCCCCTCATAATCTTGTAGGTTTATCAGGAGCCAAATCTTGGCTTTCCAAGGGTGAGAAAAATTGAAATGTGGCTCCTACATGAAGCCCAGTCTAGTGGCAGACCATTTATTGTGGGAGGAGCTGATGTGTCCTGTTGCAGTGTGTGGTGATGGAGGGAGAGTACATGCAATTTACTTTTCAGTGCTCTGAAGTCAGGTCAGTGATTGTGTTGGCATCTGATTTTATGAACTGCTTCAAGTTCCTTGGATTCCAATGAGGCCTTGCTACTTGCATACCTTCATATTTAATACTTGAGCTTCAACTCCAAGCTTCACAGCTGAGGCTGTTCAGCTCTGCGGAATTATTTTAATTCTTTCCCTGTGTTTTATGACCCTGACATGTCTGTTTTCATAGACAGTAAAGTAAACTGCTGCCTAAAAGAAAATGAGTATATCTTGATAAGATTGAGACATATACTTATGGAAATTCTTTTGTGTGAACTGAACTGACACTTTCCAGTGCGTATTGGGGATTATCCATTGACTTTAGATAAGACTTCATTTGTTGGCATAGTGACACCATTAAAAAAACACTACTGCTTATCTATTTAAAATGATACATTGAAGTAGAAGCCAGCTGGGACATCAGCAATTTTTTTCCATCATAGTAAGTGCTTTTACTTGCTACAGCTTTGGTATTTTTTTGTATCGAAGTCTTTCAATGGGAAATCACTAGATAATAGAAATCATCAGCTCTGATCTAATGCATATTGAGAAGGAAAGCATTTCCTTGGCCATCTCACCTGTGATTCTTATATTTCCAGATCCTTGCCAAAGTTCTCCAATGATCCCATGTATTTTCTTTTCCCTATCTATACACTGCGAAAAAATTCTTCTTGCATGATTAACGTTTAAGTATATAAGGAATGTCAGAATGTAATCTCACCATTCAGCCTTTCTATTACACCATCTTACTTGAGCACTCAGTCTGACCACTTTTCACTGGTTTCAGATCCATGAGTCTACTCTTTGTTGACTGAGAAATTGAGCCTGTTCCTTGCTCAAGACTATTAATGACTTAATAGTCTTAAGTCATTGAGTTATACAATCGAAGAAACTCTACAGTGCAGGAGGAGGCCATTCAGCCAATCAAGCCTGCACTGACAACAATCCCACCCAGGCCCTATCCCCTTAACTCCATGTATTTACCTTGCTAGTATTCCTGACACTAAAAGAAAATTTAGCATTACCAATCCATCTAACCTGCACACTTCTGGACTATGGGAGGAAACAGGAGCACACGGAGAAAACCCATGCAGACACAGGGAGAATGGATAAACTCCACACGGACAGTGACCTGAAGCCAGAATTGAATCCAAGTCGCTGACACTGTGAGGTGACAGTGTTAACCAATGTGTTACCGGCTACCCCACATAAACTGCACCGGATAGCAGTGCATTCCACAATCTGATAACTTTAATTCCCAAGATCAAAAACAGAAAATGCTGGAAAATCTCAGCAGATCTGATGTGTGTGGAGAGAGAATTGAGCCAACATCGAGATAAATCTTTGTCAGAGCATTAAGTCTCAAGATGTTGCAGGAAAATATCACTCTTTGCACTCCAAAATCTCAAATAATGAGCATGTTCTGATCTCGTGTATATATTTCGTCCTATGTATCTGTCAGAATAATTTAGCAAGAGTCAAATAATTATGCTATTTTTCTAAATGAGCCTCAAGTTACTCATATTTTTTGTACATCATACATTCTGTATTGCCAGTGTTGTTAAATTCCTGCAATAGTCAATGCACCAGCAGCTTTTTTTTTAAGTTTTATTTATTAGTGTTGCAAGTAAGCTTACATTAACACTGCAATGAAGTTATTGTGAAAATGCCTTGTTGCCACACTCTGGTGCTGTTTGGGGCACTAAGCGACAACTTAGCACGGCCAATGTACCTAATCAGCACATCTTTTGAACTATGGGAGGAAACCAGAGCACTCAGAGGAAATTCATGCAAACCTTGGGAGAATGTGCAGACTCTGCACATTCAAGCTGGGAATTAAACCTTGATGTCTGGCAAGTGCTGCTCTGCCACTGTGTTGCATTTGTAAGGTAACATTTAAACACATTGAGACCATTGCCTCTCAGTAAGTGATAAGCTTTCCTTATTTTTTCCCAGAATATACACAAAAGTAAAACTTCTGAAGTCATCTACTTGGCTCAGGTAACAAGGTTTTTTTTGTTATTCAGCAGCATGTGATCTGGAATTCACTGGGTGGTCGAAGCAGATCCAAGGTCACTTTTAAAAGGGAACTGAATATATACTTGAGAAAGTGAAGACAATGCAGGGCCAAGGGAATGGAGTAGGGAATTGGAAGTGATAGGATAGCCCTTTCAAAAATATGGTACAGTGATGCTGGGATGAATAGCTTTTTTGTTGCTGTGATTCCATTATTCATTGATTTTCTCTCTGCCTGCTGCCTGAGTTGTCAGGGAAAAAAATTCTCCTACCTGGATTGGAATTGAAAGAACATTCCTACGCTCAGGAAAGAAATGGTGGGGCATTGAAGGATTGCTTGGCTGTGTGCAGCTCCAAAACTAGCCTCAGGCTACTCTGCACTATCTTGCCATTAGTAAATAAGAACAGTGGGATAGAAACAAAAATAATGTTGGAGAATCAAGAATAAAATAATCTTGACGATAGTGAAAAACGTGTCATTAATCACAGTGAGAAATATGCTATATTAAGGTGCATACTTAGTAATAATCCAATATCAGAAAATCAGAGGGAAAGTGAATGTCATTTATAATCCTACAATGTTGAAGAGCATATACCATAGAATCATGGAAGTATAAAATCCCTGCAATGCAGAATAGACTATTCAGCCCATCGAGTCTGCACCAGTAATAGTCTGACACAGTATCTTACCCAGGCCCTCTCTTCTGCCCTATCCCTGTCACCCAACACATTTACCATGGCCAATCCAACTAACTGACATCTTTGGACACTATGAAGCAACTTAGCACGGTCAATCCACCTCATCTCCTCATCTTTGAACTTTATGACAATAAAAAATAAAAATTAACTCCCATAATTTTCAAACAACAAAATGAAGAGGAAAGTTGTTCACCATCATCGACCTGAAAGAAAGCAATGTGAAGAAAACTTTGGAGGATTTTGGGTTGGGAACCTGGCATCAAGGTGAAAAGTGGATCCTGACCCTAGACTGTGTCATGAGGTATAAGCAGTCAGCAATTTTGCCTTGAATGGCCACCTAATGGCCAGAGGACATGTTTGCCAATAAATTAAGGATGGTGGGCAGTCTCTTAAAGTTGGGAAGTCAATAGAAGGCACCATAGCATGAAACGGGCGCAGTCTGCTGTGTAGGTGCCTCCATTTTGACGTGCATTCAGCTGATGGCTATAGCTGCTGGATCACGATTGTGGAGGGCAAACCCAGGATGTGGTTGGGCATGGGTACCTCAGAGTCATACTGGAGCGCTGCACCCACTTCTTCACCGCCTACCTCACCCCTGGTGTGAACTAGGTCAAATGTAATTTTCTACAGGCATGTAAGTAGTGAATAGATAGTAGGGAATGGAATTGAAGTTTTAAGCACAGAGGGTGATATATACTTAGAGGTGCAAGGCTAGGTCACTTAACTCTGTCTACTTTTCCCACTGTCTTGGCAAAGCAACCAGCATAATTAAGGACCCCACACACTCCAGACATTCTCTCTTCCACCTTCTTCCCTGGGGAAAAAAATACCAAAGTCTGAGATTATGCATGAACCAATTCAAGAACAGCTTCTTCCCTGCTGCCATCAAACTTTTGAATGGACTTTCCTTGCATTAAGTTGATCATTCAGTACACTGTATCGATGTCGGTAATACTATATTCTGCACTCCCTCGTTTCCTTCTCTATGAATGATATGCTTTATCTGTAAAGCACACAAGAAACAACAATTTTCACCGTATGTTAATACATGTGACAATAATAATATTCAAATCAAAGCTCCATCCTAAGGCTTGATGGCCACGAAATGTGTGTTCATAATGTGACCAAACAGGTTGAATGTATCAATCTATAAGAGTGGCAGGCAGTTAGAGTGGAAAAGTCTCCTGGTGAACAAGGCCTGATGTGGAGCGGTGCCTCTCAAGTGATACAGGGTGAATTTCCAAGACTGCTAACCCCAGTCCAATAGGCTATCTAATTTGGTGAGAGGGATAAATCAAGATTCTTGCTGGGCATCAAGCCCATTGCAAGCTTTCCAGCCTGTTGTTATTTTTTATTCATCCATAGGACATGGTTGTCACTGGCTGGCCAGCATTTTCTGCCCATCCCTAGTTGTTGTAGGAAGGCAGTTGAGAGTCAATCACACTTCTGTATCTTTGGAGTCATATACAGGCAAGACCAGGTAAAGGCAGCAGATTTCCTTCCCTAAAGGACATTAATGAAGCAGATGGAATTTTCTGACAATGGACAATGGTTTCATGGTCATCATTAGATTCGTTAATTCCAGATATTCTTTTGAATTGAATTCAAATTCTGCCATCTGCTGTGGCAGGATGTGAACGCAGGTACTCAGCACATTAGCTGGGTTTCTCGATTAATAGTCTAGGAAAATACTACTCGGCCATTGCCCTCCTCCACACCTCCACCTGGCAGAAGTAATTTAAATCTAGTTAAATATAATTAATGGGTTTGAGACCAGATGCTTCAGTCTCCTGGTTTGTTCCTGATACCCCCTAGATTAAAAGTAATAGGCTGAAGAATTATAGAGAGGGGGGGTTGAGGGAAAATTATTTTAACCAGAGAGTGGGGATGGGCGGGAGGGAAGGGGGTTAGCAGCATTAAGCTTCTAAAACATGCAGCGCGTGGTCATCAATTAGATGTATATGATCTACAGCGCTCCTGCCCAGAGCTGAGAAAATGAATCTCTTTCAGCCAACTGATATCTAATGGGCTGAGTGACTGCCTTCTCTGGTATCATTATTTATAAATCTATAGCCAATCCCCTCACTTTACCGAATTAAACTTTCAGAAAGGCCTTCCGTATTAGTTAAATGAGACATCCAAATAATTGTGCCATTGTCATCTGAGATGAAAATGCAGAATCGTGTCCATTTGAACATTGGCTCATTTAGTGTTTTATTGACTCTTTGAAGTTTCATAAGTCTAATTTTTGGATTTGAAATTGAGCTTTGAGTTATGACAATACCACACTTAACAAATAGACCGAAGATCCTCTATGTGAAAACAGATCATTAAAAAACCAGATTCTTCCTTCATGATTTTGCTTTCTCTTCATCAATGTTTGCTGTCTTAAGAACTGTAAATAATATTTCAATGTAATTCATTGGCATTCTGGGACATCATGAGGACATGATAAATTGTTATGCAAGATTGCAAGTTTTTTTATGATGGTTTTCTCAAACTTTTCAGCATCTGTGAATGGGATGATGTGCAGCTGGTCACTTGGAGAGTATACAAGGGTTGGTATTGGGATAACTATCACTCCCTGTGTAGGGAGCTTTTGCCTTCTAGTGATAAGATGAGATTGAAAACTCATGAGGTATTATATGTGCCGATCTTTTTCTCTGCTTAATTGTATACAAGCTCAAAACCGTAGTGCACTGTGCCACCTGAAATATCTGCACTAGGTACAATTTCAGATTTACACTTCATTCTTTTATCATGAGCGTATGTGAAAGATACAGATGCAGGGTGATGGGGGAAAATTACAGGTCTGATTCAGTTATATCAAATATGTAAAATGGATATTGAGTGAAACATCTAATGAGTCTTGTGTGAAGAACCAATTCAGTTACAGGCTTCAGTGATTTTTTTCTGTGTTCTTGTTGCAGTAGGGACTGTCCAGTCATAACTCCAAAAGATTGGTCTCATAAGAGGTCTAAGATGAAATGCTTCCTGTATTAATGTGGGACTGAGTTATTCTCCCCTCAGTTATTCTGACAGAAGAGTAGTGGGAAGTGTTCTTGAATGTCAAATGAACAGCTGATCTCCAATTGAGGAGTCTCACATGCTGGCACAATTCACATGGGAGCATTTCTTATAGTTTTAATATTGTTGAATCCCACCTCAGTAGATCTGCCACCTCCAGCAGGAAACACAATGATTTTTCCACAGGCGGCAGCACTTGGAATTTACTTGAGAGAATTCATCGAATCCCTACAGTGCAGAAGTAGGCCATTCGGCCCATTGAGTCTGCACTGACAACAATCTCACCCAAGTCCTATCCCTGACACCCCACATATTTACTCCATTAATCATCTCAACTATGCATCCTGGGACACTAAGAGGCAATTTAACAAGGCCAATCAGCCTATCCTGCACAGCTTTGGAGTCTGGGCAGAAACTGGTGCACCCAGAAGAAACTCACGCAGATATGGGGAGAATGTGCAAATTCCACACAGCCAGTGACCCAAGCTGGGAATTGAACCCAGGTCCCTGGAGTTGTGAGACAACAATGCTAACCATTGTGCCACTATTCTGCTTCAAGCTTCTGGAAACAGGCTAGCAACGAGTTCCAGAATAAAATCTAACTGTAGCAACAAATGAAATTCTGCCTTGTGCACCACTACAGTGACAATTATAAAGGAAATTGTCTCTGCAAAGTTCTCACATCGTAATTTCAATCTTCTAGTGGTGGTGATGCTAAAATGCCTTGGCCTTTCCAGCTCCTCAGGCTAGAATACAAAAAAACTCCAATGCCTCTATCAACTGTACTTCATCCTAAACCATGCTACATTCTTTTTAAGTACAAAGAATAGCACAAAATTTAATTGTGCTTCTCCTGGAGGTTACATTAGGTCTTGACTCCTCATGTGCAATACCATGGGACACTGACTAATAATTCAAATTTATCTTCTGTCCAGGTTCAAATCATTTGGGAGAACAAATTGTAATAGCCTTCAGCTTTTCTACTGAAAAATTAAATCCATTATCAATAAACAATCTTTGCTTTGCTCTCTCTGGGCCTGAAATTACATTTGCAATGTGCTGCCTGTGCATGGGTACTTTAAACAATGTGTTTCACACCACTGATACAGTTTACTTGTGAGTGTACTATCGTACCTCTTTGATGACCTTGCATAAGTATTATTAACAGGGAATTTAATTGATTTCATGCTCAAAAACTTAAGGAAGTTTGTATAATGTTTGTTGCTAGAATCATAATCATAACATTCAGAAACTTTTGTCGAATGCAATAAATATATTTGTGGACCTGACCCTTTGGTGGTAACTGCTGCTTTTAATGAATGAAGTGTTCTGAAGAGCTGTACATTAAAATTACAGGAACAGTTAAGCAATTATAGATGTTACATCTGTGGTCATAAGAACCTAAGACATAGGAGCCGAAATAGGTCATTTGGCCCATTGAGTCAGCTCCACCATTCAATAAGGTCATGACTGATTGGATGTGTTAATCCTCAACTCTACTTTCCTGCCTTTTCCCCATAATCCTTGAGTGTCCTTGCTATGTCTTCCTCTGGCATATTTTCCTTTTTCTCTGTGGGTTTGGCTTGTAACTTGTTTCCTTAGAAATTCCTTGTCCCTGACCATTTTGAAGAGCGGATTTGTAGAGAGCACAATAGATTGCCTCAATTTGAGAGGAAACTGATGGGAGCCCTTAGCTCTATCTAGGCAGAAAAATTTTCCCTGAATAGGTCAATAATCTGTAATCAATTTATAATCAATCATCTTCATTGATGTTGCTTCTTAATGGATTTAGAAGCCACAGAGGGATTGGGTGGAATTTTACAGCTTCGCTCATCACAAAATCCTGGCCAAGATCAATGGACCTTCCCATTGTCTGTCCCTTGTTCATTCCAGTACCCATGGCAGGCAGGGCAGAAAAAACTCAATTCTCCTATTGCGACCTGCAACTTTTCTGGCAGATCTGATCAGGAGAATCATGTGTTGGCCTTTTTCTGGGATTTGTACATGCGGCAGGAATGCTTGCGCATCTCCTTGAGCTGAAGAACGGTTGCAGTTGAGACCACGCTGGAAACTGGCGGGAAGAGAAGTAAGCCATTTGAATCTTTTAAAAATATATTTGAATATATTTTGCATGTTATTATTGGGTTCGGCATGGAACTTGCTGGGCCTGATAGCATCTTTCACCCCGTCAGGAGTACTTCATTCCAGCGGAGTTTAGAGTAGCTCCCCACATTCGTGGAATGAATGGGAGACTGGAGGAATGAAGGGGTGGTGCAATCGGGGCCCCCAGGGAGTTGGGCTGTGGGGTGTGGTGCCCCCTGGGCATGGGCACCCTGGCAGTGCCAACCTGTGCTCCCTGGCACTGCCCAAGAGCCAAAGTGCCCATGCCCAAGGGCACCTTGACACTGCTCACTGGGTGTGTGATAGTGCCAAGGGGACACAGCCTATTGTGAGTGGGGTATAGGGGCGATTGGTAGAGTGGGGGTTCCCATCGCCACACTGAATTGGGATCAGTCTGGGCTTCAGGGAAGGGCAGCGAATGGGGAAGGCTGGGGGGTTGGTTGATGGTCTACCCGCAGGGGAGAGTCAATGGGGTTGGGTCTGCTAGGGTGATGGGGGTTGGGGGATTGTCACTGCTGGGGGAGATGGACTAGAAATTGGGGTGGGGGATGAGGTCAGAGCTGGCCTGGGAATTGTTGTGGGGGCCGCAATCAAACCATGGTGGGGGGAGGGGGGGGAGGGGCTGGAGGGGCAGCACTGCGGAGGTCCTGGGTTGGCCAGCAATTGAATCAAGACCACTGCGCAGAATTCTGGAGCTGTCAGGCACCGGCGGGATTAGATCCTGCTCCCTGGGTTTTTAATGAGATTTCTGAGCGTGACCTCTGCATTGCACAGACTGGGGAGATTTGAGTGAGAAGCTGCACTGAAAAAACAATCATGATCTAGTTTTTCCATCAATTCAGCACTTCTGGGAGAATTGGCCCCTGTGTCTCCAAAAACCCACACCAGGCATCTCGCCTTTGATTCTGAAAGAATATAGCAACAAAGAGCTGGATGAATGAATAAATCATGACAGTTCCCTATATACTGGGTATTAAAATGTGAGAAGATGTGCCTTTTGTTACATTAATTGGAGACAAAGGAAATGAATTGTCTTTCATTCATATAATGGTGTATATTCACAGTGAGGGCTTGCATGGCCCAGTACAATGCAATTTATAGCTCAAAGCACTGATGGAAACTGTTTTTCTCAGGACTGCAACAAATGTAATGAACCGAGATGTTCTAGCAAATAGGCCATTAATTATCCATCTTGTGCTAGAATAAATTGTAGACTGATTGACTAGGCACACACCACCTGATGCTCAATGGTCAACAAAGTATGCCCTCTTGTGACTTTTTGGGCTATTGGAGGGCTGACCTGGCTTGTGACGAAATTTGCAACTCTCCCAGTATGAGGCAACAAAATTCTTCCAAACCTTCTGAGTTACAGCTTCCTTCTGCAAAACTCTAGGCATATATTTAACTACATTCTTTTTGATCTTTACAAACTGGGAATTGACTGGAAAGGCTAGGTCTTCTGCAGCACTGCAATATTACTCCAGCTTCTCTGATGATGCCCTCTTCCTCCACTGTCAAAAATACAATAAATGCTGGGATCTTTGCTCGAAATCCCAAAATACAAACTGCTAATGTATTTTACCAGTCACTTAATAACACAGAACTTAAATATTGTTGAAAAGAGAGATATTGCTGAAACTTTTACTCATCAGGACAAATGCAAAAAAGCCAAATTTTAAACATTCCCAACAATTTATACTGCAAAAGAAAGGATTGCCGATTAGTCGTTAAGTCAGCTCTGATTGGATAAAATGTTGCCATGGCAAAAGCCAGGGGGAACTATAGGCTCCCCAAGCTCCTGGGTAATTTAGAAATTGCACAAAGTTTGAACAAATTTCTTCTGTTTGCAGAAATGTGGTGCCTAGTTATGAATCATCTTTAATCTACAATGGAGCTAAATGACATCGGATGCAGGCAGAGAAATAGAGTCAAGTTCAAAATCAAATAACTTTTAACTTTTTCGAACATGGAACAGGTTCAAAGGGCTAAATGGCCAACACATACCTCTATTCGTTAAGTTTTCAGATCAGAATAAGAAAGGTTATTTTCTACTGTAAGTGCTAGATTTTTGTAATGTTGAAATAATCCTTTAAAAATACCTTACATATAGGAACCTTGCATATCACACCACTAATCGCTATAAAACTATATCAATGCAGCTTAAAAACTGTACATTGTTCTATTCCTATTGAAGCCTCAGTCGACCAAAATAATTGCCTGTATGCAAACTGTTTAATTGCTGGAAAATGTCAGACTTTGTTTGTCTTTAGCAGACAATGTACATCAAACGGTCTGATCAGAATGTAAACACATTTGATTTTCCTGAAAAATAAATAGCTACGTGTCTATGAGCTGTTGTGATTATGAAACACGCATTAATCTTGTCAATGAAGAACATTTCATCCAGCAAAGCTGTGAATATACTAGTGGTTAGGGGCACACATACGAATTCAATCCAGAAAAAGAACAGAAATATTTAATTAAGCACATAGCCTTTTTAATAAATTACATCCCATTCATTCCCACTACATACAACACTTGATCTAAATGTGAGATTTTTACATCTAGTTATGATTTAAATTCAATGTCTTTCTGACATATCCATTTTATAGTAACATTCACCTTACTAAATGCATCCGTTTCACTGTTAAAGCCCATTTTTGTGATTGAAGGAGTTTTGATAAAAAAAAATGCATCAAATGGTAAATCATGAAAGAGTACCAAACAGAAAAAGGTCATTTGACCTACTAAATCTGTGCCAGCTCTTTCAAAGATACATCCAGTTAACTCCACTGCCTTGCTTTTGCCCATATCCCTGTATTTTTTCTTCATTAAGTATTCGTCAAATTCCACTTTGAAAGCTCCTGTTGAAGTTGCGTCCACCGCCCTTTCAGGCACAACTTCTGTAATGCTAACCACTCATTGCATAATAATATCTTTTCCTCATGTCACATAAGATGCTGTGGCATAATAGCATTGTCACAGGAATGGTAATCCAAGGTAATGCTCTAAGGGCCTTGGGTTCAAATTCCACCACGGCAGATGGTGTAATTTGAATTCAATAAAAATTCTAAAAAGTCCAATGATGGCCATGAAACATGTTAAAAACCCATGTTGTTCATTAATGCTCTTTAGTTATCCTTACTTGGTTTGGCCAATCTGACTTGGCAATGTGGTTGTTTGTTTGTTTGTGGTTGCTTGATTGTTAGCTGCCACCTTGAATGGCCTATCCAATCTCTCTGTCCAAGGGCATTTAAGGGCAAGCAATAAATGCTGGCCCAATCAGTGATGCTCACAATTTATGAATGAATAACAAAATACCTGTGGTTCTTCTCCCAGTTACCTTAAATTTTTATCTTTTGGTTATCAACTCAATCTAAACCTGTCATGATTTTAAACATCTCTGTCATATTTCCTCTTAGTCTCTTTACTCAAAGGAGAACAATCCTGGATTCTCCAGTCTCCCCATATAGCTGTAATCCTTAATTCCATGGATCATTCTATAAATTTCTGTCTTACATTCTCTCAAGTGTTGTAACCAGAATTGGACATGATACTTGCAACTAGGGCTGAGCTAATGTTTTCAACATTGTTTGTTTGCATTTGAAGTTTGATACTCCTCCTAATTTGAACAATTTTGGCCATCTAGTTCCGGATCTACCAGTGTGAAACCCTGAGCTCAATCCAGCGATGACAAAATTGTTACTTTTCAGCAATTTTCTCAATCTGGTACTTTGTGTGCAGTTGGAACAAAGGGGAATTAATTTGCAATAAAATTGCATAACGTTGAGTGAATTGAGGCAAACTTTCTAAGTGATTGAAGTCACTGGTAGAAATGCTGGTTTACCTCAGGTTCAGCTCTTATTCACTCATGGCATGTGAACGTTGCTGACAAGTTCAGGATTCATCACCCAAAATCAGCCTTGAGAAGGCTGTGATGAACTATCACCTACTTGAACCGTGGTCATCCATGTTTGGTAGGTACAGCCACATGGCAATTAAGGAGAGAGTTTCAAGGTTTTGACCCAGTGACAGTGAAAGAACTGTGGTCTAGTTCCAAGTTATGAAGGTGAATGACTTTAGCTGGTGGTTTCCCATGCTTTTGCTTCATTTTTTATTCTGTATGTAGAGATCGCAAGTATGGAAGATGTTGTCAGAGGAGTATTAGAGATTTGCTGCAATGTATCTGATGTGTACTGCTGCTACTGTATGTCAGTTCTGGAGGGATTCAATCTTTAAGGTAGTAGATGGGTGCCAGCCAGTCAAGTTTGTCTTGGATGTTGTGGATCTTCTTGAGTGTTGCTGAAAGTACTCTCATCCAGACAGGTGGGAGCATTCTACTTTCTCATACTCCTGACTTATACCTGTAGATGGTGGACAGGCTTTGGGGAATTGGGAGATGAATTACTCATCTTGGTCTCTGATCTCTGGTCTCTGAACTGTTTGTGTAGCCATAGTATTTATGTGACTGGACTAGTTAAGTTCTGGTAAATAGTAAACTCCAAGATATTGATGGTGGGAGTTTCAGCGACGGTAATGTCATAGAAGGGAGATGGTTAGATTCTCTTTTGTTCAAGATGGTCGTTGCTTGGACCTTGTGTGGTACAAATGTTACCTTTATTACAACTTGTCAGGGATTGTTAACATTTAATATGGATTCTCATTTTAGTCAATAGAAATATGCCAAAAACTTTCACTTTTTAATGAAACACAGAATTTATTTTCTATAGAAGATTTAAACCAAACAATTCTGTGAGAACAGAAGCTTGAAGATTGCACATTTGGAGTTTATGAGGTACTGTGTCTTATTGCAAAATAAAGTAACAAGCAGAATAGCTTAGGGGAATTTGCAAAATAAGCAGAACAAAGGACTGAAGCCTTCACAAACAAAAGCGGATAAATGTAAGTTCTATCTCTGAGAATAGCTGGAGCTGAAGGAAATTCTCCAGGGACTGCGGCATTATTATGAGTTGTCCCTACCAAAGTAAATAATTTTAAGAATGATGTGTCATATGAAATAATTCTTGGGAAAGTAGTAGGTAAACCTGAGTGTATAACATGTATAGTATTAAAACACGTTGTTGAATTAATGGTACTTGTTTGGTTTAAATCTTCTATAGAAAATAAATTCTGTGTTTCATTAAAAAGTGAAAGTTTTTGGCATATTTCTATTGACTAAAATGAGAATCCATATTAAATGTTAACAATCCCTGATTGTAATAAAGGTAACATTGTATCACACAAGGTTCAAGCAACGACCATCTCGAATAAAAGAGAATCTAACCATCTCCCTTCTATGGTATTACCAAAACAAACTTGACTGGCACCCCATCTACTATCTTAAAGATTGAATCCCTCCAGAACCCACATATGTAGACATCCTGGGTGGGATTTTACAGACTTGCTCACCCCAAAATTATAAAATCCACCTGAAGTCAACAGACTTTTCCGTGGTCCACTGACCTCACTTGCCCTGATTCCTGTGGCAGGCAAGATGGTAAAATTCCAGTCCACTTCTTCAGTTCTCTAACTGAGTGCACTTGCTGTTTCATGATCTTACATTTCTAGCTGTTAGCCTCTTAACTTTTGACTCCAAAATGCTTTAATTTCATTTATTCTGTTATTCACAGTTAAACTTTAATTCCTAACAATAAAAGTTATACACTGAAACACATAAACCATGAACTCATATTCACAGTTTTTACTTATTGTTCCAAGTCTGAATCTTGGGCAAGAGGATATTACCTGAGGGGTTAAGAATGGGAATGAACACTGTGCAATCATCAGCAAACGTCCCAATTTCAAATGCTACAATGTAGGGAAGATTAATGATGAAGAAGATGGCTGGGCATAGACCATTGTATCAGTGCCCTGGGACTGAGATGATTGGCCTTCAATAGCCACAACTGTCTTTCTTTTGCTTAGTAGATGCTAATTGATGGGAGAGTGGGACAACTCTCGAGTTGCAGAAGGCTGACAATGACATGAGGGGCCAAATGGCCTCTTGGTGCGCTGTGACCAATTCTAAATTCAATGAATTGAATTTTCAATTGCTTGTGGATGTAGGAATGTTGCAGGTTTGATTTGAAAGTTATATTCCTGGAGGGCGTCACTGGATCCCATGGCCTCTAGAATGCAGTGTAATGGGAAGATGGGCAATTTGGTGTACGGATCATGCTATGCCTCCAAATACGTGGGTGTGAAGGTATTTGTTGAGCCAATCAACAGCCTCTCTAGGTCAGTTTGGGATTTTCGATTCTCTTGCATAAGGAACATGCAGTGTTTGGGAGATGTTAGGATGTGCACACAGTGGAAAACTATCAGGGGGAATGGAGACCTTTGTCAACTCATATAAAAGATGGTCAATTATGTTTAGCTGCTCAACCACTAGCAGAGACTTGTTATTCCTAGTGCTAACTGAGTGTACTACTCACTGATGAAGCTTTGAGCTCTGAGAGGGCTGTCACGCTGCTGGCTTCACCAGGGCAGTAGAGACTGGCAGAGGAAACCCTGCCATATAAACTATCAGCAGCCCAAGACCACGAGGTGGAACAAGCTATTCTGACATTAGGCAGAACAATGAGAAGGAGCTTCAGCAAAAGCATCTATCTGATCAGGAGAAGGCTAGAGAAGCATAGAACAGCAGCCTCTTCAGCTGTCTCATAAATCGAGGGTGATGTCTACTAAATGTGGCGAGTCTCTACTTTGAGTGGCTACATGACTGAACAGGTTGAATCATGATCTGCAGTTCCTTGGACACACGGACAAAGTTGCCCATGTTGGATCCAGCATTGGCTTCCCTTTCTTTCCTTCTCTGTTAACACCCTGCCTCGTCATTAAGCTGTTAGTCTCAAAGTGTGATGCAATTTTATGGACACGTTATTGCATTTTGAATGTTTTACAGAAAGCTCTCTGGTCATTGATGTTAATTCTGCCATGCTTCAAGGAAAACTTCAGTGTGTCTTTGAAGCATTTTTTTTTGTCTTCCCCGGTATACTGAGTATTTGGAAGTTAAGAAAACAGGACCAGGTGGGAAAAGCATTTTCTGGACATCTGGACACAGAGTTCAATCCTTGAATGTTGATTTTGCAGCAATGCAACCTGAAAAATATGTCGTTAGCTTCAAGAAGGTCATTAGCATTTATCTGATAGGCTTCCCATTGAATACAAAAGATGCTACAGAGGCGTTGCTGAAAGAATTTCTCTAACACTCTTTATATGTTGCTAATACACAGTCCAGGTCTCACAGCTGCACAGGAATGTGGTAACATCAACTGCTCTTTCATAAAATCATAAAATCCCTACAGTGCAGAAGAAGGCTATTTGGACCTTTGAGTCTGCTCCTACCACAATTCCACCGTGGGGCTAACCCCATAACTCTATGCATTTATCCTAGCTAGTCCCCTGACACTGAGGGCCAATTTAGCACGGTCAATTCTAACCTTGGTCTGCTGTAGGTTCGGACGATGGGAGGAAACCGGAACATCTGGAAGAATCCCATGCGGTCATGGGATGCATGTGCAAACTCTACAGAAACAGTGACTCGAGGCTGAAATTAAACACAGGTCCCTGGCACTGTGAGGAAGTAGTGCTAACCATTGTGTTGGCCACTGTGCCACCTTTCCAGCACTGCTCATCGCGGATCTTCTGAAGGCAATCCCCTGTGCAGGTTTCCTGGTGGTGCGACAGATGAGCCATACAAAATGCCAAAAATGGAAAATCCCCCAACGGGCAGCCAATGGCAAGCTGTCTCCCCAGGAAACACATATAGGAGGTGGAATATCTGGCTGACCAGGTAAGGGTTGAAAAATTAGTTTGTTTTGGCAGAACCCAAGGACAGATTAGATTTCTTATTATGTAGAATTGAACAGTGGCTTTCAAACCCAGTGTAGAATGGAAAGTACCATTGCGGTTACCTGCAAACTTTAAAGCTCATATATCTGTCATATCCAGTTTAATTTTAGCACAGAGGTGACTGAGGTTAGTTTTCCACCTATTTAATTCTGACATCAGTGCAGTTGATCTTTGATGAGGTGCACAGCCACTGTCAGGTAGAGTGCGGATAGTATAGGGGCTATTAAACTGACTTGCTTGACCCCAGGTCAGATTTTGAAGACATTTGCTTCAGATCTCCCACTCAAGACAGTTGCAGTCATTGCTATTCTTCTCTCTCCATGTAAATGCACCAATCATACATGAGTGTTAGTGATACAATAATGTGGCTGCTTTATTTGAAATTAAGACTATATACAAATATTGTTCATTGCAAGGCTTTTCTACGCACATTGCTCCAGTGCTGCTGCATGAGACTAAAATGGAAATCATGGATCTGCAGCAAATCCTGTCAAGGTGATAATGACTGACAGCCTCCTGAAGGTGCATGCATTTGAAGTTAAAATAGTCATACCATTATGAAACAATTGCAGAAATGTGATGAAATTCTTGACAACCCAAGTGTTGGGAGCACAATCCACAGAGCTGTCCGCAGTTGGGGTGAGAAGAGGTTATCCTGAAGGGGACAACTCAATCATTGGTGCTGCTGCCCAAAATCACCTCTGCCCCTGTACAGATGACCAATGACTTTATGTGGGAGTCTCATGTTCACAGCCCTGTTGAAGTTGCCAATTCTGCATTGCCACAGGATTTGGCAAATGGATTCTGATGGAAGCCTGTGCGCAACTTTATTTAACATGGGGACCTTGAGGTGCCATCATTGATCGATTGGAGATCAGGTTTCAATAATGCGTTGAATCTTGTTGACTGGGGATCCCTGAACTGCTGAACTTTTCTTCAGTCTTCATAATCGGTAAGAGTCAGTTTTCCTTTGTCTGTACTGCAAATGATGACAATTTGGACTGTAGGTTGTCTGGCACCCAACCAATCTCACTGCTATACGTGGCCCTATCCAGAGCAAGGAGCTCCTGATGTGTCGCTCAAGGGAATGTCAGAGTTCACAAGCCTCTCTAACACAACAAGGTGGCAATCCACAAAGTGAAGAGAAGAAAGCGCAATTCATAACTCAAGATGTACTGCCCAAGTTTCATCTGCTGATGACAGGTTAGCAGTGCTAGAAAAGGCCACACCTATCCAGGCAGATAGTCTTGGAGACTTGTGCTGTGATGCGCACTGATCTAATACCTTGTAGTCTCCATGACAGTCCCTGAACTGTAGCTTCAAGGTCACTGTGGTAGTATGGATTCACACCATAGACCTTGGTAGCGCTTTGCCTTTGGAACTTCATTCTGCCTTCAAAGCGGATCACAGATGCCAAAAAGGGTGATGGAATGCATCAATTTTGAACAGAGGACCCAGTACGTGCACAGGGGGTATTGGCCTTTACTGCCAGAATTTGGAAACCATGGTTATTGATTGTACTCACATAGACATTAGATAACTGATGTACTAGCCAGCCAGATTCCTGAACAGAATTTTACTCATTGAATATTCAGCTGCTCTGTTATCACAAAAAATGCATTCTGTTGGTCTGTGCTCAGCTCCCAGACAGCTGCCAAGATTCCTTCATCCCGCAAGGGTCTCAGGTGCTACATTGCTTCAGGCCAACATCCTGACTCTGTGGATGCTGCTTCGTGAAATAAGATGGTTCCTGATGCCCAACCGATACCTAGACCCAGAAGGAAATGATTCTGCAAACAGCCACCTGACATGAGGCTAATAAGGGACATACACCACTCTTCCTCAAAAGATGATGGGGATGGAAAAGAGGTGGAAAAAGAAGAGAATGAGGAGAACACTGCAGAAGAACACCGTGCCAACACAGTGGAGGGAGACCATCGACACTATCACAGGCCTCACGGCAATTGGCAAGCTGGTATGGCCACAAGAACCATACTCATCCATCAACACTTCACCTATGTGGCTCCCAGACCTGTGACTCCAAATCTAAACTTGAACACTTGAGACAAATTTCCCAGACAGCACACATTTGAATAATTCCATGGCCGGCCACAAGTGCCAAACATACGGTCTCTACTGGCATCACTGACCCACTCCATAGGCCTGGCACACACAGCATGTTCATAGATTCCCCTCCCTAATTCCTCTGCATCTCAAAGCTCTGCAATTTCTCGCCATTTAGATAATATTCTCTTTTTTTATTCTTCCTACTAAAACAGACCATTTCACCAATTCATATTTTCCCACATTAAACTCCATTTCCCAGACCATTGTCCACCCACTTAACCCATCTATATTATTTATTGCATCCTTATGTCATCTTCAGAACTTACTTTCCCACCTATCTTTGTATCATCAGCAAATTTTTCAACCATCCCTTGAATGTGTTTATCCATGTCATTTGTATCATTTGTAAACGGTTGAGGTCTAGCATTAATCCTTGTGGCACACCACTCATTGCACTTTCCAACCTGAAAAGACCCATTTATGCCTATTCTCTGCTCCCAGTTAACCAGTTAATCTTCAATCTATGCCAATATCTTACCCCCTATATCCTGAGCTTTTTTTTTCTGCAATAACTTTTTGTATGGCATGTTATCAAATACTTTCTGGAAATCTAAGTCCAGTACACCCACCACCCCTTTATCCATAGCATATGATATACCTTCAAAGAACTCCAACAAGTTAGTTAAATATGATTTCCCTTGCACAAAACCTTTCGATGCCTCCTATTAAAGTTGAAGTTTATTTACTAACGTCACAAGTAGGCTTACGATATAACTGCAATAAAGTTACCATGAAAATTCCCTACTTGCCACATCCCGGCACTTGTTCGGGTACGCTGAGGGAAAATTTAGCATGGCAACGCACCTAACCACACGTCTTTTGGGCTGTGGGGGAAACCCAGAGCCCCCAAAGGAAACTGACACAGACAACGGGAAAATTTGCAGACTCCATACAGACTGTGACCCATGCCAGAAATAGAACCTAGTTCCTAGTGCTGTGAAGCAGCAGTGCTAACCACTGTGCCACCCCTGACCTTGAATTTATCCAAATACCTGCTTATGTTTTCTTCAACAACTTCTAATGTTTTCCATGAACAGATGTTAAGTAACTGGCCTGTACTTTCCTGCTTTCTGTCTCCACATCATAGAAATATAGAAAGTAGAAGTAGGAGAAGACCATTCGGCCCTTTGAGCCTGCTCCATCATTTATTATGATCATAGCTGATTATTTGATATTATTTGATTTGATATCAAATTTGATATCCCAATCCCGCCTTGCCCTCATATCACTTGATACCTTTGATCGCAAGTGTTATATCTAATTTTTTCTTGAAAGCGCACAATATTTTGGCCTCAACTACTTCCTGTGTATTGTCCACAGATTCATCACTCTCTGGATGAAGAGATTCCTCCTCACCTCAGTCCTGAAAAGTTTATACTTATCTTCAAACTATGACCCCTAGTTCCGGACTCCCCTGACATTGGGAAGATTCTTTCTAAATCTACCCAGTCTAACTCTGAGGTAATTTTGTACATTTCTATGAGATCCCCTTTCAATCTTCTAAACTCAAATGAATATAATTGTAGTTATATTTGATGATGAAACTCTAAAGTTTCTCCCCACATAGCAGCATAGGACCACATTCCAATTTACAAGAAAATAAACATGGATTTTTCTATGCAATGCCATTTTTTTCTCCTGGGGTCCATATTTTTATGATTTAATTAATAGAGACAAATATGGAAGTGAAATAATGAGATTTATTGTGGGGGGAGAAATTGTTCAGAGCACATACTTAAAATCTCCATATTCTTCCTATCACTTGAAATGTTTCATATGTGGTCTGACTGTCTAGTGGTACAATTATGCCTGCTCTAAATGACACTGATGTGGCTGGGCATGTCCTTGGGTATAATCTTGACTTGTGAATTATATGAATAGTAAAGAAATTAGACAATGCTCTTGATTGATGACAATTCACAAGAACTCATCTCTGATGTAATTGTAACTATTTTAAGCTAAATTCAATCTGTACAAAATAATCCAGAAAAATTGTTTTTAGCAATAAATGAGCAAACAAATATGAGAAGATAAAAAAATTGCTCAAAAGCAGATTTTGATTTGATTTATTATTGTCAGGTGTATTAATGTACAGTGAAAAGCATTGTTTTTATGCAGACAAAGCATACCATAAATAGAAAAGAAGAGAGTGCAGAATGTAATGTTACAGTCATAGCTAGGATGTATGAGAAAGATCAACTTAATGCCAGGTAGGGTCCATTCAAAAATCTGACAGCAATTGTGAACAAGCTATTCTTGAGTTGGTTGATATGTAAGCTCAGCCATTCGTATCTTTTTCCTGATGAAAAAGGTGGAAGAGAATATGTCCAAGGTGCGTAGGATCCTAGATTTTGCTGGCTGCTTTTCTGATGCATTGGGAAGTTGTGACAAATGTGATAATGTAGAATCAAGACAAATATTTGTGAATATGTTTATCTTTTATCCCAATAATGTATAAACCTATTTTACCCACCAATGTAATGTGGCTGGCATGGTGGCTTAGTGGTTAGCATTGCTGCCTTGCAGCACCAAGGACCTGGTTTCAATTCCAGCCACAGGTGAGTTTGCACATTCTCCCCATGTCTGCATGGGTTTTTCTGGGTGGTCTGGTATCCTCCCAAACTCCAAAGATGTGCATGTTAGATTTATTGGACATTCTAAATTGCCCCTTAGTGTCAGGGGGATTAGCCGGGTAAATGTGTGGGGTTACGGGGATAGGGCTTGGGTAGGATTGTTGTTAATGCAGGCTTGATGAGCCAAATGGCCACTTTCGGCACTGTGGGGATTCTGTGGATTCCAGCTGAAATTTACAGACAGTCTACCCCTCCAAGGGTTTTAAAAATTATTTATACATTACAATAAGCTACTCTTCAATAGCTTAATAATGAACAATCTCATACTGAACTAAACAGGACAGGCAGTTTAGTAGTGGATGTCACAGTTAGTCACAGATCCCCTGGGCAAGGCAGATGTAAGGATGGTTTGAATGGGTCTTGCTTACTGTCAAAGTGCAAGTGTGGCTAGTGGGCAAAGACAAGGTCAGGGTAAAATGGAATGCCTTCCATGATCAAATGACCTGCCAATGCCACAAGATCACCCATGATGAATGGGCAATTGGAGAATGCACCAGAGGTCAACTAATGCCTCTATAACTGCATCACTCAGCATGTCAGAAGAAACTGGGAGAAAAAATAATTTAAATACTATCGTAACTTACAAACCTGGTTCCAAGCATGCAAATACTGCTTGGGTGAGTCTGACTCATGGAGACTAGTTTGACAGTGACAGGTAGTGAAAAATGGATGATGCATCTTTATAGGAAGCGATTGTATCATGTTATTATACCACTGTTCTTTTCAAGTGGCAGGCTGCAATGGATATAGTCTGTGAGGAAAGATAAAAATGTGAGAAGGACACATCTTTACCCAGAGAATCAGTGTTACAGGTGGTGTGTAAAGCAGTGGGCTACAGCAGAGGTTACTATTCACAGAATGAACTGCTGCCACCAACATAAATCATCGCTCCTCAGCCTAGGAATGAGTAATTGTGCCCCAGAGACCAATTTTCTCCAGAAAGTGCCCCACAAATCCTCCGCATTCCCCCGAGATACTCATTGTCATAGTATTGACTGCGTTTTATTTATTCGCTATTTGAACAGGCCAGGGGACTGCCAGAATAGTCCAATAAAATGGATTGTACATAATTGACAAGTGCTGAGGAAACCTGAATAGCTGTGGTCTCAGTGTGAAGCACAGAAAATTACAAAGATAGGAACAGTCCATTTGAAGCTGTTTGCTGAAGGAAATCTATTGTTTTGCATTAAACCTTAATCACGGTGTTCTTCAGCTGCATTTCTCACTAAAATTGACAACAATAGTTTTTCACCTTGTGAACCGTTACCCTTGTAGGAGTATCTTTTACTTCAGTATTCCATGATTGTCTTTATTAATATATTCACACAGCTATTTTTAGAATGGGTTGTATTTTCAGACAACCAATACACTGATGGATTCCAGCATCTCAGTAAGGAACAAATCCCACAGAGAACGGATACATTACAGGAAGCTACTGACATAGCCAAACATAATGACAGCATTTTTAAATTGCTTTAAGATATTTACTGGGTTTGACAATAATTGAAAGAAAAGACTGAAAAGAAGTACATGTTTATCACATGTATGAATGTATCTGTGATATGTTTAAAGTCTTTTATCTAAAATGCACATCCTATTGTATAACTTCTGCCGCTACTCTTTGTTGCTTGGTTCAAACTAAAACAGCAGCTGCTCTGCAGTGGGTAGGGTAGAGAATGTATGAATAAAATGTCAGTAAAGTAACTGTGTATATGTTTCTTTAAACTAAATTGGGATGTAATTTTAAAATTGAAACAAGAATGAGATCCAATGATTTTTCATACAAATGGTAGCATTATCTGGAACTCAGTCTGCCAAATATCTGTGGATGCTGCACTTATTACAATGTTCAAGACTCAGGTCAATATTTTTGTTTGGTAAAAATATCAAGGGATAAGGATCAAAGATGGATCACTGGGGTTAGGTACAGATCAGCTATGATCTGATTGAATGACAGAACATTTGCAAGGGGTTGTATGACCTACCTCTGTCTCTATTCTGGGTGAGTAACTCACCAACACTCCTTTGACAGCACCTTCAAACCCATGACCTCTACCATCTTGAAGGGTAAGGGCAGCAGATGCCTTAGAACCAAACCACCTGCAAGATCTTCACCAAACCACAAACTATCGTGGTCTGAAGCTGTATCACTGTTCCTTCACTGTAGCTGAGTCAAAATCCTGGGAGTCCCTCCCTAACAGAACTGTGGGTGGACAGCAGCTGTTGCGGAGGGAGGCTCATCACCACTTTCTCAAAGGCAATTAGGGATGGGCGATAAAAATGCAGGCTCAGTCAGAGGAGCCCACATCCAATGAAAGAATATTTTAAAAAGTTCTGATATGATAGCTGGAAAATCACCACTAAGATAAAAATAAAGAGCAAAATCTTCTAATTTCCAGATTGTGAGAGACCAGACTTACAACTGAAGGTTTGTGTTAGGACCCTGTAGAAGTTTTGACACATGAATCAAGGTGGGGATTGCCGAGAAAGTTCCAGCTTCAATGGGCAGTTCACCCACTTTCCAGGATTCTCCACCAATGTTGCTAATTTTAGTCAGAGTCAGAGATTTCGGACAGTTCCATGGTACTCATCTAGAGAGTTACCTAGGAAATGTTTGATTAAAATCTGCTCCAACCACTGGGTAATCTCATAATTGACTTTATCAACCAATTGCCCACCTCTGACAACCTCCATTAATCTCCACCAAGTGCTTGACTATCCCATGACCATCCAACAACACACTGACTATCTGACTATCCCATTGGATGGATTATTCCCCTGACAACTTGACTACCACTCTAATCAGACCTGACTATCCACCCAAACATTCAACTAACTCACTGACCTGGCTACCCACTCACTGGCCTACCATCTCACTTATCTGCGATATCACCTACCTGCCCTCACTTCCACCTGTCAACTGACCCACCTACTACCCTATCTTCTATCCAGTGTCTCACCAGCCTGCCATTCAACCCATCTATCACCTCACGCAACTACACCCACCTACACTCTGCACTTTTCACCCATCTACCATCTCACCCGCCCTGCTAACCCCTACTCACTTACGCCGCTTACCCATCTCACCTGCCTACTCATTCACCCATCCATTCACTCACCCACCATCTAACATTCAATCACTGACATTAACACTGGGCCTTTTAATCCAGCCATGTGGCAATTGGTGCCATAAAAAGGGATCATGTCTTGTTTTCCCCAGATTCTATCCCACTTCAAATTTATGTATCCTTGAATTTATATCTAGTATTTTTTGACTAGACAGAATTATTATGGCATGTAAGGTGGATTACAGAATAATTTTGATAAAGTGTTGTGCTTGAGTGTTTGCAAAGAAAGCATAAAAAGGATGAATAGGCAAATGAAGATTGCAGAAGAGCATTGAATGTGTATTGATATGAACGCCTAGACATTTTTTAAGCAGCCAAGGTAGATTTATAGTGTGGACCTTCCCACAAAAAGGTAAAATCGCTTTAGTACCAGAAGACTATTGCCAGTGATTCGTGGTGATTTAACCTGAGGGTCACCATGCCTCAGATGAGGGGCAAGGCTGAGAAGACAGGCCCTCATGAATCATTCCAGCAGGAATTGAATCCATGCTATTGGCGTCACTTTTTAATCACTGACCAGGCATCTGGCCAACTGAGTTAGACTGATCCCTACTAATCTGACAATAGATTGTAAATTTAAGCAATGGAATCTCAGCCTTATAAATCCTCAATCATTACAACCAGTCCCCAGGTGAGGATCCCCACATTTGTTAACCCAGGTGAAAACACACAATTGGTTAACATCCAGCTGGGATACCCCCAAAATTTTCTGCTTTGGGTGAGGAATGATGAATGGTCTCCCTTTCTTACTCAAACCCCTCTGTTGGCTACAACAAGATTAATCTAAAAAAATCTCTTCCTTCATGGATACTTTTTCCCAGTTCCAATGTTTATTTTTAAAAAGCAGCCAATTTAAGCAGAGTTCCTTGTGTTAAAGAAAGAAGGAATTTATTAGCAATTAAATACTGGTAAATGATAAAAACATAAGTATCTACACTCATACAGATTAGAAATTAGAATTGAGTTCAAAGTATGAAAGTGAAAAAAAATTAATTAAATGGGCTTTGACTCGTGTGGAGCAGATGACTGTGTTGTAGCCATTGTGATCTGTGATTCCAGCAAGGACAACTTCTGAGCAGGCGAATAGTGGTTTTGAGGTGTGTGTGTGTGTGTGTGTGTGTGTGTGTGTGTGTGTGTGTGTGTGTGTGTGTGTGTGTGTGTGTGTGTGTGTGTGTGTGTGTGTGTGTGTGTGTGTGTGTGGGTGTGTGTGTGACTTTAATGCATACATACACACCACACACACACACACACACACACACACACACACACACACACACACACACACACACACACACCTTCCATTATCTCCATCAGAGATGACAATTAGTTTCTCTATGGTTTGGATTTATACTTGGCACAAACAGGGTCTCTCAGAGTATCAAACACCAGCAACTCAGCCAGCAACTGACTTTACATCCTCAGCCATCTTTGAGTTGTATCTCCATTTTAAAAACTCACATGCACTATTGAAAGCCCCATATTTCTGGAAGTAATTCAATTTTTCTCCTTCAATGTTTTGCCAGTATTAATGATGAGAAAGATTTACCAGGACATCTCTGGTCTTGATTGCATAATAAAACTATACTTAGTATCTTGTGCCCAAGGTATTTTGCAGTCCTCCTTGAAATGTGTTTATATAAGAGATTTTTAAATAAGGATAGATTTATACAGGCACCAATGAGTCATAAATTATTTAACAGGATTATTTACAAAAATACTTTGTTTTTTTAAACTACAGACTGCAATGCGTCTGCACAACCCAGATAACTAGAACTCACTAAGTGGTCAATTTTGTACTTACAAAATCAACTTGAAATTGACAAACACATCACTGAAAATGAGAAGCTGCAGTTTTGATTACTGCCAGGTACTGATTTTCTCTAGTAGCATCAAACTGGTTTTATAGATTTATTGCAGACAGAAGCTATTACTACATTAGTTTTCACTTTCAGCGCTCATCATATTTAGTGCATGCACTATAAATCGTAACGCAGCAGATAGCTATGGCTTCAAGGTAGTCCGACAAATCACTGAAAGGATGACTGATCTATGATGATCTGTCCAGGAATGTCAATGATACTAGTGGATAAGGTGTAATGGAAACCTTCAAGTGATGCTTAAAGGCTTAGGGGATTCTTTCTGCTTATGTTTTCATCAAGGTGAACTATCGTGATCTTGGGACATTCAAATGTTTTCTCACTTGATATCCATCAATAGTGTCAAGACCTCCTCAGTCATGTCTGGCATTGTCCAGTGTATTAGAATCAATGCCAAACTGAGGGATAAACTAGAAGCAAACTGGGTTCTTACTTGATTTCAAATGTATGTACAAAACAATAAAGAATAAAGAACAGAAAAATATACAGCACAGGGACAGGCTCTTTGGCCCTCCAAGCCTGCACAGACTATACTGCCCAACTGAACTAAAACTTCCTATCCTTCCAGGAACCATATTTTTCTATTCCCATCTTATTCATGTCTTTGTCCAGATGCCCCTTGAAACTCACTATTGTATTTGCATCCACTACCTCCCTAAGCAGCGAGTTCCAGGCACCCGCCACTCTCTGTGTAAATAACTTGCCTCGTATATCTCCTTTAAACATTGCCCCTCGCACCTTAAATCTGTGCCCCCTAATAATTGACTCTTCCATCTGGGAAAAAGATTTTGATTATCCATTCTATCCATGTCCCTCATAATCTTGTAGACTTCTATCTGGTCACCCCTCAATCTCCGCCATTCCAGTGCGTGTTTGGACTCCCATGAATTAAGAAATAACTACCCCTTTTCAAATGAAATAACTAGGAGCAGAAATTTTCCATTGATCTAATAATGGTGCAAGTTAATCTGAAGATTTGTGGAGAGTTGTCATCCCCAGGTTTAGCTCTCAGAACACACTTTTATGTTCTTGCTGTAAGTCAGAATTCTCATATCTTAAAAATGCATCAAGTATCATAAAGAGGACAAAAGCACGTTTTTCACCATCCGCTCCCAAATTGTAATGTAAAGATTAATTTTGCCCAGCCAAATTGGCTGGTCCCTTTCTGGTGTACGTCTTAAAATTCTGGAATGGGTGAAAGTGGAGTAAGAGATTATTCTTCTTCTTTTGGTTCTTTTGTTTGCTTTTGATGCGGTTTTTAAAGAACAAAGAATAAAACAGCATGGGAAACAGGCCCTTCGGCACAACGAGCCCATGCCACCACCTCGACATTCCCACTTCCACCCATGATCCCTGTCTATGTTCATAGAAATCTGCATTGGTATAGAAATCTGCATTGGAATCAAATTTGTGAGACAATTTAGGGAGAATTTGTTTTGCCAATTAGCCTAAGAGCACATCTTTGGGGTGTGGGAGGAAACCGGAGCACTCGGAGAAAACCCACACAAGCACGGGAGAATGCGCAAACTCCCACAGACACAGGCCCAAATCCATGTATCACAGCGTGTAGTCACTGAGCTGTCGTGTTGCCCACCAACTGGTCCAGTTCAAGCGTACATTAACAACATGTAGGCCAGACCAGGTAAGGACAGATTTCCTTCCCTAAAGGATATTAGTGAACCAAATGGGTCTATCCAACAATTGACAACGGTTTCATGGTCATCAGTAGATTCTTAATTCCAAATATTTATTTTATTGAAATCAAAATCCATCAACTGTTTCCCATTATTTCCTGTTACAATGCCAATTTTGGATCTAATTATCCACCTTACTCTGCATCCTGAAGATTTTTACTTTTTTGAGCAGTCTGCCATGTGGGACCTTGTAAAATGCCTTACTAAAATCCATGCAGACATCGAATGCACTACCCTCATCGATCCTCCTTGTCATTTCATAGAACCTTGTGGGGGAGGCTAGTTTTCAAGGTTTTTAATTTTGTCAATTCATCTACCACTGAAGGAAGTTTCACTCCCAATTCAGACATTTTAAATTGTTAGGTGGGGGTTCCTATGGGAATTTCTCATTCTCTGGGGGCATGCTTACACATTAGTTATTTGGTTGTCCAGCTTTGGTTTTGTACAGGGGTGCAGCTTGGTGGGACATTTAAAAAATTCAATCAGCAGATGGAGTTTAATAGTTGTTTGCACTTAAGATTAGCTTGTAGCGTATATGAAGAGATGCTAATTTTTCCATTTTCTTTTTCTTATTTATTCCTGTGATATGAGTATCACTGGCCAGCATTTATTGCCCATCCTTAGTTGCCTGAGGGCCATTGCAAGTCAATCACATTGCTGTGGCTTTGGAGTCACATATAGACTAGACCAGATTAATGCGACAGATTTCCTTCCCATAAAAGACATTAGTGGACCAGATGGGTTTTTCTGAAAATTGACAATGTTTTCATGGTCATTAGTAGATTCTTAATTCCAGATTTCTTTTATCAACTTCACATTCCACCATCTGCCATGGTGGGATTCAAACCCAATCTCCCAGAACATTAACTGAATTTCTGGATTAATAAACTAGCAATAATACTAGACCATTGCCTCCCCCAAATATTCGACATATATAGAAATTTAAAATAATTCCTTTACGCAGACATCATGGTTATCAACATCTTAATATCAATTAGCTTCATCTACACAATATGAATTGCTGAGACCCATTTCTAAATTGTTTTTCTTCCCAGTATCCTCCCATAGCATTGTCTGAAGTCATGCTGCAATCTAATTCCACGAATGTCAACAGAAATTTGGTAGCTCTCTCCTAGTGCAAGCCAAGATAATGTGTGACTTTGTCTTTGTCCGACACCCACATAGGGATACTTCCAGCAGGTTACAGGATAATAACCAACAGCAAGAACCTTAGCCACGTGTTTCTGTTTGGAATCCCTTAGTCCATTAACGCTGGGTAACTTGACCTGAATCTGATTAGGATCTTTCCAGTCCTTATAACTCAATGCCACACACCATTGTATAAACCCAGCAAAGGAGTTGTGCCATTTTTAATTTAGAATGATAAATAATGTAGCACAGAAAAAAACCATTTCATCCACCATGCAGCTACTAGCTCTATGAAACAGCTATTGTTATAGAATCATAGAACCCCTACAGTACAGAAGAACACCAGGTTCCCGAAAGGGAGAAAGCAACATCCCCAGACCTTAAAATTGTTGATGAATAGAAGTTTCCTAGATGCACACCACTTATATCCAGTTGGGAAACAGACAGTTCTGATCAATCATTGGTGGGCCATTTAATTTGGAGGAGGAAGGAACGGGCATTTTTAAGCTACAGTCAAATGCAAATATAGTTTCTGACATTATTAGACCACCTGGAAATATTTTAACCCAAGTTGAAATCATGAATGTATTACTCAATGACCTGCCATCAAACCAGGGAGAACAAACAGAAATTTGAAATTTGGTGCAAATTTCTCACATTGAAGATAATGAGATGAGGGATTCCCAAGGAAATATTTCTTGTAGCCAGAGTTCATGAGGCAGTGTCCCAACACTGTGTCCACCGCACCAACCTTCTCCAGATCTCCCCAACCTCTAAGCTCACCATAAAGGGGCAGGGAAAATCCAGCTCTCCATTAATTCCATTTCCAGTGGCAGATTTCCGAGTTAATGGGACATCGTGCACGGTTTTATTTTCAGAGCCTTTAGTCCTGAAACAAAGTCAAAAAAGTGCGCAGCTCCCCCTCAAGGACAAAGGGCTCTGAGAATGCAGGCTATCACGAAGAGTGCCTGGATACCTTAGAATAGCCATGCAATCTCACTTTTTTTTGATGTAAGAGCTTTTCTGAAATTCTAAACCAAAAAGGGAGATGGATGCCAGTATCACTAAATTTCGGTTTCATGCGGTATCACTGGATTTAAGCACTGAGGATTCTTCTTTGCATTAAAAGATGGAAGAGCTGTAGTTCCCTCTCCCATGTAAAATCCAGGCCTAAGTCTCCTCACTGCTCCTGCAGCCCTAGAATTTAGCACTATGTCAAGAGAATTAGGCCTGTCAAAGTGATCGTTCAAAACATTTTCCTGTCAAAGATCATTTCCCTGGATCAACGATATGCAAAAAAAACCTTAACTTAAAATCATTTTTTAATTACAATATCCTTTCTCTTGAGGTTGGCAGCATATATTCAATCAACATAGTCCCAACCAACAATATCCAGAAAGGCATGGATTAATTGGACATGAGGAAGATGTTTCCATTAATAGGAAAGACTAGAATCCAAAAGCAAAGCCTCAGAGTAAAAGGATGACCCTTTAGAACTGAGAATAGGAGGAATTTCTTCTGCCAGAGAGTGGTAAATCTATAGAATTCATAGCCACAGAAGACTGTGGAGAGCAGGTCATTGAGTGTATTTAAGAAAAGTAGATGAATTCTTGATTGGTAATGGGATTAAAGGTTATGGGGAAAGGTGAGAGAATGGGGTTGAGAAACTTATCAGCTATGATTGAATGGTAGAGCAGATTCGATGGACCAAATGCCCTAATTCTGCTCCTATGTCTTATGTTCTAAATAGTTCCTGCACACCCTCTTACACTGATCTTCCGAATACATTTGAAAAACCAGTTTGAAACTCTGCAAGAAAATTTAAAAGGCTTACCCACATCAGACCAATGATTGGCCATAAAGATCATTGCACCAAATCAACCTGTTTGTGTTTTAATTACACAGTGTGTAAATCATCCTGCAAACAATAATGATAGTTTTAGATTTATCCCACTTTGGGAACTGAAAGCACTTGAGGCATCTAGGAGTTTTGGAGGCTGATATAGCATCGCAGAATGTGAGAGAGTTCTTGAATTTCTTGATGACTACATGACTATATGATTATAACTATCCTTCAAATGTGAGTCATGAATTATCCTATACTTTTGGAAGGCCAAATCTGTGTGGGTTAAGTGGATTGACCATGCTAAATTGCCTCCTAGTGTCGGGGGACTAGCTAGAGTAAATGCATTGGGTTACGGGGAGAGGGGTTGGGTGGAATTGTGGTCAGTGCAGATTTGATGGGCCAAATCATCTCCTTCTGCACTGTAGTATCAATGATTCTGTAAGGCACTCAGCTATGATCTCAGGAAATGATGAGATACATTTGCAAGTTTGAATATCTCATTGCTACATCATATTTCATAAACTCTTCATTTCTAATAGCTTGGCCATGTGATCCTATGATGTACGTCAACATTTGCATCTCTTGAGAATGAAGAATTAGCTGGGATATCCATGCTTGAACTTTGGTCAATGACTTCCACCTATAGGCCTCAGTTCAGAAGAATTCTTATTCAGTTGGATGATTTCCACAACAAATGTACACACACTTAAATATGTGGAAATACCCAGTAGCACAATGCTGCCTCACAACGCCAAGGACCCAGGTTCAATTCTGGCCTTGGTTAACTATTGTGGAGTTTGCATATTTTCCCTATGTCTGCGTGGGTTTCCTCCATGTCCTCTAGTTTCCTCCCGCAATCCAAAGAGGGTTTGGTGGATTGGCCATGCTAAATTACCCCTTCCTGTCAGGGGGATTCATGGGATAAATACATGGGATTACATGGTTAGGGCCTGGGCTCAAATTGTTGTTGGTGTAGACTTTTTCAGCCAAATGACCTCCTTCTGTAGTGCAGAGATTCTATGATTCCGTGAAGATACACTTCCATATATTCGCATGATCAGGTGACGTGCAGCATTGAAACTTCTTCATCAAGAATTGAAATAACAATGGATGTCCTTAGCTATGCTTTCCGATGTTAATTTCAGTTACTATTCTATTTAAATTCAATGGCTGGATTTACCAATTTCAGTGAGAGAGACACTACAGCCTTGGTAATTGCTTGCAAAATATTGAGATCACCCCATGGTTCCTCCCAGTTTGCATTACCATCGAACCTCTCATTGCTTGGTTTGAACTTAGACTTCACTGAAATTTATAATTAACTGAAAAATGTAATATTCATCTCAGGTTGTACTGAAAACTTGAAATCGAATATTGAAGGAATTGTAGAAATAGCGATAACCGAGTAGATTAAGGAATATTAAATTGTATCTATAGGCTCAGGAAGAATAAAGAATTTGCTTTTCTTTGGCATATATCTCACCGAATCTAAATTGTCAGCAAATTGACAAAAGATGTTGTTGACAGTGCTATCAAGTGGCACTTGATATCAAGCGATAATAAGCTACTCACTGATGCTCAGGTTAGTTCTGCTAGGGCCTCCAGCAGCCAAAACTATGCAATATTGTCCCAGTGATCAAACTGGTAACTTCCATTTTCAGTCTTCGTGATTGAACTTCACCTTCAGTGAGTAAATTCAGGCGTTACATTTTAAGGTGAACTAGGACCTTGAAATGGTCACTTTGTTGGATCTCTTAAGGCTCGGTGAGGCTGCAAAATTACACCCACTCGAAACCTTCATTAGCATGATGGGTTGCTATCCTTCGTGGAACAGGTAGCTGATCTGATTTCCAGACTACTCCCTGGGAAAAGTTCCTTGGAGGTGTAACTGCATCATGGAGCCGAGCCAACAGGCTTCCCACTATTATCTCACCCACCTCCCCACATTTTGAGGCAATCTGTTATTTGCGAGTATTGTATTTCATGGTAAATCTGCCACTATCTAATTCTCTCTCTGTTAATGATACCAAACCCGCTGAGTTATTCCAACATTTTCCATTTTTATATGGGTGTAACATTATCAATCGGGTACAATCAGCGAGTTAAACAGGAACGATTCAAAGTAAATGTAGACAAAATCTTTCCCCTTGTGGGGAAATCTCGAACAAGAGGTCACAGGTATAGGTTAAGAGATGGTAGATTTAACACTGAGATGAGGAGGAATTACGTTCTGCAGAGGATGGAACTCACTACTCCATAACATGGTGGTGTCTGGTTCATTAAATAGCTTTAAGAAGGAGATAGATATATTTCTGATTTTTAAAAGGAGTTAAAGGGATTTGGGGAACAGCGGGTGGGGGGGTGGTAGATTTGAGACCAGGGAGAGATCAGTCATGATCTGATTGAATGGCTGGCTCAAAGAGCTGAAGTTGCCCACTTCTGCTCCAAATTCCTATGTTCCTAGCAGCATTGGATATCATAACTGAAATATTCCCTAATTTTTTAGCTTTTTTGTTGATATCTTCTTTCTTATTACTTAGGAAATCTCCAAGGCATACCATGGCTGTGATTTATGGTTTGTGTACCTCTGCCTTAATTAAAATTTTACCAACTGCAAATAATTCCACGAGTTCAGTTACTATCTTAATTTTTATTACCAATTACAAAGCAGATTATACCTGACATCATTATTACTTCAGTCAACAAAAATGTGTCCCACACAAAGTGATCTTGCTGCTAAAATCAATAATCCTGTGTATCACTGTGGTCTTACGGAAGGCAAGGAAAGAAGAAAGTCATGCCAATATTTGCATCAGTTCCTTTCTAAATCCAAAGTGCCCTTCAGAGGTTTGAAAGCACTTAAGACTGAAAGGTTGTAATTTATTGGTAAATAATTTATACCACAATTAGACTGGAACTAAAGCTGACTGGAGTGATGGAACGAATGACTGGAATTCTCCATCCTCGCCCATGGTTGGAATTCTCTGGTCCCACTGCCGTGAATTTGGCTGAGTGCCAAATTCTCCATTCTTTCCGGCGGTGGTGGCGACATCAGAGAATTTTGATCAATATACAACCAAATGCAATCATTTTTAACGTGCGCATTATAGATCAGTGACACAGTTTCCCATTCACAATTTTGTCTGCTGTTCCTTAGGCTTGTTCATTAGTTGGTGGTAGCCTTCTGTCTTGTAAGACAGTTATTTGTACCATGTTGTAACTTCAGGAGTTCCACTCTGGCATTGTAGTCTCTGCTGTTTTCGTTGCAGAGTGGACTGAAGTGGTGCAGGATTCACTGGTGTCTATTTCTTCTGAGCTCTTATCCAGCCAGCTGAGTCTTCATTTCTGCTCAACTTTTCCAATGACCTTCCTTACTGTCAGCCCCCAGAGGTCATGGCTGACTGTCTCCAAGTTGTTAGTGTCAATGTGTGCCACCCTACATATCTCACTCGCAGGTGTAATTCAAACAGGAGGTATAGACATCCAGGAGATTACTGTCTAGTGACCAATTTACAATATACCAAGTCTCTGTGTGTATTAGTATCTGGTGAATGTGATTGACTCAATGCAGGCTCTTCACTGAGTGGATGCTGATGGAATTAGCACATTCCAGTACCTCTGAGTTGGTGACCTTGTCCTGCCAAGAGATGTCGAGGAAAGATTTGAGATTGTGAAGGGGAAATCTTTCTTTGTCCAGGCATGTGTTGTTAAGGTCTCACTACTGTAGGGGAGTGCACTGAGAATACATGTTTGGTAGTCTCACAATTTGGTGCTCTTAGTCAGGTTACTGTTGTTCCACGCTCTCTTACTCAGCTAGGACATACCACTGCACTCTTTGTAATGTATGTATTTATTTCCACATCAACTAACAGATAGCTAATGATTCTGGAGCCTAGGTATCTGAAACTTTCAATAAACCCCAGTGGCATATTCTGGGCAGAATTTTCCTGTTCAATCTGCCATGGGAATCGTAGCGGGCGGGACACGGACCATGAAAATATCTGTTGACCTCGGGCAGGATTTTCTAGTCTTGGGGCAAGCACGGCTAGAAATTTCCTGCCCTCTGTGTCAAAGCTGAGAGATGGTGGTTTTGGCAACATCTTGAACCATGACATCTAACTTTGTGATGTTAATCATCAAAGCAAATTTCACATCAAGATGAGAAAGCCTGTCCATTTGGCACTGAAGGTTTTCTTCAATATGGGATGTTAACTGGGCATCGTCAGGACAGAGCAACTCTATGATGGTGATGTGGCACACCTTTATCTCGATTCTCAGGTAAACAATGATTAGCTCTGGGCTCTGTCAGCAGATACCCTCCACACATATCCTAAATACATATAAAAGCAGCACAGAGATGAATCTGCTAAAGAGCCTCAGTGCCAGAACACAACATTGATTGACGCCTCTGCAGATCTCAAATGGTTCCAAAGTTGCCTTGGCAGAGCTGACATTATCCATAATGCTGTCATGAAAAGAGATCATATGGAGCACCATCGGTGGAAAGCCAATTTTCTCCAGGAACTTAAATAGATGAAGATGATGTAAGACCTTCTTTGTACATGACATTTCTCTTGCAGATGCCAGACTGGAAGATCTGAAATGGCACTGGGATTGGGGGCTGATGTGTTCAGCCAGGATCTGCAGTCTGACAAGGGCAAGATGGGCAAATATTTTCCCACGACGTTCAGCAGGGAGATGTTATAATCGTTGCAGTCACCCTTGTTTCTGTAGAGAGTCACAATCTCTGCATCGCTCATATATTGGGGCATTGCCTCCTCCCTCCAGCAGAGACAGAGATGCCAGTACAGATCCTGCAGGAGAGCAGGAGAGATTTCCCTTGCCAGTAAATTCAGCATCTGGAGCTTGCCCATGACAAGCAAATCAATAATTTTGCTAAACTCATCCACTGTGGATTTAGAATCCACCTCTGCCATAACAAATCAGGGGCTGACACAATGACATAGTGGTTAGCATCGTTGCCTCACAGTGCCAGGGACCCGGGTTCCATTCCCAGGTTTGGTCACTGTCAATGCAGAGTCTGTACATTTTCCTTGTGTCTGCGTGGGTTTCCTCTGGGTGCTCTGGTTACCTCCAACAATCTGAAGAACATGCTGATTAGGCATATTGGCCATGCTAAATTCTTCCTCAACGTAGCCAAAAAGGTGCCAGAGTGAGGCGATTAGTGGAGTTTCACATCACTTCATTGCAGTGTTAATGTACACATACTTGTGACTCTAATAAAAAAAAGTTTTCCATTATTTCTAGAGCTTCCTCAATGACATTGAGTAAACTCGAGGTAATGTTCTATCCATCTCTCCAGATGTTTTCTTGCAGTCAGTGATGACTGCCTATGCATTTATTTTCAATGGAGATGTTTTCTTTGTGGATGGACCTGTTGCCTTTTTGGTCCCTTTATACATGTTCCTGACATTTGCTGTGTCAAAGGACATTTAGATATTTTGGCAGAGTTGTAACCAGTAGTCATTGGCACATTGCCCAGCTCTTTGTTAATCTTTACTTTGAGCAGTTTTTAGTGCATTCACAGTCTTCGTACCCAGGTCACTCATGTAATTAATGAGAACTTGGCTTCACAGTGATTTTAGTCTTGAACCTGTCAGCACTTTTCCCCTCTTGCTTCCCATATATATGTGTTAACAAAATTTAACAAGAGAGTCTAAAAACCTGGGGAAGCTGTAGGATCTTTCATTAATGAGTTCTACAAGGACAAGGCTTACAAGATTGGTTCCAGGGATGAGAAACTTCAGTTGTGCGGATAGATTGGAGAGATTGAAACTGTTTTTTTTGGAGAGGAGAATGCCAAGAGGAAAATTGATAGAGATGTTCAAAATCGTGAGAGTGCTGGACAGGGTAGATAGTGAGAAACTTCCTGTTATAAAAGGACCAGCAATGAGAGGGCACAGATTCAAAGTGATTTGCAAAATAAGCCACCATGATATGAGAAAAGATTTTTTCACCCAACTACTGGTTTAGGTTTGGAATTGACTGCCTGGAAATATGGTGGAGGCAGGTTCAGAGAAATATAGAAATTGAACAGGAGTAGGCCATTAGGCCCTTCCACTCATTATGATCATGGTTGGCTGATCATCAGATTCAATATCCTGACCCCCCTGCCCCTTCCTCCTATATTATTTGATCCCTTGAGCTCAAATAGTGACAATCAAAGCATTTAAGAGGACATTAGATGATTCTTTGAATAGAAACAAAATACAAGTATACGGGGAAAACACAGGATAATGGCATTAAAACATGATGCTCATTTGGAGAGATAGTGCAGATATGATGCACCAAATGGTTCCTTCTGTGCTGTAACAGTTTGGTGATTCAATAAACAACAAGAAAACTCAAGCTTACAACAAGGAAAAAAACACGTAAGATGCTACTTTCTGTCCATTCTCCTGAATGTCTTAGAGATGTGGACAGTTTACAAAATTCTGTGGAAGAAAACAGAGGCTTTTAAAATGTGGATGCTAAGACATTTGCTAAAGAAAATCACATATAGACCATAAAGCCAATGAAATGGTGGCTTGAAATTACAAGAACAAAAAAATACTCTGAAAAGTGACTTCCAGAAAATAAAAAGTCAGTATTTCAGGCATTCAAATAGACTTGAAAATCTCCAGAGATCTTTTCTAGAGAGCAAAGTGGAGGGCAGCAGAAAAAGGGGTTGGCCTAGGCATAGTTGGATGATGGACACCAGAGAATGGTGTTAAGCTGCAGTGGATGTGTGAGGATGATGTAAGACGGACAAACATGACATAGCATAATACAGATCTCCTGGTGGAAGTAATAGCAGCAGCTTTCCATATTTTCAGAGTGTGCTATAGTAGATCAAAGCTTGCTATATGTTCCATTTTGTTTCTGCAGCCAACAGAGAGTGTCTGTTCAGTAAAGTTGCAGAACTGTTGGCTTTTATCTTGGCTAACTGTTGGCTTTTATCATGTGAATGTTGCTCAGAGTCACATCTGACGATCAAATCCAACTGACACCAATGCCCTGTCTTTGATCTCTCCAGGACACCTCGTGACATGATTTGTCCTGGAAAAAGTTACACAAAACAATGTGTACCATCTGCAAGGAATTAACCAATGTTCCTTTGACAGCATCTTTCAATTCCCTGTTTGCTACCATCTCAAAGAACAAGGGCCGTGGGCACAGGGGAACATCACCACCTGAAAGTTCCCCTCCAAACCACTCACCATCCTGACTTGGAAATATATCACCTTTCATTCATTGTCATTGGGTCAAAGTCCTGGAACTTCGTCGCTAACAACACTGTGGAAGTACCTTTACCACATGGGCTGCAGTGGTTCAAGAAGGCAGCTCACACCATCTTCTCAAGGGTAATTAGGGATGGGCAATAAATGTTGGCTGGTCAGCACGGCCACATTCCATGATTGAATAAATAAAGAACATGACAACAGCAAAGATCAAGTAGATCTTTGTTCACATTCATCTTTTCCAGGCCATGATGTTCAACGGAGGATCTCATGGTCCATACCCACTCCAGCATTGAAATCTCTCTGGGAGTAACAATGTTCCTTCTTTGGGATTCTGATAAAAGCATATCCAGCTCCTTATAGGGTTTTCAACTTTGTAGAGAAATATAGTGCTGGAGCATAGATACTCACTAACATGTTTGAGTTGAGAGGCAGATGGAGAGAATATTTTCTGAACCATTTGTGGAACTTCTATCATTGAGGGTAGTAAAGTTCTTACAGCGAAGTCTACACATTGCTCGCATGTTTCCTCATAACCCTTCTCATGCTAGATGAATCTATGACACCTTTCATTCAGTGATCCCTTATAAGGATGCGATGCCAATATTCAGTCTGTCAATGTGCCATCCTGATCACGGCAACGTGTACATTATCGACTAGCCACAATTCATCTGGCAATGCCTTGCACATGGTTCTGATGTTCCAGCTTGCCAGTTGAAGAGTTGGCATCTTATTTATTTTTGTTTGCTTCATTTGTTTGCCTGGGACGATAGATTCTGTACAATTATTGAGCAGAAACTCAAAGCTCCAAGCACCTGTTGAAGTATTGTAGTGGGTCAATACTTTAACAGGCCAGAACTACTTAACAAGTTGGTTAATGGCTGACCAGTGAAACATGATGGAATCACCCACCATCAGAGATAGTCCATAGCACCATTGTCTGCACCAATTGAATTGGGCTTGTCACTCGTAACTGCTGTTTCTCTTATTAGTGCTTTGCAGTGGCACTGCAGTGTCCTGTCCTAAGTATAATCCTGAGAAAAATTCATGGAGATCTTGGGTTGCCTAAACACCAAGCTCCTCTGTCAATCTCTCCAGTTCAATCCAAAGGAATGCATAAATATTTGGCACCAGCTTGGTTCCAGGAGTTGCTGAAAAGATGACCTGCTTCTCAGTTTGCCTTACCCTTCAAGCCTCCTGAAGAATCCACAAGCTATTGGAGCTATTTGCTCACAGTTGGGAGTTTGATTCATCAATGCCAGAGTGCATCCAAATTGCCACTGGGCCTGCATACTGCATGTTCATGTTTAAAGTTAATTACTACTGTCACAAGTAGGTTTATATTAACACAGCGATGAAGTTACTATGAAAATCCCATAGTCGCCACATTCTGGCACCTGTTCAGGTACACTGAGGGAGAATTTAACTTGGCAAATGCACCTAACCAGCCCGTCTTTTAGACTGTGGGAGGAAACTGGAGCACCCAGAAGAAACCCATGCAAACAAAGAACAGGGAGAAGGTGCAGATTCCACACTGACAGTGTCTCAAGCCAGGAATTGAGCTTGTGCCCTTGGCACTGTGAGACTATAGTGCTATCCATGACTCCCTTTTGGCAGCTGAATGCATAGCCGCCAGTGATGGAGCAATTAAAATTGGGGTTGTCCAAGAGATCAGATGATAAGTACAGATAACTTGGAGTGATGTAGGGCTGTAGGAGAATTCAGGGATAGGACATGAATGGCCGTGGGATTGCAGAGGGATTTGAAAGCAAGGGTGACGCTGCTTGACCGGAATTCAACATAATTCAGAGAGCATTGGTGTGATGCAATTTGGTGTGAGTAAGGACGCAGGCATCAACATCTTGAATGGCTTCAAATTTTTGAAGTATTATTAGTATTTTTAAATTTCAGTATATAGAGAGTCAAATGTGGGAGGCCTACCAGAAGTATGTTGGAATGGTTAATTTTAGTTGCACCAAAGGCATCAGTGAGGGCTTTAACAGAAAGTGACCTGCGATGGGCAAAGTCATGCAATGATATGGAAATGGAGATAAGTGGTTGTAGAGGTGGGACAGATATACACTCAGAAATTTATCTCAGTGTCAGATATAACGCCAAGATTTAGAACTGTCTGGTTCAGTCTTGGATAGTTGCCAGGAGAGAGGTGAAATCAGTGGCTAGAAGAGTTTGAAGTGGGGACAAGGGATATTGGTTTCTTTCCAAAACTTGATTGGAGAAATCCAATATACCCAACTATTTAAACAATAAGTGGTAAACATTATCGTCCATTACCAATTAGTTCAAATTCAAGAACAGAATGTGCCATGACTTTGATCATTCTTCAATAGTAATTCAACTGCATGATTAGTTGCTAGATGATGTTGTCTACATGTAATACATTTCATAATGTATAAAAGCAAATGACTGTGGAAGTTGGAATCTGAAACCAAAAGAGAAAATGCTGGAAAGTCTCATCAGGTCTGGCAGCATCTGTAAGGAGAGAAAAGAGCTGATGTTTTGAGACTCTTTGTCAAAGCTAAAAGACATAGAAAGTGAGAGATATTTATACTGTAAGGAAAGGGAATGAAGGTTATAGCCACAAAAACAAGTGAAAAGACTGGGAGGTGCTAATGGTGGTCCACATTAAAGATGTGAATGGCCAAATGGCAGAAAAGCTGAAATCAGAGGGTGACAGATGAAAATGTGGAGGGAGGGGGGAGATGGATGGGAGAGGGGTAAAATTGAGAAAAAGGGGGAAAAGGGAAGCAAAGGGGGTGAAAAGATAAAAAAAGGGGGAAAGAAAAATAAAGCAAGACAATTAGGAAATAAATAGTAGAGAACAGTTAAAAATTAAATAAAATGAAAACAAAGTGGTTGAGGCGAGTTAGAGGTAATCATCTGAAGTTGTTGAATTCGATGTTGAAACTGGAAAGCTGTAATGTGCCTAGATGAGATGTTGTTCCTCCAGATTGCATTAAGTTCACTGGAACAATGCAGCAGGCCAAGGACAGACATGTGGGGCATGGGATCATATATTCAAATGTCAAGCAACAGAAAGGTCAGAATCCTGATTGTGCACAGACTGAAAGTGCTCAGTAAAGTGGTCACCTAATCATAATAGTCTTTCATTTCATAATATAGTCTCAATGTTAACAAAATGAAAGAGATTGTCATCAACTTCAGGAAGTGTAAAGAAGAACATGCCCCTGTCTACATCAATGAGGATGAAGAAGAAAGGGTGACAGCTTCAAGTTTTTAGGTACTTAGATCACCAACAACCTGTCCTGGTTCCCCCACGCTGACGCTACATTAAGCAAGCCCAAAAACACCTCTACTTTTTCAAAAGACTAAGGAAATTTAGTATGTCAGCCATGACTCTCACCAACTTTTACAAATGCACCAAAGAAAGCACTCTTTCTGGTTGTGTTATAGCTTGGTATGGCTCCTGCTATACCCAAGCCCGCAAGGAACTACAAAATGTTGTGAATGTAGCCCAATCCATCACTCAAACCAGCCTCCCATCCATTTACTCTGTCTACACTTCTTACTGCCTCGGCAAGCGCCGAGCATAATTAAGGACCTCACACACCCCGGATGTTCTTTCGTCCATCTTCTTCCTTTGGGAAAAAAATACAAAAGTTTGAAGTCACATTCCAACCGACTCAAGAACAGTTTCTTCCCTGCTGCTGTCAGACTTTTGAGTGGACCTACCTAGCATTAAGTTGATCTTTCTCTATGCTTTAGGTATTGCTGTAACACTACATTTTGCACTCTCTCATTTCCTTCTCTATAAACAGTATGTTTAGTTTATATAGTGTGCAAGAAACAATACTCTTCACTGTATGTTAATACATGTGACAATAAATCAAATCAAATCATTCTTACATTTAGATATTCTTATGCAAACTAGCAACATTTTGTTCTTCTGGAGACATGAATTGCCTGGCAGGATGCAAGCTTCTTTTGTCCAACGACAGTAATTTTAACAGTTTGCTTGATGTTTTTATAATCCACTTGTTTAAGATTAGCTTTTTTCTTATCTTGTTTCAACCATGTTCAAGGTCCTTTTACTTATTCCAGTTGTCCATCACTTGCAATCTCATTAGTCATTACAAAGTTCATATCCTTATTTTTGTGAGCACATATGTTTTAATTGGAAAAAGTACTTAACCTTTCTCTAAGTAGTCCAATTTCTATAGGAGTTTAATTTTATTTAGTGTAACAGAATGACTCATAATAAGTATGTTTTTATGGCATATACAATAGCCACACACACTAGACTGTGGAACATGGTTAAATGGTTCAGGGATTTTCTGAATGCGCTGTGAAGAATTAATTATAATTTTAATACATTCTGACCTCAAGAAGCCATGGCTCAACCTTGATGAAAATATCATTTTTGAAACATTCCCTTATCCCAAGACATTTTGTTCGCTTCAACTTGTGTATTAGGTGTGGCTCAGTCAGCTTTACTCTTGCATCTTAAGCAGGTAATTTTCTAGTCCCATGCTTGAGCTGAAAGATTGGGCAGGCACTCCAGCTCTTTGCTGAGCAGAGGGAATGCTGCACTGTTGGAAGTCATCTTTTAGTGGAGATATCAAACCAACGCTTCATCTGTTTGCTTGGGTGGATGTAAAAGATTGCATGACACAATTTCAAAGCAAATCAGGGGAGTTATCCCGGTGATCTGGCCAATATTTCTCCCTAAGTCATAAACAGATCATTATCACGTTGCTGTTTCTGGGGGCAGGATTTTTTGGCTGCGCTCGCCCCATGGCTAGAAATTCCCCCCACTGTTAATGGACATTTGCATGGTTTGCCCCCAGCCCACTATGATTCCTGTGGTGGGCAGGATGGAAAATCCACCCTGGGAATTTGTCAGTCTTGGAAGGCTACATTGCAACAATAATTATACTTCAAAAAAATGCTTCATTAGCTGTAAAGTGCATTGATACATCCAGAGATTTTGAAAAGACCTTTACAAATGCAAGTCTTTCATTTTCTTTTTTCTTTTTAGTTTAATCCTTCTTTGCTCCAGGGATACTGACCAACAGTAGGTTCTCTCAGACTGCCCCTCTTCTGTGAGGTTGACACAGCAGAGAGCAGGGATTGAATCTCGCTCTTTCACACTCTGTATAGCTTAATTGCAAATTGGAAAATATATTTAGCAATTCAATCATTATGGTGTTAAAGAGGAACATTTATGAATGTAACGTAAATTTCAGGACAGCGTTAGGATCAAAAATATGCTCCCCAGTTGCAGAGACATTTCAAGTTTTTTTAACATGATCAATAGAAACAGCCTTTGGCTAAAAGTATTGAACCGTTTCTTTCTGACAGCTAATTGCATGCTCTCTGTCACTGGCACGAGACCCATGATAAATATAGTGCGATTCCTCCACAATGTTTAAGGATCTGAGAACACACCACAATAACAAGTGTCTTTGTATTTAATCTATTTATTCAATACTCAATTCAATTCAGCTTTTGTTTCCCATAACATAGTTTACCGCTAACCAGGCACATCTGCTCTGCACAAATCAGTGTTGAAGTACTTTGTCCTTTCTGACTTATGCATTCTCTTGTAATTTGGTTGCAATGAATATGAATTCATGATTTGAATGTTGTCAGTGAATATTTAAATTTAGTTCAAATGTTTGCAAAAATTAACCCTGATGCATATGTTAATCCATGTAGCTGCATAATGCTTTTCTGAATAGACGTACAGGTTATCTGAAAAAATGTTATAACTGTTCAACCCCTATGACCTTGGTATTGCTCTGCCATGGAACACAGTTACAATTATAAGTCACCTTCTTGTAAATGTGTTCCTTTTTGGAAGGCCAGTTCTTTCTTTTTTTAAAAAGTGCATGGGTTGTGCTCCCATCCCATCTGTTTACACACAGCTTTTGAATTTAGGGCTCTTGTTCTCAATTAAGTTAAATATTTGTTAATCTTTTATCTCTGTATCAAAAAGACCCAAACCCCAATATCTTTACAGCTGACTTTTATGAAACAATAAAGCATGGGGTGGGCAAACGAGGTCCATATTTGGATATGGGAACTGTATAAGGATTCCCCATTTACTTTTCAAAATATCAGATAATCCCTCAGTATAGTTAAACTTTATTCAGTCCCCTTCCAGATACTTCATTTCTAGGAACTAGTCCAAAGTTATTCTCAGCATCTGATTATCTTCTTCATTGTTCCTTTGGCAGCCAGGTAGCTACTAATCCCTAAACTGACATTCATGACGAGGGTTCCCCAAGAGATCCCTCTCTCTAGGCAAAGCTAGGTGAATCTTCCAGCTTTCATTAAATCTTGAATCCAAGATTTGAATCTTGAACTTGATCTTTTGAATCCAAGCACAAGCTCTCAAGCATATTCTGTGTAGTGAACGTAGAGACTGGCTGCCATTATCTCTCAGCTCTCTCTCTCAGATTCTTATAGAATGACCTGCCTGTGACATTGAGGGATTTCTTTAACAAAAAGCCTGTAGTCAAACTCTATAATGGTTTTCTGAGTACTTCTTCTTCCTAAAGCCCATCTCCATTGCAACATGAATCACATGGATCTTGTACTCAGGTAGAAATGTTAATTAATGATCTTCTAGAACCCAACTCCATTTGGTCTTGGAATTAAATAGACAGTTTAAAGTATAATTGTTAACAAAACCTGACATTCTTAACAACCCCCAGTGACTTGGAGACAAACAGTCTATCCACCATAAACACAAATACAAATACATGGATTGAAGAGCAATATCTGTGTACAGGCTATATACAAGGGTAATATGGTTACAGAATAAAAAGATGGAGAAAATGAGAAAGCTGCTCTGGATTAGGGATGGGGCAGCATGGGGGCACAGTGGTTAGCACTCCTGCCTCACAGTGTCAGAGACCTGGGGTTCAATTCCAGTTTTGGATGACTTTCTGTGTGGAGTTTGCACATTTTCCTTGTGTCTGCATAGATTTCCTCCAGATACTCCGGTTTCCTCTCACTGTTCGAAGATGTGAAGGTTAGGCATATTGCCCATGCTGAATTGCCCCTCAGAGCTCTTGTTAAGCCCCACTGGAGTAAAGCACTCCTGGTCGCAGAGGGGTGGGTGGGATGCTGGCAGGCCCAAGGACTTCAGTTCCAAGCCTGCTAATAAAATGCAAATATTTATTTTAATTATTTATTTACCTCTACGTCAAAAATTGGCGCAGAGCTGATGACGTCAGAAATCTGGTGACAGGAGAGGTGTGTAGGCCATGGTTTCAGCGGGAAGCTTGTTACACGTCCTCTGTTGATGTCTCCTGTCTGCTGGAGAACCGCCTCTCCCCTCTCGTTTTGCTTATAACTTATTCAGTTTGGAATTGCATTTTCTAAATCTTAGCCATAATGTTGTTTTATATCCGTTGTGTGTAATTCGCAGCATTCTAATATATCACACTGGTGAAGTCTATGTTAAGCTTTTGTCCTGCATGATTCGGAAATCTTGGATATGCACAGAAGCTCTTCCCCCAGAACCTGCGTAAGATTCAGGACCAAACTGCTAGGAAAAGCAGTGGATGGTGTCCATTTAAATTTTTAAAACATATTTGATAATCTGTTTCTAGATAACAGGATATCATGTTGCAGCTTTATAAAACTTTGGTTAGGCCACAATTAGAATATTGTGTTCAATTCTGGTTGCCACATTACATGGTATGGAGATGGCGGCAATGGACTGGGGTAAACACAATAAGAAGTCTCACAACACCAGGTTAAAGTCCAATCAATTTATTTGACAGTAAACTCACAAGCTTTCGGCCTTTGCCCCTTCATTCACGATACACGACAGTGCAGAGTCCCTGAACCGAGATTGATAGCCAAGTTTCACACGCATGAAGATGGTCTCAACAGGGATCTTGGATTCATATCACACTATCTGTAACCCCCATGACTTGTGTAGGTTTGCAAAACCTCACTTTCTGTACTGTCTGGAGACAATACACATCTTTTTAACCTATGCCTAATACTCTTTCCACTCACATTGTTGGCTTCTTTAAGATTTGAACAGCAGCTTAGCTGTAAAGACTTGCATTCTAATCAGTAATCTGTAAACTGTCTATGCTGTTATGTGCTCTGTCTGAGGCCAGAACTCTCCATTCACCTGACGAAGGGGCAAATCCTGAAAACTTGTGAGTTTACTACCAAATAACTTGGTTGGACTTTAATCTAGTGTTGTGAGACTTCTTATTGTGCCACATTACAGACAAGAGATGGAGGCTTTGGAGAGGGTACAGAAGAAATTTATCAAGATGATGCCTGGATTAGAGGGTATGAGTTATAAGACAAGGCTGGCCAAACTAAGATTGTTTTTTTTTAAGAGTGACAGGTACTGAAGGAAAACCTGATAGAAGTCTATAAAATTATGAGAGACTTAAATAGGATTGACAATCAGATTCTTTTTTCCAGAGTTGAAATATTTAATAATAGAAGGCAGGCACTCAAGACGAGAGAGGGAAAGTTCAAGGGAGATGTGATGGGCAAGTTTTTTCCCAGAGAGTGGTAGATGTCTGGAAGACACTGCCAGAGGCGGTGGTGGAGTCAGATATGATAGGGGCATTTAAGGGGTTTTTAGATAAGCACATGAATATGCAAAGAATAGAAGGATACAGAGCAAAGGGAGGCAGAAGGCATTTGTTTAATTTGGCGTCATGTTCAGCATAACAGCATGGGCCGAAGAGCCTGTTCCTGTGCTGTACTGTACTCTGTTCTATGACATTAGTGATATTAAAGGGCGCGCAGCAGTATATAGATCGGAAGAAGGTTAGAATGTATTTTGCATTCCGTACAAGATACATCCCCTGCATAGCCCAAGGACAGAAAATAATGAATAATGGATGCTTTTTTTTGGACTGGAGGGATGTAAACAATGTTGTTTGTAGACAATGCGGTTATGAGTTTGCTCCATATAGCACACAGAGGAAATCTTTCCTGCTGATTAGAATGCTGCTGTTGACACATCAGTCTCAAGAGGGCAGCTTCTTCAAAAGGTCAGTTTTTCTCGGATGATACTGAGTTGCCCATATCAAATCTCCACTGTACTGTGAGATTCAGGAGATGGAAAGTTTTTCCACTTTGTTCCAGTGGAATGATTCCAGGTCAAGCATCAAAGAAGGCAACAACAATGCTAGCTTCTTCTGCAGTGCCCCGGCTCGCTCAGTCCTCACAAGAGTAGCTCTCAGTTTCAGACTTTGTCTTGTTGCAGATCGGGACCAGATTTCAGTTGAGGTGACCCGTGATCTTTTACAGCTATCAGAATACAAAGGATTTTCACTTATAATGATTTGACTAAACTTGAGCTTTGATCTCACAAAACTGCAGCCGGAATTCAGCATGAATGTCTTCTCAAAGTCCACAACCTGACCTTCAGAAACCAAAGGGATATTATCCATGGAATTAAATACAGAGTCAATTTGAGGGATCGAAAATGACAAGGACAACTGAGGTCAAAGTCACTTTAAGTGATCATATGTTAAGCAATTTTAAAGATATAATGCCGATGGTATCTTTGATAAAAAGAGTATTATGGTAGAAATGATGATGGATTCTGTGAACAATATATTGACTATGAAGACTGTCTTTATTTGATCTGATGCTTACATTGATACAATTTTTTCTCTTTCTTGACACACACTCATATAAATCCAAATTTTCTCTTTTGAAATTGTAAATGGGGAACTTACTGATTGAACTGGTTGTTCCTTATTCGCATTGTTCCGTGAAACTCCTGGGGATGAAGTTTGACTCTCAGCTGCACTTGTTAAATTCTTCAACACCAGTCAAAGGCTATAGTTGGAGATTTGACTGACAAAAGCTAGAACCCTTGTGATGCCAGTGAATCCCTACAGTTGGGCAATTTCTTCCACAAGTGGTCACTTAAAAGGAATGCCAGGCTAATGTGAAACAACCTAAAAGCAGAAGCACCAAGGGTGGCTGACCTTGTGCCAATTCAAGTTGTCAGTATTCACATACTAAGCAATAGAGAAAATAACTAGCCTGCAGTTGAATTGAATATGATGCTTCACAACCATTTGTCATTGATTACAATGTAACAGGAGCACGTGGCAATATTTGTAGAACTGACAGGGTAAATGGTTGCTGTAACTCTGCAAATATCAGGCTACATTTAATTCTTGTGGCACAGGTCTCAGTGATGACTCCCGGTAGTGGGTTAATGGCCTGGAGGTGCAGCGCCTGCCCAATTCTGTTAAGCCAGTAGGCCAAGAGAAAGTCAGTTTCTGTGTAACCTGAAGTGAGTCAGGCACTGGCACCATTTTTAAACTCCTGATGGACTTGTAGTTAGTCCAATATTGAAAGCTGCGATTACCAGCAATTCAGAGCGAGTGCCTATTCCATAATGCTCCGAAGTAACCTAAGGGCAGGCCACTGCCGAGTGGAGTAACCACCAAGTTCTCATCCATCATAGGTCAGCAGGCAGGTACAGGTGTACCTTACAAGGGAGGAGGAGCCTCCCACACCCAGAACCTCCTTTGAGGATGCTGCGAGCATAACAGCAGCTCCTTAACTCCTCTACTGGTAACCCCTAGGCCCCTTCAGTAGCCAGCATGATACAAGAGACCCCTGCATAGGTATGGGAGCCCCTCAGTATGTCAGGGCTCTTCAGGCCTCAGACAGCCAGAGAAAGGCTCGGTCCCCCTCGGCCCTGGAGCAGCCCAATCAGCGGCCTGTCTCCTCTCCAGCTGCATTTGCAGGAGTTGTACCTCATGGAAGAACTTCTAGTGCATCAGATACCCCAGAGTGTTACATTCTTCTTTTCTTTGATGTAAGCGTATCAATAATACACAAGGTTTGATGAATCATGAATGTCTGTTCTTTATTTGAAGATAAGACTATGTACAAGTAGTATCTATTGGAAGACTATGTACAGTTCATCTAATCTCTACCCCGATTCGTGGGGTAAACTATTTCCGTGCAAGGAAAAGAAAACAACATTGTGTCTGAACATACGCAAAGCAATAAATTTTCAATTCTCTAAAAATATATCAGTGGCTTGCTCATCCGCCCAGATTTAATTATAATAATCTTTGCTGAAGGCTGCTGTAGATTTTCAGATTGCCGGTTAGGGTTGCTTTGTTTGATTTGCATCCAGTCACAACAGGTTTACTTGATCTCTCTGGTTGTGGCCCTGTCCTGATTTGACTTCTATTTCACTGCACTGTCATGTCATTTGGTGTGCATATTTAGTACAATTTTGGTTCTGGGCAAAGGCTGATGATTTCTAATAGATTCCAGTAATATGTGTTGGGTTTTGTTCTCCAATTTCCTGTCTGAAATTCAGGTTGAGTAATTCATTCTCACATGCTTGTCATGGTTATCTTTCATCTTCACCTGTTTTATTGAATAATACATCAATATTCCTGGGCATATTGGCAGAAGATGACTGGGATGTGTTATCCACACTTATCAGTTGAATAGCAATTTCACATAGGCTCTGCAACAAGAAGTGTGCAAGTTCGTAATAGGTAGATGTATTCAATTCAATCCTACAACATGTTAGCCTACAATATGCAATGCAGAGTTAGAAGTACAAGGTTTCCAATGGTGCATCTTGTAGCCTATAGTTATTGTCGTTGTCTCAATGATATCATGGATAGTGACTAAAGACATGTTCTTGCACACCGCTAGACATATCTCCGTTGGGCTTGTGGTGTCTATGGCATAGAATGTCTGGGGAAACCAGGATGAGTTTTTGTAGTGACAGGCACTGATGTGATGATGGGAGGAGTAGGTCTATAGTGGTGGCATGGTGTCTAGCAGTGCTGCCTCACAGTGCCGGGAACACGGCTTGCGTCACTGTCCATGCGGAGTCTGCATGTTCTGTCCATGTCTGTGTAGGCTCCCTCCAAGTATTTTGGTTTCATCTCACATTTGGAAAGATGTGTTTGTTAGGAGCATTGGTCATTCTGAATTCTTCCTCAGTGTACCTGACTAGGTGCTGGAATGTGGTGACTAGGGGATTTTCAGTTATTTCATTGCAGTGTTAATGTAAGCTTACTTGTGACACGAATTAACAAAATGGTAGCAATTCCATGGTGTAAATGTTGGGTTGGCCCAAAATTGCTTTTTTCGAATTCTTCCATACAGATAGAACTGCCATGAGCTTTGTCAGCTATCTCACCCAGTGTAAAATCACATTGATGCCCATTGTCTTTGCAACTACTTATGAATTGGTCAACGGTCTCTGACAATTGTTGCCTCCGACATAAATTGCAGATGGTGCTTTTGGAAGTTGAGCTCCATTTTTAATTGGTCTTCAAGTGTTGACTACATTTTATCTGGATGTCTCAGGTGGTCGTTGGAGAAACCTGAAGTATATAGTTTATGGAGGCCTTCATTGACTATAGCAATTTCAGTTTCAGTGGCTTATTTATCTGGTTTGAAAAGATGAAGATCCAGTAAACACAGCTCTGCAAGTTGTTGAAACAAAGTAAATTCAGGTGGGAGATCTGTTTCCTTCCAGTTCAGTGTTTTGTGATTACCTTTGAACTTCTTGCAAGATTTTTAATGCTATCTTGGGTTTTTGACAGCTATGCAGGTTTCCTCTGGCTCTCTGAGTTAATTTAGCACTGTCTTGCTGTACTTTTGATGGCCATTGTCTTAACTGACCTTTGGTTACTGCTTGACTGAAATGGTAGTACTGTTGAGTCCATTTTGACTTTTCATGGGTTTACTTAGGTTCTCTCCATATACCAGTAACTTAGACGCAAAAGTGGCTAAAGAATTTCAAAGGGGGAAGAAAAGATTAAGAAAGAAATATTTTTATGGGCTTCTTTTAGTTGTTAAAGGCTGGTACTGGATAAATTATTCTTTCCAGCCTGATGTTCAAGTATTTTAAATTTCCCAAATTTTTTACAGGGGTACTATAAGCTGTATTAAATTCTCCTGTTTGTGAAGTTCTGCTTGAAGCACTTGAAATTTGGGGAGTATGTTAGTGTGTCTGTGTCTGCATGGGTGGGGAGTGGGGGGGTTGACGTTGTTGGGGGGGGTGGCTGGAAGGGTGAGAAAACAGGTGTATTCTTCATTTTTTGCCTCTCACCCAGTTGTACCTCTCCATCCCACTGAAAAATGGCTGGGACGAGTTTGTAAGATCGTGCCCTCAGTTATTTTTGGAGGTCACTTCTCCTTCACCAAGTTACATCCAGTTTACAAGTTGGATGTGGAGTCGCTTACAGTATGACCACCAATGGTGGAGCAGTTATGATTGACTTGAGAGGCTCAGATATCTCAGATAGTTAGGCAGCTAGAGGAGATTACAGGGAGGGACAAGGCCATGGAATATTTGAAAACAAGGATAACGGTTTGAAATTCAAGATGTTCCTTGACTGGGAACCATTGTAGTCTGTTTGGAACTTAGCTGATCAGCTGGTACATGCAGAGAGAAATAAATGCGATTGAGGTAGTGATCACACTGAAAACCATTCACCTGTTTTCCTTCGAGAGAAAGAATAATTGACTTGATGATTCTCCAGGTCTTGCCAGGTGTCTTCTTTAATGAAAAGCTTGATTTTCATCTGATTCTGAGTATTGCAATTCAAAATTAATATGTTTCTGTAATTCTTGAAAGATAGATCATGTGTGGGACATGTCTATTGTTCATTCTTCTGAACTGGTATTGTGTGCTGTGGTACTCCTTACCTTCTTTGATAATCTTAGCTGGCTGGGTTATAAAGTCTCTTCTCTTACTGTGAAAATGAGATGTGGCTCTTGTTCTATAGAACTCTTTTTCAGAATTTTGCACATTTACAGCAATTTTGATAAATCTTAATCGGTCTCTAAAGAGTCCCTCAAGTCATTTCTAATTCCACATATAATCCTCTCTGATCAAAGATTCATGCAATTCTTAAAAATTTCATGCAGCTGATAAATTTTTCAGTTCAATGACATATTTCTCCAGTTCCTTCCCTGTCTCTTAGTCAAAGGTGAAACATTTTGAAGCACTTAATGGTCTCAATTTTTTTACGGTTGCATTGCTCTTGCCAGAGTTCATTCATCTGAAACTCCAGTAATCTACTTAATACTGCGTGGTTCTCTCCTCTGACTCTCTATCAGGTGCAACAAGACTTTAACTTACATCTGTCAGTTATTGCAAGTTCTCCATATAATTGTGATTGTCCTTTGTGATTAGTTTCAGAATTTTGGAACATCGGCTTTGGTTTATAACTGTTCTGGTTATTTTAAGTGGCCCACATCTGTTGGTTTTAGGTACTGATCACTTTGTGGTGAATTGGTACTTATTCCAAACTACTTATTCAGATGACAATTATGTTACATTGGAAGTAATGCACATCAGGCAGCTGAAATTATAGCATCCATTTTATACTTGTACCTGTAGTCATCATTTCTCCCAATGGGTTTGGAATATCCTGAGAATGCGACAAGTAGAATGTTCTGATTTCTTTCTTTCCTCCAGTTTAGGGAACCCCAGTGCACTTAGTAGTTGAGAAATTAGTTCAAGGGGCTTTATTTACCCATTTTGTTTGCAACAGGGATCATTGCTTCAAGTTTTGAAGATAGATCCTTCAGTTAGGCTCACGACAGTGAATTATGTCTGCTTTATCCACCCTTTTCCTCTCATTTCTAAATGATTGCAAATCTGACTCTACATGATCGAGAAGTCAGCCATTATGCATGACATGGTGGCATGGTGGTTCTTACTGCTGCCTCATAGGGTCAGCAATCCAGATTTGATTCCGGCCTTTGGTGACTGTTTTTGTGGAGTTTGCACATTCTCTTTGTGTCTGTATGGGTTTCCTTTGGGTGCTCCGGTTTCCTCCCACAGTCTAAAGATATTCAGATTATGCAAGAAGAAACACAATTGAAAATATGCAGCAGTTTTGGAAATTGAATTCATATTGCTGATTTGCCATTTTTATTATTGATTACAAATGCTAGGTGAGTTGCAATTTCATTTTAGATACATTAGAAACTCCTACCGTAATCTCATAATATAAGCGTCTATTTATAACTATAATATTTTTTATGCCTACAGGTCATGAGGTGTTAGGAGTTTCCACTGTTAAACTTTGCTAACGTTAGCCTGATTTGCATATGCAAAGGAGCTTGTGTCTATTTCACGTTTGGGTTTTGAAGATTTATTTTCTTCTTTTTACTCAATACAATGAGCACTGTACTTCTGGTTTGTAATAATCCTGCCTGCCATTTGGAATATTTAGGTACCCACATCTAGGGAGATGGTGTCACAGCGGACTAGTTGATTCATAAAATCCCTACAGCGCAGAAGGAAACCATCTGGCCCATCACGCCTGCACCGACAACAATCCCACTCAAGCGCTATTCCCATAACCCCACGTATTTACCCTGCTAATTCCCCTGACATTAAGGAACAATTTAGCATGGCCAATTAATCTAATTCACACATCTTTGGACTGTGGGAAGAAACCGGATCCGGAGGAAACTCACACAGACATAGGGAAAACATATAAACTCCTCACAGACTGTCACCTGACACTGGAATTGAATCCAGGTCCCTGGTGCTGTGAGGCAGCAGTGTTAATCACTGTACCACCATGCTACCCAAATCTAATAATCTGGGGACCCAGATTAATCCTCTGGGAAAACAGATTCAAATCCCACCATAGCAAATGATAAAATTTCAATTTGATAAAAGTTGAGAGATGACCATGAAACCACTGTCAATTGTCATTAAAAAAAAACACACCTGGTTCACTCACATCGTTTAGGGAAGGAAATTTGTCATCCTTACTTGGTTTGGCCTACATGTGACTCCAGACCCCAGAAATAAGGTTAAGTCTTAACTGCCCCATGAAAAGGTCTAGCAAGCCTCTCAAATACATTTAGAGATGGGTAACACATGGTGGCTCAGTCAGTGATGCTCACATCAGTGATGCCCAGTCAATGATGCCCACATCCCATGAAAATTTAAAAAAGACATAATGCCTGAAAATCTAGAGTGGTCCAATTACATTTTTATGTTTTTTTAATTTTTGTAAAATCAGGATTCTCACTGTTGAGGTGCATTTTATTTATTCAGTCGAGAGGTATTTTTTGCAAGTATTTCCCTCTAACCATAAAGCAGCTACCCTCGTCTCTTATTACACCCCCTTCTTCAGTCCTCGTCAGTGCTCTTCGCTTTTCTCTCCTGCACTTCTTCCGTACTGTTCTTTGATTCCTCTTTCTTTTCTTTACATCAGTTCCTCTTCACTCCTTCATTGTTCCTTTCACTTTGCCTTCTCTGCAACTCCTTCCTTCATATTGAATTAATTATTCTTTAACCTTGTTTGATCTGAATATAGCAGGTGGTCCTAACTTTCCATGTGTAAGACCAAGGGCGAAGTGATAGTAAGTACAATATTAGAAATAGGTTAATATATAAACATCTCATAATTCTAACTATGATTTCAGATGTTTTTAATTACAGTGAATTAAACAACCAGAGACAACTGAAATAATATTTTTGTGAATATTAGAAAATGACAACAGAAGATCAGAATGCAAAATAGAAAAACATTTTGAATTTTAGGCATACTGAATGTGAATCTGCAGTAATAGTTTAGCAATGAAGTAGTTTGCAATTCTGTATCGTCCACTGTGGCAAGATTCACACTTTAGGAGTGGTATCAGTCTACCATGAATGTCAAGCGTAGCTCTGAAGGACAGGTACCACAGCATCAATTAGAAGTGTGTTGTGGCATTGTTTCAAGTCAGAACTGTCTCTAGATGCCTCCATTAGACAAGGCAAGAGCCAATTAAAAAATAAAACCTTCATATCTCAAGTGAACAACTTTGACAAACAACATGGTGTGTCATACTGAGCCAAAGGCAAAGGGATGTCAAATGAAGAATCAAGGGGATTGAACTGAGATCCATGAACATGTAATTAGGGATGAGCAACTACTCTGGACGTGACACCATATTTTAACCCTTTGCAATATGCTACACATGATCCTTTTCCTTCCTTTAGTTTAAGCAAATAATCTACTGATTAATGGATGCATTTTGTTATTTGTTCCCTTGATATATATTGAAGTGAATAAAGCTGTGTGTGTGTCTTTGTTATAGCGTAGGAATAAAACTAGGATTCTTTTATTGTATTTGCAGAGTTAGAAGGCTGGATTAAAAAAAAATCACTGCTTAGTTATAACCCATTTAAATGTAATAGAACTGATGCACTATTAACAAATCAATTGTAGACTGGCAGCAGTCATTTTTCATGATTACTTGTTTAAGAAAATTTAACAAATGCACTGGAAGATTAAGCCGACATGGAATTATAGCAGCAGATTGTTTAAATATTCATTTGGAAGCTTATTATAATAATTTAATGTACATATTCTATTCAGAAAATTTTACTAAACTACAAATTAGAATTCAGCAGAAAATCAATTTGCAAATGGCTAAAGTTGCTGTAATTACCTGGAAAAGAGAAAACTCATCTTACACTGCCAATTTGTTAGAATTGGTTCATTAGTAAATTCATAGAACACTGGGAACTTCCTTGGTACTTCTCGATGTAGGCCACCGTAAACTCAGTGAAAGAGATAGTTGTTTAAATGGGGTTTTTGCTGCCTTCTCTTGAAGTTACTATGGTCTGTAGAAATCTGACAATTCCCCTATGATAGCATCTTTAGGCTGATGGCAACTTTTGCCACAAAGAAGATATTTGTCTATCAACTAATTTATCAAGCAAATACCTGGAGTCATACTATTATCACTTAATGGAGGTGGGAATGTAGTTAGGAAAGCTGAAATCTTAAATATATCTACTGCAGCATGTTGGCACATTAGTCAGCACTGCTGCTTCACAGCGCCAAGTACCCAGGTTCTATTCTTGGCTTGGGTCACTGTCTGTGTGGAGTTTTCACTTTCTCTTCATGTCTGCATGGGTTTCCTCCAAGTACTCCAGCCTCTTCTCACAGACCAAAGATGTGCAGGTTAGGTGGATTGGCCATTTTAAATTAATGTCAGGGGGGATTAGCTAAGGATTATGGAATAGAGTCTGGATGGGATGGTCAGTGCAAACTCGATGGGCTGAATGGCCTCTTTCTGCACTATAGGATTCTATGATTCACTGCAAAAATAACTGCATATTATTTTTGTACAGCCTTTTTGTGAGTTGGGAAAACATTCTGTCCCAACTCGAGATGCATCTCTCCTGAGCTCAGGGTAACCATTGTTAGCCCTATAGCAAATTTGAGCTTCCTACTTACCAATTATTTTCTTGTGTTAATGCTGCTATTATAAGCCCTAAAAACTCTACCTTGTTGGAAGGTTCATGACCATGGAGGAAAACCTATTGAGGTCTGACAGGTATGTGTTAAATGTTTTAACAATTTCAAATGTATTGATTAGATATTGTATTTAATGTTGATGTATTTTGACTGCAGTTATTCATCATTGCATACTGTCCATTAATTCATCTCAACATATTCTGGTCAGAGCACTTTTTTCATTAGAGAAAGTGCCATAATGCATTCAAAATTGCAGAAAAATATGCTGGGAAACTTCTGTCATGCATTGTACTGTGATTTAAAAGTTAGGACATCTAAAAGAAAAAGAACTACTCTGCAGCTGAAAGTTTAAAAAAATTCATCCTCTGCTGCACTGATTGATGAGCAATCTGCTTTGAAATGGAAATTAAATACCATTTAAAGCTTTTGAAAAATCCATCTGCTTTTTTTAGTTTCAATAGACACTGTTGTTTAGATTTCCTATGGTTTGTTGTTATAGCAGGGCCTATTATGGATGCTTGGCTGTGTTTCAAAAGCTCCTGAACAACTTATCACAGCATGTGACTATGCCCACATTTTGATTGACAGTTATTAAATGATTATTTGTCTTTGATATGGTAAATATGTAAGTGTTAATTTGCTTTTTCAATAGATTACTAATTATGTGGATTTGCACTTTTAATAGTGTTCATGAATGAGTTTTTTTAGCATGATGCATCTTTGTAGGTCAACTTGGCTCGATTTTTTTAAAATGTCCATTTCAAAAAATATGGTCTTATGTCCACAATAGGCAAGAGGTGAGTGTGAATGGAGAGGGCATGGGAGGTGAGGGGTAGGGTTTCTGGTTGCATATTAGAAATGTTGGGAGGTGGGTATTGTCTGCAAAGGCCTAGGCAGGTCTTCTGACTAGCCCATTTTAGCAGCTGCATTCGTCCTGCACTATAGTATTGTTCACAAAACCTGACCCCTCTACCACCATGTCTCTCAGTGATAAATATATGACTAGGCATAGGGTTTGGAGATGGTCTTGGATTTTAGAACTTGGGAATTGACCCAATTTGCAATTCCCCAACTCGAGGTGAAAATCTTGGTCCAGACCACTTTGGATAAGTGACAAAGCTTGAAGTCTTGCATTTGCAGTGCATGTTACTCCTAATTTCTAACAGCATGTGGAAGTAGAAGGAATGCATTTTTCACATCCTGCTTTTCATGAAAAAGCTTGGGCCTCTAACTTCCAAGCTCCGAAACAGCATAACTGGGGGTACCTCTTCCACCAACCCCCCAACCCCATCTCCCCTCTGGAAATCCCAAGTTAAGGATTGCAGAGCAATTGTCCAAGAAGTTCAGACTTCTGTCGAGTAATTACCCTATAATTAGAACCATCCAAAAGTATGTTATAACTGGCAAAATTATAAGAAGCCGTCCATGTCCAAATGCAGCAAGACCTGGACAATATCCAGGTTTGGGCTGGCAAGAGGCAAGTAGCATTCACATCATACAAGCACCAAGCAAAGACTATCTCCATCAAAAGAGCATCTAACCATTGCTCTTGATATCCAAGACCTAGCCATTGCTGAATCAATACCCTGGGTTTTTACAACTGCCAGAAGCCTGTCTACCATCTATAAATCAGGAATGTATTGGAATATTCTCCCTTTGCCTATTTGAGTACAGCTCCAACAACACTCAAGAAATCTGACACCATCCAGGACAAAGCAAAGAACAAAGAACAACACAGCATGGGAAACAGGCCCTTTGGCCCAACGAGCCCATGCCACCATCTTAACATTATGAGTGCCCTTGATTGGCATTTCTTCCACAAACATTCACTGCCACCACCACTGATGCACAGTGGCAGCAGTGTGTATCATTATAAAGTACACTGCAGGAACTCACCAAGATTCATCAGACGGTCATTTCCTGAATCCATGATCACTACCATCTAGAAGGACAAAGTCAGCAGATATTTGTGAATACCACCACCTGGAAGTTCTGCTCCAAGTCACTTATCATCCTGACTTGGAACAGTATCACAGTCCCTTCACTGTTACTGGGTCAAAATCCTGGAACTCTCTCCCTAACAGCACTGTGGATGTACCTCCACCACCTGGACTATGACGGTTCAAGAAGGCAGCTCAAGGGTATTCAGCTACTGAAGTGCATATTCGGTGAATGAAAACATTTTTTAAAAACTGTCTTTCTCGAATATTTGCTCCGGTGTAGTTAGAATTTAAAATATCCTGAGTAATCAAAACGCTATCGCCCGCCTGCAGCCATTCCCTATAGGACTCCCTCCATCCCTTCCCTCCAACTCTCCTGCCTTTTACACAAAGCCTTCGCAACATTGCACAATTCTCGTCCAGCTTGGATTGAAAAGTCAGGCGAGAAAGAAGCGGCTGGATTTCCAAATCGGAAACCAGGAGCAGAATGATAACCTGACTCAGGTCCCACTCCAAGGAAGTTCAGGTCCATCATCTTCTATCAAGTTTGAAAAATAATTGCCCTGTTATGTGAGTTCAGTAAGATTGCTGGTGCAAAGACAGCTCCTGGCTTTTCTTTCAAGCTCCTATGAACTGTGACAAAGCACTGGCGGTCATAAAATGGGATTAGAGCATGGCTTTCTGTGCGTCTATCTCTAAACCTTCTAGGAAAAAAGGCTTGTTAAAGGTTTTCCTGTGTGCCTTTTTTTAACCAATGGTTTCAGGCTTCTGATAATTAACAGGCGACAAATATGTCTTATGAAGTGATTTTGTACAATAAATTGGGCATTAAAGAGGCAAGGTTTATTAACAAATCTAGCTTGGGAAATATTATTCACTTTTTTTGACAAAGGCAGTAACAAGATATCCCAATTACAGGTGCATGAAAATAATGTCTGGCTATTCCTGTTATCCTTTTGACTCCAGTGACCAGGACAATGAGTGCAGACAAATTTGAAATGGATGGGACAAGGTTCTGACATTAGTCAAACATCAATGTCAGGCTGGGTGTCGCAAGTAACTGCTGCTTCTGTCAGGTCATTATATCCACTTTCTGCAGCTGGCTGGCAATGTCAAGGTGAACATAAGTTTTTTTTCAATGAATGGAGGCTTTCTGCATTTAACAGGGTAAACAGTTGCGCTCCTATGCCTTTCTGATCACACTAAATGAAGATTGTATTATTTTGTTCTGAATTTCAAATGCTTCTATGAAATGGTAAAGCCATCCAGGTGCTAAATTTGGAGCTCTGAAATAACATGATTCTTGCTAATAGTTAACTTATTTAATTTATTATTGTCACATGTATTAGCACACTGTGAAAAGTATTGTTTCTTGCACACGATACAGATAAAGCATGCCGTATGTAGAGAAGGAAAGGAAAGAGTTCAGAATGTAGTGTTGCAGCCATGGCTAGGGTGTAGAGAAAGATCAACTTAATGCAAGATAGGTCCATTCAAAAGTCTTCTGTCAGTTGGTACCTGACCTCAGACTTCTGTAACTTTTTCCTGACAGAAGAAGGTGGAAGAGGGAATGTCCGGACTGCATGGAATCCTTAGTTATGCTGGCTGTTTTGCCAAGGCCAGGGGAAGTGTAGATAGAGTCAATGGATGGGAGGCTGGTTTGCGTGATGGGTTGGGCTACATTCACGATGTTTTGTACATTCCACCTTGATCCACATTGTTGACTTAAGCAGAATGAAAACAAAATAAATCCCTGTAAAAAAGCATTAATCCAATCTTCAGTAACTGAGAGGATCCTTTCATTCCACACTGAGATATAAGCAGGGATTTTATGACCTCACTCAAGTGAGGCTCATAGAATCTTACTTGAGGCCAACAGAGAATTCCATTCTATGCACATTGCCTACCCCAATTCTGGGGCGTACATGGCAGTAAAATTTTCCAGCCACTGACTGTGCCTGCACATCGTTAACATTCCATGTTGCAGTTTCAAAATTAGCACTGACCTATACATCGAATTCACTCACCTTGAATCATTTCTTCCTGCAGCTTACCAGAGCCATGTTCTAAGGGGAAAACCTTATCATCTTTGTCGTTCCTTGGAGAATCTATGGGCAATCACTCTGAGTTTCTCATTCTTATTGTCTCCTGGTAAATGGATAACTGTGAATTTAATACAATGAAGTGTACTTACAAATCTCTCCAATGCTTGATATAAGCACTGTTTTTTAGACAAATGCTCTAAGAGGGACCTGTAATCAGCTGATTTCAAAGCTATCTGAAAAAGACAAAGCCAGCTGACTATTCTTCCATTCATTTCAATGGAATACAATGGGCTGATAATCTAAATGTAGTAAGGCAAGCCCAGGGACTATTTGCTGCAGCAGGAAAGGAATATATGGAAAAGGTTAAACAAATAGCACTGCAGTATTCACACTCACTGCAGATAGACAGGACACAATACAAATAACTACATCTTAGACAGCAATCATAAGAGAATTGATATCACTTATCAAGTCTAAAGGAACCATTGTGCTTCTGAAAAACTAATCAAGTATCCTCGAGACGGGATATTTAACACGTCATAGAAATCAGTTTAACAAACACAACGCTTTGATCTTGTAAACAGATAGACAGGAGATGTCCAGAAAATGATTAAAAGCTAAAGCACACAAGACAATGGAATGGTATAATGTGATCAAAAACAGAAATGTAAACAACTCAAAGTAACAATATGAAGATCTAATGTGAATGTAACATTTGTAATGTAAAGAAAGGAGTGTAAAAATGTGTATGACTCAATACTCAGTAGAGTAGCTTGGATGTAAGCTATAGTTATAGCCATGAGTTCTGCTCTCCCTTATGCATGTTGAATAAAGTTTTTTTTTGAAGTTCTATATAGTCTGAGAAGATTGCATTCATTTCCTCAAACATTGGTCCATCAGCTCATCATCTCTGAGGCAAAGTTGAAATTTGCCACATTTATTATTCCACAAACCATGGGATGAGCCCATCAAAAGCTTCAGAAAATGTTCATACTCTTCCCAAATCCCTCTTGCCCATTTACCCATTCTAGCCCCTCCCTGTTCTTTTCCCCTTCCCCCCTCTCTTTTCCCCCTCCCGCATTTCCCTATCTCCCCTCTTTTCTTCCCCCCTTCCCTTCCCTCCCCTCCTTTCCCATCCATAGTCCCCTTATCTCTCCTCATAATCCTTCCTCACCTCCTTGTTTGAACAACAGAACTGTTGTATTAATGTATAAAAATATTTCATTGGTAGTTGTGTTAGAAAAAAATTGTATTTTGTAAGAAATTTAAGATGAAGCAATTAAACAAAATGTCATAGTGCAGCTAAAGTAATATGTTTAGTTAAATGTTAACATGGTATCAAAGTTTTATATTTATAACATTTTGTCAAAAAATTCCATTAAACTACTACAATTCCATGAAACTACAAAATTTTATTAGTGCTTTATTGAAACAAACAGAGCAGATAAATATAAAATGATTCTAAATGAAGTAAGCAAGGCAGAAGAATAAAAATGATAAACATATTTAGATTTTCCACAGCCCAAAATGTAAACTCTTCTTTGCTCAATTTCATATAGGTATGCAAATCATGGTCGGAAAAGTTCTGATCTCTCATCTTCCCAATTAAACTTTCAGTTTCCACATTCTAAATTAAAATATACCAACACTTATAAGCTTATCACATATTAAATTATATAATAAGGTAATGCATATTTAAATAGTAGTTTCACACATTTAGGAGAAATAACAAAACCTATGTGCGTTTATACATTAAATAATGTTCATCTTCAACCATTAAAAATTACATTTTAAATGTAATAACAATAAGATTATCTACTTAAAATAAATAACAAAAAAAATTTAAAAAGCTTCAACATACCTTTTATAACAGTAGAGAACTCCTATCAATGCTAAACTGCTATTTTTAAGCTGGACTTCAATGGGGTTTCCCAGTCTGACCATGTCATAAGGAAGTGTGGTTAGGGTCCTCCTGCATTGCGCTGGGGCCTGGAGGGTTGGCTCCACTGAAGGCTGCTGCTCCCATTGGAAGTTCGGGCACTATTTGGATTTCACAGTGACTTCATTGAAGTGTTAGCGTAAGCCTTACCATTGAATAAACTTTATTTCTTAGGGCAGGTAAGAGTGCAAAAAACCAGAGCTTTCCACTGCTGATCAAAAGTTATGGATCATTGTCTTCCTTTGCCTTTTCTGCCATGGAGGACCTTTTCAACCACACTTTGTCTGGCACTTCCCCATAACCTTGTCACCAATTGGCTTAACAAGATCAAAGAGTCCCTGAAGGCATTGCTCAATGGATTGGCAGAGTGCCTGTAAAGGAGGCAGTTGGGCAAGGCTTGTAAGATCCTGTTCGAGACCACTGAAGAATTTCATTCTGCGAGCCTCGCCTGACCTAAATCCGAGGTGAGTGTGTCAATAAAATTCCAGCCATTAGCTCTGTTTCTCTCTCCACAGAAGCTGCCAAAACTTCTGGGTCCTTTCAGGATTTTCTGCTCTTACTTCACTATCACAAGACCAGTGCTGAAAACACTGATGTGCAGGTCAAATGAGGATAGAATGTAAATCCACCCATAATGAAAAAATTTGATCTAAAAGGAACACTTCCTACTGCTTAGTGCAATATTTAAATTTCCTGAGAAAATTAATCCTGTAGCTTCATTAGTAAAATGATTACATTAATGCTGCCCAATTATCAATAGTTATTATCTTGTGCACTCATGACAATTTTACTTCAGGACTCAACAGTCAGGAGAGGAAAAATTTTTATCATAGGATTTGAAGATTCTGTCAGTCACTTTCAACAAAGCTGATTCTTAGAATAGAATCTCACTTCTACAGTGCAGAAGGAGGCCATTCAGTCCTTTGAATCTGCACTGACCATAATTCCATCTATGGCCCTATTCCTATAACCCTATATATTTACCCTGCCGGTTCCCTGATACTAGGGTCAATTTAGCATGGCCAATCAATCTAACCCACACATCTTTGACTCTGGGAGGAAACCAGAGCACGGGAAGAAACCCATACAGACACAGGGAGAATATTCAAACTCCTTACAGACAGTGGCCTGAGGCCAGAATTGAACCCAAGTCCCTGGGGCTATGAGGCAGCAGTGCTAACTACTGTGCCACCATGCCGCTCCAGTGATTGCAATGCTGTTAGGAATCCATATTGCCAATAACAACACTTTTTTAATGGAAAAACTTTGAATTATTTAGACACTCACCTGACTTATTTTTAAAGGGTTACATTTCACTTTGGTCTGTAAGCAAGCTATCTGTTCCAAGAAATAACTTCAGCAAATGACCAGCAAGACACCTGGGGAGAAAAGAGTATTTTGTTTACTTCAGTTAAAATAAAATAACTATTGTTACCAGGCTGTGAGCTCCTGCTGTTTGGCTGAAAAATACCTGGCCTTGGAGACGTTCTACTTTAACATTTTATTTTTAACCCAGTGTGTTTTGAAACAGAACTGTGAGGTAAGACTGCTGTTCTTGCATTCTGAAGGTGAACATCCCCTCTCTCATATTTCCTAAGCCAGAGTGGTGTTCATCTTCAACTAGAAAATTCTTATCAGCATTTGAAAGCCTGCAAAGCTGCAACAATTTAGAATTAACAAAGACAGTGTTTCACCATAGATCATTTGGAAAAGACTTCCAGACAACTGCTGTGGCCAGCATTCCATCTTCCCTTGCCAGAATACCAAATCAACAGCCTCAAGAACTTTTTGAACTTTATCTTTTTCATGAAGTGTTCCCTTACTCCAACATTTGCAGAGACCTTATTTATCTTGTCATAGATTCATAGGGTCATAGAGGATTACAGCATGGAAACAGGGCCTTCGGCCCAACTTGTCCATGCCACCCTTTTTTTTTAAACCCCTAAACTAATCCCAATTGCCCACATTTGGCCCATTTCCTCTACACCCAATTTATCCACGTAACTGTCTAAATGCTTTTTAAAATACAAAATTGTATCTGACGCTACTATTACCTCTGGCAGCTCTTTCCAGACACTCATCACTCTCTATGTGAAACAATTGCCCCTCTGGACACTTTTGTATCTCTCCCTTCTCACCTTAAACCTATGCCTTCTAGTTTTAGACTGTCTTACTTTTAGAGAAAGATATTGACTATCTAGTTGGCCTGTGCCCCTCATTATTTTATAGACCTTCACAAGTTCACCTGTCAGGCTTCTATGCACCAGAGAAAAAAGTCCAGTCTATCCAGCCTCTCCTTATAACTCAAACCATCAATTCCTGGTAGCATCCTAGTAAATCTTTTCTGCACTCTTTCTAGTTTAATAATATTCTTTCTATAATAGGGTGACTAGAATATGCACAGTACTCCAAGTGTGGCCTTACCAATGTCTTGTACAGACTTCAACAAGACATCTCAACTCCCTTATTAATGTTCTGACTAAGAAAACCAAGTATGCAGGGTGCCTTTTTTAACCACTCTATCCACCTGTGACTCCACTTTCAAAAAGCTATGAACACGTACCCTTATACCTCTTTGTTCTGTAACTCTCCCCAATGCACTATCATTAACTGAGTAAGTCCTGCCCTTTTTGATACCAAAGTGCATCACCTCTCATTTATCTGAATTAAACTCAATCTGCCATTCATTGGCCTACTGCCCCAATTGATCAATATCCCATTGTAACCGGAGGTAACTTGCTTTGCTGTTCATGATGTCACCAATCTTTGTGTCATCTATAAAGTTACCAAACATGCCTTTGTCCTATGTGTGTGTCTGTGTGTGTGTGTATCAATATGTGTATTGGGATATTAAAAAAGGTAAATTGTTACATTTCTGAATTACAAATTGTATGTTAATGAGCTTTGCAAACTTTATTAAAAAATAAGTCTAATTTCATAATAAGTCAATTATTTTAATTTTATTGAAAGAAGCCTGGGTGAAAGTCTGTTTTATTCTGGTCTTGGAGTAGGGAAGGTAAATAATTGGCTATTTTGGTGGGTGAATTAAACATTTACAGTAAAGGTGTGACTTGCAGTGGGCTTAGGGAAACTAATAAAGATGTGCAGCTTAAGTGGACTGGCCATGTTAAATTGCCCATTAGTGTCAAGAGATTAGCAGGGTAAATATTTGGGGTTTGGAGATAAGGTCTAAGTGGGATTGTTTTTGGTGCAGGCTCAATGGGCTGAATGGTCTCCTTCTGCACTGTGGGGATTCTACAATTCTCCCAATCATGTCATAATTACACCTCAAACCTGGAAATAGCTGGTTATCTGACATGTTCCATGAATTAGTTTAAGTGCTGCATAATTTTCCAAAATAAGCTTCTATGAGCGGCAAGTAATGTTCCTGGGCCTTCCAAAATACTGGTTTGTTCATTTTGAATAGGTACTGACACCTATCTGTCAAAGTAGCATGTGTTGGTTCCTGTTTGGTTACCAGGTGAATGAGACACAATAGGGTACAGCAAAGAAATAAAAAGGGACAACTTCTAGCTGAAGAAGAAGGGCTGATATCTAACTTTAATTGGACAGAACACATGAAGAATAAGTTAGATTCAATTGTGAGATAATGGGAAGTTGTGATAATTAGGGAAAAAAAGCTCATTGGAATTGTAATCTGCCCTTTTACCTGGCAGGCGCAGTGCATGAAGAATTCAACTAAATAATGATCAATAAAAAATAATGAACTGAGTTTCATCTCCAGAGCTCAGGCTGTAAGAAATATCGACAAAAACTTGTGCCCAAGAGCCACCAACTATACAGTGCTTCCAGTTCATCTATTAGCGGGTGGCCCTTCTTTAAATGTACAAATTGGGCTCTGTTGACATCTCTGGGATCAGAAACCTACCATTGTGACCCTCTACCAAACCAAGATGACAGGAATCATAGAGTCCTACAGTGCAGAAGGAGGCCATTCAGCCTCCATTCATAGAGTCTGCACTGACCACAATCCTATCCGGGCCTTATCCCCATAATCCCATGCTAGCCCACCTGATACTAAGGGGCAATTTAACATGCCCAATCCACCTCACCCACTTTGGATTGTGGGAGGAAACTAGAGCGCCTGGAGGAAACCCACGCAGAACTGGGGAGAATGTGCAAACGCCACAAAACCCAAACCGGGACTCAAACCCAAGACCTCGGCGCTGTGAGTCAGCAGTGCTAATCACTGTGTCACCGTGCCACCAAGAGAATATGAGCTCTGGCCAAAAGAAGTTCGAAAAGGTATTTTCCTGGTTTCTTTTTCACTTTCTTTATTAGGCCAGAGGGATAAAATGAGTGATAAAGTTTAAAAAATATCTATTAGAAACACAAATAGGCTTACAAAAATGATTTTCACAGTAACTTCATTGCAGTGTTAATGTAAGCCTACTTGTGACTAATTAATGAACTTTAATTAAGTTAATATGAAAATCTCCTAGTCGCCATATTCTGGCACCTCCTCAGGTACACTGAGGGAGAATTTTTTAGCATTGCCAATGCACCTAAAAAGCACATCTTTTGGATTGTGGGAGGAAAGCGCAGACCCCACGTGGACAGTTAAATAATAGATTCATGATATTATCATTTTACATTGGAAACATTATTTTCTGAAAATCATTTAACACCTAATCTATCTTTGAAAGGGAGTTTTGATGAAACAAAGTGGAGGTCAGGTGGATTGGTCATAGCAAAATGCCCCTAAGTGACTCAATATGTGTATTTTGGGAAGATTAGCGGGATAAATAAATGTGGTTAGGGGCATCGGGCCTGGGTAAGATGCTCTGTTAGAGAGTTGGCACAGATAAGAGGGGCCAAAGGGCCTTCTTCTGCATTGTAGTGATTCTATGACGGTAAGCAATATTTTCAGAATATGTCACCTTGTTTTGCCTTATGCAATGGGAAATTGCTGAATTTTATCACTGAAACAAAATTGCATTTATAGAAATTGAAACCTCATGATATGGCTGGATAGAGTCAATATCAATTTCTGAAAGAGAAATTGTGCTTGACAAACATTGAGTTTTTTGAGGTTGTGACTAGCAGGATAAATTACCAAGGTTAAATGATTTTCAGAAAATAATGTTTCCAATGTAAAATGATAATACGATAAACCTATTATTTATCTGTTTTGTAGAGTCTGCATGTTCTCCCTGTGTCTGCGAGGGCTTCCTCCAGGTGCTCTGGTTTCCTCCCACAGTAGGTACAGTATGTTGACAAGGTGTCACACAAGAGGATATTATACACACTTAGAGCTTGTATATCAAGCAGGCTTTGAGAATTAGCTAACGTACAGAAACAGAGGCCTAGATTTTTGTTGCTGCGTCTGGAGTGCAATATTGGAAAATTTCCCAACTCAGCGTATACAATGTTTAAAAATGTCTGCCACGGGCTTGCTTTTTGATTCAGAGTTGCAGGCTGAATTATGAATCAGAATAGGAAATTCTGGAAGAGGAGAGGATTCGGAGGTGGACCCAATGTAGGCACATATAAAAAGCACCAACTTGAGTTGTTAGTCCTGGGGAATGCAACACATCTAGAGCCTTGGAGCAGAAATTTTGAAGTGATCAAGTGAATATCAAAGCTCTAAATTTATTCAATTGTTAGATTATCCTAGAACAGAAGGCCCATGGACTTTCCTTATTGGAGAACTTTCATTGATATTTCCTAATGATAAATGTGCTGAACTAAGCCACTGAGTGGGTTTCCAGGACACAACCTTGAATGAAAACATTGCCATGTACGTTACCCTATCCACTAGCTCTATTATCATATGTCTCTTGGGATGCTCCCACATTATGAATCCTTGACCAGATCCCTCCCATTTGCATAGTGTAGTGACCTAACAGTCTGAATAAGACAGAGTAAGGCAGTAGCGCTGTCAGGGTTCTTGAGTAAAGCATGTCACCTCGGAGTGGCAGCCACAAGATGCACGACACCAAGCATGTTCTCAGAGCCCTTCTGTCACATATTAAGAACATTCATAAATGATATGCATAGTTAGTCCATGTAATCACATCAAAATAGAAGGATATGTAGCTTAGGAGGACGATCCATGGCAAATGTCAAGGGTTATGGGGATAGGGTGAATTTAGTGAGTTGGTGTCATTTTGATGGCTGAATGGCCTTCTCCTAAATTATAGAGAATCTACGGTTCTATAGAGTGCCAACATGATGTCCCTGTGCACTATGGAACAAGTGGCCCTGGAGTTCACCAGGGAGCTGAAGCTGCTGGCTGTTGGTGATGCAGAGCCTCTAGTAGTAAGTGATAAGGGAAGTGTTGAGGTTTCCTTGATACATGGTGGTAATAATGGAAGTCATGCTGTCATTTCAATTAGAACAATGGGACATTGGCACAGAAGGAGTCCAATGATGGGGTTGAGACATGTGGCCAATATGAACTTAGTTAATTCAATGGCATGCATCAGAGCTTGCTTTCACTATATGGATATATTAATGTACAGATTAGGAGCATTCAGCCTTTCAAGCTTTGCTGCTTCATTCAATATGATCATGGCTGACCTGATTTTAATTTTAATTCCACAATCCTGCCCACTCTCACTATCTTTAACTCCCTTGCTTATCAAGAATCTATCTACCTCAGCCTTAAAAATATTCAAAAGCTGGCTGCAATTCTCTAATCTTGCCTACAGCAGAGATTCTCTCGACCACTCCTGTGAATGAAGACTTTTTTGAGCACCAAATTCTCCATTCTTGTTGGCGGCGGCGTTGGGAAATGTGAGACCAGAGAATTCCAGCTCGCACAGAGGGTGGTGGGGGTATGGAATGCACTGCCAAGTAAAGTGGTGGACGCAGGTACTCTGGAGTTATTTAAGAAATACTTAGATGGGCACATGAACAGAATGGGAATGGAGGGGTATAGAAAACTGATTTAAAATAGGGATCATGAGCCTTGGGAGTCCCTGGGAAGTGTGTAAATAGATGATGATATTGATGTGCTTGTTTTTATCCTACAGGTGCTTTGGTCCACCTTGTTGTCTAACGAGGGGCATACACGCGATGGGTCGTGAGAGGGCTGCTCTTGGATCTTTTGAGAGTATCCTAGTGCTTCACGTCGTTAGTGTACGCTTGACCTGGACCATCTGATGGGCAACACGACAGCTCAGTGACTATCGCTGTGCTGTGCAGATACATGGATTTGGGCCTGTGTCTGTGGGAGTTTGCGCATTCTCCCCGTGCTTGCGTGGGTTTTCTCTGGGACCTCCGGTTTCCTTCCACATCCCAAAGATGTGCTCTTAGGCTAATTGGCAAAACAAATTTTCCCTAAAATGTCTCAAATTTGGTTTTTAATCCATAGATCTATAAACATGGTCAGGGATCGCGGGTCGAGGTGGGAATATCAGGGTGGCAGCGTGGGCTTGTTGGGCCAAAGGGCCTGTTTCCCGTGCTGTTTTGTTCTTTATTCTTTGTACCACCTTTTCGGAAGGAGCATTCCAAAAACTCAATTCTTTGAGCGAAAATGTTTCCTCACTCCTGTCTTCAATGTGTCACCGGCTGACTAATATTATTGCCCGTCCCTAATTGCCCTTGTTCAGAGGGCAGTTAGAGTCAATCACATTACTGTGGCTGTGGAGTCATATGTAGGCCAGACAAGGTTAGGACAGCAGATTTCCTACCCTAAAGGACATTAATGAACCCAATAGGTTTTTCTGACAATTGACAATGGTTTCACAGTCATCAGTAGATTATTAATTCCAAATATTTTTTATTGAATTCAAATTCTTGCTGTGGTGAGATTTGGACCTGGGTCCCCAGAACATTAGTTGAGTTTCTGGATTAATAATCTTGTGATAATAGCACTAGGCTATCGCCTCCCCATTTATAAATATCTATGAAGAATGAGTTAAAGATCAGTGGCTTGATGATGTAACACATTGAAGTGCCAACAATGCAGTGCCACAGAGCTGGACAATAGAAATTTAATGCTTAACACAGTCAAATTTCCAATCTCAGCACTGATAATACGTGAGGGATCATGGTTCTAGCCACTGTGCAGCCCGTGATGAGATCTGGCTATATTGATGGAGGCTTATATGCCTGTTATCCTTGCAGTTGCAGTTGACCTTGACCTCAGGAGAATTGGGAGAGAGGACAAAAACAGAGGAACTTTGTATAACCACAGGAACAATTTTATTAATAGGCACTATTTAGGGGTACAAGCTGAATATGCAAGGTTAGCTTATTGCTGAATAAACTCATCACTCAGTCAGAATTTCTTCATGAGTTATTAAATACTATTTACATTCTTTTATGTTGCAGAAAGTCTTATAGACAGGGCTTTAAAAAAATAATTTCTGGCATGTTTGGGTTGGATGTTGTTTGCTTTTTAACCCTAACTCAAAAATTCAGAACTTCAGCAGCGACAGAAATTTGTTTTGAACGTCACTCACTGTCAACTTTTAAATCAGGACGTAATGAATGTTAGCAATTGTTTTGTGTAGAAGCAAAAGGCACTATTTGTTCAGTTAGAGGATGAAGTGGCTTGGAGATTCTGACAGGAGATAAGCCCAAAAAAAAACAGCTTTTCTAAAAAGATATGATTTAGCTTCTGCTCTCTGATGTGCTCTGACAAAATAATAATGATGATCAGGATTTTGATGAATGTGACAAATGTAACTCTAAAGGGTCTTCAGGGCTTTATAAAATCATAGCGTGCAATGACATCAATTCTCTTCATAATCTTGAGTGAGAATGCCATACTTGATATTGAATTCTAAATGATGCCAAACTAATTCTTTTATTTCGACTTTTTTTTATCCTAGTGAATCTCAAGGTGAATGAACCAGAAAGCTAATCAGGTTAATTTTTTTTCAAGCACAATGAAGTGATTTCTGGTTGCCAGACCACCAAGGAATCCAAATAAATTAATTTGCTCTCATGTAGACTTAAAACCTGAAATAGGTTACAATGGAACAAGGGAAAATATAATTTCCTGTGGCTGTTTACCAACCTATGTTGCTTTATTCATAAAGAACAAAGGTAGAACATTGTATGAGTCATTGCATACAGATCCACGAAAATATATATTTATTTCATGAGCAGTTGAATCTGCATAAGAAATCTGCAACAAATTTTGCAGAATAAGAAAACTAATAATTGACTACTTTTGCAGTTTATTATTAATTGATAATGCAGCCATTTCTTGAAGCGTAACACTATCACAATCAATTTGGTTCACCAGTCCTAGAGCATGGTTCAATTGAGTAACAATCAAAATATTTTTCTAAAAAATGCAGGGCGGAATTTTACGAAATAAATTCTAAGTGCTGAATGAGTGAGAAAACGGAAGAGATTCACACTAATTTTTTGGGCAAGTTTGAAAATGCAATCTTATGTCACTTAGTATAAAAAAAGTGTCAGGATTTAATTCTGGCGAGCAGTGGGGTGGAGTGGAGACTGAGCTCACATGCGAAGACATTGGCTGAAATCCAGGGGCACAGTTGTGCATATGCCCTGATCTCCCAGTATATCTGATATGCTTACTTAACATGGAGACCCCAGGAGGATATTTTTGATAAAATGAATCCATCAAACCTGACACGTGCCTTTGGAATGAACTTGATCTGGCCCATAAAAGGACCTGTAACATTGCACACCCTCCGACCAATAAACATGTTTAACAACCCCCCCTGACCCCATGGACATTGGGACACCCCTCTCATGGTTGTCACCTTTCAGGGTGCAAAGCCAATTTCCATGGTTAAACAGCACTGATACGACTGGGAAGGTGGAAAACTGGGTGCAAACTTGATTTTTCGCTTCCCACCCAATCTTACCTCCTCGCTGAAAATCAGGTGGGACAAGGTCATAAGATTGTGCCCACAGTGTTCACCTTCAGTCTTTATGTTCCTATTCTCTTCTCACACCCAATTTTGCACTGAGGCAGATTTTCATCATAGCTAGTAATTCCTGGAACAGGTCACCAGTCTGTCACCAGACACTTTTAGCTTGAGAAGATGTCATTCTATGTTAAGTGTGGCTGACCAGGAGTGTCTCCTGCTCTCTTACCATTAGTCATTGGCATGTTTGGAAAGATTTGCAAGTGACAGACTCAACATGTTTGGCCATGTTATAAACACACATTCCTTTACCAATAAGTCCTGAGATGGGACTCGAACTCGGAGCTTCTGGCTCAGATGCAGGGACAATACCCAGTGCACCAGGACACCACCGCAGTCTATATGTGGTGAATTTATTGTGCATGAAGGAAGTTTAAATAATGCTAATTTCATGCCATTGAATACATCATTTCATTACCTGTTACCTATATGCATTTATTATAATATACATACACATATCTTAAAAATTGAGGATATTTCATCAGCCACATACTAAAATGCAACTACTTGCAAATAATCCAGCATTATGGCATGGTGCCACAATGGTTAAAACTGCTGGCTCACACTGCAGAAACCCACATTCGATTCCAGCCTCAGGTCACTGTCTGTGTGGAGTCTGCACACTCTTCCTGAATTTGCGTGGATTTTCTCCAGGTGCTCCAGTTTCCTCCCACAGTCCAAAGATGTGTGGTTTACGTAGATAGATCATGATAAATTGCCCCTTGGTGTCAGGGGGACTAGCAAGGGTAAATGGATGCGGTTACAGAGTTAGGGCTTGGATGGGATTGTGGTTGGTGCAGACTTAATGGGCCAAATGGTCTTTTTCTGAATTTTAGGGATTCTATGAAACAACATTATACCAAAGCATTAAGATCAACTTACACCTATGCTCTCCTGCACAATGATCCTATGTCTGCACATATTATATTTGAAATTAGGATCATAAGTTTACTTTATATTTGTGCAGTAAAATTATTATTCATTTAATGGGATTTGATATGAAGAATGTTAGGAAGAATGGAATGAGAAAACATAAATTGGCCAATCAAACAAATTTTAACTGCAAGTCATGCACAATATATCCCATTATGAACTTTAAAGAACAACTTTCAAAAAGGCAAAAGTGTGAAATTTTACTGCATTTTCAGTAAGTATTGAGTTTATACACACTTACCATCCACAGATGACTGATCCATGGTCAAACACAATAAAGGGTTCATAAAAAAAATCATTTTTCTATTATTTTAGTTGAGGCATTAATCTGAAAATATGAAATGGGTTAAAATCTTTTTGAAATAGTGGATCAAGCAAATTCGTATGAAAATATGAATGCATTGTCATTGTGTGACTTCAACCCATAGGAGTTAAGTCATCAAAATTTGTGCTGGCCTATTCTTTGAAGAGCAGCAAAAAAAATGTTCCTAGCTGTTATGCTGATCTGTAGTTTTCTGCATGGCAGATGGGATTGTTGAGGATGCACCCAAAAAGGTAAGCATACATCTTTTTATTTTAATGAAAATGGAGCCAGAGGTAACTCCACATTGAAAGTACAAGCCTCTGCTGGCCACTACTTGCCCTGTGCTTGATATTCTTCCCCTCACTTCCAAACTCAAATAGGCCCATTTTCACTTTCATTGCCACTTAGCTTTCATCCAGTTCAAAATTTCTTGTGTCTTATCCCTTACCACATTAGCTGGCTCTTCTTGATATAAGAGAACTAATTTAGCATGATCCTATTGTGTGCCAATCTGGCTCACTGCTGCTGCTGGGCTTGTTGCATGTTTTCAGACATTTGGCATTTATCTTTCGAACTGTAGAATCCCTACAATGTAGAAAGAGGCCATTCAACCCACTGAATTTGCACAGACTCTTCAAACCAAAATCTCAGTCCTGGTATGTGGACTATAGCCTGGAACAAGAGCGAAATATTCTCTCTCTGCTGATTTAATGCAGTCTTTGTAAAATGAGTTGGAGAAGTTTCAACTCATTAATTATAATTTGACCCAAAGGTAACACAAGGATTCTGGAGAAAAAAATGTCATTGTTGGATACTGAGCAAAACAAAGGTCATTTTCACTTTTGGCAGTGGTGATATCTGATTGACCACCAATTATAGTGCGGCACAGTGACACAGAGGATGGCATGGTAGCATAATGGTTAGCACTGCTGCCTCACAAAACCAGGGACCGGGTTTGATTCTCAGCTTTGGCTTATTGCCTGTGTGGAGTTTGTACGTTCTTCCCATGTCTGCATGGGTTTCCACAGGTGCTCCTGTTTCCTCCCTCAATCTAAAGATGTGTGGGTTAAGTGGATTGGCCGTGCTAAATTGCTCTTTATTGTCAAAGGGACTAACTAGGATAAATGCATGGGGTTATGGGGATTGGGCCTGCGTGGAATTGTGGTCAGTGCAGACTTGATGGGCCAAATGGCCTCCTTCTGCACTGTAGGATTTTCTTCATTTTATTTTCTCTTGCAATTTTCCTTTCTTTGAAGTTAATAGGATGGGAAAATCAGGTGAGGTTGTTAATCAGCAATCAATGCACAGCTGCCACTTTTCCACCCTAAATGGCAAGTGAGCATTGATCCCTATGCATTCAGTTTAGCATCCAGGTTTTAGAGAAGAAGCAGAAAATATTTACAAGAATCCTTTCAAGGATGAGAGGAGGTTTCAGTTACGAGGACTGTTTCGTCCCACACCCCAAAGATGTGGTCTTAGGCTGATTGGTGAAACAAATTGTCCCTAAATTGTCTCCCCAATTTGGTTGCAACGCAGATTTCTGTAAACGTAGACAAGGGTCATGAGTGGAAGTGGGAACATTAAAATAGCTGTGTGAGCTCGTTGGGCCGAAGGGCCTGTTTCCTGTGCTGTGTTGTTCTTTGTTCTTTGTTCTTTGACTGATTATCAAAGCTGGAATTAATCTCCAGAGAGAAGTTGGAGGGGAAATCGGATAGAGATGTCTAAGACAGAGTAGATAGGGAGAAATTGTTCCCATGGGCAGTCCGGTTGAGAAACGGAGGATACCACTTTTTTTTTTAAGCAACACAGCACGGGAAACAGGCCCTTCGGCCCAACGAGCCCGCGCCGCCGTCATACTATATAGTAGCAAATCCATTATCCTATTTTAATATTCCTATATAATAATATATATATTATTCCTAATATGGAAAATTCTCACCATAGGGACAATTTGTTTCCCAATCAGCCTAAGAGCGAATTTTTGGGTTGTGGGAGGAAACCGGAGTGCCCGGAGAAAACCCACGCAACCACGGGGAGAACGCGCAAACTCCCGCAGACACCGGCCCAATTCCAAGTGTCTGCACAGCCACATCGATAGTCTCTGAGCTGTCATGGTGCCCTTCAGATGGTCCACATAAAGCACTCATTTACGACATGAGGTACCAGGCAACCCATGAATCAACATCCAAGAGCCGTACCCGCACCACCTGCCGAATGCATGCTCAATGTTGGTCAAGTATGGACCGAATTACCTGTGGAAAAAAGCCGTAGTTAAACAGTCCTAATATATCCCTCTATCTGCATACCGCTCATGTGGCTGTCCAAGAGACCCTTAAACAGCCCCAGCGTGCCTGCTCCCACTTTGAAGCGATTGGTAAAAGAACCAACAGCTACATTTGGAAAAATTTGAATTTAGTAGGTGACCTGGATCTGGAACACACTGCCTGGGTGCAAGGTTGAGCATTTCAGAAAATAGCTGAGAATTGGAGCCATTCCTGGGTGCTGATCCCATACACTGGATGTTAGTGCTTGTGCCTTGAAAATTTTTCCACAGACAACCAATCAAAAGGTCACCTCCAGATCCCTCATCCAAATAAGGACAGTGGTGGTGAATTGCTATGTATGCAAGCCCAATCAGAAGGCCCAATAAGGTGTTCTTCTAAGAGGTTTTGAATTTAATTAAACGAAAGATGGTCACAAAGCCATCCCATCCCTGAGGTGGGGTTTCCCCTCAGTTACAACTGGGTTATGGTGGAGCAGGAGATTTAGGGGGGTAACGACTACAGTAGGCCTCGTAAGCCCTCGGGTCAGATACCGGCAGGCCACTTCATGGCATGTATCTGACTTGGCCCTCAGGGGAGGAGGAGGGGATACCCCAATCAGCCCACAAATTATGGTTAATTATATAGATTGGCTACTTGCCGCACTCTATATGTGATGACCCACCTCCGAGAAGATCATTTGCAGGCAGGAATGTGTCAGCCTGATGACATATTATGGATGGGATTCTCCGATTCCATCCCTGAAGCGCTCCCTGCTTCCAGCAGAAATGGAGAATTTCAACCGCACCGGAGAATCCCAGACATGGGCGAGGTCGGAGCTTCCAGTGTATGCCTCTGACATTCCTTCTGGTCCCACCTTCAAGCTCACCCGCTCAGAACAGGGAAGATTCACCCAGTGAAAGAATGAGGAAGGTTTAATTCAAACTTGGCCTTCAAAATGGAATAGGATAATTATCTGAAAAAGAAATTCAGATCCTTGTGGTAAAGACTGGGGAATGGGATTAGTAATTCTTCAGAGAGAGAAAGAGAGCCAGCCTGTGCTGTTAATGTTCTATGATTCATTAAATGATTCTGTGATCTGTGCTCGAGATTGACATTGAGTGAGGAAAGCAGAGAGAATGTCTCCTTTCCACCAAAGAATTCAGTAACCTTGATAAGGGCAAACATCAACATTACCAGCACTTGCAATTTCATTAATAATGCAAAGATTTCTCAAAGTTGTTTGAATACACATGCTTCATGGAACTGCAAGTGGGAAAGGGCAAAAAAAAATCCTGTCTCCCCTGTTTTGATGTTGCAAAACATTAAATTAATAGGCAAAATCAATGTATCATTGCAAACGTTCGATTCAAACAGGATAACATTTCAAAAACACAACTTAAAAGTTTTTTTCTATTTTTGACCTTTACTCCAATATATTGAGATTATGGGAGTGCTGACTAGTAGGTAGAAGATTTAAATTCAATGTTTCACAGATACAATTCCCCTTTGTCCGTGCCTGTAATCCATCAGTGAACATAGACATTAAAATGAATGGATAGGAAGCGCCATGTTTAATTTCCCAATTTGCACTTTAACTACATTGATGAGAATGTGCGTCTGCAACTACTGCATAAATTTAGTTTGCCTGCAACTTAGGCTAAATACTGCCGATGGTTAATGCATGATCATTTTCCCACTGTACATCAAGATCACTAGGAGCTTAAGTGACTCTTAATTGTTTAATTACTAAGCACTCTGTTGGTCATTAGCAATGAAAGTACACCACATGCAAATTTATTGCACCAAAAGTGCTTTTCTTCAACCATTAAATCTACTAACATTCCTAACATCATTAAAAAATCAGCTTCAATTGATCGCGGAATCATAAAGATGGGAGAAAATTGATCTTAACTAACCTTGAACTGAAATTATGGTCGAAAAATATCGATCTGCAGAATCTTGTTAAAATAATGATCCTAAAATCCTTATCATTTGGGGAATTTTGGGTGAGGATCAGAAAACACGGGCCAGAGTTTTACATGGCTGTGGAGAGCATATGCCCGACTGCAAATATCACGAGAGGACATTGGGTGTCCGTCCCAATGCCATTACGTTTGCGAGCACTTGCCATCAAATATTCAGCCTATTAAAGCACTCAACTGAAATTTGGTGTTGCCCGTCCTCTCGCTTTTTAGGTTAGTGCAGGGGTGCCTACCCTATCCTCTCACTTTTGTCATCCGAGAGCAGGATAAAGGGGGTTGGAGCACTGGCTGTGTGAATTGTTAGGAGTTCATATTTTAAGAGTTTGCCATTGTTTTAGTCTTGAGATTTCAGACCATTTCTACTGCTTTCTTCCAAAGTCGGTCTTGTTCTGATGATCTTTTTGTTCTGGTAATTCTGATGGAGCATTTCTGCCCATTGCAGCCTTCAGTGCTCTGGGCAGTGCCATCTGCATTTCGGCACTTGGGGATCATGTGTTCCACAGGGTGCACCTCGCTTGAAGAGAATGAGAGAAGCAAAAGAGAGAGAAAGGCAGGTGTCCAAGTAGCTTTGCAGGGGAAGCACAGGCACAGACACAGGGGTTCAAGACCAGCAGGGAGAGCAAGGCAGAAGGCACTACAAAAGATGCTATTATCTTGCTGCCAGAGTATACAGGCAATGATCCAGCTACCCCAACATGTCTGAGGTCAGTGTCATAGGAGGCTCTGCTATTCTAGAGGTACCGTGATATCATTATGCCACATGATTGAGACAGAGATTGTCTCCAACCAATGTCCAAAGATCACAGTAAGCCTCAATGTTTACACATCTGGACCTTTCCAGGGCTCAGTGGGAGATCTGTGCAATACCATCTAGACCATGTACTGCTTATCATTGTGGTCCGCTGCACTCTGCACAACCTGGCACTGGCTTGGACAGATCCACTTGAGGATGAGGATACCGAGGCACTCTACACACCTTAGAGGAAGACTCAGCAGATGGATCTGGGCAGGATTAGAGTGAGAATGAGGAGGCAGATGTGATGAAATTTCAGGGAGATAGGGACATGGGAGAGGCCTTGATTCAAGCACTTTCAGCTTGGTCACCAAGGCATGGCCTCTTTCTGAGTGTAAGGCCACAGTCTCCTTTACACTGACTTCTAACCGTACAATGCCATGATCCCAGTGTTATCTCACTACCTCTGTAATAATTTGTTACCCCTGTCCTCTATTATAAAACACTGATGAGGCTTGTACCAATAAAATACATGAAGGATATTCAGGGCATTGAAACAAAATATTTCACAGCACCAAGGACCCGGATTCAATTCTGGTCTTGGTTGACGGTGTGGAGTTTGCATATTCTCCCTGTGCCTGTGTTGGTTTTCTTCAGGTGCTCTGGCTTCCTCCCACAGTCCAAAGATGTGTAGATTAGGTGGATTAGCCATGGTAAATGTGTGGGGTTTTAGGGATTGGACTCGGAACATCAGTGCCGACTTGATGGGCTAAATGATTTTTCTGCACTGTAGAGATTCCATGGCTCTATCAGTCTCCATTCTCTCAATGGAAGAGGCTGTATGCTTGATGTTCCATGTCAATGCAGTGCTCACACTCCTCATGGATTCCTCCATGGCAGAGCCCATGGTGTCTCATGGATCTCCATCAGTTCTTCCTGTGCATCCCACTGGACATCCAGCATCTGCCTCCAGAGGCTTATCATCTGCCTCAAACTCATCATGGTTCCGGTCTTCAACAATCCTCTGAGAGCCGTCACCCCAGGATATTCTCTGCCTCTGCCAGCTGTTCATCCAAGTGTGGTATGTCCAACTCACACTGCACTACCATTAAAGCAAAGGAAATGAGCCCCAATGACTTGCTTATATCTGCTGATGCCTGATCGTGAGAGGATGTGTAATGTGGCTGAATCTGTGGTTCTGGTTGGCTCTGGAAGATGGCTCATCTGAAGGAGGAAGACAATTAGTCAATATTATCACTCAACAATGTCTGTGCTAGTTGACTGGGTGAGACTGATTTCAATGGCATTATGGTTGCTTCATGACTATTGAATAACTGGAGATGCTTGTTTTGAAGCATTCTCACTTCACTTGTCTCATTTCTGACCACTGATTTTTTACTTTCCTCTGAGATGCATGTCTTTCCACAACCTGCGTTTCCTCCACATTTTCTCTTGAGCTTAAGGGCACCCACCTCATATATGCTCAGGGTGCACAAGGTAGCTATTTCACCACCAGTTGCTATGTGCCCAGTTGTATTATGACTTCTCTTCCCTCTTCCCCTATAAGTACAAAGGCTCAATCATTACTTCACCCTCCACCTGTAGCACCATACCATTCTCTTCCAGGATATATTGGTACTCCCTCCAATCCGTTCAGTCTAGTTCTGGAATCATTTTGTAGTTTGTTGATTCATTTTAATTTCCACTTTTTGAAGCCACACCATTTTCTAAATTTTGTACAACTATAATGAGTGCAGCAACCAATCTGCTCACACGACTCTTTGAAGAGAAATGGTGCAAGAAGAGTGTGTGATGATTCCTTCTTCATTCTGTGCCTCCCTGTGGAGATGCACTTTGTCTTTAATGAGTCCTATGCCATCAGAATTCAAATTAAATATTCAGTATCTTTATCCTTACTCTGATGGGGCATTCTACTGATAGTTTTTGTGTTGCATTTTTCACAAGCTGTAAAGCACTTTGTCATGTTCTTAGGATGTGAAAGGCATACTTACTTTTCCAATAGTTATGCAATCCCCCTTTAATAATGTTATAGTCAGGATTTTCCAATCCTGCCATGGAAATTTGGCAACCCCAGGCAAAAGTCAATTGATTTTCAGCAGAACCGGATGATCCCAACAATAGGCAGAGCCAGAAATCATGCCCCTATCCCCCCTCCCACCAATTCCCCCACAACTCCCACCCCCATCTTGTGGTCAAACATTCACATTGGAGTAATCCAGATGTAAAAATGAATTATCCTGACTTTTCCCTTCATTCTTCTAGTGATACTTATGAATGTATGAATTAGGAGCAAGAGTGGGCCATCCGGCCCCTTAAGCCTGCTCCACCTTTCAATAAGATCATGGCTGTCTTAACTCCACATTCCAGCCTTCTCCAATAAACTTTCACACCATCTACCACTGCCTTTAGTATCTTCAAAGACTCTACTTTTTTGGAGGAAGAGAGTTCCAAAGATTCACAACCTTCTGAGAGGAAAAATCTCATCTTAGTCATAAATGGATGGCCACATATTTTTATAAGAAGAGCTACAACACCGGGTTAAAGTCCAGCAGGTTTATTTGGTAGTAAATACCATAGCTTTCGGAGTGCTTGCTGCTCCTTTGTCAGGTGACTCACCTGATGAAGAAGCGGCAAGCGCTCCGAAAGCTAGTGGCTTTTGCTACCAAATAAACTTGTTGGATTTTTACCTGGTGTGAGACATCTTACTGTAATTACTCCAGTCCAACACTGGCATCTCCATATCATCACATATTTTTAAACAGCAACCTCAACCAAATTTTCCCAAAATGAGGAAACATCCTTTACATATTCACCTATCAGTACCTTGTAGAATATGTGTCTATATTTTTTTCTGAATTTTTGGATGAATGGGAGAGCTGGGTAATTGTGTAGGAAAGTATGGACTTCCAGGAAATTGCTGTGTAATCCTCACCTGTGAACCTCTGGGGGGTAGGACACCCAGGCCTCAATCTGGCTGGGTTGGGGGGCAGTTCAGTCTTCAGAAGTTACAACCCAATTTCTCCTTATCGGTTCTACTTTAAAACTCCTGACGATTATGAACAATCTCTTTATCTAATGTTCCCTTTACTTTCATTGCTCTAAAAGGAATATCCCCATGTTGTTGATTCTTAAATATCCTCAGAGAAATTAGGGATGGAGAAAAAACACTGCTTTGCCAACATTATGTACATTGTAGGAATAAGAACATAAGAAACTGGAGCAGGAGTAGGTCATTCAGCTCCTCCAGTCTCCTCTGCTATTCAGTAAGTTCATGGCTGATCTAATTGACCTTAACTCTACTTTCCTGTCTATCTCCTTTCACCTTTAATACCCTTGTCAATATTTTTTGCTCAGTCTTCAGTTTCTTCTTTTCTTTAGTCATACTTTTCTGGTTTTTAGAATATCCCAATCTTCTGCCCTATCACTAATCTTCATAGCATTGTACACCTTGTTTTTCAAACTTATACCACCTTTAACTTGCATAATTAGTCATGGAGTTGCACCCTTCTGGTATTCCATTCTTCCTCACAGGAATATATCTTCGTTGAGTGTTTGAAATATCTCCTTAAATGTTTGCTATTTCTCTATTAGTAAATGATTCTATAATGATTTTAATAGGGAAAGACTTTCCTTTCAATCTATCATTTAGTTAATTTAAGGGAGGTGTGACTAAGTGGTATTTTCCCTAGACTATTAATTCAGAAACTCAACTGATGTTCTGGGGACCTCAGTTTGAATCCCACCAAAGTGGATTGTGGAATTTGAATTCAGTAAAAATATCAGGAATTAAGAATCTGCTGATGACTATGAAACCATTGTCAATTGTCAGAAAAGCCCATCTCGTTCACTAACGTCCTCTAGGGAAGGAAATCTGCTGCCCTTACCTAGTCTGGCCTCATATGACTCCAGAGCCACAACACAGTGGTTGACTGTCAATTGCCCTCCAAGGGCAACTAGGGATGGGCAATAGATGCTGCCCAGCCAGAGACACCCATGTCTCACGAATGAATATGAAAAAAACTCTTAAAGCAAAGCTTTAACATTAAGGCACAGGAAGGAGAGAGCAACTAATCTGTGCTGAAAAGCTGGTAGGAAAATAATTTTATGCTAAAACATGTTCAACATATGGTGCAGTATGCTAAAAGATCACATCAATGTTGAATGCAACACAACTGACCTGCAACTATTATAATAACCCATGGATCATTTACTCTAGATATTATTCCGCAAAAACACAAGATGTGTGGGTGGAGTCCAATATCTCTGGAGATTCTTCATCTCTTCCATCAGAACTGCAGCAGACAGGACAAGTGGGAGAACCCTTAGAGCTTTCAGTGTCATGGCTTTTAACCCTCTTAGAACACATTTGCCCTTTGCGATGAAAACTACCCTTTCAACAAAATCAGAGATAGGTTTTGATCAAGGTGTATAAATTAAACTGAAGTTCTTCACAGCCAAGGAAGTATTTTGAACTTGTATCACTACCCTGGTAGTTAAATACTTGACTGCTTGTGAAGACATTGGGAGCATGTGCTATTCCTGCATGGAATAGTGTTATGGAATATTTTATGCCCAACTGGACAAGCAGCTTCAGCCTCAGTCATGAACAATGGACGTGACTTTACTACTTGTTCATGCCACGCTCCCGCCACAGTGAAGTCAAAGAAATTGGCAGCCAGTCAAATCTCCATTCACTGAATGGATGGGAAATTCCTGTTGTGTGAATGGTTGGAAAATTCCAGCCAACAGCTTCAACTTAAATGTGTCCAGATTGTGTACTCAAGTCTCTGGAATGGATTTGAACCCATGATCTTCTGACTCAGAAGGCTCAGAATACCACTTTATGATATAAATTGGTTGCTAAATTTTCCTGATGGAAATTGATGCTGACTGTGGTTGTTTTTAAAATTATTGGCCTCCTGAGTTCACTGACAATGGATTTGTGGCCATCATTTTTTTCTACAATCAGGGTATCTACCACCACCCCTTGCACAAAATGCAGGCAACTGTAGAGGTCCATTTTCTCTGAGGTTTTCCTGCTTCGTCATACTGAGATTGATAAAATGTTGTTCACCTGACAGCATAAAAAAGCATTTAAGTTGGTAAATGAGATTGGTAAATCTTGGTTTTATGTACATCCTTAATCCAAGAACCTGCACCTTGGACACTCTCCCTTTCATCTTCTTCTGTCAGGAAAAAATACTGAAGTCTGAGAACATGTGCAACTGATTCAAGTACAGCTTCTTCCCAGCTGCCATCAGACTTTTGAACGGACCTACTTATATTAAGTTGTCTTTCTCTACACCCTAGCTATGACTGTAACATTATATTCTGCACTCTCTCCTTTCTTTCTCTATGAAAGGTATGCATTATTTGTATAGCATGCATGAAATAATACTTTTCATTTTATACCAATACATGTGACAATAATAAATCAAATCAAAAACATGCATCTGTACTTCCTGCAATTTGTGTTTTCTGTCACTCCATTTCTGTCATAGCTGTCTGTTACATAAGAACATAAGAAATAGGAACAGGAGTAGGCCATCCAGCCCCTCGAGCCTGCCCCGCCGTTCAGTAAGATCATGGCTGATCTGCAGTGGTTCAGTACCACTTTCCTGCTTTTTCCCCGTAACCCTTAATTCCCTTGTCAATCAAAAACCTATCCACTCTTGACTTAAATATATTCAGCGAGGAAGCCTCTTCAACAGGCAGAGAATTCCAAAGATTCACCACCCTTTGCATGAAGAAATTCCTCCTCAACTCTGATCTGAACCGCTCCCCCCCAATCTTGAGGCTGTGCTTTCTAATCCTGCTATCTTTGTTAAGCGGGAAGAATCTCTCAACTTCTACCCTATCCATCCCTTCATTATCTTACACGTCTCTATAAAATCCACTCTCAGCCTTCCAAAACTCCAACGAGTACAAACCTAGCCTATTTAGTCTCTCCTCATAATCCAATGCCCTCACCTCCGGTATCAGCCTAGTGAACCTTTTCTGCACCTCCTGCAAGGCTAAAGGACTTGAGGTTATTTTCATTAGAGAGAAGAAGGCTAAGAGGTGACCTAATTGAGACATATAAGATGATCAGAGGGTTAGATAGGGTGGATAGTAAGAGCCTTTTTCCTCAGATGGAGATGGATAATATGAGGGGACATAGCTTTAAATTAAGGAATGGTAGATATCGGACAGATGTTAGAGGTGGGTTCTTTACTCAGAGAGTAGTAAGGGCGTGGAATGCTCTGCCTTCAGCAGTTGCGGACTCGCCAAGTTTAAGGGCGTTCAAATGGTCAGCGGACAGACATATGGATAGCATTGGAATAGTTTAGGTTAGAGGGTCATAAAATTGGTTCCATTGGTCAGTGCAACATTTAGAGCTGAAGGGCCTGTACTGCGCTATAACGTTCTACGTTCTAATATATCCTTCCTCGAATGCGGCGACCAAAACTGTACACAGTACTCCAACTGCGGCCTCACCAGTACCCTATACAGCTGCAAAAGTACCTCCCTACTTTTATATTCTATCCCCCTAGCTGTAAAGGCCAACATTGCATTTGCTTCTTGATCATCTGCTGCACCTGCAGACTGTGTTTTTGCGACTTGTGCACAAGGACCCCCAGGTCCCTCTGCACAGTCGCATGCTGCAGTTTTTCACCATTTAAATAGTAATCCTTCCTACCATTATTCCTATCAAAGTGGATAACGTCACACTTGCTAACATTATACTCCATCTGCCAGGTCCTCATCTACTCACTCAATCTATCTAGATCCCTCTGCAGGCTTTCCAAACCCTCCACGCAATTTGCTTTTCCACTCATCTTCATGTCATCAGCAAATTTCATCACCCTGCGTTCAGCCCCTTCCTCCAGATCATCTATGTAAATGGTAAATAGTTGAGACCCCAGCACCGATCCCTGGGGCATCCACTAGTCACCAATTAGAATAGCACCCATTAATACCCAGTCTCTGCTTCCTATTAGACAACCAAACCTCTATCCAGTCTAATACCCTACCCCCAACCTATCAATACAATACAACCCTACCCCCTGTTGCACCTATCAATACAATTTAGATGGCATCGTAGGACCATTACTACCACAAAACCACCTCCTCCTCCCCCCCCTTCCCCCCCAACAACGCTTCCGTGGACTCTTCCCAACTCTGTAGCTCTGTCCTACCCTCCTATATTCTGTCATCACTCCAGACCTTTCCACTCATCCACGCTCCTTCCTCCCACTATCCACACCATATCCGCTGCCCCCCCCCCCCCCCCCCCCCCCCCCCCCCCCCCCCCCCCTCATCACCCTGGCTTCCTGGTAGAAATTGTTGCCAAATCCAAGATCAGATTCAGCTGTGGACTCTTTAAAACATTATATTTTTCCCAAGGCTCTAAAAGCACATTAAACATTTTGAGGAATTTAAAACAAATTCCTTCATCAAAGCCAAAAATTAGGCTTAAGGCACCTTTGCCTGGGGTAAGCGTTCCATAGACACCTTTCCTGGCTTTAATGAGGTTGTAATTTGGTTTGTAGCTTTAATCCTTGATATAGAACTTCATTCAATAAGAGTGCATATCTGGAATTGAGGTTAGAAAGTCAGTGAGCTCTGCTGAATTCTCCATTCATTAATATTTTCCCCTCTTCAAACACTGAACTTCGACAGTAGCTGTTGACAGGATCTCAATGCAATCTTGTTCCAGCTGATTTGCTCAAATTTCGCATACAGGAAACAGCACCAAATTACAATTGCAGAGATTGATAACATAATAATCACATGAGAAAAAGCATCAAAAATATCAATGAAGGACACATGGAAACAACTAATCAAATATGAACCAATAAAGGAAAAAAGAGGAGGAATCAGTTGCAAATAATTTGAAATGTTTTGACAAAGGGTCATCTGGACTCAAAACAACGCTCTTTTCTTTCCTCACAGATGCTGCCAGACCTACTGGGTTTTTCCACTGTTTTTTATTTTGGTTTCAAATTCCAGCATCTGCAATAATTTGCTTTTACTTTTGAAATTCTTTGTTGGCTTTCAGAAACTGGAAATGCGTTACAGCAAATACCATAACAATATGAGAATATTAAAATGGCAAGAATCCAACTACCAAGGCAATATTTGAAAGACCTAAGCAGTGTTTCCTGTTTCCGAGTTGTGTCTCTTTTGGAAGCTTGAGGCTTTTTTGGAGCTTTCCAGATCCACCACTGTCTGCTGAAGTAACTCAGTGTGGTAGCAGGCCTCAATTCCAACTGGCATCTGTGTCTACAAAATTATTTATGATTAACATCAAGACTAATCATTCATGTAGTTAAGCCAGTACTTGCAGGTTGCATGTCTCACCTCACTCCTCCATTCCTGTGGAAAATTATTTGCAGGTGAAAATACCTCAGGATTTTAGTTTCATAAAACAACTAACAAAGATATTGCACAAATCCCAATATTTATTAACATCATTTGGGATTTTGGACATGCTGAATTCACAATTGGCAGAATATGTGCTCCTCATAATGCTAAGAGTGTTTCATTTTTGCTTTATAACTTCAGAATAGTTCATCATATTCCAGCTCCTATCACCTATGTTCATATAAGAACAAAGAACAAAACAGCACGGAAACAGGCCCTTCGGCCCAACGAGCCCGCGCCGCCACCCCAATGTTCCCATCTCTACCCGCGATCCCTGTCCATGTTTATAGATCTATGAATTAAAAACCAAATTTGAGACAATTTAGGGAGAATTTGTTTTGCCAATTAGCCTAAGAGCACATCTTTGGGATGTGGGAGGAAACCGGAGCTCCCGGAGAAAACCCACGCAAACACGGGAAGAATGCGCAAACTCCCACTGGAATATACTGGAATTTCAGATTTTGAATCATTATTATGATACAACATTGCAGAGGGGTCCACTTAGGGCTGTTAAGAGACAAGTTTATATTCTTGTACTTGCTGTTGGCTATAACCTGGATAGGATTTGTGAAATATCCATGGAATCTCAGGATCTACCATCCTTCCTCCAAATATGATGACTCACTCACTCAATGGAATTTACAAAAGTGTCCAAGGAAGTCTGGAAAACTAACATAGCTGAGTTTCACATCGAATTCCCTCCTGCATGGATATTGCTAATTCTACATGCTTAAAAGAATGTAATTTCCTTTTTTTTTGCAGAAGCTTCAAAGATCATGGGGCTAAAAATTGATCTGCGCCAATTATTAGACATGAGGACTGCAATTCTAAATTCACCCAGGCCTGATATTGTTGAGGCAAGCTGCTAACAAACTTCTTGTTGCCTCTTCTTTTGCTGATCGAGTAAGCATCTGAGTGTGACCTGTTCTGTTGGTTGGCTGCATGCTCAACCGGGGTCTTAACTATATTCAATGCTGGCATATGTTCCAGGTAGCCTCCAGTTCTGAAAGGGGGGACCGCACCTCTTAAAGGAGAGGTGTGCTGACTGAAAGGCAGATATTGAGTGTGAGTACCATAATTGTCTGCCATTGGAAACAAAGCAAGCAAAACACCGAGCAGAGAGAAGACATCCAGGTTCATGGTTGCTTTGCTGGAGGACTTAAGCGTATCAGAGCAGGGAGGCTATTTTCCTGTAGGGGCTCAGGGTGCAATCAAGGAATGGCATTTGATGGGAATGGGAGTAGATGGCTGGGATGTGGGAGGTGAGGACTGGGATCTATGCACTGAAACTAGACCTGGGCAGTGGCACCAATATAGAATGATGTCATCCATGATTAATGAATGCAGTTACACATTGGCATACCCATACATCACCAATCTCTGCTCAATACATTACACCCCTATCACTCAATTTTCAGCAGTCAGTACATGGGCCTTCCAGTCAGCATACTCTTCCCAGTGCTGCCAGTCTCATATCTATGTCCCATTGCATTCACACACCTCCAGCTATACAGTTATGGTGGACATATCACTGGAACACAAAGTGATACAATTGTTATTCCATCTGCCTTCCAACACAAAATAGGATAGAAATAAACTGAGTAGAAGTGGCCGGAAACAGTGATCCCTGCATCCCTTGAGCCCTGTGGATGAATGCAATGCTTTACATGAAGGGAACAGTGCTGACATATCATGTCACATCTGGCATCGCTGAGAACATTGGGAATGATGGAATGTCATTGCAATATGCCTTTTCTCAACTTCCACCACCCTCTCACCATGCTATCCGGCATGAATACATGATGCAGATGATGTGACCATGAATCTAATGTTTTCCATTTCATCCCACTTCTATCACCCATGTTCCCCTTCTAATATTTTTTCTTTCAGATACAGAAGAACCTCTACCCAACCTCAGCAGTTTCATACAGAGCATTAATACACCACTGACAAAGAAACACTGTCACTTCATTTAACAATTGCAGCCACGGCTGAGCAGAGGATATTCTGAAGAGGATTTGCTGAAAGCTGCCCAAAGGTCACTTCCGTCTCAACACTGGTGTCCAATGACCATCATGCATCTGTCACCTGTGAGTAGGTTTTTGCCTCGGGCAGATGTACCCAAAATGTACCGGTCATGTGATTGATTAGAAATTCCTTTCCAGTCAATCAGCATGTTCATTGAGCATATTTTCCTTTTTTAAATCATTTGTGGGACATGCGCATTGCTGGCTGGTCATTCCTAGTTGCCCCTAAGAAGCTGGTGATGAATTCCTTCCTTAAAATGCAGCAGTCCATGTGCAGTCCATGGGTTAACCAACAATACTGTTGAGGAGGGAATCCTAGGATTTTGACTCAGTGACTGAAAAGGAGTGGCGAGATATTTCCAAGTCGGGATGGTGAGCAGTTTGAAGGGGAACTTGCAAGTGGTAATGTATTCATGTATCTGTTGTCCTTGTCCTTCTAGACGGAAGTAGTTAGATTGTCTCTTACTGGTGATGGTTATTGGCTGGTATTTATATGGCATGAATGATACTTGCCAGTTTTCAGCCCAAGCCTGGATATTGTCCAGATCTTGTTGCATTTGAAACAAATTGCTTCAGTATTTGAGGAGTTGCTAACAGTGTTGAACATTGTGCAATCATCGGCAAACATCCTCATTTCTGACATTTCTGCATGAGATATCTCTAAAAAAAGCAAGAGTAAACTTTATATGATGATACAACAGAATCTAAATTAGATATTTAGCACACATCCCAATTACTTATATTGGGTGATCATATGTCTAAAGAAGAGACCAGAAGCTACTTTTAAATTGTGGGAGCTAAATACTATGAGAAAACACCTTAAACTCAAGAAGGGAAAACAAGGCTAGAAGAATTAAACCTAGGAAAATGCTTTACTTAAGTTCCCCTCCAGATCACCAACGACCTGTCCTAGTCCCTTTCACACGATGCTATAGTTAAGAGAGCCCTTTCTCAGAAGGCTAAGGAAATTTGGCATGTCTACTATGACTCTTATCAACTTTTACAGAAGCACCATAGAAAGCATTCTTTCTGGTTGTATCACAGCTTGGTATGGCTCCTGCTCTGCCAAAGACCATAATAAACTACAAAGGGTAATAAGCAAAGCCCAACTCATCACACAAACAAGCCTCCCATCCTTTGATTCTGTCTATACTTCCTGCTGCCTTGGAAAAGCAGCCAGCATAATCAAGGAACTTATGCACCCCGGACACACCTCTTCCGTCTTCTTCCATCGGGAAAAAGATGCAAAAGTCTGAGGTCACATACCAACCGACTCAATAACAGTGAGAGAATAACAAGGAATACCTGGATTGGGTCAAAAAGCAAAAGACAAAGATAATAATTGTGCAAAAAGGCTAATTAAAGAATGAGAACATGAATCTAGAGCAGCTGAAACTGACAAAAGCAATAACAGCTGTCTGAGAAAATGGGAGCCATCACTATGATTATTGAAGATAATGATGATCCAAAAGATTGTAACGTTCCTAATCGACACGTGAGGTGCTGTTCTTGGAGTTTCTGCTGAGCTTCATTATCACAATGTAAGAAGCCAAGGACAGTGAGTGTGGATAATTAAAATGATAAATTACCAGGAATTCAAGACCAGGCTTGTAGGCTGAATGAAAGAATATTGCCAAGTAATCACCTAATTTGTATTTCGGTACGACGGATCTGGGTTCAATTCCGGCCTTGGGTCACTATTTGTTCAAAGTTTGCACATTCTCCGTGTGCCTGCGCGGGTTTCTTCTGGATTCTAGTTTCCTCCCACAGATGTACAAAAGATGTACAGGTTAGGTGGATTGGGTGGGCTGAATTGCCCCTTAGTGTTCCAAAACATATATGTTAGATGGATGAGCCATGGTAAATGCATAGGGTTATGGGAATAGGATAGAGGGGAGGGCTTGGGTAGGATGCTGTTTCAAAGAGTTGGTGCAGACTTAATTGGCTGAATGGTCTCTTTCTGTACTGCATAGCTTCTATGGATTCTTGGTTCTATGAGTTGTGAATAATATTCTAAAGGAAAAAAAAGCTAGCAAATCACTTTTCTACCTGCAAGAGTGTTTACAACTTTTAACTAACACTGGGCGCTAATGAGATGTGCCCCCCCACTGATATGTGCAGCAAATGAACAGTGTGGGGAAAGTTGTTGTTCACAGAAAACATGGAAATGAGGAGGCAGCGTGAAGTTGGCATTCTGCCTACTGTACAATCTACCGGCACTGTGCATCATGATCTCCGGACCTATTTTCAGGGTAATTCAATTTAACTCCTTCCCCCATTTCTCCAGGATTTCTATGAAATCATAGAAACCCTACAATACAGAAAGAGGCCATTTGGCCCATCAAGTCTGCACTGATTACAATCCTACCCACTAACCCACACATCTCAGGATGCTAAGGGGCAATTTAAGCATGGCCAATCAACCTAACCTGCACATCTTCCTTTGATCTCCAGCAAAGGTTGTAGAAGACTGTCAGAAAAACCCTTGCAGAAATTGAAGTTGTTCATTTCCAGTCAGATGTGAATCATTACAATGCAGATTTTTAAAAAAAAATCCTTCCCAAGCATGTTTTAACCTTGACACAAACTTAGCTGCTGAGGCAAGATAATTTTTGCTTTAATAGTTTATTAACTAAAATTAATATCCGTAAATCCACTTGATCAGTGATAGCCCTTTAGCAAAGCTTTTCCTTCTATCAAATTAAATTAAACAATCACTAAAACCTGGCGTAAATTATATAATTTAGGATTAACAGTGCAAACATTATAATATTTGGTAATTATCATGAAAACTCATAAGTTTGTGTGTGGAAATATTACTATTTGTCCTTCTAAATATCTTTTTATTGCTGATTATTTTTGACAACCTAATCTGCTTAAGAGATGCTCACTGTCAAAGTTTAAACTTTATCCATTAGTTAGAAATAGGCTTACATTAACACTGCAATGAAGTTACTGAGAAAATCCCCTAGCTGCCACATGCAGCGCCTGTTTGGTTACACTGAGGAGAATTTAGTCTGGCAAATGCACGTAACCAGCATGTCTCTTGGACAATTGGACAAATTCTTTCTTTGAGGAAGGCTGCAGCAGGTTAAGTGGAACTTTACTGTTGTCACTTTATGCTCATTGTCACCTTTCAGCTTGCAAATTAAAAGTGACAATTAAAAAGAAATGCTCTGTGCTGGGAAACATATTGAGTAAGTATTGTCATCGGTGAAGATATGCAGCACATTAAAAGTCAAATCCCCAAGTCAGATAATATGAAAGTGGTAATGAATTTTTGTAAGGCCAGCTCTTTCTATCTAAACATTCAGTTAAATGTGTTTAAATAATTGGGTTATGGTTCCTGTTCACGGCTTGTTCTGCATGCTGAGAAGGGGAAGAGAGATGCAGGCCGATAGATTAACAGTAGGCATTGGGGTATAACTACACCCACAAACTCGTACCTGCTTCATTGAAATTCTTTGCCAGGGCTGAGCCTGCCAGTGACCAGTTGCTAGGTTGTCTCTAGCACCTTGCAATGTGCAAGCTCACTAGAACAAGTATTGCCCTGCTGTAACTTAGCACCTGCTCAGAGTAAAGCCTGTGATTAGATCAAGGTCATTTGTTTCAGTTAACCTTGTGATACAGCCACAAAAACACATTGAAAAGCCATATTGTATTGACAATGGGAATGATCTGTAGTCCTCAGTCTGCAGTAGTAGCAAGACTCCTAGGCACTTAATAATTGGTTACAAGCTCTGTAATGAGCACATTGATTTATTGATTCTGTGATTAAGTTCTCATCCAACAGATGGGTGTGTGGTCATCTGGAGTGCCTGGAATAGTAATTATAAAGTGCCTTGATCCTTTTTTTTAACTAAGGAAAGGAATGCAAATTTAGAAAACTCAGCTATAAAATTTTATTTATTGCTGGAATGTCTTTGAATTTGTTTTTGAGATTTCATCAATTTCACAATTGACCCCCTGTCTCCAACTGCGAGTTGTTCCTTGCCTCGTTGTACATGCCCTCCTACCAATTGGCTTACCTTCCCACCGGATGATCCATAGGGTCCTTGCTAATAACATGGCCCTCGGGAAACACTCCTTCCCTTAAAAGGCCACTGCCTTTGTATCCTACCACACTGTCACTCACACATCCTAGCCTTGTCCTTGCTGCTTTCTCCCTTGCCTCATGACATCTGGCTCCATCCCATTAGCCTATCAATGATACTGCTCTTTGCAGAGAGGGATCAATCAATTCCCCTGCTTGATGCTCTCTACCACCATCATCACCTGCTGCCGAAGGCCCCTCTACATTAAGGAGCAACATGCACCCTCAAATTGTTAGCTATTTCATGCCTATAGGCCTGATATTAGGGTGTTATTTTGCATATACTTTGCCAAAGTAAAGAATGTCATTAAACCTCTTCCAGCTCAGCACAGCGCCCAGATCCTATATTTTTGCTGTTGACAGCAAAGACAGCACAGTGGCTAGTATTGCTGCTCCAGGGACACGGATTCTAGATGGGAAACAGTACCTAGATTGAGACAAACTGACACACTTAGACTGTCATTTCTTGCGTATGTGAGAATCATCTATGCTTATTTCCCGCTTGGGTCATTGTCTGTGTAGAGTTTGCACTTTTTCTCCATGTCTGCGTGGGTTTTCTCCAGGTGGTCATGTTTCCTCTCACAGTCCAAAGATGTACAGGTTATGTTGATTGGCCATTAAATTGCCCCTTAGCGTTATGAGGACTAGTAAGGTAAATATGTGAGGTTACGGGGATAGGGCCTGAGTGGGATTGTTGATGGGCTGAATGGCCTCCTTCTGCAATGCAGGGATTGTGTAATTCTATGACAGTTTTAACCACCTTCAGATAGGTCTGTTTGTTTGATTGGCTGGCCTTCACCTACCACCCTTTTGATTTAGGCCTTCCTGCTGAGATGTCTCTATCACAACTTACAGTTGTATCTCAAGGTCTGCAGCTGTGAAGTGTGGAGAAGCCTGGCTGCCAAGTCAATACTTCACCTCCTAAGCCTATATTTTGCTTCAAAACCGCTGTTACAGAAATGGCTGTTGTGATGCTTTTAAATATATCCTGCATTTCAGTAGCCCTGTCTCCATTGCAAAACCTCCACCTCGTACTGTCTTCCAGCCACCTTCCAGCCAATTAGCAATGACTGTGCTATTCCCTTTTCTGGTGCGGGGTTAAGACCTGGAAATGGATCCAATATCGGGGTTTCCAACCTCAGAGACAAGAACTTGCCCAATGGCTTTACAGAGCTCATGCCACTTCTATAAGTTTCCTCTAGCATAAGTTACTCATTGCACTTTGAGAAGACAATTACGTTCGAACGTAAGCCATGGCATATGAAAATGATCTTACTGTGCTTGCAACGTCTTATGAATGTTTAACTGCTTAACACAAAAACAGGAGCCAGTCAATAGCTATTAGAAACCAAGTTCGACACTTTTTCGCACGGCTGTAAGCTAAGATTGATAAAATAGCCTTCCTGTTTGCATACTTATTTTATTCATGTGTTCTCCTTCTCACCATTGTCTTTTTCTACCCTTCTGTACAATTCTACGTAGCCCCTAATTGAAGTAACTCTGAGTCTGAAATTCTTGGCACAAAGAGTGCAGAAAATTGGGATTAAGGAAGGTGGTATGTCCGACAATCCAGTGCTCCCTCAGTCCTCAACTGAAGTGTCAGCCTAGATTATGTGCTTAAGTATCCAGAATGGAGCTTAAACCCTTGACTCTCTGAGTCAAAGGTGAAAGTACTTATACTGAGCTAAGGTTGATGCTTTGCAAATTCCAATACTGTGAGGTTTTGAAAACTGCTGGAGTATTTGCAAATAATGCAATTTCACAAATATAAGACTCCACGTATCATCATTATTAAAAAGATGCTTATCATTTTTGAATTCAGTACCTACCAAACTCTAAAACAGAAGTCCTATTGTGAAAAGCCTGATAACAGGATTGGTCACCCTTATCTCAATCCAATCTTGGTAAGCATTGCAAAAATGAAAAGAAAGTTTTATTAATTGACAATGAGAATGAAATTCAGCTGCTTCTAAAAATCTCTCTGGATGAAAGCCTATTAACTCCATGTGTCTAAGCTTCTATTCAATGCTGCTATAGCAATGTGTCAGTGATAACAATTGCACATCCAGGGACCATGTACAATGTATGCTGTAATGAATCTCTTTGCAATGCACTCAAAGAACAGCATTGGGCAGATTATATGATGTGAGTCTAAGGTTCTGCATCAGACCTTGTGAAATGGTGAAATCAGATTTTTCTTTTCTTCAATATTAATTCATTAATTGGAAATCATTTCCTCAATTCTTCAACATTAGTGATGAATTTGTGATTTGATTTGATTTATTGTTGTCACATGTATGATTATACAGTGAAAAGTATTGTTTCTTGTGTGCCACACAGACAAAGCATAGTGCAGAATGTAGTGTTACAGTCATAGCTGGGATGTAGAGAAAGATCGACTTAATGCAAGGTAGATTCATTCAAAAGTCTGATGGCAGCAGGGAAGAAACTGTTTTTGAGTCGTTGATGTGTGTCCTCAGGCTTTTGTATCTTTCTCCCAGTGGAAGAAGGTGGATGAGAGTATGTCTGGGTGTGTGAGGTCCTTGATTATGATGGCTGCTTTTCTGAGGCAACGTGAAGTGTAGACAGTATCAATGGTTAGTAGGCTGCTTTGAGTGATGGTCTGGGCTTCATTCACGGCCCTTTGTAATTTCTTGTGGTCTTGAACAGAGCAATAGCCATATCAAGCTGTGATACAACTGGAAAGAATGCTTTCTATGGTGCATCTGTAGAAGTTGGTGAGAGTTGTAGTGGGCATGCCAAATGTCCTTAGTCTCCTGCAGAAGTAGTGCGTTGGTTGGCTTTCTTAACTATAGTGTTGGCACAGAGGGACAGGACAGATTGTTTGTGATGTGGACATCTAGAAACTTGAAGCTGTCAACCATTTAGAACATAGAACATAGAACAATACAGCACAGAACAGGCCCTTCGGCCTTCGATGTTGTGCCGACCAAAATAAAAAGCAATGCCCCTCCTAACTAAACCATTCCCTTCTCATCCATATACATATCAACTAACCTCTTAAACGCCACCAAACTTGGCGCATCTACAACAGCTGCAGGCAGGGCATTCCACTCCCTAATCACTCTTTGAGTAAAGAACCTACCTCTGATATCCGTCCTATAACTCATACCCCTTAATTTAAAGTTGTGTCCCCTCGTGCTAGCTTTCTCCATCCTAGGAAAAAGGCTATCACTGTACTTCGTCTCCACAGATATAGACACGGGCATACCCTCCACTATGCTTCCTGAAGTTGTTGACTATCTCCTTCATTAGAAAACTTGAAAATTGAGTAGGAGGGGAATTTGGCCAAACAAATTCAGAGGGGTATAGGGAGGATAGTCAGGGGCTGAGGGCATAGCCTGCAGAGCTGGTGTTAATTGTGGAAGAAGTGTTGTTGCCTACCCTTACCGACTGCAGTCTGTGGGTTAGGAAATTTAGGATCCAATTGCAAAGGGAGGAGCCGAGTCACGGGCCATGAAGTTTGGAGATGAGTCTCATAAGAATAATGATGTTAAAGGCTGCGCTGTAGTCTGTGAATTGGAGTCTGACACAGCTGTCTTTGTTATCTAGGTATTCTAGGGTCGAATGTAAGACCAGGGAGATGGTGTCTGCTGTGGAACTGTTGCAGCGAATTGTAATGTATGCAGACAGAGGGGAACAAGAATTGATTTGTGCTATGACTAACCTCAAACCTATGTGTCTCAAGACTCTAAGGGACCATTTTTAGCATGACCAATCAACCTAACTTGCTCCCATCTTTGGACTGTGGGAGGAAACCGGAGCACCCGGAGGAAGTCCAAGCAGACCACGAGGCGAATGTGCAAACTCCACACAGACAGTGACCCAAGCCAGGAATTGAACCCAGGTCCCTGGAGCTGTGAAGCAGCAATGGTAACCACTATACTACCATGTCACCCGCAAGATCGCACACCAGATTCTGCGTTTGGAGCCTCATTAACCATGCACAGGTGAGTTTTGCTCTGAGTCACCTGGTGGGCCATCAGCTGATTCACTGCCTGCTGTCAGCTGACATGTTCAAAGGTCTTGGTGCCATGTTTAAAGATCAATCCAGTGCACTCATATCACTTGCTTCAGTTCACCTGTCTTTACCAGAACATGACGTGCACTTCAGAATGAGAGTCCTAAACTGGTTTGCATTTCCTTCACAACACTGTTTGCATCCTTACATGACATAGGAGTGTCTAGCCTGGACTCACATCTATGTTCTCCTCTCCGTCCCTCTGCTTCTCCATCTCCCCACAGAGAATACATCCTCTGAGCAGCGGTTTGACAATTCCCTGAAAAGTCACAAAATGGTTTGGAGAGCTAGAGGAGATATTTCTGTATGAAGATCTAAAGTGCTTAGCCCTCAGTGCAAACTCTTTCGTTCTCCTTCCAGTAAGAATCCTCAACCATTCTTCCTCTGATGAAAGGTTAATCAGTTCTCTCCACAAACACTGTCTGGCTTGCAGAGTATTTCCAACTTTCCCGACTTTTAGTTCAGGTTCCCAGCATCTGCAAAATTTTGCTTTTGTGTTTCCAAACAGAAGACAGAAGATCAGATGCGTCCAACCTTTTTGCTTGGAGGAGGTGCCACATTCCCATTTGCTTCTCACTCAATGGCAGATGAGCAAATTTCAGAAAGATAAGGGGCGGGATGCTTTGGCCACATTCACCCCAAAACTGAAGAATCTTGCCCAAGGTTAATGGACCTTTGCATGGTCCACCCTCCTGCCCTCTACAATTCCTGTGGTGGATGGGATGGGAGAATTCCAGCTGAGGTTTGGCAAAGCTGTGAACTGAAAATCAACAAATCTAGGTATTACAAAGAAGAACAAAGAACAAAGAACAAAACAGCATGGGAAACAGTCCCTTCGGCCCACGCCGCCACCCCAATGTTCCCACCTCTACCCGCGATCCCTGTCCATGTTTATAGATCCATGCATTGAAAACCAAATTTGAGACAATTTAGGGAGAATTTGTTTTGCCAATTAGCCTAAGAGCACATCTTTGGGATGTGTATTAATGTAAGGGAACAATTGCTGAGCGAGAATAAAGCAATGTCATGGCAGTAAATAGTTTGGTTAAAAAAAAGTAATTAATAAAAATAATCAGAGTGTGAGAGAGTCAGAATGTGTGTGCTGGGCTCTGGGTGCTCACTCACTCCCTCACTCATTGTGAATGGGTGTGTGAATGTGTTGGTGTGTGGTGGTGAGAGTGAGTGAAATAGGTTTGGTAAGAACCCTCATCCATTCTTCATCTGATGAAAGATCACCAACTTGTAATTTTAACCATTTCTCTTATAGATGCTGTCCGAGTTGTTGAGTCTTTTTTATTCATTGGTGGTTCATGGACACTTTTGGCTGGCTGGCATTTATTGCCCATCCCTAGTTGCCCTTCAGAAGGTGGCGGTGAGCTGCCACCTTGAATTGCTGCAGTCCATGTTCTGTGGGTTGACCAACAATGTCATTAGGGAGGGAATTCCAGGATTTTTAACTCAGTCACTACGAAGGACCAGTGATATTTTTCCAAGTTAGGATGTTAAACGGCTTGGAGGGGAATTTGCAGGTGGCGATGTTCCCATTTATTTGCTGCCCTTGTCCTTCCAAAGTGGTCATGGCTTTGGAAGGTGCTGTTTAAGGAGCTTTAGTGAATTGCTGCAGTGCATCTTGTAGACAGTACTCACTTCTGCTATTGAGTGTCATTGGTAGAGGGATTGAATCAAGTGGAATGCTTTGTCCTGGATAGTGTCAAGCTTCCTGAGTGTTGTTGGAGCTGTGCCCATCCAGGCAAGTGGGGAGTATTCCATCACACTCCTGATATGTGCCTTGTAGATGTGGATAGGCTTTGGGGAGTCAAGAAGTGAGTTGTTTGCTGTAGTATTCCTCGCCTCTGGCCTACTGCTGTAGCCACTGTATTTATGTGGGGAGACCAGTTGAGTTTCTGGTCAATGGTAACCCCAACGATGTTGACAGCGGGGGATTCAGTGATGGTTATACCATTGAATGTCAGTGGGCAGTGATTAGAGTGTCTCTTATTGGTGATGGTCACTGACTGACATTTGTGTGGCATGAAAGTTACTTGCCACTTGTCAGCCCAAGCCTGGATATTGCTCAGATCATGTTGAGTATTTCCAGCTTTTCCCATTTTTATTTCAGATTTCCAGTACTATAAAATTTTGTGTTTGCATTGTCACACAGAAGGCAGTAGATGAGGTTCTGGGGAGAGATATACGGAGAGTGCTGAAGTATGGCAATGACTTAGAAGATCAGATATAATCACATTGAATGGTAGAACGGGCTTGAAGAGCTCAATGGCCTCCTTCTGCTTCGATTTTCTATGTTACAATAAACATGCTCGCATTTTCTCATGCCCTCACACACACACTCATTTCCTCACTCAAACACACACACACACACACACACTCCTTCACTCAAACAGACACACACATACGACCTGTGATTGGAAGAGCAGCTCCTTGCATAATCTCTTACTCTGCTTACCTGTCATATTGCCTGTTTGAAATCCGTCAAAACAGGATGGGGCTTGGCTGGCCACAATCTGGCCCACAGGTTGCTGCTTGGACAGGTCTGCAATCGACCATCTTCGGTGACTTCATATATTCTACCTGGAACATAAAATCTTTTATCTCTCAGAATCCAATTTTTCAGCAAAAAAATACTTATAAGGAGAAACTAAACATTGCACTTGTACAAGGCTTTCGCATGTATCAACCTCACCTTTTAGTCATCCTTCAGAGGGAAAGAAATGATCCGGTTACCATAAGCAGCAACTTATATGTGTGCAATAAAAATGCTTTCCGATTTTGATAAACATAGCAACCAGATCATTATCACTGAATCCTCCTTGTCTTCAGAAATTAAATCAATTGTCATTTGAACCCAATTATACTCTTTGCTTCAAAGGCTTTTTCTGAATATTTATTCTCAAACTCTGATATCCTTCAGGTGATATCCTTCTACTCTTATGCTCCTAAATTATTAATATGTCTTCCCAGGTTTTTGAATCTTTTACATGGCTGATCATTAATTTTCACTCTGCCAACTCTCTTCCTGACTTTGAACATTTCAATTAGGTTACCTCAAAGTATATTTTGAAAGAAAATGCTTCTAACTTCCTGAACCTTGCTATCAACGTTATCAGTCTAGTGAGAGTTTAGAGTTGAGATTTTCCAGTTGGATTTTTGCCCCAAAACTGGAAATTCCGCCTAAGGTCAACGGACCTTTGCATAGTCCCTCTGGCCCCCCTCCCCCTCCCCCCCCCTCCCCACCACCCTGCCCTATGATTCCATGGTGGGCAGGACAGGAAAACTCCCCCCAAGGTGTGATCTGACATTTATTATATACAGTAAAAATAGAGGCCAGGATTCTCTGGTCATGCAATCTAGAGTATAGCTGCCATCGAGAATTTGGCGCTCAGCCAAATCTTCATTCACTGCAGCAGGCCTGGAGAATCCCAACCGTGGGTGAGATTGGAGAACCTGGGCCAAAATCTTTTTGGGTTTGTTCTCCAATCCATCAACTAATGCAAACCAGAGCCATATTTTTATTGTTGTTGAGCCATGTTCTAACAGTGTTGTAGACTTTTCTCAATAATCTTTAGATCTTCTTTACAATCAACATGCTGTAAAACTGTTCCATTTGAGATATAACTTCCTTGTTTGCATTCTAAAATAAAAATCAGAAGAGGTGTGACAGGGGCTATTGATTTACTAATGCCCATTTTACTCAAATCGCAAAATTCAAAATGACTCTGATCTGTGTGAAATTATCAGTGCAAAAATTATAATCTATTAATTCATATCAAAGCATGTTGAGTGTGCCATCCCTTGGGGCTATAATAATATAAGGATTATTTAAATAAACTAATGAAGTAAAATGGCTTTTTGCAGTCCTAACCAAGAGTTTAATGGGTATGGACCCACAGCATAAAATTGGCCATAAAGCATAAATGTCAGACATAAAATTAGTGGGCTCAATCAGAGACATAATAATGCTGTAATACAAGAACATTCACACATGTAAATTAGGGCGTGCTCTTTCGAGGTTCGGGTTAAAGTACATTGTTAGGAAAAGAATGGTAGGAGTATTGCTCTACATCTGACCCTGCTGTATCTGATCTTGGAAATCTGCTGCCTCACAGCGTCAGGGACCCAAATTCAATTCCCGCCTTGAGTCACTGTCTGTGTGGAATTTGCACTTTCTCCACATGTCTGCGTGGGTTTCCTCTGAGTGTTCTGGTTTCCTCCCACAGTCCAAAGATGTGTAGGTTAGTTTGATTGGCCATGCTAAATTAGTGTCAGGGAGATTAGCAGAGTAAATGAAGGTTACGGGAATAGGATCTGGGGTAGGCTTGTGGTCGGGGTAGACTTGATGAGCTGAATGGACTCCTTCTGTACTACAGGGATTCTATGAAATGTTTGATGATACAACTGGATAGTGAAGGAGAAATAACATTCACCCAAAAAGATCCTTATTTTACAAAATTCGAGAGGAAGGTCAGTACTCCAAATAAATGCAAACTTTTATTGTGATATTTTTGCATTGTAATTCATTTAATACCTTAACATTTAATATTATAGAATAGCAAGCATGTGAGTTCCACACATAAAACAAAATTAGCACCAAGAGTTAATTACCAATAAAAATGCAGATAGCAAAAGTGAAACTTCTCCATACTGAATCCTTCAACACTTTATGGTGAAGATTAACATAATTGCCTCAAGGCACCAAAGAGAGAGAGAGAGAGGAGTTTATAAGGAACACTGTGCTTTCAACTGCAAACGTCAATCTTCTTCTGTGAGAAGACTATAGGGAAGTATTCTGAAGTTATGGCTTGTAGCAGATGTAGAGGGTGTTGAATATTCATTACTGAATGAAAAATTGAAAAGGAATCAAATTTATTAAGAATTAAACTGCTCTGTAGTCCTCTGACAGATTCACGAGGTGGCCTGTGACAAAAACTAATGGCAGATGTTTCAGTGCTGGCACCTAGAGCTTGAGTAATAGAAAAGAAAAGAAATTGCTTTGAACTTCAACTGTGCTTTAAATGCCTCAAATCAATAGGGTCACAGGACTCTTTAATAGTCTGATGAGGTCTTGCCCTAGCAGATACTCATAGTGGCATGTTGATGGGCTTCCAAAGAGTAGGTCATAAAAATTCAGGCTTCTCTCTGAAAGAGTGCTTTGTGCTGGAGAGGTCCATTTAGAGTGACTCCTTAGTGCAGCCAGTCTCAAAAGATGGACTGTGATAGTCTTTCAGTCTCTAGCCAACTGAATGGGAATGTGACCTCAGAAAGTTGTGAATTACTTCTGGAAACTTAATCTACAAACTGGCCTCTTCACATGCAGGACGCTGAATTCATGTTTACTCCTAAATGGCTGTCACAAAACCTATTCATCAAAATCAAAAGAGAAGGCTTTCACATAAGGCTGCGTCAAGTACGGCACCATTAAATAATCATTAGACATCGTTGCAAGTCTTGAGACCACTTAAAAATCCACAAAGCTGGCTTTTACCATTCATCAGAATTGCATTTCGATGGGATTTTGTTGTGATAAAAGAGTGTGTTGTATGTCCATCTTTATCAATTTCACAGCCTCATTCTTTCCGTGTGAGAGGAGTTATTTTTTAAAACTCCAATGAAAAGGAGAGAAAGGCAGATGGTAGAATCCTTTAATATCTGTTTTCTTTATTTGCACAGCCTAATGTGCTAAAGCAGTTCAGAATGAAACCACTCGATTAGGTGACGCAGAAGCATTAAACAGATCTTGGAGGTAGAAGAATGGTACAAAGGGCTCAGATGATTTATGAAACCTTTGTTTAATCCTAATGATTGCTCTATGAACAAAGACACACGGAACAGACTATGCTGTTAGGGATGAAATATAAGGAATGTTATCGTGTCTTGACCATGACAGTGAAGAGTAAAACCTACACAGCACTGATGTATAACCATTGTAAATATTTGAGGAGAGCAGCTATGTGGTTTTATGGGAAAGGCAGCAAGTATTGCTGAGGACCAGACATTCTTAAAACACACACAGTTCTGCTGCAGTTTTAATGTTAACATCAATCAACAATTCATATTAACAAGAGCATATTTTCAAATCTATTTCTTATCACTTGCAAGATGATATCAGATATTTTAAATTCTACAGTGTTTTATGTTTAGATAATTGTTTTTTTTGATTGCATGTATTTGACAATAAAAGTGTTAAGTATGCAATTATTGAACTATAAAAGATTCAACAATGCATTGTATCTATAATATATATGTATAATATAAAATCCATAACGAGAGGATTTTAAAATGATCTATATATGAAAAATGTTGATGGCATTTTTCAAAATATGGTGTTACTGATTCAGGTTAAAGAAATTCAATCAATGCCTTTGTTGCACATTCAAGGTCATTTTTGGAATCCAAGAATCAATGGTTAATCTTCTTTTCCGAAAACTGTGACCAGTCTTTGTTTTACTTTATTGTATTCTAGGTCATCAACCTACTTAAATGGAATGTCAATATCAAAGTGCACGGCAAAGCCTCATTGGTTTGGTGAGAAAGAAGAGCTGTGGGAGTAACTTTGGGAGATTGCGTAAACTGGGGTGAAATTGGTTCAGCTGCCCGATATACATCTCTCCTAATTTTAATTTCCATTGACTTTAAAAGCTGGACAAAGTTATATGGGTGACTGAATCAATATCACATGTTATGTAACCATCAAGAAAAAGTGACATCTTGCTCTGAGTGTGTCACTTTAATGAATTCATGCGCAAATTATGCATTTCAGTCTGATTTCTGTCACTTTTTCCTGTTTTTGTAAACAAAGAATATAGCTTACTTCGACATCTTTTTGACTAAAGTGATCTTCTTTTGAGAAGAAAACTAATTTTTTTGCAGTCATTTTACACAGATGATTGACTCTGCTCAGTTGTTACTTTGCCCCTGTTCTATTGTCTGCTCATGTCACTGGCTGAAGGCATATAAGCTATTATTTTTCACAAGTGACTTCCAGAATCACATATTGGTGTGATTTCCATCATGGGGCATTTGTCAACATTGGTACAGCTATGTTGTGTGTTACAGACAGCCTCTGGGCATGACACTGAGTATTCTTTTTGGTGACAGAAATCAAATATATATTAATTAGGCCTTCCATGCGTATTTTGGGAGCGCTTTTGTATTGACACATAGGAATTCTATTTGTGCATCAGACGTTAACAAAAAGACTTGCTGCAGAGCAATGCAAGCTGGTGAAAGAAATGAAAGAGACCCCGAAAACATATGCAAGAATTGCAGTTTGCCATTAACCCATGCCTATTCATGGTGTTGCAGAGAGCATGTTACATGTGTGCTGCCTGTTAAAATTACAGTGATGTGGAGATGCCAGCATTGGACTGTGGTAAGCACAATAAGAAGTCTCACAATACCAGGTTAAAGTCCAACAGATTTATTTGGTAGCACAAACCACAAGCTTTGGGGTGCTGCCCCTTCATCAAGTAAGTGAGAATTCTGTTCACAAACAGGGCATATAAAGACATAAATTCATTATTTTGTAAATTGAGTTTGTGTCTTTATATGCTCTGTTTGTGAACAGAACTCCCACTTACTTGTTAAAGGGGCAGCGCTCCGAAAGTTTGTGGCTGTACAACCAAATAAACATATTGGACTTTAATCTGGTGCTGTGAGACTTCTTACTGTTGGAATTACATCAGTGTTATGTATGGACAGTGTACCAATACTATTCACGGGCTGCAAGCATTAGCGGTAATGGTGTGGAGGTTGGTGGGGGAATGATATTACTATTGGTTAGTGTGAAAGGAAATCTGCACCTCTTAATAGAGAGGTGCATGTGACGCAGTGGGAACATGTAATGATGGAGGTAAGTACCAAGAGTAATGCTGCAAGAACATGGATGTGGTGCCGCAAGAAATTTAACAATTACATGAATTGTCAGGGTCAGTGAGTTCATCTTTAAGTAGCCTGCCCCACCAGCAGCACTATTAAGCTTATCCACACATCCCCATCACTAATAATCTCTATCAATTAGTATTCAATCCTGAAATTAATATGCTTTACCTCACCCTCATAAACTTGTGCTATTGCGAGTCTCATATTCACAACTTACAACTTGTACACACGACAGTTACTCAACGATAACAGCCGCACAACTCATACATTTTGGAAGATATCCACTGTCACATTTCCATTTTTCTTGCAGACAAAGATGCAAATGTCAGTAGACAGCAACAAAGAAATAGAAGTGCTTTCTCTGAAAAGCAATTTCTAAACATTTCAATATGTAAACAGTGCCTGGAAATATCAGTGTCACTTGGTTCAACTTGCCATGCTGACATTCCTAAGCTGATAGGATGGTGTTTTATCTATGCAATGTTTAGAAAGGACAAGTATAACATAATGTCAACTAAAAGGCTGACCTCACACAGAGGGGATAGTAACCACCCCGACTCATTGGCTACATGTTCTGTATCCACTGGTCAGAAGAGTTTGGATAGATGATTGGCATTAGGTAAGCAACCAAGAATATATTAACAAGTGCTCAGAGGGCTCAGGTCCTGGTCAGATCCTAGTAAGGGATTCCAGTGAAGTTGCAGTACTTATCAACAACCACCTTCTTCAGATGGACAAGGAGGAGGAAGTGATCCCTCATACTTTGACCATAGAATTCAGTTTTCACAAGCAACTTTGATCAGCCTAACCTGGGAAAACATCTGTCTGTTCTCTGGGATCACCAAACTGCTCTCAACTATCACGTTCTTTCTAATCAGTTAATGCATCATATCTAAACTGTCAGCTTAGATGAAAGATCATCCAGACTTGAAACATTGGCTCTATTCTAAAAGACTTGCTGGTTAGGTGCATTGACACGAACAGGTGCCGGACTGTGGCAACAAGGGGAATTTTACAGTAACTTCATTGCACTATTAATATAAGCCTTACTTGTGACTAATAAATAAACTTTACACTCCACAGATGCTATCAGACCTGCTGAGATTTTCCAACATTTTCTATTTTTGTTTCAGATTCCAGCATCTGCAGTATTTTGCTTACATCTAAACAGTTAGAACGAAGGGAACGAAGAACAAAGAAAATTACAGCACAGAAACAGGCCCTTCGGCCCTTCAGGCCTGCACCAACTGAACTAAAACCCCCTATTCTTCATGAGATCATAAACCTCCATTCCCATCTATTCATGTATTTGTCAAGATGCCCCTTAAAAATCACTATTGTATCTGCTTCCACTACCTGCCCTGGCAGCGAGTTCCAGGCACCCACCACACACTGTGGAAAAAACTTGCTCCGTACATCTTCTTTAAACCTTGCGCCTCGCACCTTAAACTTGTGCCCCCTAGTAATTGATTCTTCCACCCTGGGAAACAGCTTCTGATTATCCACTCTGTCCATGCCCATAATAATCTTGTAGACTTCTATCAGATCTCCGCTTAACCTCTGTCGTTCCAGTGAGGACAAACCAAGTTTCTCCAACCTCTCCTCATAGCTAATGCTTTCTATACCAGGCCACATACTGGTAAATCTTTTCTGTCATCTCTCCAAAGCCTCCACATCCTTCTGTAGTGAGGCGACCAGAATTAAACACTATATTCCAAGTGCGGCCTAACTAAGGTTCTGTAAAGCTGCAACACAACTTGCCAATTTTTAAACTCAATGCCCCAGCCAGTGAGGCAAGCATGCCCTGTGCCTTCTTGACTACCTTCTCCATCTACGTTGCTACTTTCAGTGATCTGAACACCCAGGTTCCTCTGCCTATCAGTACTCTTAAGTGTTCTGCCATTTACTTTATATTTCCTCTCTGTATTTGACTTTCCAAAATGCAATACTTCACATTTGTCTGGATTAAACTCCATTTGTCATCTCTCTGCCCAAGCCTCCAATCAATCTATATCTTGCTGTATCCTCTGATAGTTTTTATCACTATCTGCAAATCCACCAAACTTTGTGTAATCCACAAAATTACAAATCAAACCAGTTATATTTTCCTCCAAATCATTTATATGTATATTACAAACAGCAAACGGCCGAGCACTGATCCCTGAGGAATGCCACTTGTCACAGTACCAAGGTGCCTCTTGGGCATGGGCACTTTGCCTCTTGGCCATGGGCACTACTACGGGTGCCCATGCCAAGGGAGCACCACTTCCCACTGCCTGACCCTGTGAGGGGCCCTGATTGCCCTCCTCTTCAGCCTAGCATGACCTCCCATTAGTTCCCCAAAAATGGGGAGCTACTCTAAACCCCGCCGGAGTTAAATTCTGGAGATGCTCTCGGGTCTGGAGACTTCAACCTCAGGCCCGATAGTCACATTAAATGACATTAAAATAAGATTTAAAGTACTTCCCTGCTATTCCCACTGGTTTCCTGTGTGGTCCCAACCGCACCAGATTTGTGTCACTGGGAAATGTGTGCACATCGGGAACACATGCACGAATCCTACAAATCAGTGCACGACTGAATCTCCTGGCCCAACCCACCAAAATATTAATGGATCAGAATGGGAGAATCACACCCAAAATCTTTACCAAAGCAACAATATCTCAACCATTGGTCCTTGAAATTGTGATAATAGAATTGTCCCCTAAAGACCCTTTGCAGAAATGGACTTCTGCTGAAAGCCCTCCCCCCTTTTCCTCTTTCTTCTTCTAGAAGCTTGTTCTCTATCATGTCTACTCTTCATTCTCTTAATCATGATCAGATTGAAGGGGAAGAACTACCAGGTCACCCTTGTCTAGGAGCAGCATGTTTCAGTTAAAGCTTTTAAATGCACAGACAGTTACTTTAGCCCCTGTCGAATTATTCCTTCTGGGTTATTAAAGCTTTAGGCAAGCTTCAAAAACATGTACAATTGTACCAGCAGCCACAAGAAATAATACAAGCTGATCTGTAAGTAGATTATGATCCTGTTGAATAATGCTAACGAGGAAGGAATACCTGATACTTTTTACTGTTTTATTTAGTTGTACGGTGTGAAGATAAAATGTAGGCTGGAACGTGACATTTAAAAATATGTCAGTTCTCATGTCAGATCGATATTGCGCACTGGTAGTTGCCCTAAATCCACCTCCTTTGCATGCTACCAGTAGTCATTAGATGTGTGCACATAAACCTTTTTCCCAAAATATTGCCTGTTGTGCTTCCTATTGGAAGTGTGCAAGTGTATCCTGGATGCCATTTTTTGCATTAGGAGCCAGCGAAAAATTTGAAGAAGATTGGTTTAAATTAATTCATATGGCTTAATATAGATTTCATATATTGCATTATTGTTTCAGGTCAACATTAAATCAAAGCTGACAGAGTGCAAATAGTTAAAAACTCACAGTAGCCTTCACAAAGCAGTGTAGAACCTACCTAAGAAGTATTCTTATCAAAGAGTCAGTGTCACATTACCTGAAAGGGTCAGGTGTGATTCAAGGAAGAAGGTCATGAGTTCAAGCCCCGCTCCAGGGCTCAACCGCATATCTGAGATGACACATCAGTGTCACAGTTTTGCAGGAGCTGGCTTTACAATGAGATATTCAACCAATTTGCAGATATAATGACTAGTGTTTGCCCTGGCCAATATTCAGCTCTGAACCAGCAAAATTAAAATGGATTGTGGGAAAATGTAGCCCAAAAACTCCAGCAGCTTCAGTCCTGGGAACTCTGTTTTGATACAAAATGGTGTCTATGCTGTCTGTTTAAATCATGCCTGATGTCATTTTGGGCATAGTATGTGTGTAACAAGCACGTCTCAGAAAAATATGTGGAATAGGCAGATCATGACATCTTGGGCAAACATACCATCTCAATTGCCGGAGCTCTGCCTTAGAAATGTGCTGTGTCTTGGTGCATTTCTTTGGAATTTGGATTTGTGTAGTAATGGGCATTAGTGTCTCCACAGAGATAACGAGGTCCCTGCTAATTTTCTGAAGGCTTTAAATTTGTCTGGTCTGAGTCATGCTAATCCATCATGTCAGGTTAAAGCTTTGTCCATTTTTTACAATAAAATAATTTTACAAAGGGGAATGAGAGAGATCAGGCTCATGGCGGGGTGGAAGGCTGACTCAGAGGAACGGAGACAGTGCGTGTGTATGAGTGCGTATGCACATGTGTGTTTAAAAAAGAGAGTGTGAGTGTGTATGTGAGAAACAAAGGGAGTTATGTATATGAATGTGTGAGTGAGAGAGGTGAGTGCCTGTGACAGAGAGGTGAGTAGATATGTGTTGGAGAAGCGTATGTATCTGTTTGTGATAAAGGGAAGTTTTGTGTGTGTGAGAAAGGTGAATATATGTGAAATAGGTGAGTGTGTGTTTGTATGCTTATGGGTATGTGTGTCTGTGTGTGAAAGAGACAGGTGAGTGTGTGTGAAATAGGTGAGCATATGTGTGTGTGTGACAGGTAAGTGTACGTGTGTGTGAGAGAGAGATGTATGTAAGACTGTGTGAGAGAGCTAGGATTGTTTGTGACAGACGTGAGTGTGTGCATATGAGGGAGGGGCAAGTGTGCATATGAGAGAGAGGTGAGTGTGTGTGTTTGAGGGAGGTGACTGCGAATGTGAGAAAGGTGAGTGTGTATGTAAGAAAGGTAAGTGTGTGTGAGAAAGAGGTGGTGAGTGCATGTGTGAATGAGATAAGGGTATGTAATAGTGTGGCATGAACTCAAGATCCCGGTTGAGGCCATTCTCATGTGTGCAGAACTTGACTATCAGTTTCTGCTCAGTGACTCTGCATTGTCGTGTGTCATGAAGGCCACCTTTGAGAATGTTTACCCAAAGATCAGAAGCCAAATGCCCATGACCGTTGAAGTGTTCGCCGACAGGAAGAGAATAGTCTTGTATGATTGTGGAACGGTGTTCCTTCATCTGTTGTCGTAGTGTCTGCATGGTCTTCCCAATGTACTATGCCTTGAGATATGCTTTCCTGCAGCATATCAGGTAGATAACATTGGCCAAGTTGCAAGAGTATGTGCCATGTACTTGGTGGATGGTGCTCCCACGTGAGATAATGGCATTTGTGTCGATGATCTGACATGTCTTGCACAGCTTTCTGTTGCAGGGTTGTGTGGTTTCGTGGTCATTGTTCTCCAGAAGACTGGGTAGTTGCTGTGGACAATGGTCTGTTTGAGGTTGTGTGGTTGTTTGAAGGCAAGAAGTGGGGGTATGGGGATGGCCTGGGTGAGATGTTTGTCTTCATCAGTGACATATTGAAGACTCCGGACAAGATGTGCACAGAAGCTATGACATCCTCTCTGGAGTCTTTAACATGTCATTGATGAAGATGAATATCTCGTCAAAGCCATCCTCACATGCCCACTTCTTGCCTTCAAACAACCGCACAATCTCAGACCATTGTCCACAGTAAACTACCCAGCCTTCAGGAGAACAGTGACCATGACACCACACAATGCTACCACAGCAACCCCTGCAAGACATGCCGGATCATCGACATGGGTGCCATCATCTCACATGAGAACACCATCTACCAGATACACAGCACATACTCTTGTAACCCGGCCAATGTTGTTTATCTGATACGCTGCAGGAAAGAATGTCCTGAGGCATGGGACATTGGGGAGATCATGCAGACGCTCGACAATTACCAGGCAAGACTGTTTTCTTCCTGTTGGCGAACACTTCAGCGGTCACTGACATTTGGCCTCTGATCTTTAGGTAAGTGTTTTCCAAAACGGCTTTCACAACACACTACTGCGCAGAGTTGCTCAGCAGAAACTGATAGCCAAATTTCGCCTCAACTGGGATCTTGGGTTACACTATTTGTAACCCCCATGACTTGCCTGTGTTTGCAAAATCGCACTTATTGTCCTGTCTAGAGACAATATACATCTCTTTAATCTATGCTTAATGCTATCTCCACTCATACTGTCTGCACCTTTATGCCTTGATTAGCTGTAAAAACTCGCATTCTAATCAGTATTCTGTGTATGTATCTTTACATCCCCTGTTTGTGATCAGAACTCTCCACTCACCTGATGAAGGATCAGGGGCCCAAAAACTAGTGGCTTTGGCTACCAGATAAACTTGCTGGACTTTAATCTGGTGTTGTGGGACTTCTTACTGTGGACGGAGACCAGAGAACCCGGAGGAAACCCACATAGACACTGGGAGAACGTGCATGCTCCACACAGACAGCTACCCAGGATGAGAATCGAACCCAGTTCCCTGGTGCTGTGAGGCAACAATGTTAACCACTGTGCCACTGTGCTACCCATGTGGTGGATTGGTCATGCTAAATTGCCCCTTTGTGTCAGGAGAATAAGCAGGGTAAATATGTGGATACAGAGATAAGGCCCGGTTTAGTGTAAGCTCGATGGGCTGAATAGCCTCCTTCTGAACTGTGGGGATTCTATTCTATTCTATCATATTTCTGCCATCCTACCAGCATCAAATTCCAAAGTTACAACAGATTTAGTCTTATTGCAAGTCAGACACTTCTCCAAATACTCCCAGCACTTGATGCAGGTCGAATACACCTCCCTTCCTCTTTAAGTGACACAACTGACTTTAAATTTCTTGTTTTAAATGACACTAGTCTCACAAAACATGCTTCTCCCCAACTGAGACATGTATCAGCACTTAGTTGTGCGTTGAACACTGTGCTCTGTCCCACATTAAAGTTATTTAAATTAGCAGGTAACACAACATTTAAAGGCTGCAAGCACCATTTTAAATGGATGTGGGTTAATTGTATACCATGATCCCAGTGCCTGTTTTCAAACCTCATTTAATTTCTTCCCCCCTGGTTCCCCTCCCATTTTCCTGTCATGAACATCATTGCTGTTTGTAGGAATTTGCTGGGTGCGATTTAGCTGTCATGTTTCGGATATTGCAACTTCAAAAAGTACTTCTTTGGCTGTAATATGTTTTGGGAAATGCTGAGCTTGTGAAACGGGTTATATAGATGCAAGTTCTTTCTTTATTCAGTCTAGATTTGCAGATGTAGTGAGTGTGCAAAGTTGCAATTTGAGTTTTAAGTCACATATTTTGCTATCTTAAATAGATTTTGCTGTACAACAAAGAAAAGCTGTTAAAAGTAATGAACCAATGGAATAATTAAAGGCCCGAGATTGGTGACAAACTGTGAGAATTAAAATGGATTGATTTCTACATATTAACTGTAAACTGTGTGATAAACAGTGCTTTGTTTCAACCTTTGTATTCAGCATCCTAACACAATAGAGTTTCAGTGTGCTTCAAACTAGATGTGTGAGCAATATTATTCTCATCTGAAAGGAGAGGATAAACACTGCATTTATGGGCATATTATAAATTAACCACAGGTGCTTAAAAAATGATTTATAACTTGTTTGCAAGTACATTAATGAAAATAATAAAATTGATTTGATTTATGATTTATAATGTCCTCAAACTCTCTGGGAACTATTATTTACTCCTCATAGACTCTCTGAAATTTAAAGAATTATTTGAATGCAGAACCCATAATCTTCATGCAGTGAAAAATGTGCAGTAATTGAATTCTTATAATAAAAAATTGAGCTTGTGTCAGGTTATTCATTGCCCCACACACACACACACACACACACACACACTAAAGCATTTTAATAATATATATGCTGACCAAGCGGGCACTAGGTTTGATTCTCAGTCTTTGCTGAATATCATCTGAACCAGTAGCAGGAATTGGCCTCACAACTCTTGCATGGATAGGGGGAATTTAGACCATTCACCTCTTATTTCTGCACAGCAATCACTACAATGGTGAACATGTGGGTAGCAGGTGAAGCCAGCATCAGACTTGGATGTGATGCCTCTTGCAGTTGAGCATCCATTTAAGATCTCATGGTCATGAATGATGACTATTTGGGGGAATAAATAAAGACAACCAGAACTTGCGCAGGCTCCAGCAAATGATCAATAATTTCAGGACAGGGATTGCTTGGGGAAACAGAGAAAAGTGAGAAAATAAGCCGAAAATGCAGGCAATCTGTACGTAATTTGAGATAAAAAGGATCACACAAATATCTTGCATGAATGCCAGAACACACCAGCAACTGACACTTTCAGGACCATGGGAAGAGATTTATACCAAAAACAACCTTCACAATTTTCAGCTGACTCAAAACTAAAGTGAAAGCAGAATCCTCAAGGCTGACTATGTCTAAACTTTTTAGAGAGTTGCCAGTTCTTTGGAACTTACCCTACTGAAGGCAGCCTTTCAATTTGGAGTCACTATTTGAACAATCTTAACTTTAGTTCAGATCACAATGTAAAAGGCATCTCATTGACAGCAGTAATGACAGCTGTTACCTAATTGTTCCACCTGTCCTGTTGCAAGAGGCTGCATGTTCAGATGTGTCCTTAAAATGAGAGGTATAAGTGAAGAAAACGTTTACATTTTCCTCCGGTTTAAACTTTATATCATAATAGATATTAATTGCAGAGATCCCTAACAATATATACTTTCACACATATTCTGAAACAAAAATAAAATATATTGGCAACAAACAAAAAGTCAGTCAGCAACAAACATTTTAGTGTCTTTGTTAAATGCAAACCCTTCTTTAAAACTCAAAAAATTTGTTTTATATTTCCCAACCTTCTCATAGCCTTATGGATGTTTACATATTCCTTGCTTTGGTAAAAACTTTTTTAATTATTTGACTGATAAGACCTGTTGTACCATGTCTCCTTATAATTGCTAAGTGTGTGTATATTACCATTCCTTTTACTTATTGTATTATTAAGCCTGCCTCTTTTTTACAGACTTAAACAAAAATGTAAACATGGCCTCTCTCTCCAGACTCATGACTGACCTGCTGCGTTTATACTGTGTTTTGTGTTCTGGTTTCAGATTTTCAGTATTGTACCTTGTCCTATTTCCATGCATGTACTCAGAACCCTAAGTAGCAGACTCTATTTTTATAATTTATAAGGTTTCATTGAGGGAGCCAGCCTAACGTAGGTGAGCATTCGAAAAAAATGTAACATACATCTCAATTTTTCACTTATGCGCCTAATGATATTGCCTCAGTAAAAGGGAATATATAAAATGCGTTGTGGTTTTATGTCCAGTTTTCAGAGTGAAATAGTGCCATTCAGGATTATATGGGTGTTCACTTGTAACTTGCAGACAACTATCAGGCTGAATTTAATTTTTAGGATACCATACTCAAGAATATATTATGCTCAGAACCATTCCTGAATGATAGAAGATCTGTTTTGACTGTTTAAATTTATTGCATGCTGACTCTATAATCGTGTATTTGTTTCACACATATTAATTTAAGAAAGAGATCTACAGATAGATTAGAAGTCTGTATTACAAATATTGAACAGCAGTACTTGGACGCTGTTTTAAAGGTTACGTGTAGGCACCTATATTATATCTTCTATTCCACAAGAGAAAATGTGAAGTTCTGAAGATGTGCAGTGAAGTTTGGAGAGCAGGAAGCGCTTAGAGTGCCATTTTTTGCAAGCTTATGTGCCATCAGCAGATTTACTGCCAACGCTATTGCTTTGTGTATGTTGCCTGGGGACTTCGTTTGCGCAGGACTTGGGAGAGGCTGCTCACCTCCAAATGGGAAAACATGCATCAAAGTTGCTCTCACTTCCATAGCACAATTTAATAAATATCTCAACTTTCTGACAGAGAAAGCTACAGATGACTTACATTCCAATACTTATGCGCTACCTATAGATTTGTCCCATAATGTGAAACACTTCCACTAATTTCTGCATTCATAGTAACTTAGTTTCGGACAATTGAAATTATACACTATACTCTTTCGCAATCAATTCCTGTCAGGCATAAAATAAATGAGACCTGGTTTATCTAAAGAAAAACAAGGGCTGTGAGAATAGCAGGAATTCTTTTCTCTCTCCCTCCTGGTTTATAGCATGGCTCTGCACCTCTTCAACACATCAAAACAAGGAAGAAACTCTTAGAGAATTTGGCCTGCCTTGTGTTAAGATGGTGTATCTCTGAGCATTGTGACATGGGTTCACTTCTGCTTGCTGGTTATCTGCTTATACTCTCAGGTCTCTTGACTGTAGTAATCACATCCCACACACATTCTGACAGCAACCATGACTCCAGCCAACTTTCAGAGACACAGCCGAGCCTGCAGAAAGATGTCAATGTTCCAAGAGTACAGATGGCATGTTTTAATTAACCCTTTGAGGCTTAGCAGAGAATTTTTAGTACATGCTAAAATATACAAAGGTGTGACTTTTGATTTATTTAAGAAAGTACCTGGAGCAAAACTTAATCTAATGCCTGGATTTATCTCCCATCCTTTTCAGTGACACAATACCATTGTAATATAACAATAATTCTTTATGAATATCAGATGACAGCATCTATTCATATTTTTGGAAGAAATTCAGCATCGTGCATACAATTGCCATGTTTCCTCAACTTGAGGGGCCGAAAGGTCTCCTTCTCTTTCTTTGTATGCCCATATGTTCTTCTGTATAAACACTGTTAGGCATTGTTTTCCTTTGCCAAATGTATTAATTCCTCCAGGATCCATATAAAAAGCAAAGCTAACCACTGTCTGCTGTAATCCACTATTAACCATCACTATAAATCTCTCCCCAGCAGTCTCCATCCTCACCTTCAACAAAAGAGGCAAAGAGCACATGAAGTTCCATAGCAGTAAATTCAGCTGCCTTTGCCGCATTCCCAATTTTCTCTTGCCCACCAGCTGCAAGTCTCAGCAAAATGTCAGTAGATTATGCAGTCAGGGTGGTCATAAGTAGTTTTCAGTAGTGCAGGCCTCATCATCTAACACAACAGCCACAGTCATCAAGCAAGTAAAAAATGCATTACAAAGCATATGTAAGTGTGATTAGTATTCAGCAATCTCGTTTTAAGGACATGGACAATAAAGTCCCGCAATCCAATGCAGCAAGAATGTCCAAAATCGTAATATCATGCTGAATCCCGCATATTTTCACAATTCTGAAAGGATTTCTCCTTAATGGAATTTTGGAGCAAGATGAAAGAAAGGGAGAAGGCCTTTCATTCCCAAATGAGAAGAAGTTTCACATCAATAAGCAGAGATGGAGCAAGAGGCATATCAGCCTCCAGGCAGGGGAAGGAGACTGCAACTTAATAAAACAAAGCTGGGGGGTGGAGGGGGGAAGAATTAAAACCCCCACTCCCACATTCGTTGCTTCATTAAGACCAGCATTCCCAGAGATACTTGTACCTCCCCTTGAAATAGAACTTGAAATTCTCACATTTCAATAGTTCAGAATAATGTACTGGATACGTCTAGAAAATCGAACTCTGAAGACTACGAGGTCAATCGATTTCTTCTTTTCAGTATAATTCTTTCCTAGAAATTTCAAAATCTAACTACAGTTATCTTTGAATATTATGTCTACCTATTGTGTCAGTTAACTTGCTTTTTTTTCCAACTTCAATGTATTGGAAGTACATAAACACCGATGGAAATGTTTGATCTGGGAATATATAGTAGAAATTATTTTCTCCCACTATGTAAAACCATTGAATCCTACAGTGCTATTCAGAACATTGAGTCTGCACTGACCACAATCCCAGCTAGGCCCTACCCCCACAACCCCATGCTTTTACCTAGCTAATCCCCCTGACACTAGAGGCAATTTAGTACAGCCAATCCACCTAACCTGCACATCTTTGGACTGTGGGAGGAAACCGGAACACCTACAGGAAACTCATAGATATGGGGAGAGTGTGCAGACTCCACGCAAACAGTAACCTAAGGTGGGAATTGAGCTAGATCCCTTGCTGTGTGAGGCAGCAATGCTAACCATTGTGCCACCATGCTGCCATGTGTCTTTAAAACATTCCCTCCAAATTTACTCATGCTTTTTGAGACTTCTGGTGACCCACTCATCCAATGGCATCATTTGGTTATGTCAGAGTGAGAGACAGTGGTAAGGGGACTGCTGGTTTCCTCGCTTTACGCTGCAAACAAATTTTAGGTCATTTATATGTCAATGGTCAATTTTTCAAGCAACTACAGGCAACTTGTGATTGTTATTAGTCAACTGTTACTTATAAACCAGCATGACATGATTCAGAAGTTGAAATTCCAGATTCTGCAGTGTAAGTTTTGACAGTATTTATTTTAGTTTCCCTATAAAATAAAGATCTATGATATGAACTTATTAATAGGTTCTAGCTGATTTATTTTAATCTGCACAAAGAATAAAGAAGAAAGAAAATTACAGCACAGGAACTGGTCCTTTCCCTCCAAGCCTGCACCAACATGCTGCCTGAGTGAACTAAAATTCCCCACCTTTTTGGAGACCATATCTTTCCATTCCCATCCTATTCAAGACACCCCTTAAAAGTCAGTATCATATCTGCTTCCATTACTTCCCCCAGCAGTGGGTTCCAGGCACCCTTTGTGTAAAAGATTTACGTTATACATCTCCTTTAAACCTTTCTTGTTGCACCTTAAACCTATTCCCCACAGTAATTGATTCTTCCATCCTGGAAAAAGCTTCTGACTATCCATTCTGTCCATGCCCTTCATTATCTTGAAGACTTTTAACTGGTCACCTGCAACCTTGTCTTTCCAGTGAGAGAACTTTGGAATCATTGGAGACATTGACTATTTTGCTTCCATAATACTATGTTGAAGCATAAGAACATAAGAAATAGGAGCAAGAGTAGGCCATCCAGCCCCTTGAGCCTGCCCCGCCATTCAATAAGATCATGGCTGATCTGAAATGAATCAGTTCCACTTTCCTGCTTTCTCCACGTAACCCTTAATTCCCTTGTCTATCAGAAACCTATCTACCCTTGACTTAAATATATTCAACGAGGAAGCCTCCACCACTTCAACGGGCAGAGGATTCCAAAGATTCACCACTTTTGAATGAAGAAGTTCCTCCTCAACTCCAATCTAAACCGCACCCCCCCCCACCCCTTTATTTTGAGGCTGTGCCCTCTAGTTCTGCTATCCTTTCTAAGCGGGAAGAATCTCTCTACCTCTACCCTATCCATCCCTACATTATCTTATATGTCTCCATAAGTTTCCCCCCTCAGCCTTCTGAACTCCAACAAATACAAACCTAGTCTACTCAATCTCTCTTCATAGGCTAACCCTCTCATCTCCGGTATCAGCCTAGTGAACCTTCTCTGTACTCCCCTCAAGGCCAATATATCCTTCCGCAAACACGGCGATCAAAACCACAGTACTCCAGCTATGGCCTCACCAGCACCCTGCACAGTTGCAGCAAGACCTCCCTACTTTTATATTCTATCCCCCTTGCTATAGAGGGCAACATTCCATTCACCTTCTTAATCACCTGCTGTACCTGCAGACTGGGTTTTTGCGATTCGTGCACAAGGACCCCCAGGTCCCTCTGCACCATCGCATGCTGCAGCTTTTCACCTTTTAAATAATAATCCCTCCTACTATTATTTCTACCAAAGTGGTGTAACCTGACACTTGCTAACATTATACTCCATCTGCCAGGTCCTCGCCCACTCACTCAGCCTATCCAGTCTCTCTGCAGACTTTCCAAATCCTCCATGGAATTTGCTTTTCCACTCATCTTCGTGTCATCAGCAAATTTTGTTACCCTACACTCAGCCCCTTCCTCCAGATCATCTATGTATATAGTAAACAGTTGAGGCCCCAGCACCAATCCCTGGGGCACTCCACTAGGAGTTTTCTGCCAACCAGAAAAGCATCCATTAATTCCAACTCTCTGCTTCCTATTAGACAACCAATCCTCAATCCATGCTAATATCCTACCCCCAACTCCTTGCACCCTAACCTTTTGCAGCTACCTTTTGTGAGGCACCTTATCAAACGCCTTCTGGAAATCCAAAAACACCACATCCACTGGTTCCACTCTGTCTACCGCATTAGCCAACAATTAATATATTGGTTTGAGTTGGATTCTTTCTATCAAAATTTCAAATACCTCCTTAAGTTGATTTAATTTACACTTATATTGTATAAGTACCCAGTTAGAATTTTTTGATGAGAGTGCACAACCTTCTTGTTTCTTTGTCATGCTTACTAAATATGGAATCATGGATTTATGGAGTGTAATTTTGAAATGGACATTTCACCTTAAAACAAAATGGCATTGAGAGGTCAGATGACCTTTCCTTTCCTGTCAATAAACATGGAACTATATAAGACCTTGAGCTAATCTTCATGTCTGGATGAGACATTGAAATACAAATACACTTTTGGGACACAAAGTTGAGAAGCCATTAAAATAAAACAGACCTTTCCTGTGGTTAATGATTGTCCTTCACCAAATAATTAAAGAAACTGCTTCCTAACATTCATTACAGACTTTTTGGCTTCTAGAGGAATCCAAAAAATGGGTGTGAAGAAAACGAATTTTATCACAATAATTTGTGAGTGGGTGAAACGTGGACCACATAGTATGTCAATGGCCTAGTTATCAGAAATGATTTGTGAAGATAACAAAGATAACAAACAGAAACAATCTGGCCACAGGGCAGAAACTAATGCTCAGATAAATACATTTAGTAAGACACATTTTTAGAGTAGTAGAAGAAAAGTTCAGACCAGAACCCTGCTTAAAAATCACTCTACAGATGCTACCTGATCCCCTGAGTATTTCTAGTGTTCAGATGGCAGAGAATTTGGGATGGCCTTTACTTTTCTATTTGAGAAACTAACCAAGCTTTCACAACAGGCATTCGACTTTACCTAGACTAAAGTAAGAGAAACCTGCCACTCTAAGCAGTAAATCACAGTGAATTTGTCTTCTTAAATCTCCAAACTCTATCCTTCAGTGGACCAAAATGGAATGACAAGCTTGTAATATTTCAAGATTTCATCTTGGAAGAAGCAAGCATGACAGGAAACTGCAAATTTTTAAGTCCTAAGTTCACCTTTCTGTAGTCACAATATTTTCACAGAATTACTACAGTGCAGAAGGAGGCCATTTAGCCCACTAAGTTTGCACCAAAAACAATCACACCCAGGCCCCATCCCTGTAACCCCAAATATTTACTCTGCTAATCCCTCTAACCTATACATCCTGGAACTCTAAGGGGCAATTTAGCATGAGTAATGCACTTAACCCGCACATCTTTGGACTGTGGGAGGAAACCACAGCACCCAGAAGAAACCCATGCAGACATGGGGAGAACGTGCAACCTCCTCACAGATAGTGACCAACCAGTGAATCAAATCCAGGTCCCTGGAGCTGTGAGATAGCAGTGCTAACCACTTGCCACTGTGCTGCTCTTTATCTGGAGTATGTGTGTACATGTCTGTGTAAGTGTGCAAGTGGGTGCGATGGCAAATATATTTGTGTGTTGATATAAACATTTACCATCCTTCTTAAAACTTATGAGAGAACCTATCATTTGTGTGTGCTTGACAGTTGCAGGATTCAATGGATTAAAACATTTTCTATTTTCAAACACATCTTTGGTCAGTCAAGAGGTGGGAAAAGGGAGAATAACAGAATATTCTTCTATTACGGTTTCTTCCAGATATCCATTTCAGAAGAAATGATCCCTCTTTTAGGATTCCCGCTAACAGGAGTAACCTATTTCTAAGTCTTTACTAATGAAATTCAGAGCCAATTACTAGAATTGCCCTATACTTAAAAAAAATTCTGATCAAACAATCAAAATATATCAACTGTTCCTCGCTTGTTCCATTACTGAGAGAATATCCAACAGCAAATCATGAATAAGATATAGTCAGCATTGAAGGAGTTAAATATATTTGAAACATAGATATTCCTTTTTATAACATTAACATTTACATTGCCATATTTTAGATCCTTTCAACAGAGCATGAGAAGGTCAACTGATGGGCTTAGTCGTGCGGCTCAGAATAAAGCAAGCAGCCAACAGATGGACAAAGTGTAGTTTATTTGATCCGCTACTGTTTGCAAGGAAGTAATTGTCTTATAACCTGGAGAAAACAGAGTGCTACCAGGGGACAAACAAATTAAACACTGCTGGCTGGAACACATATGACTCTGTTTGTGTAACGTAACATGGACTCTAATCCCAGTAATCTTTGTTCTCAGTAAACTTTACATTTACCATATGTAACAGACTGCGCAGATGGATTACATCGCTATTGCAACACAATTAGCTAATTTGAGGATGCATCATTTTTTGATACATTTATTCAGTATCTTACAATTCACGAGGATATGATTTTCTGTATTCAAAATGTTCTGCTTTAAAAGTATTCTTCTCCATCTTACCTTGAGATTTTATGGGAATTGAAAACTAAAAACTACTAGAAATACTCAGTGGTCAGGCAGCATCTGTGGAGTGAGATAGAGTGAACAGTTCTGATGAAGGTTTTTGGACTAAAATTTCATGACAAACTTGGGAATTGTGAGTTGAGCCGTTTCCCAACATTGCTTTTCTAAGTTTTAAATGAACCCATGTGCACGTTATTTTCCCTCTAAGGAATTGGGGATGGAGGTATCTGGGCTTGCCACCTCCTAAAACAACAACAAAGAGCAACAAAGAACAACACAGCACAGGAAACAGGCCTTTCAACCTTACAAGTCCTCGCCACCCATTTTAACACTCAGTGAGTGCCTCATTCCAATCTTTCTTCTACCTACGATTATTGTCTACATCTCAAGGACTCCACAATAAAGACTCAAGTGGGAACAGAAATGGGCAGATGTTGAAGCCAGCAGATTAGAAGGCCTGTCTTCGTATACTGGAATATTTACTTTGTTCTGTAGATGACTAAGCCACCTAGCCCTCATCAATCAAACTCTAACTCTTCCCACACCAATCCTTAAGTCCCCTCCATATCCCCATGTACCCTCAATGCTCCTTTGCCTCCTCCAGAATGCCAAGCCTCCTTCATATCCTCTCCCTACTACTCATATCTTCCTTGCCCCTTTCATGTCTCATGTGCATCTTCCATATCCACTCACAAAGACTCCACTATGGATAGAATTCATGGACCCTATAATATCACAGCAAAGTATTTGAAATGCTCATAAAAAGTCACCAATTCAAACCCCATTTGCAAAAAATCCCACTACTTTTAAGTACTGATAAATCTGTCAACATAGTCAAACAGTCAAAGAGAATCCTCTTTAAAATGTTTTAATACTACTGATGGATCATAAAATAATCAGTCAAATAAAGCTCACAGCACCTTCATATCTGTGTACAAAGAACAAAGAGCAACACAGCATGGGAAACAGGCCCTTCAGCCCAACGAGCCCACGCCTCCGTCCTAAAGTCCTAATGACATATCCTTGTCATTACAAAGGTGTAAACAACCTCTGCTCAACTAAATCCATTAGTTGGGCTTGGAACTCAGCCAAGCATTGCACAACTGTATAAACAAACCCTCCATAGCTCAATACAATGGCATCTTTGAAGTTGCCTGAACAGATGGCTCACCATCAATTCATTTTTCTCAAAGATTCAACAACAGAAGTCAATTCAGTTATTTCACAGGCTCAACAAACTTGTGGATTTTAAATGAATGGAAAATAAAAATACAGGATCTAGGTGACACATCAATATGCGATTTTCATTGGAGAAAGTACTCTAATGAACAGCTTCACAATGTTCGTCAATTTAACACTCATTTATCTTTTAAGAACAGAATCCTATGATCAATCAGTGAATTAAAAATATACTTAATTTATCACACAGCATCTAATTATAACATTTGAAATAGGAAAGACCTTTTAAACTCACCTGCCAAAAGATTCCAACTTCATAACTGGTTTCCCCTAAGTCACAAGCTGACTGACTGTATGTGACTTCTTGATTTGATTTGATTGCTATTATCACATGTATTGTTTCTTATGTGCTAAACCGACAAAGCATCCGTACATAGAGAAGGAAAGCAGAGGGTGCAGAATGTAGTGTTACGGTCAGAGCTAGGGTTTTGGGAAAGATAGAGGGCAGGATTTTACAGCCTTTTGCTCGAGCAATACTGGAAATTCCCATCTGAGATCAGTGGACCTTTCCATTGTCCACCCCTTGCCCTCTCCGATTTTAAGGCAGGCGAGGCAATAGAATTTGGATGGGAGAGTTTAAAAGAGTTAGAATAGAGTTTTCAAAGCATAAAATGGGACTTGAAGATAGAATTAGAGGGTATGCTGTGCACAACTTGTGAGAAGTTACCATGCTCTGGCACCATCTTGGATCAGTTACATTGCCTTCAGGAATGCAAATGCCATGCTAAAGATCTCAAACTCAGGGAAATTCAAAATTCAGGCCATCATTTAAAAGGCTGAACCAAATGTCACTGTGAGAATACATTGGGTCAGACCCTGCCATACTTCTTGTGCTGGCCAAAATGGTGCCCAACAGGAATGAGGTTAGAAATTTGAATTTCTGAGCTCCTCACTTCCGTTTTGAACCACCCAGTTCAGGTTTGCCCAGTGTTGGGAGGGCAACATGTGGCCTATTTAGCCTAGTTCTTTTTCCACAGATGTTGCCAGACCTGCCGAATATTTCCAGCATTTATTTTTAATTCTGATTTGTTTTGTTTTTGATGTTATTGGAAGTAGATTCTAACAAATAATATTGCATCTTAAATTATAACTGTTATCATTCAATGCACAGATTGATTAAGTCATCAGAGTGTTGAATGCCCTTTACAATGTTAAAACACAACACCATCTTCTCTGTGATTGATTTTCAATATAATTATCTGCAATGTAAAATATATAGTACATCTTTCAAAAGTTATATATAGGCTCAAGTAACCAGAACTGTGATGTAATACCTAATTTATATGATTTTCTAATAGGTGTTTGCAATGAATCCTTTACTAAAACTTTACAAGACAAAAGAATTCCAGTTATTTTTCACTCTCCTGATCTTAGTTGACTAGAACAATGATGTAAGATTATAAGTTATTCATATATGTGTTAGTACTGTGCATAAGGGCAGCACAGTGGCACAATGGTTAGCACTGTTGCTTCACAGCTGCAAGGACCTAGGTTCAATTCAGGCCTCTGGTCACTGTCTGTGCGTATTTACACATTCTCCCAGTGTCTGCATGGGTTTCCTCCCACAGTCGGGTTAAGTTGACAGGCCATGCTAAATTGCCTCCTCATTTCAGGGTAAATTAGCAGGGTAAATACGTGAGGTTATAGGGATAGGGCCTGTGAGGAATTGTTGTTGATGCAGACTCAATAGCTGAACAGTCTGTAGGGATTCCGTAATCATCAAAAGGTGATCCTTTTGAAAGAATGCCGCACAAATTTCTCAATTTTAAATCAATGTTAAATCAAAGAACAGGGTGTAGATGACATATTAATATTTGATTTTCTCTGGAGAAAGTACTCAGATAAATCTGTCAATTTGGTGGTCAAGTATCTTTTAAGAACAGAGCCCTGATAATTAAACACTGATGTAAAAACATGCTTAACTCGTTACACAGCTCCAACAATATTAAAAACTCAATACCATCCAGGAAAAAGCAGGTCACTTGATTGGTGCCCTGCCCACCCCCTTACATATTCGTTCCCTTCTCCAAAGGTACGTAGTGCCAGCAAAATGTACCAGCTACAAGATACACTGCAGCACAGCACTGAAGTTCCTTCCAAACCTGCGCCCTCTATTCCTGGAAGGACAAAGGCAGCACATGTGTCGGAATATCACAAGTACACCATCAAGTCACACATTTTGGAACCATATCGTTGTTCCTTCATTATAACAGAATGAATATCCTGGAACTCCCTCCTGAACAGCACTTTGGATGTATCCACACCACATGGACAGGTTCGTGGAGTCGGCTCTTCACCACCACCTTCTGAAAGGCAATGAATTCCGGCCTAGACAACAACACCCACATCACAGGAAGAATAAAAATAAATAGATCTTTGTTGGCTAATTTTAGAGTAGTATAATGTCGCTGCAGTACTGCCAGTTTCCGGATGTATAAGCCTTGGGCAGCCAGCTGCAAACCAAATGTAAAAACGTTGGAACTCAATGGGGTGACTGGACCAGAAGATGTGCTAAAAATTATATCAGGTTGGCTGAGTTAGTAACATTCCTATGTCAAAGTCTGAACTTGTTAATTGAAGCCATTCAGCTCATAACATTCATTGCAGTACTGAAGGATTGCTATGCTGTTGACGGTACCGTCTTTTGGAATGAATGTTAAAGCTCGATCCCATCTGTTTCTTCTGGACATCAAAGGTCTCTTAACATTAACGCTTAACGTTAACTCTTAATGGTCAGCAAGAGGGACAGTGGTTGAAAGCAAATTACTGCAGATGTTGGAATCTGAAACCAAAAGACAAATTGCTGGAAAATCTCAGCAGGTCTAACAGCATCTGTAAGGAGAGATTCTTGACAAAGGGTCCCTGGACTCAAAACATCAGCTCTTTTCTCTTCTGCGGATGCTGAGATTTTTCTGCATTTTCTCTTTGGTTTCAGTGGTTAGCACTGCTGCCTCACAGCACCAGGGACATGGATGCAATTCCCAGCTTGGGTCACTGGCTGTGCGGAGTCTGCGCATTCTCCCCATGTCTGTATGGGTTTCCTCCGGATGCTCTAGTTTCCTCCCATAGTCTTCGGAAAGACGGTGTGTGCTGTTATATGCTCTGTCTGAGGCTAGAACCCTCCATTCACCTGACATAAGGGCAAACCCCAAAAGCTTGTGAGTTTACTATCAAATAAATTCATTGGACTTGTACCTGGTGTTGTGAGACTTCTTACGCGAACAGATGGCAGAGTGTAGAAACTCGGGGATTTTCACAGTAACTTTATTGCAGTGTTAATATAAGCCTATTTGTAACATTAATAAACAAATTAGTGGTCAAGAAGGCGTACGGTGTACTGGCCTTCATTAATCGAGGAATTGAGTTTAGGATTCAGGAGGTAATGATGCAGCTCTATAAGACTCTTGTCAGACCCCAGTTGGAGTATTGTGCGCCTCATTATAGGAAGGATGTAGAGGCTATTGAGAGAGTTCAGAGGAGATTTACAAGGATGCTGCCTGGATTGGGAGGCAGGCCTTATGAAGATAGGTTGAGGGAGCTGGGATTCTTCTCACTGGAGAGACGTAGGTTGAGAGGCGACCTGATAGAGGTTTATAAAATGTTGAGAGGAATAGATAGGGTGGACTCTCAGAGACTATTTCCCCGAGCTGAAATGGTCACTACGAGAGGACACAGATTTAAGGTGCAGGGAAGCAAATACAAAGGAGATGTCAGGGGTAGGTTTTTCACTCAGAGTGGTGAGTGAATGGAACCGACTGCCGTCGGAGGTTGTTGAGGCAAACTCACTGGGGTCTTTTAAAAGACTTCTGGATGAGTATATGGAAAAGAATAGGATAGGGGGTTATGGATAGGTCTGTGGATTGGTAGAATTGATCGGCACAACTCGTGGACCGAAGGGCCTGTTTGTGCTGTATTGTTCTATGTTCTATGTTCTATGTTAAATGAGTGCAAGAAGAATGTTCAGTTCTCTCAGTGTCCTGGCCAATGTTTCTCAATTAACCAATAGCATATTACCCTTTTTAAAATTTCAATTACTGTTTATGAACCTTGACCTGTGCATATGAATAGGAATGCACTTTAAAAGCAATTAGTTGCTTGTAGATCGCATGGGGAAATAATCAGTTACTATATGAATGCAAGATTATTCTTTCTTGGCACTATGCTTGATTCAGTTGAGGCAGGTTAAATTTGGCTTGCAAGATAGCTGAGTGACACTCAATCTTTCAGACTATGATTGCACCAGCACAAATCTCACGATATAAAAATCCCTTTTAAATTTATAAAACATACAAGCGTAGATAGCATTGTCAGCAATGTTATCATATAAATGCTTAATATTCTGTCATCAAATGCCTCAGTTTCATTTGAAGAGAGACATTAACACAATCAAAACAAGGAGGATAATGCCTCCAATAAAACAACAGAGAGAAGGACGTGATTTGAGTAGATTAAGCTTTTGTACAACAACATTGCCAGTGATAATTTAAGCACAACAGAAAGCAGATCTGCAGTTACCACTATCAATAATATTCTATATGCATAACTCACTTTCAACCTCATGCATACATTTCCAAAATGTTACTAACTGATACTTGGCATTTGTAAAAGTTGGGAATTGTTACTGAAGATAAAAAAAGTGAATGATGTGATTATATATTTCATTTGATATTAATCTGATTTGGTAACCCTGCAAAACAGGTTTTCAAATTCTATAAACAGCAGTAAGTAATGCAATGGATATTAAAACACAGCATTTAGTAAGCTAATGCTCAGTACCCACAGCAGGAGGTTCAAGCAGGCTTTTTGATGAGAAATGAATTGCTGCAAGCAATGTTTTAATGGCAACTAATTTTACAAATTTGATACTCAGCTCAGCCAACTATCATTTAACTCAACCATGACAAGACAATGAAGATTCTTTCACTAAGTCTTAGAATTCTTTAATCTAGGACACAAGCAGAATGCTTCGGGCTACACTGAACTTATGGGTCTTTGAGCTTTCAGTTTCTGTTCTTAACAGAAAGAAAGCTTTTTCTGCACTAACGTAACTTTCATCTGTTAACTCTTTGCTTTGGTGTCAAGATTCCATCTGAAAAAATCAGAATTGTCCGTACTTTATTATGGAGTCCATATTAAAGCATGTCAAAGGCCATTCAGCCCAGTGAGTCCATGCTTGCTGTCTTTAGAACATTCCAGTCAGTCTCTTCCAGAGATCTATATCTGTCTTATAGCCATGCCAGTCCATTTCCCTCAAGTGCCTATTCAATTTCCATTTGAAATACTGGATCATTTCTGTTTTCCCCTCCATTGTAGGCAATGATTCCTAACTTATTCTCACTCTGTATAAATTTTTTTCCGCCTATCCTCCCAGCAACTCTATCCCAAAGCATAATTCTGAGTAGAATTTTCCACATCTTGCTCGCAGCAACAGAGGTGGTCCACTATTGGCTGATGATGGGATATTCCAGTCTTGCCGTTGTCAACAGTGTTTCGCATTGTTTGCAACCTTGGTGCTGGTGAGTCACTGTTGGTGGAATCAGGAAATCCTGCTTGCAGAATGGCTCAAAATGCCACCCTCTGTGTCCCCTGGTCCTCACGCATTCATCTAATGTCAACAGCTTTTAACTGTCTAGCATAACATGTTATGGGGCAGAATCTTACCAAAAAAAAACATCAAAATGTCAGATTTGACTGAAAACCGGCATCTTTTTCTTCAGAGCAACAGGCAGGATTTCTTGCCAGATCTTATAATTTCAAGGGGTGGGGCCCGGACATGCTGGCAAAGCCAGCTGCACTGATCAAAGGAGGAAAGTAACCCTTTCCCTCACCGCAAAGCTGGCATCTCTCCCCTCTGCGATCAATGCTGGCATCATCCTCTCTCTTCCTGCCCTCTTCCCTCCCTACTCCTCAAAAAATTATCTTTGGGATCAGACTCCTTACCCCCTCTCAAAATAGCCATCATTTTTGGCCCCACCATTCCCAAGTCCACTTCTCGCACCACCACAAATAAATGAATCACTGCCCCACATGAAGCTCTCACTAGGGTCTGTCCCTAGCAATGCTCCCTGGCTCAGTTTGATACTGCAGGTTGGCATTGTCACACTGGCATGGTGCCGAACCATGCTAGGGTGAAGTGCCAGGGCACTGCATGGCCATGTCTTTCTTCCCTAGGGACCATGCTCATCTTTAAGCCCCCATGGGGAGATCCCCATGACAGGTTCATGTCTGGGTCAACCTATTGTAAACCTTGTCAGCCTGTCATCACTTCAGCCGAACACCCTTAAAAGGAAAGCATTAAGAATGCAAAGTGCTAGACTTTTATTAAGTGTAATAATGTCAAGACAATGGCAGTTGCTAACCAACCAGATACACCCAAAACCCCTTGTGGATGATAAAATCACTCCATCTCTTCAACAAAAACAGAAAAATGCTGGAAAATCTCAGCAGGTCTGACAGCATCTGTGGAGAGAGAATAAGAGCATTTAAGTCTAGATAACGCTTCATCAGAGTTGAGAGGCGAGAGTCAGCAGAGATATACACTATGGGGGCAGGGCAGGATGGTGGGATTGAACAAAGGGAATGTAAATGAGCATGCAGAAGGCTGAGAGGGTGTTGAAAGTATCCATGAAGTTATCAGAATGTGTGAAATGTGCAAAACCAAGGTACAGCTTGTTAAAGGACTGCCTAGGAATGTGACAGTTGACCTGAAGAAAGAGGGGTGGTGGGGGGAGGCTGGAAAGAAGCAGAGTGATAAAATGGAGAATGAGATGAAATGAAATAAAATAAATGAAAATGAGAGAGGGGGAGCGTTCATGCTATGAAATGTTTGAACTTAATGTTCAGTCTGGAAAGCTGTAAAGTGCTGATTGGGAGATGAGATGCTGTTTCTCCAGTCTGTGGTGTGGTTTGCTAGAACATTGCAAAAAGAAAGTATTTTGCATTTATCACTCATCTCTTGTTGCTTTCTTATATCTTGGAATGTGTCAAAAGTTTCTGAGATGAGAGATCTAAAATGTGATTACTTGTTCTATAGCAATAACTGCAAGACATATTAATTAAATTTCTTTCTTGGAACTTATAGACATCAGGTTTAAGAACTGGTTTACTCAGCTCAGAGAAGACGTCAAAGTCATCTGGAAAAACTGCTGAAGAAAGCAATAAGAAATTTTTTTCTCTGTCTCTCAGAAGCTAAGACAGTCTCCAGCAAAAATGCAATTATCTGAATTTGCCAGGATTTGAAAGGAAATCAGCTAATTTCAAATGCTTGCAATGTTCAAGGCCTCAAGGACAAGCTGAGGATTTAATTGTCTGATTCTTTTGAGTTTTATTTGGACTCTAGTTTTTCTTACTTCTAAGATCTGTGTGTATGTTTTCGCATCTATTAATTTTTTTCTCAGATTTAATAATGAATAGAGTTACTTTTTCTTTGACTAAGGAAAATCTGGTTTGATCGGCTCCTTATTAAAAGATAAATGGATATGAAAAGGCATTTGCAGGAGAAATAAATTTTGGAAAAATAAGTTTTTAAAAAATCTTTGTTGTGACAGCCAATGTGGTTGAATAAAAGCGGTGGGAGGGGAGACAATTCACACCTGCTCACCTGGTTGTAAAAAAATTGGATAGAGATGTTTTGCGCAGCTAATAATATCCTTGATGATGCTGATTATCCAGCTGTTAATCAGTGGGGGAGAGGAAAAAAGTGTTTTTTTTGCAGAAGCAGGTTCATAAAAACATAGAAACAGAAAAGATTGAAGTAGGACGAGGCCATTTGGTCCTTCGAGCCTGCTCTACCATTCATTACGTCATGGCTGATTATCCAACTCAATAGCTTAATCCTGCTTTCTCCCAATAACCTTTGATCTTATTTGTCACAAGTGCTATATCTTGGCACCTTTTGAATGCATTCAATGTTTTGGCATCAACTACTTCCCGTGGTAATGAAATCACTACTGTTTGGTTGAAGAAATGTCTCCTCACCTCTGTCCCAAAAATTCAGCAGTGTTTAAAACACTCGAGCATTTGTTCAGCTCTCCTAAGCTAAGTGACACATTGCTGGTGGATGTTTTGGCCGGAATTCATCAGTCTCGTATGCCCCACTGCCACTGCCAGTGAGAGTGAAGAAGTTAGCACTCAGCCAAATCTCTGTTCACTGTAGAGGGACCAGAAAATCCTAGCTGTTGACATAAGAACATAGGAACATAAGAACTAGGAGCAGGAGTAGGACATCTAGCTCCTCGAGCCTGCTCTATCTTTCAATAAGATCATGACTGATCTTTTTGTGGACTCAGCTTCACTTCCCCACCCACTTACCATAGCCCTTAATCCCTTTATTGTTCAAAATTTTATTCTATCCTTGCCTTAAAAACTTTCAATGAGGTAGCCTCAACTGCTTCACTGGACAGGGAATTCCATAGATTCACAACCCTTTGTGTGAAGAAGTTCCTCCTCAAATCAGTCCTAAATCTGCTCGCCCTTATTTTGAGGCTGTGCCCCCTAGTTCTAGTTTCAAACAACTTCCCTGCTTCTATCTTATCAATTCCCTTCATAATCTTATATGTTTCATAGAACATAGAACATTACAGCACAGAACAGGCCCTTCGGCCTTCGATGTTGCGCCGACCAATATAAAAAGCAATGCCCCTCCAAACTAAACCATTCCCTTCTCTTCCATATACTTATCAACTAACCTCTTAAACGCCACAAAACTTGGCGCATCTACAACTGCTGCAGGCAGGGCATTCCACTCCCGAACCACCCTTGGGTAAAGAACCTACCTCTGATATCCGTCCTATAACTATCACCCCTTAATTTAAAGCTGTGTCCCCTCGTGCTAGCTTTCTCCATCCTAGGAAAAAGGCTATCACTGTCCACCCTATCTTAAACCTCTAATCATCTTATATGTTTCGATTAGGTCCCCTCTTAGCCGCCTCCTTTCTAATGAAAACAACCTCAAATCCCTCAGCCTCTCCTCATAAGACCTGCCCTCCATACCAGGCAACATCCTGGTAAACCTCCTCTGTACCCTCTCCAATGCCTCCACATCTTTCTTATAATGTGGGGACCAGAACTGCACACAATACTCCAAGTGCGGCCGCACTAGAGTTTTGTACAGTTGCAACATGACGTTGCGGCTCGAAATTCAATCCCTCTACCAATAAAAGCTAAGACTCCGTATGCCTTCTTAACAACCTTCTCGACTTGACTGCCTACTTTCAGGGATCTATGCACATACACACCAAGATCCCTCTGTTCATCTAGACTACTAAGAATCCTACCATTTGCCCTATACTCTACACATTTATTATTTCTGCCATAGTGCATTACCTCACACTTTTCCACATTAAACTCCATTTGCCAACTCTCGGCCCAGCTCTGCAACTTGTCCAAGTCCCTCTGCAAACTATAACACCCCTCTTCACTATCTACCACTCCACCGACTTTAGTGTCATCTGCAAATTTACTAATCCATCCTTCAATACCCTCATCCAGATCATTTATAAAAATTACAAACAGCAGGGGCTCCAAAACAGACCCCTGAGGTACACCACTTGTCACCGAACTTCAAGATGAATATCTCCCATCAACCACCACCCTCTGTCTTCTACCTGCTAGCCAATTCCTAACCCAATTAGCTAAATCACCCTCTATCCCATACATCTGCATTTTCTGCAGAAAATTTTCGAGAAGATCTTCCCTCATTCTTCTGAATTCCAATGAGTATAGTCCCAGACTACTCAGTCTGTCCTCAAATTTCAATCCTCTCAACTCTGGAATCGACCTAGTGAATCTCCTCTGCACCCCCTCCAGTATCAGTATATCCTTTCTCAAGTAAGGAGACCAAAACTATACACAGTACTCCAGGTGTGGCTTCACCAGCACCTTATAGAGCTGGAACATAATTTCACTGTTTTTAAACACCATTCCTCTAGCAATGAAGGACAAAATTCCATTTGCCTTCTTAATTACCTGCTGCATCTGCAAGCCAACTTTTTGTGATTGATGCATAAGGATACCTAAGTCACTCTGCACAGCACCATGCTGCAATTTTTTACTATTTAAATAATAGTCCATTTTGCTGTTATTCCTACCAAAATGGATGACTTCACATTTACCAACGTTGTACTTAATCTGCCAGACTCTCGCCCACTCACTTAGATTACCTACATCCTTTTGCAGACTTTCAGCATCCTCTGCACACTTTGCTCTTCCACCCATCTTAGTGTCGTCTACAAATTTTGACACACTATACTTGGTCCCCAATTCCAAATCATTGACGTAAATCATAAACAATTGTGGTCCCAACACTGATTCCTGAGGCACATCACTAGTCACTGGTCACCATCCAGAAAAACATCCATTTACCCCCACTCTTTGCTTTCTGTTGGTTAACCAACCCTTTATCCATGCTAATACATTACCCATATCATTGTGTACCTTTATCTTATGTAGCAATCTTTAATGCGGCACTTGTCAAATGCCTTCTGGAAAGCCAGATATATCACATCCACAAGTTTGCCATTGTCCAGTGCACATGTAATGTCTCAAAGAATTCCATCAGATTAGTCACATATGACTTGCCCTTCATGAACCCATGCTGCTCTTATCAATGGGACAATTTATGTCCAGATGTCTCGCTACCTTTTCCTTGATTCAAGCATTTTTCTTACTACAGAATTAAGCTAACCGTCTATAGTTACCTGCCTTTTGTCTACCTCCTTTTTTAAAAAGTGGTGTCACATTTGATGTTTTCCACGTCCCTTATGTTCCTGTCAATCCCTCAGAACAGGTTGATACCCCTGACTATTCGACTCCCAGTCTTGACCATCCTGCAACCATATCTCTGTAATGGCCACCAAATCATGCTCATTTGGAATGATTGTCCTGTCAACTCATTTACTTTGTTTCAAATGCTAGATAAAGTGCCCTTATGCTAGTTTTTGTATCTTCTTTTTGAATTCTAACACTTCCTTTAATAACATCTCCTGAATTCTCCTTCCTTTTAATGTTTTTCTGATTTTTGATGTAGTTGGAGCTTTCTCCCCACATTTTGTCCTTGCTTCCTTCTTCTCAGATTCCTTACACAGGTTCCTATTCCCGGAATATTAGTTTAAACCCTCCCCAACCACTTTAGCAAATACTACCCCAGGAGATCAGTCCCAGTCCTGCCCAGCTGTAACCCCTCCAATTTGTACAGGTCCCACATCCCCCAGAATTGGTCCGAATGCCTTAGGAATCTGAAACCCTCTCCCTAAAACCATCTCTTCAGCCATGTATTCATCTGATATATCTTGTCATTTCTACTCTTACTAGGACATGGCGCCGTTGACGAGGTTGGAGAATTCCAGCCTCCGTGTACAAGCTTGAGCACATTACAATCCCAAGCCATTGGAGATTGCTGTTTGTTTGGAACCAGAAGCCAGTTGCCAGTGAGAACGAGATCACATGTGGCATGATGGTTGGCACGGGTGACAATGATCAGACTGCTGCCTCACAGCAACAGGACCCAGATTCAATTCCTGGCTTGGGTCATTGTCTATTTGGAGTTTGCACATTCTCCCCATGTCTTCGTGGATTTCCCCCCCACAGTCTGAAAGACATACTAGTTAGATGATTACTGCATAAGATTGTTAAAAAAAGAGGAGTCAGTTAAGATCCAAATAATCTGAAGCTAAAAATATCCATTATCATTCAAATAGCATTGGCTGATAAACATGGAAGACAACTCAGATGCGTCAGTTTGCATGATTTCTGAATCATTATACCGTCACAATGTGAGCCAGCTTTAGCTGGAGAAATCACACACAAAATTACAAAGCTAAGAAGGAGAGAGTTTTGCCTCCAGAGTTATCAATAAGTCCAGGATCATGGCAATCTCATTTCAGACCAAAGACAATGATAAAAGAAATCCTAGTGATTTTGCTGTGAGCTGTAGGCTAGGGGACTGGTGGCCACTGACTGACTCTAGATCCCAGACGGGCTGGCTGCTTCGAGGTATGGCTGGTCATAAAAGGCTTTTCTGCATTCCTAATCTCTAAAGAATATAGCTAGCAAATTACCAGAAAAGAGTCACAACCAGGTTTCCATCCAGTTGTTGAGACCTCTGTTGCGATGCTAAAATTCAGTCTGGTATTTCAAAATAAATGATGTGATGAAGACAGCAGGGACTAACAGATTGATTTGTATAGACTTGTCATGAAGATGAACCAGGAAATCTCTCCAAAACTGATGATTCTGTAACCAGCACCACTTCACATTGAAGGCCTTTCGTCGACAGAAAGCAGAAAGGGGCCAAGTTGAAATGTAAAGTCCCAGTTAATCAATTAAACTAAATGGTAATCCAATTAGATTAAAAACAAACATAATTTAAAATCATTATTTGTTAGTGCTTTATTTGTTTTATAAATGATTTCAATGTTTTTGCCAAAAAGAAATCTGCTCCATTGCTAATCTGCTTCTTCACAATAATTACTAAATAGAAAAAAATAAATAGCTGCCTTTACATCCAAAGTACAGGCAAGCAACCATTGATTTCACCTTGATTGCTAATGGTTTTTTCTTTCGCCTGCCAAGATGGTGCTGGATCTTCAAAGATGTCACATTCACCCGAGTCTGTATACACTGGCAAACACTTCACTGTTGTAATGTTGATTAAGATGAAGCTGCATGATTAATCTACCCAGCCCCACTCTGCTTAAATATCTATTATACAGGACAGCATCTTTACATATGTCACCCTTTCAAAGTGATGGAGCTGCTTTCTATGTTTTTCAGCATCCCTGGTAAATTGTACGGCTTGTTTTTTTTAAATTGCATAGCAGACCTCTCTACTTTTACTGGTATGAATTTCATATGCATTTGGTATCGCAACCGTTTTTATATACTTACCTCTAGCAAACACTATATGCGCTTCATTTTTGCTTATCCCATTTATTTCATCTGTGTTATTGAGTGGGTTAGCTCATTATCTGTGTACAAACCTTGGTACAAACGTAGGAATCAACGTTGGCTTGTGATACTCTACATTTTGCAAATGGTTAAAGTTAAGGAGCAACGCTTCTGCAAAACTAGATTTTTCTCTTAATTCTTGCAGAAAATAGAAATCCTTTTTGCAGTGTTTTCTTGAAAACCTGCTCTTGTGACTTCTCTGATACAGTGCACTGCAGCATATTAGAACTCAGGACTGTGCCTGTGATTTCCCACACAGTGAGCTCCAGATTTCAAATGTGCCACTCAGGTGATTGCCATCTGGAGGCCAGGCATCTGAGTATGGGGGTAAGGGGGGTGGGGGGGTGGGGGGGGGGGGGGTGGTGTTGAGGGGGGGAGCTGCGGGGTGGGTGCAGGAAATAGTGGAGTGGTGGGAGGGAAACTATGAGACTGATAGCTTTTGGTCCTATAGGAAGCAATGGTGAATTAGAATTCTGGCAAAATCCCACAGATAATGTGAATGGAAGCCCAAAAATTTACAGAGCAGCAAATGTGCCAACGGCCACGTGTGAAGGGAAGCAAGTCAAATGAAAGCTCAGGCCCATGTTATAGAGACAAAGAAACAAGAAGCACAAGCAGATCATTCAGCCCTTCAAGCTATTTTGATCATGTCTGATCATCAAATTCAATATCCTGACCCTACCTTCTCCCATATCTCTTGATCCCTTTAGCCTCAAGAGCTATATCTAATTTCTTCTTGAAATCACACAATATATTGGTGTCAACTATTTTCTGTGGTCGTGAATTCCACAGATTCACCACTCTCTGAGTGAAGAAATTTCTCTTCACCTCAGTCCTAAAATGTTTATCCCTTATCCTCAAACTATGATCCCGAGTTCTGGACTTCCCCACAATCGGGAAACTCTTTCTGAATCTATCTAATCCTGAGATTCATACTCACACAGAAGATGACACGGGACTAAAATAGTGAGAATTATTCTTTAAAACAGGAATTCTTGAAGCACCTCATAATGAACAACTCTATATCCAAGTCCCATTGCAGGGCTTCACAGGACATTTATTCATAATGAAGCCAAAGGAATGTTTATCAACCTGTAAATCCTTCGAATGTGCCCATGGCAATTAGTAAGAACACGAGAGTCTCCTGGTCAGCCATGCTCGATGTGGAATGGTGCCTCTTGAGCTATAGCCTCTGGCAATCGGTTAGCAAACTGCTCCAGCAAAAGCTAGCAATGGAAACAGACATAAGCATGTGCTTTGTATATCTCCAGGCATGGGAGGAGAAACATGAAGAAGATTCTTTAAAAGAGGGAAAGTGACTTGAAAAAAAATAAAGTTCACTGCCAATGCTAACTTCTAAAAATTTAACAACATAGTAAAAGTACTTAAATATACTTATTCTCTTATGCACGCTGTCTAATTTCGTCAAACACATCTGGCATCAGTATTGAAGAGTCGATTTAGAATTTTCCAACTGTATTGCAGCAGCCTATATGTGCACATTGCTTTAGTTAGTGAGATTATGATGTAATGGGGAATAAATTGAAATGGTGTTTGATTAAGTTCTGCTATTTCTTTCTTAAACTTGGCCACATTGCAGTCAAGCTTTGCTACATTCCCAACTAACCAACATCAACATTTATCCCATTACACCATTGTGAATGATGAAAACCAGCGCACAGTACCAAAATATCCAAATTCAGCCTAACAGACGATCTCATGCCAATCCTACTCTATAAAAACATTGGCTGGAATTCTCCGGCTATTTACACCCCGCCACCTGTGTCAGCGCGAACAGTGAAATAGGCGCTCAGCCAAATCTCTACTCACTGTAGCAGGACTGGAAAATCCCAGCTGGCAGAAGAACGCTGCCCATCATTTCAACAGAATTCCAGTCAGTGATTTACTGGAATTATGTGCAGGCTTATACAGGACAGTTCACTCAATAAATTCTTTAGGCTGTTGATGGGGTTTGAAAGAAAATGCAAATTATATGTAAATATTTTGTTGCATTGCTCTTTAAATGATAAATACTTATCCAATGCTGATGTCTCCTTTAATTTTAAGTTTATCTTGGAGGATTTTTAACTGCTGATTGAATTTAAATGAGGCCTTGGAGTTAATATGCCCCAGGCCTCAACTTTGGAACAGCTGAGGACTTTTTGACTCGGACTACACAAACCAGTTAAAATCAAGGGCTATGTGTGGAAACATGACTGTAAATATGAATTAACTTGGGATGAATCAATTCCCAGGAATGCTGCCTTCAGATTTGGGTTAAGCAGAGTTAGGCAAGGGGCCCAATTTACCACATTCTTTTATATACCACAACATGCCTACCAATGCAATCTATACTATATTTCAAATCCTGCACATTGAGCCATTACAGTATTCACTACTCTCTGATAAAAGCAAAATACTGTGGCTATTGGAATCTGAAACAAAAACAGAAAATGTTGAAAATCTCAGAAGATTTGAGGGCATCTTTGGAGAGAGAATAGAGCCAACGTTTCAACTCAAAACATTAGCTCCATTCTCTCTTCACAGATGCTGTTAGACCTGCTGAGATTTTCCAGCATTTTTTATTTTTGTTTTGACTTTCTGTTTCTCAAGTTCAAATACCTAGAGTTTGCACTGAGCTTCACAAACTTCTCTATCACTACCTAGCTCTCTAAATTCTGACTGCAGGACCATAACTCTCTCCCTGCTTATGTCATTCATATTGTTACAACATAACAATAATAACATTCCAACCTATTATAATGTAACCAATGGTAACATGCTGTATGGGTCAGCTGACCAGCTGATCCAGTACAATGTAACCAATGGCAAAATACGTATTGGTCAGCTGACCAGGTATTAATAGAAAGCAGATGGGGCTTGTGTGGCTTAGGGTATGGCCTAAGCATTGGTGTAATGAAGTTTCTTTATTAAAATGTTGCCTTTCATTTGCTTTGGCCATCATACCTTTATGGAACTGGCATATTATCTGAATGAATTTGGGAGGGCAGCTGAACTTTGACATGATTCTCCACAGGCCTTGTCAGCTTACAGTGTCAAAGACTTTTGCGAGGTCAACAAAGATTGTGTAGAGCTCACGATTCTGCTTCTGACACTTCTCCCGAATTGGCACGCAACAAAAATCATATCAATAGTCCTGTGACCTTTGCAGAAGCCACACTGTGACTCTGGAAGCAGGCCCAGCTCCAGATGAGTGACCAGATGATTTAACAGGACTCTTGCGAGCGTTTTCCCTGTGATGGAGAGCAATGAAATTCCTCAGTGGCTGTCACATACTTGCTGATTGCCCTTCCTCTTATAGAGGTGTACTATGGAAGCATCTTTAAGTTCCTGAGGAATGGATCCTTACTTCCAGTAGATGATAGATGATTGTAGGTTGCAGTCTGACTATTTTTTGTTACAAAAATGTATTTTGTACATAAAATACTTGAAAGAAATACTGCAAAGCATTTCAAATTGTCATGGCTGGAAAGGGCAATGATGTTTACATTTTTTACATAGATTAAAATGTGCTCTGAGTTGCTTCAATGCAGTAATGAGAATATTACAAACATTTCAATGTTTTCATTACAAAGTGTACAATGATGTTCAAATGTTTTTAAGTTTAAGTTGATTTATTAGTGTCACAAATAGAACATAGAACATAGAACAATACAGCACAAACAGGCCCTTCGGCCCACGAGTTGCACCGATCACATCTACCAATCCACAGACCTATCTATAACCCCCTATCCTATTCTTTTCCATATACTCATCCAGAAGCCTCTTAAAAGACCCCAGTGAGTTTGCCTCAACAACCTCCGACGGCAACCAGTTCCATTCACTCACCACTCTCTGAGTGAAAAACCTACCCCTGACATCTCCTTTGTATTTGCTTCCCTGCACCTTAAATCTGTGTCCTCTCGTAGTGACCATTTCAGCTCGGGGAAATAGTCTCTGAGAGTCAACCCTATCTATTCCTCTCAACATTTTATAAACCTCTATCAGGTCGCCTCTCAACCTACGTCTCTCCAGTGAGAAGAGTCCAGCTCCCTCAACCTATCTTCATAAGGCCTGCCTCCCAATCCAGGCAGCATTCTTGTAAATCTCCTCTGAACCCTCTCAATAGCCTCTACATCCTTCCTATAATGAGGCGACCAGAACAGCGCACAATACTCCAACTGACAAGAGTCTTATAGAGCTTCATCATTACCTCCTGACTCCTAAACTCTATTCCTCGATTAATGAAGGCCAGTATACTGTACGCCTTCTTGACCACTTCTTCCACCTGTGAGGCCGATTTAAGAGTCCTATGGACCCGGACCCCGAGATCCTTCTGCTCTACAACACAGCTAAGACTCCTACCCCTTATATTGTACTTCTTCATCCCATTATTCCTGCCAAAATGGACCACTACACATTTATCTGCATTGAAGTCCATCTGTCACTTCTCCGCCCAGTCTTGCATCCTGTCTATGTCCTGCTGCAACTTTTGGCATCCCTCCAGACCATCCACAACACCACCGATCTTTGTATCATCGGTGAACTTACTAACCCATCCCTCCACTTCCTCATCCAGGTCATTTATGAAAATGATAAACAGCAGGGGTCCCAGAACAGATCCCTGGGGCACTCCACTGGTTACCGACCTCCATGCAGAACAAGACCCAACCACAACCACTCTCTGCCTTCTGCCAGCAAGCCAGATCTGGATCCACGAGACCAAAGCCCCTTGGATCCCAAGCCCTCTCACCTTCTCCAGAAGTCTTGCACGTGGGACCTTATCAAACGCCTTACTAAAGTCCATGTACACTATGTCCACCGCCCTTCCTTCGTCAATGCGTTCAGTCACATTTTCGAAGAACTCAACTAGGCTCGTAAGGCATGACCTGCCCTTGACAAAACCATGCTGACTATTTCTAATCAGTCCAAACTTCTCCAAATGTTCATATATCTTATCCCTCAGAAGCCTCTCCATCAGCTTACCAACCACTGAAGTCAAACTCACCGGTCAGTAATTTCCTGGACTATCCCTGTTCCCTTTCTTAAAGATAGGAACCACATCCGCAATCCTCCAATCCTCCGGAACCTCTCCTGTTTCCATGGACGACGCAAAGATCATCGCCAGGGGCTCTGCAACCACTTCCCTCACCTCCCACAATAACCTGGGGTACATCCCATCCGGTCCCGGCGACTTGTCTTACATTAACACTTACATTACAATAGGCTTACATTAACACTGCAACTAAGTTACTTGAAAATCATCTAGTTGCCATACTTTGGTGCCTGTTTGGGTACACTGAGGGAGAATTTTGCATGGCCAATACACTTAACCAGCACATCTTTTGGACTGTGGGAGGAAACTGGAGCACCTAGGACAAACCCATGCAGACATGGAAAGAACATGCAGACTCCACACAGGCAATGATCTAAGCTGGGAATTGAACCTGGATCCCTGATGCTGTGGGCAATTGAGCAGAAACTGAGTACTCATTTAGAAGAACGAGGAGGGATCTTATAGAAACATATAAAATTATGACAGGAATAGATGACATAGAAGCAGTGACATTGTTTCCACTGGCATGTGAAACTAGAACTAGGGGACATGGTGTCAAAATAAGGGTAGCAGATTTAGAACTAAGTCGAGGAGGAACTTCTTTACCCAAAGAGTTGTGAATCTATGGAATTCCCTGCCCAGTGAAGCAGTTGAGGTTACCTCGTTGAACATTTTTAAGGCAAAGATAGATAAATTTTTGAACAGTAAAGGAATTAAGAGTAATGATGAGCGAGTGGGTAAGTGGAGCTGAGTTCACAAAAAGATCAACCATGAATGGCGGAGCAGGCTCGAGGGGCCAGATGGACTACTCCTGCTCCTAGTTTTTATGTTCTTATGTTCTAATCACTGTGCCACCGTGCTGCCCAGTAGCAAATGATATACATAGGTGATATTGTACTTAGATGTACCTCAACACAGTTGAATTTATTAAATAGTGAACAAAAACCTTACAATCCAAGGGGTTCCCCAACATTACCAGCACCTTGGTCTAAATTGGCTGAAAGGTTTTACTCGTTTCCCATATTGTCTTGGGAGTGGCTGCACCAAGCTTGAGGGGTGAGTCAGGTCATGCAAATGAGATCTGATGGAGAGGACCTTTCTCATCACCAGCCCAACTAGATTTTGATGCTTGTCTGAAAATTCTGACAATGAAGCGTTCTGTCAAATGACTTTGGTAGTCTGCTCAGGAACCATCCACCATCTCCTTTTCCCATGGGACCTCAAGGATGTTATTGCAGACTGCTGGCTTGTGATCAAAGATGTTTCACTGCATAAATTTTTCAACAAGAACAAGGGGTACAGCATGGTTGAAATACACAGGGCGTTCTGCAGCAGCAAGGCCAGATCCATCCTTCACAACACCAGGGATAGGTAGAACTGCAATACATAATGGTACATCAGGTGGAATTTTCCCATCTTGTCTGCCATGGGATTCGTAGTGGAATTACACAGCCTGTTAACCTTGAGCAGAATTTTTTGAACTTGGGGGTAAGCATAGCCAGAAAATCTCTTCCATAATGTTTGGGCATCGAGGATCTATGCACAGTTTAACGCAGCCATACACAAAGGTGGCCATGAAGATTAGGATGATGTTGGGCATGGTTTTCTGAGTTGCAGCTTGATGGAAGCATATATAACCTAGGCTTCATTACTGTACCAGAGAGGGTTGCATTGTTGAAGATGTTAAACAAAGGTCGTAAATTCCTGTTTGGGTAGATGCAAAAATTCCAAACACAGTATTTGATGACACATTCTCCTGGTGTTGCAGTCAACATACATCGTTCTAACATTCTAATTAAACAGACTAATTGGTAATTTATCTTAATTGCATTTGCTGGGACCTTATTTGGCACTTATTTTCTGTAAGAAAAAGTGACAATTCAAAGGTAATTTGTTGACTGTGAAGTGTTTTGGGACACCCTGAGGGTTAAAAAGAACAATATAAATTTAAATATTGCATACCCGTGTTGACGAGAAAATAGATTTGGGCTACCTCGTATTAATTCATATAGGACCCTGTGTACACTCATCTCCAGCACACATCTCGTTGTGAACCATGTAAAATGAAGGAGAGGTCTGAATTTAATTTAAATGAGGACAATTCAAATTTACCACATTATCCATGTATGCAAATAAGCCTTTAGTTCCGGAGTGATTTTAACACAAGGCTATCTCGGAAACTCAGTGCTCATTATGCAGTATCCACTGGCATACCCTGTGAATCAGGATGAACAAGTTTACACCAGTAACTGAGCCTGCTAACTCTTCCTCAGGAAACATCAAACCACACTCCCATCAGAGCATGTTAAAAAAAAACTACACGCAGACACTCAGAGCAAGAATGAAACTCTTGCCCCAGATTATGAATTACCTGAAAATGCCAGCCTGTCATCTTTGGTGCTGTAGGCCCTCGATAATTCTAACCACAGCGTTGTCAAGATCTATGCTGATTTGGCCATATTTGCAGCCCTGACAACTGAAGCATGAATCTGTCAAACTAAATAAGGCGATTGCAGACATTCATTTCAAGGTCAAGGCATTATCAGATCTGTGAATTTGTAAGCAACATAAGTGTGATAGTGTCTGGCACCTTTCAAAGATATAGCAAGGTGATTGCTTACTGACAAAGAGAAAGAAAGCTTTAGAACATGGAATAACAGTCTACAAATCACTTCAGAGTGACTGCTGTGTGTAATAGCACGATTGTCGATTGAGACACGTAGTTACTCTCCCTGAAAGATTCTCAGCCAGTCGAGTTCCAGTGCAAAAGCAGAATAAACAAGAAGAAATATACTGTTTCAAAAACCATGCCTGTAATTGTTTCTTATAGATCCATTTTTACTCATATTTAAGATAATGCCAGGAATCTACTTTGCCACTTATTGATGCATGAAGATAATAATAAGCATGCAATTAATGCATGAATGTATAATTAACTGAAAATATGGCATGATATATACTCTTTTGTACGATTTTGAACTTCAAACTTCACTCATGTTCCATGTTAAAATCTAATTAGACAGCAGTGAATGAGAAAGTATGTATCATGGCACAACCATTTGTTTCTGCTTTGTTACTTGCCTTTCTGAACACCGTCATTCTTTTAGATTTATTCTTTCATGGGATGTAACAATTGTTGCCCATTCCTAGCTGCCCTTGAATAGAATGGCTTCCTTGACCATTTCAGGGGGCAACATTAGCAGGAATAACATTATGTCGGCCACCCATGCAGATTTCTTTCACTTAAGGAGATCAATTTAACAAGATGGGTTTTAACAACAGTCAATGGTGGTTCCATGCTCAAGGTCAACATTACTGAGGCAAACTTCATGGTTCAGATTTATTAATTCAATTTAAATTCCACCAGCTGCAATGATAGGATTGAAACCCATATTTCCAAGGTTCTGTATTACAAAGCCAATGATATTAGCAGCATGTACCATTTTCTCCTATGGATTCCTTATTTCCTTTCCTCCGTTTATATTACATTTTGATGTTATTGTCAGTTTTGAATATCAGGTAAATGCTTACATTCTATACTGATTAAACCAAAAAAGAATATAGTTTACTATCATTCTGGACTAGTTTGATGCAGTAAATCTTAATATTATTTCAGGATTGGAATTTAATTAGACTTATTTTTAATTAATTCCTGGGACATGGGTATCACTGACTGGCCAGTATTTGTTACCCATCCCTAGTTGTCCTTGAACTGAATGGCTTGCTAGGCCATTTTAGAGGGCGATTGAGAGTCAACCACATTGCTGTGACTCTGGAGTCATGTGTAGGCCAGGCCAGGTAAGGAGGGCAGATTTCCTTCTCTAGAGGACATTAGTGAATGAGGTAGTTTTTTTCCAACAATGGTTTCATGGTCATCTGTAGATTCTTAATTTCAGATATCTTTTATTGAATTCAAATCTACCATCTGCTGCGGTAGAACTTGAACACAGGTCCTCAGAACATTCACTGAGTTCCTGGATTAATAATTGAGTGATAGTACCATTAAACTCATCACCTCCCTTTAAATTGACTTGAATTGAATTACTATTATAGTTTCACACTGGTATTATGTGTCTAGTTCAAGGGAAGAGTTAGAAGATACTGCATGGTTTGTACTTTGTGTCATAAATTACAAATACCATAACCAGAAAAATGAAATTTGAGAACCAAATCTCACAGTGGTTACCTTATTCTATATTGGAATTGAAATTTGCATTTAATATTAGGACAAAGAACAAAGAACAAAACAACACAGGAAACAGGCCCTTTGGCCCAACGAGCCTGCTCCGCCACCCCTTAGTAAGCTATTTCACAAATGCCAAGATAGATAGAGATAGAAAGTGGAGAAATGGTTGGTGTGGAAATTTGAGCACATTGTGTGTACAGAGAGCAATCCTGAATGAATAGATCTGAAATGCATGTGACTGTGGGCCTCAGGCCTACCTCATGCAACATGGCATCGTCAGACACTGAAGAAAGATCCAAGATCAGGTCACTGTGTGGGGGCGAGAGTGGTGGGCTCAAAATCACAATGGTCTTCAAACTCACAGTGGGGGCTGAGAGGAGATCAAGGTCATAATCAGAGAGCTTTTGATTTTATTTATTATTGTCACACGAACTGGAATACAGTGAAAAGTATTGCTTCTTGTGCGCTATACGGACAAAGCATACCGTTCATATTGTACATAAAGGAGAAGAAATGGAGGGTGCAGAATATAGTAGTAGTCATACCTAGGGTGCAGAGAATGATCAGCTTAATGTAAGCTAGGCCCATTCAAAATCTAACAGCAGTAGGGAAGATGCTGTTGTTAAGTTAGTTGGTGGATGATATCAGACTTTTGTATCTGTTTCTTAATGAAAGAAGGTGTAAGAGAGAATGTCCGGGGTATGTAGGTTTCTTGATTAAACTGGCTGCTTTTCCGAGGCAGCAGGAAGTGTAGACAGAACCAATCGATGGAGACTGGTGGACTGGGCTACGTTCACAACCCTTTGCAGTTTCTTGTGGTCTTGGCCAGAGCAGGAACCATACCAAGCCATGATACACAATGGCAAAAACAAAGTTTGCCCAGTAATAGCCTTTGTGATTTGCACATGAGATTACTGAGAGGAGAGCTTTTGCTCCTCCTGGCTCTGAATTCAGTTAAGTATATTTTAAAGCTCACCTTGTTGGTTGTATGCAGTAAGGACCGTCTGCTCAGCCATATGTAGACCTGCTTTTCCTGAGTGTAATTGGCCCCGTGGCATGGAGTCTGGCTGCTGATATTTTTTTCTCAACACTAGTTTGCTCAATGATTCTGAGTTTTCCACTGGCCAATATTGGTGGCTTATGAGTCCTAAAGAGGCCAGAAAAACAAATATTCCATCCTTAAATTTTTATCATAAAGTCACCTGGATGCCACAGCTCAGGATTTCAGAGTCTCAGCTTCAGCCCTGTTTTGAACTCAGGATATACTGCCACTTTAGGAAAGATTATTTGGTTCTTGATTAGGCAGTTAGGTTGATGGCACAAAAACAAAGCTTTGTGAAAGAATGAAGAAATGCAACATTTTGAAGATTCACGCTACTTTATACATTTTTTAACAATGAATGCATAATACATTTATGATAGAAATCCAATAAAGTTTTTCTTTCAGAATTATGCATTCTTACAAAATTAATTATTTGATTCGCTGCATGTTTGTTCATTGGATATCAGTACAGCTAGTTCAGCAACAAAGTTTAATAGCCAATAAAATGTTGTCATGAAACGGCCTTGGAGCTAGTGAAATATTCTTTTTACTGCTAAAATACTTTGTATTATATCATGAAAGAATAATACTGCCATTGCTGGAGATCTGAAATCGAAACTGCAAATGCTGGGAAAACTCAACAGGTCTGGCAGCATCTGAGGAGAGATAAACAGAGTTTTAAGTCCAAGCTAACTCTTCTTCAGAAGTGAAATTATACCATAAAGTTGATACCAGATGCCGTATTTGAGCATTTTCTAAACTGCAATATAATTCAGCTAATGTCCAGTAGGTGGTGCTCATTTGTGTTCCAAGTTTGGACTCAATTAAAAATTAAAACACACTTCACAAGAGGAAAATGGCTTCAGAAAAAAAGGAATCTAACTTCATTAATTAAGACTTTGATTGGTCTAGTCTATTTATAGGAACAGCCATTGATTAGTGATGGCCACATTTGAAGGCCATGTTCCAAATTTGCTTTTCTTTTCGAACGTACATTTTCCGTCATCTTGCTGAAGTTTTCATTGTGCTACATCTGGTTCACAGCTGCTTTTATTGACAGACTGCTGCACAGGAGTAGGGGAAGCAAATATACATTTGTACTATTGAAAGAGTGAAAGATTCTGTGTGTGATAAATGCACAGGTCAAGCAGAGTCCCTCTAAATGGAGTGATTAATTTTAGCATTACTGCACAATCATTCACAAAAGAGATGATCAGCAAACAGTTTAATCATGGAGGCTAACTGGAAACCTGGATTTACTTTGAGAGTTCTCGACTTCAAGTGGGCAGATGATGGCAGATGTGATAATATTGCTGGACTTTTAATCCAGAAATTACACCGAATTTTCTAGGGACTCAGGTTCAAATCCTGTCATGGCAGATGGTAGAATTTGAATTCAATAAAATAAAGTGGAATTAAGAATCAACTGATGACCATGAAACTATTGCCAGAAAAACCCATCTGGTTCATTAACACCTTTTAGGGAAGGAAATCTGCCATGCTTACTCAGTCTGGCCTACATGTGACTCCAAAGCCATAGCAATGCGGTTGACTCTCAACAACTTTCAGGCAACTCGGGATGGGCAATAAATGCTGGCTAGCCAACGATGCCCATGTCCCATGAATGAATAAAAAAAATTTAAATGATGACCATGAAATCGTTGCTGAATTTGAAAAACCCCATTTGGTTCGCTAATGTCCTTTAGAGAGAAAATCTGCCACCTTTATCTGGTCCGGCTTATATGTGACTCCAGGGTTACATCAATTTGGTTGACCCTCTACTGCCCTCCAATAACAACTAGTGATTAGCAATAAAAGCTGGTCAGCCAGCGATGCCCATATCCTAGGAATGAATAAAAAGGGGGAATTCTGAGAGAAATATCTAACAACCAGTGATTTACTTTGTAAGATGATAAGATTTTTAAACCAAAAGAAAAATCCAGAGTGCCTTCATGTTTCTCTTTCGTTCTCATTTAGGTTACTGTTATCTTCACTATCTCATATGTATACTTCAGAATGGTGTTTATGTATGTTATAAGCAGAAATGGGGAGTTAAAAGTATGAAGGGATAAATCAACAGGAGTGAACTTAACATCAAATGCTTTGCAATGTTTCGCTGTGGCATGTCACTTTGAAATGCATCAAGAAAATTTGGATTGATATCCTTAGCTTTCCTCTCCAGTTATATGAAGAGACACCTCACCTCTCCAAGGAGAATGATCTTACTGGCCATTCACACCATGCTGCTGCTGCAGTGAGCTCAGAGAATTGGATGCCCAGCCAAATCACTATTCCCTGCAGCAGCATGGGAAAATCATGCCGGCATGAATGCTGGTAACATTTTGGCCTAGGAATCTTTTATATTAGCCTTTTGAGGCCAGGAGTTAAGTGAGGGAAAAATACAGGAGTTAACTGAGGTAAATCCTTATTCTACAGCTCGGAGGCCCGTGTTACGACCCAGTGTTTCACCAATGAATTTAGTTACAGCCCTCCTGCCTAATGAGTTTCCACAGAAATTATGAAAGTGTCCCAGAAAAAGAATTCGACCTTAAGATCTAATTTACTTCTCTCGTGACTCTTCTGGAGGGCTTGCACCTTAATGATGTCAGAAGATAATTTCAGCCACGGTAGGTACATCAACAGCTTCATCAAATTAAATGGTTTGACAAGAGGGAGGCAGCATCACAATATGAAATATGGATCTGTGATTTTCATCACTGGATTTTAATAAGGAACCCATTAGCAATGAGATTGTCATAAACTTGGGATTCACTTTAAAGGTAAACATAGAACATCACGGAATAAACACTCCAAAGTACATTTGGTGTTTTTGCCCACCTGGGCATGAAATAAAACAGCTAGAGAATTATCCTGTTTGTAGTTAATTAATCTGGTTTTGCTCCAAGGATTCATCCAGTAAGGAAACTCAGAGCTGAATAGAGCCATAGTGGTTATGAGCTAATGCTTGTACTGTATGCTGCACAGTTTCTTTAACCCATTTGTTTTATTCGTGTTTTTATGTTAATTTTTTAAAAAATGTAGTGCATTGTGCACAGGATTTGTACTTCATTAACCACACATTATGATAATCTACTGGAAGCAAGTGTTCATTCAGAGAATCAAAATACTGTAGTTATGGTGTAACAGTTACAAATTTCTGGATATATTGTAATATTATTATAATATTATTACAATAGCATATATTATAATATATTATTAGAACATTATTGTTGCAATAATCGCTTGCCCCTTCTATCCATGAGTATGTGATTTAATAATATTTACCATGGTCCGGTCATTATGCCTTTAACTATACCTTATTTAATGTGTTCAACCTGTTTAGTGGAATTTGAACTAAACCAAAGATAAAACATGATAACCCGAATAAGCTATTTCTTTTCCATCCTTAGTTGAGAAAAAGTACTTTAAGTACACTGTGGTTCCTGTCTATAAAATTAACTGCAAGGTTATTTTTTAAAAACATTCGACTGCAAGCAGTGTAGAGAAGGGTCTTAATTTACACATTTATTTAGTGATGCAATCCTAACGTTGCACATTATAATCTGAAGCTGGAGGAAAGGGGCAGATATATTTCCAGTAACTGCTTTTAGTGAAGCATTTTTAGCATTGATTTAATAAATAAGGATTATTTGACAATCTTGTGAATAATTTTTCTTTTCGTTGACAAGTGTGTTGAATAAAAGTGTAAGTAGATTAAGGCTTCTGACCTCGCATCTCAGTACATTTATTAAATGATGATCATTGAGTCAGTGTTATTTAGGCAGGAGGGCTTTTGCTACAGAAACCAAGTTGTACTATTTTTTTTTAATTGAATGAGCAAACATATGGATGTATAAAAATAATGGACAGGAAAAGGCTACATTATCCATTGAGTCAGTAAAGCAATTGGCCTGGACAGAATACCCAGATGAGCACTCAGATCCTGTGCAGACCAGCTGGCAGGGTTATTCGCAGGTTCCTTTAACTCCCCCTTATTCCAATCTGAGTTGCTTACTGTTTTAAGAAGTTGATCATCAACCCTGTACCAAAGAAAAGTTAGGCACTGTGTCTTAATGACTGCTGTCCGGTGACCCTGACATCCATCATTATGAAATGCTTTAGCGATTCAGCAGTTGTCCATTGTAGGAAGTGTCAGCAGGAGCAGTAGCAACTCAGATGGGAACAATATACCCACCAAAGGACCAGAGTTGGAGAGATATGGCAGGCACAGACATGTTACAAAATCTAGCTTATACTCTAATGTTCTCAGTAAGTACACAGGCCATGGAAATTAATAGGCAAACTGTGGTCAGACACTGAAACCAACTGATAAATGCCTCCTAAAACAACTTTAATGCATTTCATAGTAACTACCCCTGCCCAAGTTGTTTGTTACACCATGAGCCATTTGGTCTCATAGAAGCTCTTCCTTTAACTTGGCCTTGGAATTCCTTCTGAAAAATATGCTTTCACTTGGACATGATCAATATAGATCCACCTCCAGAGTCTGAACCTCTCCTTCAGATATTCCAATCCCTTGGATCACCACATTCATTCAAGCTTTACCTTCCAATCTCTTTCAGACACTCAGCCATGCCATCAGAACTCCACTGCTTCACAAGTAAGGAGTCACCAACCTTTGGCTGTGTCCATGGATCTTCTGGCATTTTGCAAGCCTCTTTTGTTTTGTGTCAGTTTCCTGCAGTTCTTTCACCTTGGAGCCTTTTCCATGGCTACTTGTTCTTTAATTCACTTAATAGGACCTTTACCAAATTCCTCTTCTTTCCCTTTGATGATAAGGTCTTCTTGGGTCCTTTCTCCTGACTCATTCTCTGGTTTTGGTTTTTTCTTTAGTTTGGGATATACTATCTGTCAGATAGCAGATTTCCTTCCCTAAAGGATATTAGTGAATCTAATGGGACTTTCCAACAATCAACAATGCTTTCATGATCATTTGAATTCCATATATTTAATTGAATTCAAATTCCACCATATCCTGTGGTGGGATTCGAACTGGGGTCCCTGGACATCAGCTGAGTTCCTGGATTAATAATCTAGCAATAATAGCTCTAAGCCATTGTCTGTGTACTTGCAGGGCACAGCCTTGTACAACATAACTGTTACATTAACTGAAGCTATGAATCTCAGAATGAATATAACTCAGAAATTCCAACTTTGTGGGAAGAGCTGTCACGTTGTCAGTTGACAGTTTAAAAGATATAATTAAAACAAAATTGAAAAAATCCAATAAGTTGCCTGTCATGCAATTTTTCTTTAAAGCATCAACAATCAAAAAGCATATTCATTTTTAAAAATTAAACAAAAATCAGAAACGTAAGCAAGGAGAAAGATCTTGCATTTATATGGTGCCTTAAGACTTCTGTAGGATCCAAAAGGCTTTACATGCAATAAATTTCAGTGATGACTATTACTTCGGTAAAACAAACAGCTATTTTGCATAAAGCAGGATCCTCCTAATAGCCAGTTAATCTGTGTTTAGTTGAGGAAAGAATTTTGTGAAGGACTTTGTGACAACTCCCTGCGCTTCTTCAAATAGTCATGAATAGTGCCATGAGATCATTAACTTTGTTTTCAGGAGGCAGATGGGACTTCAGTTTAAAGTCTCATCTAATAACAGCATCTCTAAAAGAACTAGTACGCCATCTGTGCTCCACCAAATTGTCAGTCCAGGTATATGCTCAAGTCCTGGAGTGGGGCTTGAACCCATGTTTTTCTAACACAAAGGCCAAAGCTACTACCAATTGACACTTTGATGTTTGTAAACAGCTGTAAACCAACATGTCCCATCGATTTAGCATTCACTGGGCTGTGTTGCAATGCAGTAGCACACTGAAGTGCTAAATTGTTATAATAAACTGTAAAAACAAAGAAACAAGGGGCTTATTGGCATCATTTAAATGACATGCCTCATTCTTTGAAACACAATGAGGAACGTATCATGCTTGAAAATGTGAAGGTGTATCCCATACAATGGTGATACAAAGTGAGGCTCCTCAATATTCCACAGTGATAATCCCTGACGATGATTTCTTGTGATATTTTGCCATTTTCTGCACAGAAATCACCGTTAATTTCTGATGACTGTTTTTGTGAACTTGAAATCATGCTTTCTAGTGTTTTAATATCTTATCAAGCTCTTATTTACAAGATATTGTAATGTCATTATTTTGGCAGAGGGGACTTTACACTATATTACATTTCAATATAAATGCCCTTTGTCTTTTCTATGTAAAGATTACTGTCCTGACATAATATCAGGTTTTTTTTTGTATGAAAAGGACTGAAGGTTCAGCAAAGAAAGAGCAGTATTTAATTTGCTTGCTTTTACAATTACAGCACATTTTTTTTAATTAGAAGAAAATCCTGCACTGCATGCGAAAAGAAGTCAATTTTAATTAATATGCACTGATGCAAATTGTACATTGACAGCTTTCATGTGGAGTTTGTCTCCATCTCCACACAGACATAACACAGCACCACGGTGGACAGGTGTAGTAATCAACAAGCGAGCCCTGCCAGAAGCTTTTGTTTCTCCTTCAATCTTTATCCCCAAGCAACTCATTTAAATGCAGACAAACCATAAAAGCCCTGGCACAACAATGGTTGGGCATTTCTGGAGCAGCCATGGCCTAGAGGTATGTAGAGACAGGTGGTCCTTTATTTCCTGCCCCTTTTTCCTCATGTAATGAAACTGAGTGAGGAGTCAGACGCAAATCCTGATGCGCCGCAGGAGTTCAAAGAGTCACTGAGGTTACAACAACATTGCTGAAAAGAAGAAGAAAAATGATCTGCTTAATGATGCTACAAATGTTAAAGAGGCGGGTCTCTCTGAAGCGTGTACCTGCTGATAACCTCTGAGGAGGGAGAAGCCTGGAGTGTCTGCTGCTGATTGTTCTAATTCTCTCCAATGGCTCCAGAACACATCCTGTTCCAATTTTCCTTTCACACTGCAATCGGTGTACAGCTTTCTGCAGTGGGTGCAGGGAGACCATATATTATTGCAGCAAGGCAAGAGTTGGCGGGAATAATCACTTTAGCTAATAGCATTCTTAAAGGGGCTGAGCGTGGTGCTTGGGTCAGCCACATAATTGTTCACATAGAATCTAGAGCAGCATTGTGAGACTTTTTCAAATGCCTGCCAGAACTTGGCTGGAAGAGCTGTGGGAAGCCAATGGAAGTAACACCACATAGATGGTGTTAAATGCCACAGACATCATGTAGGTGGCTTTTCCAGGTTACACAGCTTTCCGCCACGGTTACAGTGGGTGGGTGACAGAAACAACTCAGAAAAATACAGTAAAAATAAAAATATTTCCGAGAGCAATTTTGGCAGCAAACTCACCTTTGAATTTTTAATTCCTACTGGCAGATCCTAAAAGGAAAATGACTGTAGAACCACAGAATCCCTACAGTGCAGAATAAGGCCATTTGGCCCATCGAGTCTGCACTGACCACAATCCTGACCAAGCCCTATTCCCTCAACCCCATGTAATTACACTACTTAAGCGCTGACACTGAAGGACAATTTAGCATGGCCAATTAACCTAGCCTGCACATCTTTGGACTGTGGGAAGAAACTGGAGTACCCAGAGGAAACCTACTCAGACACGGAGAGAATGTACAATCTCCACACGACAGCAACCTGAGGCCAGAATTGAAACCAGTCCCTGGGGCTGAGAGGCAGCAGTTCTACTGTGCCACCCCATTATTTGTGACACTAATAAATAAACTAAATAAACAATATAACTTGCACATTTCTGAACTGTGGGAGGAAATTGGAGCAGCTGGAGGAAACCCACACAGATTATGGGAAGAAACTGCGTAACTAATATGATTTTTAAAATTTAATCATTCAGCATGAGTGTCTCTGGCTGGCCAGTATTTATTGGCCATCCCTAGTTGCCCTTGTTCAGAGGGCAGTTGAGAGTCAACCACATTGCTGTGGTTCCGGAGTCAAATGTAGGCCAGACCAGGTCAGAACGGCAGATTTCCTTCCCTAAAGGACATCCGCGAACCAAATGGGTTTTTCTGACAATCGACAATGGTTTCATGGTCATTAGTAGATTCTTAAATCCAGATATTTTTCTTATTGAATTCAAATTCCACCATCTGCCATGGCGAGATTTGAACCCAGGTCCCCAGAACATCAGCTGAGTTTTCGGATTAATAATCTAGCGATAATACGACTATCAATAGGGAATGACAAGGTATTGGTGGGCTTAAAAGTGGACAAATCTCCAGGTCCAGAAGAATTATGTCCCAGGCAGTTGTGGGAGGCAAGGGAGGAAATTGCAAGGGTTCTGACCTAAATATTTAATTCCTTGCTGGTCACGGGGGTGGTGCCACAGGACTGGAGAACAACTAATGTAGTCCCACTGTTTAAGAAAGATTGAAGAGTCAAGCCAGGGAACTACAGACTATCGAGTGTCTACAGACCAGTGAGTCTCTTGTCTGTGGTTGGGAAACTACTGAAGAAGATTCTGAAGGACAGAACCTCTCTCCATTTGGAGAGGCAAGGTTTGATCAGACACAGTCAGCATGATTTTATCGGAGGGAGGTCATGCCCAACAAACTTGATTGAATTTCCTGAATGTGAACCAAATGTGTGGATAAGGATATTGCAATTGATGTGATTTACATGGATTTCAGCAAAGCGTTTGACAAATTCTCACAAAGGAAACATATTAGGGAGGCAAATGCACACGGGATACAGAGTGATCTGATAAGCTGGATTGATAATTGGTTTATCTTTAGGAGATAGAAGATGACGACAGACAGCTGCTTTAGTGACTGAAGGCCAGTGACCAATGGCGTACCACAGGGATCTGTGCTGGGCCTCCCATTGTTCATCATTTATAGAAATGACAGAGCTGACTATGTGGGGGATAGGATCAGTAAGTTTGCCAATGACACAAAGATTGACTGGTGATTAATACTGTTGTTGGGTGTCTTGGGTAATAGGATGATATGGAGGGAATGTTCAAGTAGGTGGATAAGTGGCAGATGGAATTTAATCCTAAAAATGTATGAGATTATACACTTTGGAAAGAAAATTTGACAAGGAAATATGCTATGATAGGTCTGACACTGGAAAGTTATGAAGAAACTTTGGTGTGTTTGTCCATTGATCGCTGAAAGTGGAAAGACAGGTTAATAGGATGGTCAAAAAGAGATATGGCAGACTCGCCTTTACCAATCTCTGTATAAATTACAAAAGCAGAGAGATCATTATAGAGTTGTATAGAACTTTAACAAGGCCATAGCCAAAGAACTGTATGCAGTTCTGATCACCACATTATAGAAAGGATGTGAAGCAGATGAACATTTAAATTATAAAAAAAGACTGGATAGACTTAGGTTGTTTTCTCTGGAGCAGAGAAGATTGAAAGATGACTTGATTCAGGTGTTCAAGATTATAAGGGGTATGGACAGAGAGGATAAAGAGTAGCTGTTCCCTTTAGATGAAGGTCAGCTATCAGGGGACAGAAGTTAAAAGTGAGGGATGGAGGTTTAGGGGGGATTTGAGGAAAAACATTTTTACCTCGAGGGTGATGATGATCTGGAATACACATCTGGAAGCAATGTCAGGAAGCAGGATTTTCACCGTCTTGTAGATGGGATGGTCTAGAATGAAACCTTTTCAGGTACAGAAGCAGGCTAATGCTGAGGTAGCCAGGTTAAAAAGAAAATGGTTCAGTTCTACACATCAGTGTAAATTCCCCACCACTCTTCTATCCCATCTTTCCCCTCACTCCCCTCCAGCACATCCCTCCTGTCTCCAACTCTCTTCCTATCCCTGTCATCCTCTTATGTCTGCTTTACTCTACATCTCCCCTAAATCTTTATCCTAACTGTATATATACATTCTCCTACATCTCCCCCTATAGTCTCAGATTTGCACAGCATCATAGAAGCAGTCATCTAATCAGTGAAGAGAATTTATGCAACACATACCATTCCTGACTTTGCAGTGGCAAACAACTTGTTAATGAATTATTCCAACATTTTGCAAAAGAAATATGCAATATGTTAGTCTCTGAAATACCTTGACCAATCTCCCTGATCTTCTTCTAATCTCTTTCTGAGGTTGAGAATATTCAATACTCTCCCTTCCATCATTCTGAGAGTTTTTCTTCTGGATGATTATAGAGCTTGTCTGGTTTTCTTTTCTTTATTACTATTAGGATCTGAATACTAAATCTGTGTTTCAATTGGATTTCTTTCCTTGGATATTTAGGGCACTGTAGTATCTCCTTATATATTCCTGGTCCATCTCATTCCTGTAAGATCCTTGTTGCTGAATTTCTCTGGTATTATGCCTTCCTTCTGTTGGTTTGGTATCCATATTCTCCCATTGGGCAGCAGCATTTTTAATTATCATACTCTATGTTTGAAGGTAAAGTTAGAAGACTATTTGTGTTGTTCTTCCTTTTGCTGTTTCATCCTCTTGCAGTCATTCGAGGTGATAGTAAGTTTTAATTTCTGTTGTAGAGCTGGAAGTTGTGTTCTCAATCTCCTTCCCATTAATAACCGATGGTGAGAAGCTATTTTGTAGTGGTGGGATTCAGTAACTCAGAGAAGAGCAAAAATAAGATCTTGAAGTCTTTAATTGTTCATATGCCTGTCTTAGCTTCCCCATTTCCTGGAGGATAACAAGGTGAGCCAGTCTCCTGAATGAATTCATGTTCCTTTTGCAAAATTTTGGAATAATTCATTAACGAATTGTCTGACACTACAAAGTCAGGAATGGCATGTCTTATATAAATTCTCTTCAATGATTGGATGACTGCTTCCATGATGCTGTGCAATCATTTCATTTCAATAGTCATATTACCTTCAAACAATAAAGAATATCTTGCCTTTAAAATCAAATAAGTCAATAGATGACTTAATAGAGGCATAGAGTACAAAAATTAACAATGTTGCTGCCCAATGGGAGAGTATGGCTACAAAACCAACAGGACAAAAGCATAATATCAATAGGTGACTTAATAGAGACACATAAGATGATCAAAAGATTAGATAGGTGGACAGTGAGAGCCTTTTTCCTCAGATGGAGATGGCCAGCACGAGGGGACATAGCTTTAAATTGAAGGGTGATAAATATAGGATAGATTTAGAGGTAGGTTCTTTACTCAGAGAGTAGTAAAGATGTAGAATGCCCTGCCTGCAACAGCAGTGGATTTGACAACATTATGGGCATTTAAATAGTCGCCGGATAAACATATGTATAATATTAGAATAGTGTAGGTTATATGGGCTTTAGATTGGTTTCACAGGTCGGCGCAACATCGTGGGCTGAAGGCCTGTACTGCACTGTAATGTTCTATGTTCCAATTCCCAAGCACTCCCACAGCTTTGATAGAAAAGTAAACAATGATGGTAATTTTTTTTGCACTTGGTTGTTCATTGCAAAAGTTAGACAATTAGAAATAATTCCTTCCATGTAACAAGTAATACCTAATTATAAGACTGATTGCCAGCCTCTTGTACAACATTTTTTTTATCCCTCAGGAACTCTGGTGAGCTCTTTGAAGAACATCAAGCTGAAGTGACTACTCTGTCACTAAAAACTAGGAGATCATCAATGATTGCTGTTGTTGTTGCTCTTTGAAGCATCACCATATCACTGGGTTGTTACAAATATAGTCTGGCTATCCTACAAAACAGCGGGTGAAATTTTCCAATCCTGGGAATGTGAGTGGGAATGTGAAGTGTTTCCTGCCAGGGAGACTGGTGGGACAACATGAAAATATTCCAGCCCCAACCTCATTTATCATGCAACTAAGTGTTATACATTGTATTTCATGGTGGTGCAGCCTTGATGGCACATGGTTTGCCACCTTATGCAAGCACATATTGAGAAGATATCTAACATCATTGAAGAAAGAAGATGGACCTCCTGAAAATGAAGAAGGATTCTCAAGAATATTCTGAGGCAGGAATATTAACCTCTTCCAAAACACTGCCTCCGGAATATCCACCTGCAAATGGTCCTCTACCCACTCCAGGACTGGCTGTACCTCCATCCTGAACTTCAGAGGCAGCCTCAGGCATTGTTCAGGTGAGTCCTTACATCTGAATGCCATGTTATTCCAAATGTATTTTGCACTAGTGTGTTTTTCTGATGTTACAGAGAATGTGGTGTGGATGGTCGGGTTTTCATCTGCATCCCATTAACGGGATTCAAATGAGTTGTATGCTAGCCTCTCAGTCCACTATTGGACACTGTTGGACACAGTGGTAGATCCTGTGGGAAATGTTTGGGTCTCCTGGCAAATTCCTCTCCCCCATCTGCCATTGAACTTGTTGACAGGCCATGGGAAAATTCTGCCCAATGTTTTCATATGTGGGCGGCACAGTGGCACAGTGATTAGCACTGTTGCTTCACGGCGCCAGGACTAGGTTCAATTTCAGCCTTGGAGTGGCTGTCTGTGTGGAGTTTGCACATTCTCCCCATGTCTGGGTGTGTTTCCTCTGTGGGTTCCGGTTTCCTCCCACAGTTGAAAGATGTCTGAATTAGGTTGATTGGTCATGCTAAATTTCTCCTTAGAGTCAGGGGGACTATTAGGGTAAATACATGGGATTAGGGAGCTAGGGCCTTGATGGGATTTTTGTTGTTGCAAGCTCAATGGGCCAAATGCCTCTTTCTGTAGTGTAAGGATTCTGTGATTCTGTTCTATGATTCTGTAATTATCTGAACCTTTCTGCTGTGCTTATTTCATCTCTTACAGAGAGGTTGAGTAATCAGTGATGTATTTACTTTCAACTCATCGATGAAATGCAAATCCTCCATTGGTTCCATCAACTGGTATCCTCAATGGTGTATCAACTGTCATCGTTACTTCCTTTGAACATGCTCTGTTATGGAGTCATATGTTACTAATTTTAATCTGAACTATTGGATTCCAGATGGTATCTTTGAAATCTCCCTTGTGTTCAGAAGAGTGTTTAGAGGCCTGTGGTCTATTCCAATTTTGAATAGCAACCCTATCATGTCATCTGAGAACTTCTCACACATTCATGGTGCTACCAATACTTCCTTCTCATCGGAGAATATATTTTCTCTGTGTATAAGAGGGATCGGTTTTGTATACTGTAAACAGTTTGATATAACCCTCTCACCCCCTACTCGACCTGCATCTCCAACACTTGTGACCAGCTTAAGATAAAAGCAAATTACTGTGGATATTGAAATCTGAAACAAAAACAGAAAATGCTGGAAAATCTCAGCAGGCCTGAATCATTGGCTCCATTCTGTCTCCACAAATGTTGTCAGACCCGCTGAGATTTTCCAGCATTTTCTGTTTTTATTTCTCACCATCTGTTGTTTTTCTCAATTCCCCGAGCCCACCAGGGCAAACGTCTGCTAAGATTTTCTTTCTGCTCCAGAGCTGAACTCACATTTTGAGCCACATTAGCCGTTAGGGTAAATAGTGACATGGGCCCAAAATCACACAAGAGTCAGAAAACAAAATTCTCGTTGGCTAAATCTTGTTTTCCAATTTTCCACGCCCCTCACTTTATAACCAGTGCAATAAATTATAATAAATTTAAATATAATTAAAGGGTTTCCCTACAATGTTCCTCCTCTCTGAATATTCATACCTCACCATGTTATGTTGCCAAGGTTTACAACAAATATTTAAAAACTTGAAACTTGAGGGAAACATACCAGGAATAAAGAAGTGAGTATAGCCCACAATGGAAAAAGGATATGTCCGGACAGTATCTTGGTACTGCCCCTCGCAGTTCCAACTTAGCAATGCCAACCTGGAACTGCCTTTGTTTGTGTCAATTAGCTTGAGGTGGGGTGGGTTCATGGATGGGTGGGGGAGTTAATCTCAAATGCCATCTTTAAAGACAACCCTATTCTCTGTGGAGCCGGTGTTGCCGGCTCCATCAGGCTGCGCCCCACCCAGAGTGACGGCAGTAAACATGCCCCTAGATTCTCTCTGTACAGAGTGACAGAGAATCTGAGGTGGAAACTCGGCTGTGGAGCTGCTAGCTACATGCCAGATTTCTCACTGAAACTGATAGGCTGGTAATTTATCACAAGATCCCGCCCCACATTTTCTTTGAGTTTCTCCCCCACTTCCTGTCACGCTTCTCCACTGCTCATTTTGTTCATGGGACACCTCTTGTATTTCCAACTCTATTTTCTCTAAGCTATCAGCACCCAATTTCCCTTCCTGGCTCCCATATTTCCTGATCTTTTTTAACAATTCTTGCTCCTCGGATGCGATCCTCTTTTCCATCAAATCAGTTGTCATCACACCCTCCTCAAAAGAACCAACCCTTGACTTTCTGTTTGTGGAACAGCATTTACTGTTCCTTACTCAGGAGGAGAGATGGCAACTAATCAGAGGTCTGACAGCTCTGTTGTCCCACAGCATCAGCTGGGAGGGGTGGCCACTACTGAGACTACAGGTAACCACAATGTCAAGGAGGCCAAGTAGGTCTTCAGCCAAAGTTCTTCGTGAGGTGGGCAAGGAACAGATCTAAATGAGAAATACCCCTGAGCAGGGTACCTGCATTGGGTCTGGAGAACACCCAAAAAAGTCCGCAACCTCCCCCTATATCCTGGGACACCAAATGTGTGGCTAAACCTGGAGGCTTTCACATGAGGTCTAGGTCTACCCCCATCACAGCAGTGGGATGAGTCACAGAATCACTACAGTGCAGAAGTGACCTTCAGCCCATCAAGTCTGCATCAGGGTCCTGATCTGCCCACCTAATCCCACTTGCCAGCACTCAAAGCCTTAAATGTTATGGCATGCCATGTACTCACTCATTTCTTAAAGGAAGTGAGGCATCCAACCTCCATCACCATCCTGCCTCCTGGCATTGCTGGCATGGAAGCAGGACCGCAAGATCTGGAAAATTCCCGACTCCCAATTCCCAACTTGAAGATAAACATTTGGCTCCTAGTGATTCATTCACACATTTCCAAGAAAATGTTAGTGTACAGGGATAAAGCAATTAATAAACTATTAATAAAAGCTAAGAGACTTTGTTCTTTTTAGCATTGAGGCATGGAGCACAGGAGTAAAAATGTAATGACAAATTTAGAGTAAATATTGCATTGACCTTAGTGGGATGAAAGGTCAGTTTCAAGGGAGCTTCAGTATTTTCACCCAGCCACAGAGAAGGAACAGCAATACATTTCCAAATCAGGATGGTGAGTGACTTGGAGGGAAACTTGCAGGAAGTAGTTGTTCTCATGCATCTGCTGCTCTTCTAGTTGATAGCAATTTGCAAGGGGCCTTGGTGAGTTGCTTGTTGATGGCACACACTGTTGCTACAGTTTGTCAGTGGTGGAGGAAGTGAATGTTTGTGGCAATCAAGTAGGCTGTGTTATTTTGGATGGTGCCGAGTTTTTTGAGTATTATTGGAGCAGCACTCATCCAGGCAAGTGGAAAGCATTCAATCACTCTCCTGACTGTGGCTTGATGGACAGGCTTTGGGGAGTCAAGGGATGAGTTACTGTCCTCAGAATTTCCAGCCTTTGATCTGCTGTTGAAGCCACAAGATTTATATAGCTAGTCCTCAGGATGTTGATAGCAGGAATCCAGCAATGGTTATGCCATTGAATGTCAAAGGTCAATGGTTAAATTCTGTTGTCATTGCCTGGCACCTGTGGGACATTAATGCTACTTGCTACCTGTCAGACCAAGCCTGGATATTGTGCAGGTCTTGCTACACTTGGCTAAGGGCTGCTTCAGTATTTGTGGTGTCATAAATGGTACTGGATATCGTGCAGTCATCAGCGAACTGACCTTATGTTGGAAGAAGATCATTGATGAATCAGTTGAAGGTGGTTGGGCCTTAGACACTATTCTGAGGAACTCCTGCAGTGATGTCCTGGAGCTGAGCTGATTGACTTCCAACCACCAAAACTATCTTCCTTTGTGCCAGGTATGATTCCAACCTGTACAGAGTTTCTGTCCTGATTCCCATAGACTCCAGTTTTGTTCAGCCTCACTGAGACCATACTCAGTCAAATGCTGCCTTGATGTCAAGGGCAGTAACTTCTATTAAATTTTAAGGGCAACTTGCAACTGGCAACTTGCAAACAGTAAGGTCCCACAAACAGCAATGTCATCCAGATTATCTGTTTTTATTGTATTGGTTGCGGGATAAATAGTTGTCAAGTCATCAGGAATAACTCTCTCATCCCCCTCCCCCTTTCTGAATGGTGGCATGGGATCTTTTATGTCCACGTGAGGGGTCAGGCAGAATTCCAGTTTATTGCTTATACATTTTTATAGAAAAGCAAAATACAAGATTATGAAAAGAACAGAACCGCAGTGTTTGTTTTGCTTTATTCCAGAACAAACTCAGCACAAACATGAAAGGACAAATATTCCCCCTCATTGCAAACTCCTATTGTTCTAAGTGCATTTAAAAAAACTCAGAACATCTGCTGAGTTGAATAAAAAGTGCAGAGATTGTATGCAGAGTCAGGAAAACTCCTGGTTGTATGGGTAACCAGCAGGAAGATATCCTTGGAAAAAGCATAGTTTGGAAATATCAATTCTCCACTGCAGCCCTTTCACAAACAGGACCAGTGTAGCCTGACAATTCTACTTCACCCAGTTATGTATAAGATACCAGGCGGAGGCGCATGGAGGGGTAGAGGGGATGCAGGAGTGGAAGATTTTATTAATTTGACTGAACTCTTCAGGATGAGAATTCCCAGCGTGGGAGCAGTGCTCAAGAGAAATGCATCTTGGAAAATCACTGACTGTGTCCTATGAATTTTGGATTGGAACTCAAAATAGGATCAAGGTGATGAATAGAGTTAAAGGGTGGAGGCCAGGCCCAGCTAGAATCCTTGCAGCCTGTAACATGGACGTAGAAACATAATCAGAGCTGCAATCTAAAAGATTACAAGAATTGTTTTCATTTTGCATAAAGAATAAACAACTAAATGAACCAGAAGTATAAAACAAGTAATGAAAAAGTACCTTGCTGAATTAATGGTCTGATTTTCGAATGTGCTATTAACATGATAGTTCAGAGAAAAATATTCTGCTCATAGCGTCTGTATCCATGCTAACTCTTCAGCTAGAGCTCCCTATTTTAAATGTCAACCATAGCATACTAGTTAACTGCCTTGTTTTAAAGTTGCAGGTTCAAGCACTAGCTGCAGGATTTTCGGACATACCCCAAAATTGGAAAATCCTGCCTGTGATCAACAAATTTTTTCAAGATTTAGTCCACTCCTGCCCATTACAATTCACATGGCAGGTAGGATGGAAAATACCTCATGTAGCCTCCAGAAAATTGAACATAGAAGTCAAGATATCCCAGTCCCATCGCAGTGGGTTCCCCATCGATGATGGCTGGAGTGTTCTGTAGACCAACGGCATGCTGCCTCTGCTATCCGCAGTAAGAAGTCTGACAACATCAGTTTTAAATCCAACCGATTTATTTGATAGTAAACTCGCAAGCTTTCGGCTTTATGGTCTTCGTCAGGCGAATGAGGTGTTCTGGTCTCCCAGATTGGTTATAGATAACCAATTCACTACAGCCTTTTCAGCAATGTTGTCTTTCAGATGTGATGTTAGGTTAGACTGAAAACTTTTCAAGTGTGTATAATAATCCCACAGCACCATATTGAGTTGGAGCAACGGTGCCAATCCTCAATGAACTTCATTATCTTTCAATGGCCATCACTAAAATAGCTTATGTGACTATTTATTTTCTGTTTCTGCTTGCTGGATACAAATTGCTATCATCTGTGCCCTTGTTACACTTCAAGAATAGTGTGTTGACCATGAAATGCGCTAAGCATGTTTTCTCTTTATTCAAATCTTGTTTTCTTTCCTTGCATCTTTGTATATTTTTTCTTTTTCAAGTATCTTTCCATTTCCATCTGTCTATCTGATAATGTAATCCTTTGCTGCCTTCTCATTAAACTTTAGTTATAAGTGTCACAAGTAGGTTTACATTAACTCTGCAGCAAAGTTACATGTGAATGTTCCCTAGTTGTTACACTCAGGCATTTGAAAACAATTCTTGTACATTGTGAGAGAATTTATCTTGGCCAATGCACTTAACCAGCACAACTCTCAGACTATTAGAACAATTAGGGCAGCTGAGCAGTTCATTTGCTTGGGTTGCTATAATAACAACTTGTATTTGTAAAGCTCCATTCAAGCATCAAAACATCCCAAATTAAAGTTTTAGGAAGGAACTCCAGAGATTAGAGTTAGAGAGCTGAAGTCAGAGCTAACTATATTGAGCAATTAAAATCAACGATTCACAAGAGGTCAGAATTTGAAGAATAATAAGATCTTGGCCCATTGTAAGGGTGGAGGAGGTTACAGAGAAAAGGAGAGACAAAGCCGTAGAGGAGTTTTAAAGCAAGGAACAAAATTTTAAAATTGAGCCATTTCCAAACTGGGAGTCAGAGTAGATCAGCGAGCATAGATTGGCCTTTATCGCGAGAAGGATGGAATATAGAAGCAGGGAGGTTATGCTGCAACTGTGCAAGGTACTGGTGAGGCCGGATCTAGAGTACTGTGTACAATTTTGGTTCCCTTATTTAAAAAGGTTATATTAGCTTTGGAGGGGGTACAGAGAAGGTTCATCAAGATGATTCAGGAGATGAGGGGGTTAGCTCATGAGGAGAGATTGAGTAGACTAGGCCTGTATTCACTGGAGTTCAGAAGGTTGAGGGAAGAGCTTGTAAGGTAGAGGTAGAGAGATTATTTTTACTTACAATGGAAACAAGAACTCGGGGGCATAACCTCAAAATTCGGGGGAGTCAATTTAGAACAGAGTTGAGGAAGAACTTCTTCTTCCAGAGGATAGTGAATCTTTGGAATTCTCTGCCCAATGAAGCAGTAGAGGCTGCCTTATTAAATGTGTTTAAATCATAGATAAATTTTTACCCAATAAGGGAATTAAAGGGTATAGGGACCCGGCGGTTAAGTGGAACTGAACCCACTTCCTGATCAGCCATGATCTTATTGAATGGTAGAGCAAGCTCAAGGGGCTAGATAGCCTACTCCTGCTCCTACTTCTTATGTTCTTATGATGGGTGAATGGTACTTAATGTGAGTTAGGGTCAGGTAACATCATTCAGGTTCAGGAAGGTATTACTAAAGAAAAACACATTTTGTCTAGTACTCATCAGGGCAATTGCAATGTTTGTTGTCAGTGAATGCTGATTGATAGAAATATTGCCATTGAGAATGCATCACTTGATGGTGACTGGCAGTTAGCTGCTATGTAAGAAGTCTCACAACACCAGGTTAAAGTCCAACATGTTTATTTGGCTTGTATCAACAGAGACATCAGGTTTCTTGCTACCAAGTAAATCTGTTGGACTTTAACATGGTGTTGTGAGACTTCTCACTGTGTTTATTCCAGCCCATTGCTGGCATCTCCACATCAAATTAACTGCCAAGCATTGTTTGAAATTTAAACCCTGCAGCTTGACTCTGACTTGTAACGACATTGCCCTCAGAAATGAACCAGCAAATGGCTATCACTTATTTTGTTTGACTGAAAAGGATGCAATGTGTGTACGTGACTTTTCTCTCTATAAATAGAACTCTGTATAAATATCTATAGTTTCCAGTACATGCAAATGTGTCACACTCCAAGCCTGACTGACAATTTTAAATTGGCTATCAGGGTAACTTTTAGCCCACTGTGGATTATTAAGGTGGGAGTCCAGCCAGAAAAGCAATAAAGTAGTTAAGTCTAGATATAATAAAGGTACTGTGAGGTTTGCAGCAGCAGCTGAGTTGAGCAATAATACAAAAGTAGCAAGAGGCATTCTTGAGATTTTGACTGCCTGTCTATTCCATCATCATTCATATAGCACTAACATTGTAAACCTACAAGTTCAGCTTCAAATAGTAACCAGAGAGGGATGGAGTTGGTGGCTAGAGAGTGGAGTTTTGATGTGGGGAGTAAAGATAAGTTTGCACATGATCCTCTGACTATGACTGGATAGCTAAGAATGGAACGAGTTGAGGAAATCTCACCAAGCTGGGTGATGATGGAAAGGTGTTTGTGGAGGCTGGCATAGCAAATGTGTAAATGACAGCACAAAGGAAAAGGGGAGTTGGTGTACCATTGTCACAGTCATGCAGGCAAGGAAGGCCATTCCAGCACTGCGATGCAGCAGAAATCTGATTTCAGAGGTTCTAATGTATTTGCACCTCTGTACATCAGAATCATTAAAGATCAAATTATTTTATGAATAGAATGCCTTCCCTGTAATGTGGTTCTTGTACTTGAATAGTCTCCCAGGTGCACAGTATATGCTTCGAGACTTGAGATGGATGGAAACACTAGATGAAGCTCATAACAAGAAGGCAAATGTTTATACCTTGATGGCTGTACTTTCCAATGTAACCGTACTACAATTTGCCACTTCTATTCTTTAGCACCAAAGACAAAACAATGAAAAGCATCATTGTGCCCAGAGCCAGTCATCCCGATAACCCAGTCCTTTGATACTATTTCCATTTCTAAAGATTTTGGGAAACTATGGTTACAAGTCGTCCTCTCCTATGTTTTCCTGAACTTCCTTTGACATTCTGAAATGTATACTATCTGCAGCTGGTAAATATTTTTTCTCCTATTAACATTTTGAATAGTGTTCTTTTGAATGTTTATTGCTATTAATAGGTCATCCACATCTTCCTCAGATACTCTGACCTTCCTCTGTAAACGCTAAGGTGAAAACTTCGTAAGTGCTTCCATCATTCTCTTAATCCCAATTTCAAACTGATGGCCTGATGTTGTCAAAGTGGTCCCATCATTTCCTCTATTATACTGTTATTTCTTATGGGCTCTTTGTTGGGCACCATCTTTTATTTATGTTCTCTCAGCCTTTATTCAATCAGCTTTATTGAATCCATTCTATACTTGGTGTATCTTGCATCATTTTATTCTATACTACTATTTTTATCATAGAATCATAGAACCCTACGGTGCAGAAAGAAAACATTCGGCCCATCAAACCTGCACCAGGCCTATTGTGGTAACTCCACATATTTACCCTATTAATCTCCCTGCGCTAAGGGGCAATTTAGCATGGCCAATCAAGCTAACCGATACATCATTGGAGTGTGGGAGGAAACCGGAGCTCCTGGACAAACTCACGCAGACACGGGGAGAACATGCAGACTCTAGACAGAAAGTGACCCCAGGCTGGAAGTGAAACCTGGTCCCTAGCATTGTAATGATGTAGAGATGCTGGCGTTGGACTGGGGTAAACTCAGTAAGAATCTGGCAACACCAATTTTAAGTCCAACTGATTTATTTGATAGTAAATCTGCGAGCTTTCGACTTTTTCATCTTCATCAGGCAAATACAGTGTTCTGGTCTGCAATAGCACACATATCAGCACAGACAGTCACAGATTGCTGATTAGAATGCAAATCCTTACACCTAACCTGCTATTCAAGTGTTAAAGTGGCTAACAATGTGTGTGAAGGGAACCCTGAGCATTGGTTAGAGAAATGTGTATTTTCTCCAGACAACACAGTAAGTGAGGTTTTTTGCTAACCCAGGCAAGTCATGGGAGTTACAGATAGTGTGACATGAAGCCAAGATCCTTGTTAAGACTGTCCTCATGTGTGCGGAACTTGGCTATCAGTCTTTGCTCAGCGACTCTGCGCTGTCGTGTGTCATGAAGGCACCCTTGAAGGTCGGAGGCTGAATGCCAGTGACTGCTGAAGTGTTTGCCCACAGGAAGGGAACTGTTTTGCCTGGTGATTGTTGAGCGATGTTCATTCATCCTCTGTCGTAGTATCTGCATGGTCTCCCCAATGTACCATGCTTCGGGACATCCTTTCTTGCAACATATTAGGTAGACAACGTTGGCCAAGTTGCAAGAGTATGTACCGTGTACCTGGTGAATGGTATTCTCACGTTTGATGATGTCGTCCATGTCTATGATCCGGCATGTCTTGCAGAGGTTGCTGTGGCAGGGTTGTGTGGTATTGTGGTCACTGTTCTCCTGAAGGTTGGGTAGTTTGCTGCGAACAATGATCTGTTTGAGGTTGTGCGGTTGTCTGAAAGCAAGAAGTGGGGGCGTGGGGATGGCCCTAGCGAGATGTTCGTCGTCATCAATGTTATGTTGAAGACTCCGGAGAAGATGTCGCAGCTTCTCCGCTCCGGGGAAGTACTAGACAACAAAGGGTACTCTGTCCACTGTGTCCCGTGTTCGTCTTCTGAGGAGGTCAGTGTGGTTTATCGTTGTGGCATGTCGGAACTGTCGATCGATGAGTCGAGCGCCATATCCTGTTCTCACGAGGGCATCTTTAGCATTGTAAGGCAGCAATGCTAACCACTATGCTACCCCTTTGTTTCTTTTTAAAATCTCCTCTTTCCTTTTATTCCAGTCAGAATGCATTTAATGTGTATCTTTCTCATCACACATTGAAATGTTTCCCAGTGCTGTTTTGTTTTCGATCTGCTATTTTATTTCAAACAATTAAACTAGTCTCTTCTTGTTTCACTGAAATTACCTTATTTTCATTTGAGTACCCTTATCTTTGACTCTTTCCTTATTTATCTGTTTTTCAGTATAAACGTAGTCAGGCTGTGATCATTAGTTTTCTCGTCTTCTCCTACTTTCAGGCCCTGCTTCATTCCACCAGATCAGGTATGGTTACTGTACCTTTTCAATTGCACAAACCGATGAAGGCATCAGTCGTGGGTGTATTCTAAGAAACCATCCCCATTTTGCTCACTAATGTCTGTCTTGACCAAGAATAGGATAATTAAAGTCATTCATTGTCGGATCTTTGTTGTGACTGCAATTCTCTTTAAATACCTACAAATTTTATCCTTGATTTGTTTTCGATATTCAGTGGCTTGTAATGTTCTCCACATCTCCTACAGATTATTTTCTAATTCAAAAGTCAATTGAGACTGACACTGTGAGCCCGACCGACAAATCTTAAATTGGTTATCAGTGTAATTTTTCATTTTGCATTAGTCCATACCCCACCAGCCCATGCTTGCAAAGTGCAAAACATAGGAGATGATTTTACCATTTTGATTCTAAGTGCTGAATCTGGACGTAATTCAGATCCGGCTTGAATACCTGTTCTCAGGCGTCCCCATAAGCACTTGGGCTGAAAACAAAATCGCAAGTCTGAATTGTGCTATGGGAGGGGCTTATTGATCCTGAAACGCTGCTGCTCCGATTGGAGCTTTGAACTGCGTGTGCACAATGAGAAACCAATTTGAAAAACGGTCCCCTGTCACATTGTTCCTGGTGTAGAAATGCCGGCATTGGACTGGGGTAAACTCAGTAAAAGTTCTGACAACACCAATTTTAAATCCAACTGATTTATTTGATAGTAAACTTGCTAGTTTTCGGCATTTGTGCCTTCGTCAGGCAAATGCGAAGGTCAGGCAAATGGAGACCAGAACACCTCATTCACCTGACGAAGGCACAAACGTCGAAAGCTAGCAAGTTTACTATCAAATAAATCAGTTGGATTTAAAATTGGTGTTGTCAGACCTTTTACATTGTTCCTGGGCCATAAGAAGTGGATAAAGTAGCTTGGGATCAATGGCACCCACAGATATTGCCCCACCCCCACAACATAATTGACCCCTTATCCACCCCACCCCACTACCCAGATTGATTGCGACTCCCTACCTCACTTCGCCCCCGCATTGATCACCCGCAGAGTGGCAGCAAACTCTCGCTACTCTTGCACTTCTGCCACCCTCCCACCAGAGATCCATCTGGCCAACCTTCCTTCTCCTCACCTCCACCAGAGAATGATCGGGCCTCCCCTCCTCACCAAAGATACATTTCCTACCCCCCCCACCTCCACCCACCAAAAAGCAATCTGGTCTCCCTCCTCCTCCACCGCACCTCCCACCCCAACCAGAGAATGATTTGGCCCACCTTCCTTATCGCTCTACCACCGATCTGAGTTAGAGAGCCATTGGAAGCTCTAAACTTACCTCTTCAGAAGCTGGCGTGCCTGAAGCAGACCTTTGCCGAGCATGTCTGTTGCACGCTGAATCTGGGTGGGCGAACATGATGGTAAAGGGGGAAATGCAGTCAGATTTGGAGTCCATCTTGTTAAGTCATGCCCATTTCGAGCGTAGTTCGGATCATGGCCATTTTCAGGCCTTGGTAAAGTGGGCATCCGTGTGGACATGGGCACAGATCACGCTAACCGCCTCACGCTTGATCGTACCTTCCAGGCGCGACTCAAAGATAAAATCAGACCCATAGTGTCCAACATTGGATGTGATTTTGCAACTGGGCACTGTTTACCAAGTAATCCTCAGTGTGCTAAAAATAACATGAACAACCAATTTAAGATTGTCAGTCAGGCTTACAGTGTGGTTTATTCGAATGTACTTGAAGCTACATATGTTAATGCACAGGATTCTGTTCTTTTCAGACTTAAAGAATATGTAGACACATTACTTCTGTTTCAGCTAAACAAATTAATTGATTGCCATTTGCTGATTCGCTCCACAGGGCAATGCCTTGACAAATGAGATTCAAGCTGCCTGGTTTAAATTTCAAACAATGCTTATTAGTTTTTCTATTTTGCTCCAACTCCATCGCACCTTCTCCAACAATATTGTTCTTTGCATTTCTACCTTTCTTCATTACTGCAGAAGAATCATTTAGACCCAAGATGTTACTCTGTTCCTTTCTGCAAATATTACCTGACCTGCTAAGCTTTTCCAGCATTTGATGCCTTTATTTCAGATTTCTAGCATCTGCAATATTTTGCTTTTACTATCAGTTACCAATGTTTAGCGTATTCTCTCTTGCAACACATACCAACCAGTTATCACTCTCTTCCCATAGAGTATAAAATCATTTCCTCTGACATTGGTATTCTTATGATTGGCCTGATGAGTGTATGACATAAAACTGTGACAAAATGTCTTTTTTCAGCAATATGAACATCGACGAAAGTGATTGAAATGAGTAATGAATTTTAGCTCTAAGACCTTATATAAATGCCATTTGTTTGCCACCAGATTATCATAATGACCTGACATGCAGATGTTGAAAAGGGCCTTGCCAGCTTAAAGTGAAAATCCCAGCTGCAGCATGGTGAGTAACTGTCCTATAGGAATTTAATTGTCCTACAGAATAGGGGTGGCACCGTGGTAACACTTCTGCCTCACAGCACTAGGGACCCGGGTTCAATTCCAGCCTCGGGTCACTATCTGTGGGTAGTTTGCATATTCTTTCTGTGTCTGCATGGGTTTCCTCTGGGTGCTCTGGTTTCCTCCCACACTCCAAAGATGTGCAGGTTAGGTTGATTAATCATGCTAAAAAAATTGCCCCTTAGTGTTAGGGTGAGTAGCAGAGTAAATAGATGGGGTTAAGAGGATAGAGCCTGGGTGGGATTGTGGTCAGTGCAGACTTGATGGGCCAAATGGCTTCCTTCTGCCCCATAGGGATTCTCTGCTCTACTCCATTGATTTACAGCAAGCTTTATATACAGTTTAAAAAGGGCACTTTTTCAATTTCAATAAACTACATTGTTTACATTGTCCAGATTTTACAATTAAGCTCAGCTCCAGAACAGCTTATCTCAGCAGGAAGCCGTATTCACGTTTCAGTGATTTAGTGATTATCTGCATTTGATGTGGAAAGATTGACCACTTGATGGGATTTATATTTTTGAATGGAGTTTATGAATGAGAGATATTTTGCCTTGATAGATGCCTTGACTGATAGCTGCATTTGAATGTTGGAAATTCATTTTTTTGAATGTCCATTTCAAAGATCTCCAGAGGCCTGGCAGTGGTCATTACTGGATGAGTGGCTCTGGAGGATGAATGGGCAGCATGGAGAGTTGATGAAGTGTAATGAGGGACATGGAGAAAACATGAGGGATAGGAGGAGAATGAAAGGGGCATAGGAGCATGAGCGGGCCTGGGCGGTTTGAGGAGGAAGACAAGGGTGTATGGGGATTGCAAGGAAAACTGGGGGGGCATGGGTGGCATAGGAGATATTAGGTAGTATATAGAAGGCATAGACTAGCATATGGGGTATGATGGGGAGTGTAAAGGGCAGGGTGTGGGGCATGAGATTTAGGGGACATAAGAACAATATTGAGCCAAAAATCAGAAAATGCTGGAAAATCTCAGCACGTCTGACAGCATCTGTGGAGAGAGAATAGAGAGAATAGAGCCAGAGTTTCGAATCTAGATGACCCGTTCGTCAGAGCTGAAGAAGGGTCATCTAAACTCACATCAATGGCACTATTCTCTCCCCACAGATAATGTCAGACCTGCTGAGTTTTCCACCATTTTCTGTTTTTGTTTTAGGTTCCAGCACATGCAGTAATTTATATTTATCTAAACAACAATGTTGGGAGCTGGGTTGCTGCCCCCGATAACTGGGGTGACCATCTTAACCAGCCCATCTCCGCACCCACACTCTTTGTACATTCCTCCTGTCCAGCATCACTGAAGCCTGCACCACCCATAACTCAGAGAGAAATATACAATGAGAATGGGGTTTGAAGTGGTGCTCACACTTCAGCAGGAGCAAAAGGCTGACTCACATCTGTCCATCCCTATACAAATATCTGGGCACTTACAGAGATTCAGAACAACTCTCTCAGCAATGAAATCTCACAGCCACAAGTAGAAGTGAGCAAAATAATGTGAGCTTTGATAGAGTAAATAAGAAAATGGTTTCATTGGTAGGAAGGTTGGCAACCAATGGACATAGATTTAAGATAAATGCAGGAGGACTAAGAGAGAGATGGGCTGAAACTATTTTATACAATCAGATGTTATGATTTGGAATAAAGTGCCTGATAGATATTCAGGGATACTTAATAATAACTTCAATAAGGAAATTGATTATGTATTTAAAATGGAAAGCATTGCAGGGTGATGGGGATTGAACATCGGAGTGGAACTGATTAGTTATCTCTTTCAACAAACTGGCACAAGCAGCCACTTCCTGTGCTGCATGAGTGTATAATTCTCTTGTTTCCTTATCTACGTTTAATAAAATGTCAGCCTCCAACAGTTTAAGAAACCTGTTGACGGTATAGTGTTACTTCATAGCTGCAAGAGCTACCTAATGATTTGCCTGGGGCATTACTCAGTTCTCTTAGTCTCTCCCTCAATTCAAATAGCACAATCAACAAAATCCAGTTAACCTAATTAGTTTTGCAGTTAAATGCTTAATTAGACAAACAATCAGCACAGTACTCACTCCGATTCAGTTGCACAGGAAACTTCACACCACCAGACAACCTATTAACACCTGTTCAGACCAAATGCACCACCTTGGCTTCTCTCAGCAAAAAATCTGTCATTTTGGCAGCCTTGCACATGTGGAAGGGTTGCTGGATAACACTCTTGAAAAAGCAAAAGACAACCTCAATAGATATTGAAAAGCTGTGGTATCAACAAGAACAGAAACCTGTGACACCATTTGTTCCACAAAATAGAACCCAAGCCATCCTTGTCCATTTTAGCATCAATTCCCAAATATACTTTGAGAAATCTCAGCAGGTCTGGCAGTGTCTGTAGGGAGAAAAAAAAACCTGATGTTTCCACCCTTTGGGTCATCTTGGTTTTTGTTGTTTGAATGTACATTCACGATTTTGATTTGATTTGTGTACTGTCACATGTATTGGCTACAGTGAAAAGTACTATTTCTTGCATGCTATACAGACAAAACATACCCTTGATAAGAATACGTAAGGGATAAGGAAAAGAGTGGGTGCAGAGGTTACAGATAGGATGCAAAGCAAGATCAGCTTAATGTATGGGAGGTCCATTCAAAAGTCTGATAGCAGCAGGAGAGAAGTTGTTAAAAGCAAATTATTGCGGATGCTGGAATCTGAAACCAAAAGATAAAATGCTGGAAAATCTCAGCAAGACTGATAGCATCTATAAGGAGAGAAAAGAGCTGACGTTTTGAGTCCAGATGACCCTTTGTAAAAGTTAAAAGGCATAGAAAGTGGGAAATATTTATACTGCAAGGTGTGGGAATGAAAGATGAGTCATAGCCACAGAAACCAGGAAAACCAGTTACTAGTTGTCGATAGAGAGAATAAAGGGTGTGAATGGCCAAATGGCAGAGAAACTAAAATGAAGATGTTGGGGGTGGGCGGGGGTAAGGAAAATGGATGGGATAAAGACAAGACTTAGAAAAGGAGAAGCAAAGTGGGGCAGAGGGGAAGGTAAGCGAAGGGGCGTAAAGTAGGAGAACAGAGTGGGAAGAAAAATGAAGAAAGGCAATAAAGAAATAAAGGTAGAGGACAGTAAAAAATTAAGTAGAATGAAAACAAAGGGGTTGAAGTGGAGTAGAGCAAATTATTTGAAGTTGTTGAATTCGATGTTGAAACTGGAAGGCTGTAAAAGTGCCTAGCTGGAGAAGTTGTTCTTGAGTTGGTTGGTACATGAATTCAGACTTTGGTACCTTTTCTGGATGGAAAAAGATGAAAGACAGTATGTCCAGGGCATCTGGAGTCCTTGATTATGCTGCTTTTCTGAGGCAGTGGGGAGTATGGACGGAATCAATGGATGGTTTGCATGATGGACTGGGCTTCATTCACAACTCTTTGTAGTTTCTTATATTACATAGAACATAGAACATAGAACATTACAGCGCAGAACAGGCCCTTCGGCCCTCGATGTTGCGCCGACCAATTAGGAACAAGCAGTGACCCTCTAACTTAAACCATTCCCTTTTTATCCATAAACTTATCTACTAACCTCTTAAACGCCACCAAACTTGGCGCATCTACAACTGACGCAGGCAAGCCATTCCATACCCTTATCACCCTCTGACATCTGTCCTAAAACCACCACCCCTTAATTTAAAGCTATGTCCCCTCGTGCTAGCTTTCTCCATCCTAGGAAAAAGGCTATCACTGTCCACCCTATCTAAACCTCTAATCATCTTATATGTTTCGATAAGGTCCCTCTTAGCCGCCTCCTTTCTAACGAAAACAACCTCAAATCCCTCAGCCTCTCTTCATAAGACCTGCCCTCCATACCAGTCAACATCCTGGTAAACATCCTCTGTACCCTCTCCAATGCCTCCACATCTTTCTTATAACGCGGGGACCAGAACTGTACACAATACTCCAAGTGCGGCCGCACTAGAGTTTTGTACAGTTGCAACATGACGTTGCGGCTCCGAAATTCAATCCCCCTACCAAGAAAAGCTAAGACTCCATATGCCTTCTTAACAACCTTATCGACTTGATTGCCAACTTTCAGGGATCTATGCACACATACACCAAGATCCCTCTGTTCATCGACACTATTAAGAGTCCTACCATTAGCCCTATACTCTACACATTTGTTATTCCTGCCAAAGTGAATTACATCACACTTTTCCACATTAAACTCCATTTGCCACCTCTCGGCCCAGCTCTGCAACTTGTCCAAGTCTCTCTGCAAACTATAACACCCCTCTTCACTATCTACCACTCCACTGACTTTAGTGTCATCTGCAAATTTACTAATCCATCTTTCAATACCCTCATCCAGATCATTTATAAAAATTACAAACAGCAGGGCCCCAAAACAGATCCCTGAGGTACACCACTCGTAACCGAACTCCACGATGAATAACTTCCATCAACCACCACCCTCTGTCTTCTATCTGCTAGCCAATTCCTAATCCAATTAGCTAAATCACCCTCAATTCCATACGTCTGCATTTTCTGCAGAAGCTTCCATGGGCCACCTTATCGAATGCCTTACTAAAGTCCATATATACCACATCAACTGCCTTACCCCCATCCACCTCTTTGGTCACTTTTCAAAAAACTCAATAAGGTTAGTAAGGCACGACCTACCCTTCACAAAACCATGCTGACTATCCCCAATCAATTCATTTCTCTCTAAATAAGTATAAATCCTATCCCTAATAATTCTCTCTAATACTTTGCCCACAACAGAAGTAAGACTCATCGGCCTATAATTCCCCGGAAAGTCTCTCTTCCCTTTCTTGAACAATGGGACCACATTCGCTATCCTCCAGTCTTCCGGCACTATACCCGTAACCAATGATGACCTGAAGATCAGAGCCAGAGGCTCTGCAATCGCCTCTCTCACTTCCCAGAGAATCCTAGGGTAAATCCCGTTCGGCCCAGGGGACTTATCTAACTTCAAACCCTCAAGAATATCTAGCACATCCTCCTTATCTACTTCAATACTTCCCAGTTTGCAACCCTGTATCCCAGTGTTCTCCACAACTACATTTACATCTCCCTGCTTGAATACCGAAGAGAAATATTTGTTCAGTGTCTCTCCAATCTCTTCAGGCTCCACGCACAACTTCCCACTGCTGTCCATGACTGGCTCTAACCTTGCCCTAACCAATCTTCTATTCTTAACATATCTAAAGAAAGCTTTAGGATTCTCCTTGATCCTATCAGCCAAAGTCTTCTCGTGTCTCCTTTTAGCTCTCCTCAACTCACTCTTTAGCTCACTCCTGGCTAATCTATAGCTATCCATTGCACTAACTGAGCCTTCAAGCCTCATCCTGACATAAGCCTCCTTTTTCCTTTTAACCAGCGAATTAACTTTTTAGTACACCATGGTTCCCTTACTCGACCATTTCCTCCTTGCCTGACAGGAACATACTTATCAAGGACTCGCAGTAGCTGCTCCTTGAATAAGCTCCACATTTCAGATGTTCCCAGTCCCTGTAGTTTCCCAGTCCAACCTATGCACCCTAATTCCCTCCTTATGGCCTCATAATTACCCTTGCCCCAGCTATAACTACTGCCCCCAGCTTCATGCCTATCCCTATCCATCACTAAGGTGAACGTAACCGAATTGTGGTCACTATCACCAAAATGTGGTCACTATCACCAATTATGGTCTTTGTTAGAGCAGGAGCCATATTAAGCTGTGGTAGATTTGGAAAGCATGCTTTCTTTTATTTTGCATTGAACATTGACTGAGATATGGACAGTCCTTTATCCACAGTTTTGAATCTGGTGAGGGTTATGGACCTATAAAAACGTTCTATGACAACGTGTAAGAGACATCTGGATCAATACATGAATTAACAGTTTAGTGAAGGATATGCACCAGGTAGAGGCAAGAAAATAATAGATTAGAGAAGCATCTATGTAGGACAGACTTGGTCAAAAGGCCTGTTCCTGTGCTGTACTGTTCGTTATTCTTTGAACTTTCAGAGAAATTTTTCCAGTCAATGAAGATGAGTTCCAAGGTGACTAGGTAGGGAAAGTCCCAGAAATTGACAACATGATCCTGTCCCATGCTAGTTTTTTTACTGAAAGTGAACGGGGATTTCCCATAGTTTAGAAATTATAGAGGTTGTGAAGAAGCTAATTATTTGAACATTGAACACTAAATGGAAAGTTTCCCAGCAAGGTACCTATATCCAACCTTGATGTGGAGATGCCAACGTTGGACTGGGCTGGGCACAGAAAGAAGTCTCAACACCAAAAATTGAACAGGTTCATTGGGTGGCATGAGTTTTCAGAGTGAGTGAGTGAGTTTCATCAGGTGAGTGATGATATCCAACCTGTTAGCAACTCACAAAGGTCAACAAGGTAGAGCACAGCAAAAGATCTTCTTCAGTGAAACTGACTGGCATTGAAATCTTTGTATAGTTGCACTGGCCAGAATTTGACAAAACAATTAGGAGTTGGGATGGTAGATGGGGAGGTGAGTATTAAGTTGAATATCATATTAGCAGTGATCTTTTCTGCATTTATCTTCTCACCCCAACTGCAATTTTACCAACACAGGGAAGGCATCTGGTGTGTGTGTGAATCAGTTTATGTGTATTTTATCCATGGTGGAGGATACTCACTCCTGGTCACCATGTAAAACCTGGTGAGCCTCGGTGCCAGACTGGGTGTGTTTGTGTTTCCTTGATAGACAGCCTGTACCCAGTGGCAGCCAACCAAAGTATGACTTCCACTGTGAGAGGTCTGGCAACACCAATTTTAAATTCAACCGATTTATTTGATAGTAAATCTGCTAGCTTTCAGCGTTTGTGCCTTCATCAGGCGAATGAAGTGTTCTGGTCTCCAAAAGCACACATATCAGCACAGACAGTTTACAAATTGCTGATTAGAATGCTTTTGGAGACCAGAACATCTCATTCACCTGATGAAGGCACAAACACCGAAAGCTAGCAGATTTACTATCAAATAAATCGGTTGGATTTAAAACTGGTGTTGCCAGACTTCTTACTGACTTTATCCCAGTCCAACGCCGGCATCTCTACATCAGTTCCACTGTGAGACCAGCCATGATCTGATTGAATGACAGTGTACATTCAAAGGGCTGAATTTGCCTATTTATGCTCCTAATTCCTGTGTGTCAATGTTGCTCACCTTGCCTTCATCAAATGTGTTCCCAACCCAACTACGTCCAATTGGGCGAAACAGTAGCACAATGGTTAGCTCTGCTACCTTACGGGCCAGAGAACTGGGTTTAATTCCAGCCTTGGTTGACTGTCTGTGTGGAGTTTGCATGTTTTCTGCGTGTCTGTTTGGGCTTGTTCTGGCTTCCTCCCACAGTACAAAAATGACAATTCCTCTTATTCTATGACTATATGCTCTGTTCCTAAATTATCCCATGACTGGAAACATTTATCCTGTATAGCCCTTTAAGAATCTTATATGTTTCAATCATATGTAATATGTTTATTTCAAGTCATGTAAAATTCGTGATATATATACTACCCATTTTATATCCCACCTAATATCCCACTTTGAAATCAAACAAACTGAATGTCGATATGGGCATTGAATAGGTTATCTGTGTGATATCACCCAATGTGCAGTACTGATCAGGATGAATTTCTACTTTCACTCTGTAGTTCCTAAAAAAGAAATACCATTCAGCCATTCCTCAGCATGTCATCTAACAACTTCTTGTGTGCTCTCAAGAGCTTTTGTTTTCATCATCCCTATCACAACAATTTGCATTATTACAATGCAACCTTCTGAAGACGTCACTTCATTGATAGTAAAACTGGCATCAGTGATGCTCACCTTCATAGTGTTAATACTCTGGTCTCAGGGGTCATTGCCAGGTACACACCAAAAAACTTTCCTTAGATTTCCTGGGTATTTTCTCTAGTATTTTCACCAAAGATAAGTCATGGTCCATCTAGTTTGCACAGTATTGATGTACGTATATTTTCTCTGAATAGAATGAGGCAAATGGATGGTCACATGCCAATTCCCTTTTCGTCCTTTAGCTAAAAGAAAATCATGTCAGAGTCTGAGTATTGATTACATCACCAACACCAACAACCCTCCACCCCACCACACATCACCCAGGACAAGTTTCTGATTACAGACCCCTTGAGGTCACAAAAAGCTTATTCTCAATTGCTAAGGTTAAAGTTGTTTTGGTGCCTTATGGAGAAGCTTTATTTTTCAAACACAGAATTTTCATGTGCAGAAAAGTAACTATCAGTCCTGCTAACCACTGAAGCTACTCATTGTCCACCTACTTTTTTAAGTATTCACCACAGTAAAATATACAAAATAATTTAACCGTAGTTGTACTTCATAGAATCCCTACAGTGCAAAAGAGGCCATTTGGTCCATTGAGTTGGCACTGACTCTTTGATAGATCATCTTACTTAGGCTCTCCTCTCTAAACTATCCACCTAACTCCACATATTTCCCATGGCTAATCCATCTAACCTGCACATTTTTGGACTATGAGAGGAAATTGGAGTGCCTGGAGAAAATCCATGCAGACAAAGGTTGAATATACAAACTCCACACAGGCAGTCACTGGAATTAAACCCAAGTCCCTGGAGTTGAGAGGCAGCAGTGCTGACCACTAGGCCACCATGCCACCCGTTACACTTTACCACATCTTGTAGATAGTAAAATGCTGCATGGGCATTAATGTTTGGTGAATGATGCTGGTAAATTTTAGAGAAGGTAACACTTAAAATTATCCATTTGCTTTCTGTGTTACTTATTTGTGCAATGTAATGAGTCGACATTTTGAAACCAAAATTACTACCTGTCAAAAATATTGTATTGGATAAAATTGAAAATATTAAGGTATATTATTTATGCTAATATCTGTAATCCCGTCTGTCCAGTTTGCAAACTACATCAGCACTGGGTCTCAAATTCTGAGATTTTTACATGTTCCTGAGGTTTTGCAAATGGTGCAGATAGCATAAAAGGCTGATGGAAGTAAAAATTATCAAAATCATACGGTTAGAAACGCATTTACTGAAACAATTGACATGGCTCCTTCATTAATGCAATCACACGTTCTCATTAAAAATCAGCCCTGAAACATTAATTACTAATGTTTGCACACTAAAACCTATTATCATTGTTTTTGAGTTTACTTCCTGTTTTCATTTACAAGCTTATTCATTTCTGTTGTCGACCACAAAAAAAATCCATCCCATTTTGTATATTTAAATTTAATTAAATTTTCTCTATCATTCCCCTATCGCTAAATAAAAAATACCTTCTAGGTGTGAATTTTATGCCAACTTTTGGTCTGGAAAACCTCTTTTGAGTTTTTTTATATTTGTGTGTGATAAGCAATACTAAAAGCTCTAATGTGGTGATAGTCCAGTTATTCATGTACTTATGCAAAGTGTTGTGTTTGATCCTTACAGACTCACAAAAGGCAATAATCAGAATATGAATAATTATTCACAATAGAAGCATTTAAAAAAATCTCCAAACGTAAAGAGAATGTCACAAATTGATATGTTTCTGGGTCAATTAATGAATGGGGTATATTTGGAATATGAGGATCCTCTCTCAATGCTCTTTGCTTTTGTTCAGACCTATGCTAAGTTATCCATTCATCTGCCTACTAGTTATTCACATCAAGCCGTTTCGTGAATATGTTGTTGTGGCAGCTACTACCCATGTGAATAGGTTCTAGCTGGCCTGAAATGAGACAATGAGCTGCTGCCATGCCCTGTGGTGGTGCTATGACCCATCTGCTGTTTCTCTTTCCCCTTCCCCGCCCTTGGTTCAATGCACAGAAATATAGAGGCAGCCAGGCAGAAGGACATGGCGTTAAAACACTGAGGATATCTGCAGATAAAACCAAGTTAGCGTTAGGGGCTAAAACGTGTTATTTTAAAGCTTCCCAGGAGAAGCTCTTTGACCCTAATGGTAGATAAGGAGTAAACTGTGAGTGAAAACAGACACATGGCAAAAGCTGAAGAGCAGACTCCTAGATCATTTCCGTGGGATTAAAGGGGAGGTCAGGCAAATGGGAGGTTAACTTTCTAAACAGCTGTTTTAGGTCTACGCTGTGAAAGATATAATCTAGTTGAGCCAAGAGGTTGCCACACAGGATTTATGTTCATTATTGCATAATCGACACAACAGCATAAGAAACAAATGACAGTGAAAAGGCATTTTGTGTAAAATGTGAGCAGCTGCTTTAAATGCAATGCACTTTGTCTTCCGCGCAAGAACAAAGTTCAGCTGGAAGTGCTATTGATTTGCTTACATGATTTCTGCATGATTGTTTTCCCAGTAAATGCCACATTTCCTTATCCAGTTGTTGCTGGAATGAATACTAGTGTTCTTCTTTTGAAACGCCTTCTAATCTATCCATATGCTGGCAAATCTCAAAATCTAAGTGGGCTAATACCTCACAAAATAAACAGTGATGCAGCACTGCCAAGACTATGATTGATTGAGATGACGTCCCTTTATTGGCCTCCATGAAACTTTGCTGTGCAAAGCATAGCAATGTGAATCTGATTGTTAAACCATGGAGTATATTTAAGGCAGGCAAGTGTGGAGACTAGGGGATTTTCACAACAACTTCGTTGCAGGGTTAATGTAAGCCTATTTGTGTCAATAATAAATAAAGATATCTGGTCAACCAGGTCACCAATTCTACTTTTCCACATAAATTATGATTGAGTTCCATTTTAATTTCCTTCATTTGTTTGTTTGATTCTTTCTTTATTTCCCTCTTGTCAATCATTCACCTATAAGACCTGTTGCACGGTGTCAGGACCTCCTTCTATAGAGGATGGAAACTTTACAGGACCTTGAGTACTGAGGACACTAATTGTGTGGTAACCAGCCACAGGTTGTCTATGTTGCCTGTGGAAAGAAAAACCATATTAAACATGTGGATGGATGTGCATACACACATTGCAATGATTCAGGGAGGCAGCTGTCCACCACTTCCTCAAAGACAACTGGGGATGGGCAATAAATGCTGGCCTTATCTGCAATGCTCACACTCCAAGAATTTTTTTTTTAAATGAGTACATAGGTATACTTGTTATATTAGTGCAGTAGTATTGATTTCCAGACGCAATGCTGTTGATATGTCTCCAGGGATTTGAGATGTTTGCTATACATTGTCCATGTTCTGATGCACGCAGATGGGTGGGGACCATGGTTGCACTATAGGTCATGAACTTGTAGTTGGATTTGAGGTCTTGGTCTTTGAACACCCTGCTCCTCAGGTGTCTGAAGACTCCTAGCGCAGTGAAATCAATGTTGGATTTCATCATTGATCTCTGCTCACACTGACAGGAGGCTCCTAAGGTGTGGGAAATGATCAATGTCATCCAGGGACTCACCATGAATCTTGATGTTCAGGGAGGCAGCTCTGTGTGGCAGAAGCAGGTTGGTAGAAAATCTTTGTTTTCAAGATGTTTAGTCTGAGGCCTATTTCCTCAAACGCCTCAGCGAATGCGTTCTTAATGATTTGTAGCTCAGCCTCTGAGGGACGCATGCACAGGCATCATCTGCATTCTGCAGCTGGATGACAGAGGTTGGAGTGGTCTTGGTTCTGGCCTGGAAACGTCAGAAGTTGAATTGCTTCCACTAGCCCTGTAGGTTAGTTCCACTTCACTAATAAACTAGAAGCCCAGACAAATACTCCCGTTGCCTAGATGAGTGTAGCTTCAACTTTTAGTCTTAACCACCCTCAAATGTGGCAAAGGAAACCATTCAATTACATCAAACTACTCAAAGGATAATTGCATCAATGACTCCAACTTTTTAAGTGCACCTAAGGATTGGTATGAATGCCAGCTTTGCAGCGATGCCGATATCCTAAGAATGAATAAAAATAATAGCAATTAAAAGCAGAATGGAATTGGGTCAAGAGAGTTATATATTTAAGAAGAAATCAGTATATTAGTAGTTTATGCACATATTCAGATTTCATGTTGCCTGGAATCTGGTGATTATAGTTAATAGATAGAGAGATTGTATTAATGAGACCAGTTAATCTTAACTTGCTGAAACAGTTCATTTTGCAGCCAAACATACCATAACAAGCGCAAAACAAAATGTCCCCAGGTACACCAACATTTTGAATGTATACATGTAGTAAGTGCTATTTTCAGTTGATTTGAGTTGATCTATATTTTTTTTAATGAAACAAGTGCCCCAATCTTCAGAGAAGTGGCTATCACTATCACATTACTGCTCCTCTCCAAGTTTTCTGCGCCATTTGAGGACTCTCATTTCTGGCCTGGATATCCAATTTAGGCTGCATTAGGAATGCGGAGTATAGACTCAATCAAACTGCTTCCTCACGGTGCTGGATCATTGAAAGAGGACAAAACATGACCTCTTTTTTACAGCTCTTGCTGTCATATTCTGTTACATGTTCAGTAACACACTGAAAAGTTGGCACAGTTAAACAACTTTTCAATGTAATAGTGTAGGGGTGTCTGAGTGACTGTGTGACTAAATGGCTGAATGTGTAGGTGGGCAAGGGTGATAGATTGAGTGAGTAAGTGGGTAAGAGAGATAGCATGGGTGAGATAAGGGTGTACAATGGCAGTGGCTGAAGTAAGTGGGTAAAAGGCAGGTAGGTGAAGCAACTCAGTAAAAAGATAAGGTAGCAATTGTGTAGAGTTTTAGGGCGGTAGGGTGGCGATTGGTTGTATGGCAGGTGTACAGGGTGATATGTGGGGTGGATAGCAGGTGGCACCTGGTTAGGGTACCAGCCATCTGTGTAGATAATAAGTAATGGGGTTGGGTCAGGTCAAATCATAATGAGTCAGTGGGATCAGGGGGGAAGTCAGGAGGTAGGTAGATTAGTCATGATAACATTGACCTTTATGTCCAAATCTATTGGTTAGCTAGATTAGCCATGGTAAATGTATGGAGGTATCGAGGTAGGGCAGAAGGTAGTGGGGAAAGAACCGGTTAAAATGCTCTTTCGCAGAGTTGGTGCAGACTCGATGGGCCAAATAGCCTTCTTCTGCATTGTGGGGATTCTATGGTTCTATAGTGTGGGGAGGAATGGAGCGTGAGTGAGTGTAGGAGAGAAGTCAATGGTCGTGTGAACGACTGGAGGATTAGTTGTATCGTTATCCTGGACTAGGATTTTTCTGTCTAACGTTTCTAGTAACTATCCAGATAAATAAAATGGAACTGTCCAAAATCTCCGTCTCTAATTTTGAGTTGGAGACTTTTTTGAAGGATCCTGGGGAACACAGGATTGGCTATTGGAAGTTCAGATTTCCCAGGCAATTCCCATGGAGTCAGACCATTGAATCTTCTGAAGGATGCTGACAGACATCTTTGGGGAGATCAGAAGATCTGGGCTAATGTAAATCTTCTTCTCTTGACTTGCAAATCAGTATATATAAATCAGTAACATAGAGCTTTATATATTGACAGTGCAACAACTGTGACATTTGTTAAACATACATTTCCAAGCTTTTGTACAAATGCTGAAGAAAATTTGAGTATTCCAAAAATTGTTGAAATCCTTTCTTGAGTGAGTAGCAACTGCATCTTTACATGGGCATTTTAAGTGCTATCAAATTAACTTAGTTTATTAAAACACTTCAAGTTGGGGAACATTAACAAACTTACATTCTGCTTGAAGAAGGATATGATGTGATTTTATTGACTTATAATATACTTGCACCTGTTTCCTTTATTGGGACAAGGAGAACATTTATTGCGGAATTTTTTTCTTATTTGCTACCTATACCAATTACATAAATGCTGAAAAACATTTCTACAATTTTGCTACAAATAGCAAGCACAGAAGTTAATCTCCCACAAGAGTCAACCACCTCTAGCAGCTCGCGCAGTTGATCTAACTCAAGCATGTGATATTTTGCAACATTTCTATTTTAAATAGAAACAAGAATGCAATTGTTTATTTTTATTATCAGACTTAATGTGGTACAAACTGTTTGATTACGTAAAAGCTATTCTATTAGTGGCATGAAATTGCTCTTTTAAATTCAAGCAAAGATCATAGTGATAAGATTTGTCAGTATTTATTTATTCCCTTTCCTTTTTTTGAAGTTTCTCTGAGTCATAAACTGTCCCTTGACAGAGAGTGTGACAGCTCATGTTGTCTCTGGCCATTGCAAATGGTGGACATCTGGAATAAAACCACAGAATCCTGGAACTATACAAGACCCATCTGGCATTTTCTCACACAACCATAGCAGATGAGATATTTGTTCATTCACCTCTCCCCACAACGATCTGAAAGGCATTCCTTTTGTGTCAAATAGCAACGTATATTTATTTCATCTTATCTAGTCCACTGTATTCACTGAGCACAGTGCTGTCTCTACGATATTGGAGAGACCAATTGCAAATTGGATCATCGCTTTGTTGAATATTTCAGCTGTGCCTGCAGATATGATCCTTACCTCCCATGTAGCTTCCACTCTTACTCTCACCTCCCACTTTTACCTCTCTGACATGAACTTCAGGAAATGCATGGCAACCTTCCATTGCGCACTCTACAACTTGCAGTTCTTAACCTGATAGGATCCCAGGAGAATATCACACCTGCTCAGAGGAAAGAAGGAAATTATTTCTGCAGAGCTCAGTATTCTAAAGTAGTGTAGTTGAACAAAGTTGGGGCAATCGAAGAAGATAAGTATTTTTATGCATAGTTGTTTTTCAAAATTTGGTCAAAAATGTGTAATATTTTTATTCAATGATGAGCCAGCATTCAATGTCCATCCCTAATTGCCCTTGAGAAGGTGATGATGAGCTTCCTTCTTGAACTGCTGCAGGTGCACACACAGTGCTGTGAGGGAGAGAGTCCCAGGATTTTGACTCAGCAACAGTGAAGGAGTGGTAATAATCTTCCAAGTCAGGATGTTGAATGTCTTGGAGGGAAGCCTCTGTTTGATGGTGTTCCCGTGTACTTGCAGTCTTTGTCCTTCTGGATGGTTATGGTCGCGGGCTTGGAAGCTGCTATCTAAGGAGCCTTGATGAGTTACTGCAGTGCATCTTGTAGATGGGGCACACTGCTGCCACTGTGTATCAGTGATGGAGGCAATGAATCTTTGCAGATGGGGTGCAAATCAAATGGGCTGCTTTGTCCTGAATGGTGTAAAGCTTCTTGTTGCTGAATCTGCATTCATCCAGGCAAGATGAAAGTAGTTCATTACACTCGTGACATGTGTTTTATAGGTTGTGGACAGGCTTTGGAGTGTCAGGATGTGAGTTACTCACTGCACGATTCCTAACCTCTGACCTGCTTTGTAACCTCAGTATTTATATGGCTAGTCCAGCTTTGTTTCTGGTTAATGGTAATCCTCAAGATGTTGATAGTGGGAGACTCAGTAGTGATAATTCCTTTGACTGTCAAGGGATGATGGTTAGATCCTCTCCTGTTGGAGATGGTCATTGCCTGACAACTTTCTCATGCAAATGTTATCTGCCTCCTGCCAGCCCAAACCTGGATATTGTCCAAATCCTTTTGCATTTGGACGTGGACTGTTACAGTATCTGAGCAATTGCAAATGGTGCTGAACATTGTGTAGTCATCAGGGAACATCCCCACTCCTGACCTTATGATGGAAAGAAAGTCATTGATGAAGCAGCAGAAGACAGTTCGGCCCATAATATCACCTTGAGGAATTCCTGCAGTGGTGTCCTGGAAATCAGATGATTTACATCTATCAATCAGAACCATCTTTTTGCAAAGCATGACTCTAATCTGCAGAGGGTCTTCTCCCTGATTTCCATTGATTCCAGTTTTGCTAGGGCTCCTTTGCTGCAATTTTTGGCCTAGATGTCAAGGATAGTCATTCTCACATCAGCCCTGGAGTGATGAACCCAAGTTTGAACCAAAAATTATAATGAGGTCAGGAGCTGAGCTCCAACCCTTAGTGGAACCTAAACTGAACATCAGTGAGCAGGTTATTGCTGACAAAGTGCCAGATTACTGATGCTTAAGAATAAAGTGATAGGTCGATAATTGATCGGGTTGCGTTTGTCCTGTTTCTTGTGCACAGGACATATCTATTTTCTATATGGTTGGATACATGACACATGACAGTGTGGTTACTATGACAGCTTGGCTACTAGCGCATCAAGTTCTGGAACACCTCTTCAGTAATATCATCAGAATATTATCTGTGCCCACAGCTTTGCACTATCCGGTCCCTTCATTCATTTCTTGATATCACATGGCTAAGTCTCATTTCTGTGATGCGGGGCCCCGTGGAAGAGACTAAGGTGGATCACCCATTCAGCATTTCCAGCTGACGATAGTTGTAAGTCCTTCAGCCTTATCTTCAGCACCATCGATGTGCTGGGCTCCTCCATCAATGAGAATGGGGATACTTGTGGAGCCTCCTCCTCCAGTGAGTTGTTTAATTGTCCCCCACCGTTCATGGCTGGATGTGACAAGGCTCATCCGGAGAGACAGCATGGCGCAGTGGTTAACATTGTTATCTCACATCCCTAGTGACCTGCGTTGAATTCCAGCCTTAGGTCACTGTCTGTCAGGAGTTTGCATTATCTCCTCATGTCTGCGTGGGTTTCCTCTGGGTGCTCCGGTTTCCTCCCACAAAGCAAAGATATGCAGGTTAGTAGATTGGCCATGCTAAATTTACCCTAGTGTCAGAGAGATTAGCAGGGAAAGTATGTGGGGTTACGGGAATGGGACCTGGATGGGATTGTGGTAGGCACAGGCTGGGTGGGCCAAATGAATCCCTTCTACACTGTAGGGATTCTATGACTATAGAGCGTAGGTCTGATTTCTTGGTTGTGGAATCACTTAGCTGTCTAACTAATGCTGTTTGACACACACAAGTAGTTCTGTGCTGTAGCTTCACCAGACTGACACCTGAGTTTTAGATATGCCCAGCATTGTCCTGACATGCCCTCCTGAACTCTACATTAAACCAAAATTATTCTTCTAACTTGGTGGTATTGGTGGAATGGGACATATGCTGAGCCAAGAAGTTACAGATTGTGGTTAAGTAAAATTTTGCTGCTGATGGCTCACAGCACTTCATGATGCTCAGTCTTGAGGTGGTGATCTGTTTGAATTTTGCCCCATTTATCACATATATAGTGCCACATAACACGATGCCACATAACAACTTCAATGTGAAGTTGGGACTTTGTATCCACAAGGACTATGCAGTGATCACTCCTACTGATACTACCATCTGCAGGTTACTGAGGACAAGATCAAGGACGTCTTTCCTTCTTATGGTTTACCTCCCCACATGTCACAGTCTCACACTAGCAGTTATGTCCTTTAGAACTTGATTGTCTCTAACTATTGTGCTGCTATTGAGCTTCTCTTGGCGATGGACATTGAAGCCGCAACCCAGAATACATTCTGTACCCTTGCCACCCTCAGTGCTTTCTTCAAGTGGTGTTCAATATTGATTCATCAGCTGAGGATGGGTGGGGGCAGTGTTTGAATTTATGTGGTATTGAGTGGGAGATTTCCTTGCTGGGGTTTGACTTTATGTAATATTGAGTGGGAGATTTCCTTGCTGGGGTTTGACTTTATGTAATATTGAATGGGAGATTTCCTTGCTCATTTTGACCTGATGCCACAAGACTTCTTGTGGTGCAGAATTGATGTTGAAGACTTCCAGGGCAACTCCCTTCCTGATTGTATGCTACGGTGCCACCACTATGGTCAGTCTGTCCTCACAGTAACAGTACTTCTTATTGTGCTTATCCCAGTCCAAGGCCGACATCTCCGCATCAGCCTGCCCTCCTCCTGGAACAGGACATACCCAGGAATGTTGATGGCGGTATCTGGGACATTGTAAGATGTGATTCTGTCAGTATGATTACGTCAGGCTGTTTTTGACTAGACTGTGAGACAAATCTCCCAATTTCAGCATAAGACCCTAGATATTAGTAAGTAGGACTTTGCAAGGTGGACAGGGCTGGGTTGCTCTTGTCATTGTAGTTTGACACAATGGAATGACTTGCTAGGTCATTTCAGAGTCAACAACATTGCTGTGAGTCCAGAGTCCAAGTCAGCCAGACCAGGTAAGGATGATAGATTTGCTTTGCTAAAGGACATTAGTGAACCAGATGGGTTTACAAGAATTAATATATTTTCATGGTGATTGTTAAACTTTTAATTCCAGATTTATTTTTAGAAATTGGAACCTGGCTTCCCAGAGCATTATCCTGAATCTCTCTATTAATGTTTGTTTATTAGTGTCATAGGTAGACGTATATTAACACTGCAATGAAGTTACTGTGAAAATCCCCTAGTCGTCACACTCTGGCTCCTGTTTAGGTACATTGAGGGAGAATTTAGTACGGCCAATGCATCTAACCAGAACAGTTTTCACACTGTGGGAGGAAACCAGAACACCCAGAGAAAACCCATGCAGATACAGGGAGAACGCGCAGACTCTGCACAGACAGTGACCCCAAGCCAGGAATCGAATCCAGGTCCTTGGTGTTGTGATACAGCAATGCTAACCACTGTGCTACACTGCTGCCTAGTAACAATACTGCAATACCACTGCCTCCCCTTAAATCAATCAATTATTTTATGATCAATTTATCACCTTCAGAGAATTTAAAATTTAAATCTCTCCTTCTCCATACCTTTGCAACACTGAAGGTTTTTTTTTTGCAGATTTGAGAAGATTTTGCTGAGAGGGGAAAGGGGGCAGAGTGTTTCAGATGGAGATAAGAAGGAGTTTCTTCTTTCAGAGGAACGTACCCCTTTGGGATTTTCTGTACTTGAGGGCAGGTCATATATTCAATGACCCAAGAGGCTGAATATATTCGAGGCTGAGTTAGAGAGGTGTCTCATTCACAAGGAAGTTGAGGATTACAGAGATATGAAAGGAAGTATAGAACAAAGAAAATTACAGCACAGTAACAGGCCCTTCGGCCCTCCAAGCCTGCACCAGAAGTATAGTTAAGGTTGCACTCAAAGCAGCTATGATCTTTCTGAATGGTGGAGCAGGCTTGAAGGATTAAGTGGCTGTCTCCTGTTAAATCTTACATTCTTATGTACCCCTTGCATTGAGAATTGCATTGATAAGCAACAGTGCAACAGATAAATTCAGATTACTTTCCTTCAATACATCTTGTTTTCCTATTGAATGGTTCCCTATTTTTCTATTTTCTAAAGCCTGTCAAAATATTTGCTTTGTAAGTTCCAGTAACTATTTCTATTACTTTAGTTGACTGATGTTATTAACAATGCAAAACCCCGATGCTGCTATAGTATGGGGACTGTTTTAATTGCCAGAAATATTACTGCCTATATCTGAGTGGCGCTCCATCATAAATTTTACATGCGATTGAAAAGACTCTTTAAGTTTCAAAACTTTTCCATTGGTTGCTCATTGCTCAAACACTGCACTGCAGGCAAAAATCATTTTTAGCTCTATAAAAGATTTGGTTTTCATTTTCACTCACAAAAATTGGAATGAGAAACCTGTTCCTGCTGATGCTCAACCCATCTCCATTTTGACACTGAACTCCAATTAGACACCCATAAAAGAAAGCTCAACTTGCAGTTGAGTACAACGCCATATTTGAGAGCGAGGCACAGTGGCACAATGGTTAGCACTGCTGCTCACAGGTTCGATTCCTAGCTTGGATCACTGACTGGGCTGAGCCTGCACATTCTTACTGTGTCTGCATGGGTTTCCTCTGGATGCTCCGGTTTCCTCCCACAGTCTGAAAGACCTGCTGATTAGATGTATTGGCCATGCTAAATTCTCCCTCAGTGCATCTGGACAGGCACCAGACTGGAGACTTTTTACAGTAACTTCATTGCAGTGTTAATGTAAGCCTACTTATGCCATTAATACATACACTTTAATCTGATTCAATCTGAGACAGTGGCCTGGAGGGGAATGATATCACTGGTGAGAGTGCACAGTTTGTGGCAGCTAGATGCTGAGGGTAACTTTTATGGCCCTTCAAGTATTTAGTCTTAGGAAATAAAGCTCATTTCATGTTGGGCAAGGATGAATGAAGCATGTGCTTGCAAAGCAAAACAAGAAGTACTTTCAAAGAAGCCTTATACAAGAGATACAGGAAGCAGACAACTAGGAAATCACCTTCCCAGGAGAAATAAAAAAAAATAAAAGCCAAACTACAGCAAAAACATTGAACTGAATGGAGATCATACAGATTAGCACCTTCCAAATTCACAACCACTTTCATCTAGAAGGACAAGGGCAGCAGATACATGCGAATACTTTCACTTGCAAATTCCCCTCCAAACCACTCACCATGGGACTTATAAATATATTGCCGTTCCTTCACAGTCACTGGATGAAAATCCTGGAATTCTCTCCCTAATGGCATTGTGGACGGCAATGATTCAAGAAGGCAGCTCACCACCACCTTCTCAAGAGCAACTAGAAATCAGCAATAAATACTGGCCAGCCAGCGACACCCATGTCCCACAAATCAATAAAATAAAAATTCAGGTCTGGGCCCATAAGTTGCAAGTCATGTTGGCACCACACAATTGCCGGATAATGACATTTCCAACAAGAGAGAATCTAACCATCACCCCGTGACATTCAATAGCATTATAATCACTGAATCCCCCACTATCGACATCTTGGGTTACCATTGGCCAGTTACTGAACTGGACTAGCCATGTAAATATTATGATCAGAGGCTAGGAATGCTGTGGCGAGAAACTTACCTCCTGACTCCCCAAATCATGTTCACCATTTACAAGGCACAAGTCAGGAGGAGTGATGGAATATTCATCATTCACCTGGATGAGTGCAGCTCCAACAACACTTAAGAAGCTAGACACCATCCAGAACAAAGCAATGTGTACTAAGTACAAGATGCACTGCAGGAACTCAGCAAGTATCTTCATAGAGCACCTTCCAACCCACAATCACTACCATCTAGGAGGACAAGGACATGGGGACACCAGCATCTGGAGACTCCCTCTAAGTCACTCACCATCCTCATTTGCAAATGTATCATTTTTCCTTTACTGTCATTGGGTCACAATCCTGAAACTTCTTCCCTAACTGCACTGTGACTGTACGCACACCACATAGACTACAGCAGTTCAAGAAAGCAGCTCACCAGCACTTTCTCAAGGGGTAACCAAGAAGGTAAATGAGGGCAGTGCAGTTGATGTTGTCTACATGGACTTTAGCAAGGCTTTTGACAAGATACCGCATTATAGTTGTTGCATAAGATGAAATCTCATAGGATCCAAGGTGAGGTAGCTAAATGGATACAAAGTTCTCTTGGTCACAGAAGACAGAGGGTGGTTGTAGAGGTTGTTTTTTAAACTGGAAACCTATGACCAGTGGTGTGCCTCATGGATCAGTGCTAAGTTCACTGTTATTGATCATTTATATTAATGATTTGGATGAGAAGTTTGCAGATGACACCAAGATTGCTGGCACAGTGGATAGTGAAGAAGGTTATCTTGGATTGCAACAGGATCTTGATCAATTGAGCCAGTGGGCTGACAAATGACGGAATGAGCTTAATTTAGATAAATGCAAGGTGATGCATTTTGTTAGATTGAATCAGACAGGATTCATTTAGTTAATAGTGGGCATTGGGGAAAGTTACAGGGCAAAGAGATCTAGGGGTATATTAATTTTTTTTTTTTTTATTAAGCAACACAGCACGGGAAACAGGCCCTTCGGCCCAACGAGCCCGCGCCACCGTAATACCAAATACATTATCCTATTTTAATATTCCTATATAATAATATATATATTAATCCTAATTTGGAAAATTTTCACCATAGGGACAATTTGTTACCCAATCAGCCTAAGAGCGAATTTTTGGGTTGTGGGAGGAAACCGGAGTGCCCGGAGAAAACCCACGCAACCACGGGGAGAACGCGCAAACTCCCGCAGACACCGGCCCAATTCCAAGTGTCTGCACAGCCACATCGATAGTCTCTGAGCTGTCATGGTGCCCTTCAGGTGGTCCACATAAAGCACTCATATACGACATGAGGTACCAGGCAACCCATGAATCAACATCCAAGAGCTGTACCCGCACCACCTGCCGAATGCGTGCTCAAATTATGGACCGAATTACCTGTGGAAAAAAGCCGTAGTTAAACAGTCCTAATATATCCCTCTATCTGCATACCGCTCATGTGGCTGTCCAAGAGACCCTTAAACAGCCCCAGCGTGCCTGCTCCCACCACCTTACTCGGCAGTGCATTCCACACCCCCACTACCCTTTGTGTGAAAAACTGCCCTCTAATATTCGTCCTATACATAGCCCCCCTCACCCTATGGCCATGACCTCTCGTCCTATCCATTTCTAAAGGTGGAAAAAGTTTACCTCCATTTACTCTATCTATACCCCTTATAATCTTATACACCTCTATGAGATCCCCTCTAAGCCGACGTCTTTCAAGGGAAAACAACCCCAGTCTATCTAATCGTTCCTCATAAGACAGTCCTTCCATACCAGGCAGCATCCTGGTAAACCTCCTCTGCACTCTCTCCAAGGACTCCACATCCTTCCGATAGTACGGAGACCAGAACTGGGCGCAGTATTCCAAGTGAGGCCTAACCAAAGTTGTATACAACTGCAACATCAAACTCCTACTCTTATATTCTATACCCTTTTCTATGAAAGCTAACATACTATACGCCTTCTTTGTCACCTTCTCCACCTGTGAGGACACCTTCAGAGACTTGTGAACCTGCACCCCCAAGTCTCTCTGCGTCTCTATGCTCCTTATAGTTTTACCTTTTATCCTATAATTCTCTTCTACATTTTTCCGGCCAAAATGCATCACCTCGCATTTTTCCGGATTAAATTCCATTTGCATGTTCATGTTCATAGTTCCTTGAAAGTGAAGTCAAAGGTGGACAGAGTGGTGAAGAAGATATTCAGCATTCTTTGTTCCATTGGTCAGAACATTGAATATAGGAGTTGGGACGTCTTATTGAAATTGTACAAGACATTGGTAAGACCATATTTGGAATACTTTGTGCAATTCTGGTCACTCGATTATAGAAAGGATATTATTAAACTGGAAAGAGTGCAGAAAAGATTTACCAGGATGCTACCGGAATTTGATGGATTGAGTTATAAGGAGAGGCTGGATAAACTGGGACTTTTTTCTTTGGAGTGTAGGAGATTGAGGGATGATCTTATTGAAGTCTAAAAAAAATGGAGGGCATAGGTCAGCTAGAGAATCAATATCTTTTCCCAAAGATAGGGGAGCCTAAAACTAGAGGGCATAGGTTTAAGGTGAGGGAGAGATACAGAAGTGACCAGAAGGGCAATTTTTTCACGCAGAGGGTGGTGAGTGTCTGGAACAAGCAACCAGAGGTCTTTTAAAAAGCATTTAGATAGTTACATTGGTATGACAGGTATAGAGGGATATTGGCCAAATGCGGGCAATTGGGACTAGCTTAGGGGTTTAAAAAAAAGGGTGGCATGGACAAGTTTCCATGCTGTAAACCTCCATGACTCTATGCCTAATTAGGGATGGACAATAAATGCTGGTCCAGCAATGCTCACCTCCCATGAATGAATGAATAAACTTACTCTGCAACCTTCATCAATCCAACTGCAAGCCAACATGGTAACCCTCTGAATGCCAGATCTGCTTGTGAGAGTGTGAGTTGAGACTGAGGTTATCTTTCCCTAGTGGACTTTCCCTAGTGAGATAAATTATCCTTTCCCTGCATTGGATGGTGGTCATTCTCTGAGGAAGTCTGGCAGTGACTGCCCTGGCAATCTGCTCCCACGATGGCATGTTGTGATTGGTGGATGTCCTTCAGTCGTCATGGGAAAAGGAATGTCCCAGCAAAATCTAGAAGCGCTCTAGCACCTTGTTGCTGAATTTGAGGGAAGTAGATTTCTCATCTTTTAGGGCCATCAATCATAGAATCCCTACAGTGCAGAAGGATGCCATTTGGCCCACTGAGCCTTTGCCAACAACAATCTCACTCATGTTCTATTCCCATAATCTCATTGATTTTGCCCGCTAATCCTCTGACACTAAGGGGCAATTTAGTATGGTCAGTCAACCTAACCCACACATCTCTGGATGAAAGGAAGAAACTGGAGCACCTGTTCTTCACGTAGACACAGGAAGAACATGCAACTTCCACATGGACAGTCACCCAAAGTCAGAATTGAACCTGAGTTCCTGATGCTGTGAGGCAGAAGTGCTAATTACTGTACCACCGTATTGCCTCACCATGATCAGTCGCATGATTCAGAGAGTGAATGATATCTGTGAGTGCAGTTTAAATATGGGGTAGGATTCTCCAAAAAAAAAATTCTAAGCGTTAAATTTGTGTAAAAATGGGAGTAAACCCATTTGTTTTTTCCCTCAGGACTTTCAAAATGAATTTCCCATATCTGTGCCTCACAGAGGGCCCTACATGAATGCCATTTAAAATCAGTGTGCTGGGCCTATTCCCGCTAGAGAGGCCAGCATCATAGTGCTGAGTGCACCACTGCACATGCACCTAACCATCAGCGCAGAGATTAGCTAGCATGCTCAGTAACCCTGCACTGCTGGCCTCCCGATCACTGGCCAGCCCCCTGACCTAGCATTGCTGACTGTGTGACCCCCTCCCACTCTGGAATCACATGTAGGCCAGCCAATTTCCTTTCCTAAAGGGCATTAGTGAACCAGATGGATTTTTCTGACAATGGTTTCGTGATCACCATTACATTTTTAATTTGAAATCTTCATTTAATTCAAACTTCATTATTTGTCATAGCAGGATTTGAACCCAGGTCCCCAGAGCATTACCTTGCTAGTCTAGTGACTATACCATTTTGCCATTGCCTCCCCTTGTGATAGCAGATTAAAAGAACAGGTATTTCCAAAACAGAAAATATTGTTTCAGATGTTTCATATGGCTGTAATTTCTGATTATCCCTGAGTAACAACCACGGAATTAGAATGGAAAGAAGAGCACAATTTCTTCAAGTTGTCAGCTTGGAGTGGTGCCACATTCCAAGCAAGAAAGGTGTTTAATATAAAATTTAAAGCTTTGCCAAAGCAGTCAGTTAATGCATTTTTTTTAGAGGAGAAGACAATATTTCTTTCAAAAAAACCTGCGGCACTTGACTGACAGATTTTCTGTTAGTTCCACAGACAGAGACATAAGCCTCAGCTGAATCATTCCCTCATAAGCGTTATGTGAAACTTTTGGAAAAAGATAAAGTGAGAGTGTGGGAGAGAACTCTGTTTTGTTTCATGTTGTGGCATCTTTGAAATGCAGTCCATATGCAGTTCACACGAGGCATGAGTGAATAGTTTCACTTCAAAATCAAAGTTGTGCTCTTTCTAATTTCAACAGAGGATGGGAATGGAGTGAAAGATCAAAAAGGAATGCATCAAAGGACTTGGCCATTAAAGTCAAATCTGAACAGTTTGCTCATCCTTAGATCTGAAGTTTAATATCAGAATCATCTCTGTAATGAGCACAAGGAATCGGAGACTGTGGAGAATGTTAAGATTTCTCACTTTAAGCACAATGAAAAGTTTGGAAAGGTTAATAATTCAGTGTAAAGAAAATCCGTGGAGGGATATGGAAGGAGAGAAAGAAATTCCACTGCAGTAATTTAATTTATCTGATAACTTGATGGGGGATTGCAATTTGAAACTGCCAGAGTAATTATAGAGCTTGGAGTAATATTAGAATTTGGAATACTCAAGTATGATACCAGCACTTGAACAAATGTGGTGGTATCCGACTATATTCTCTCACAGGAGTTTCCCAAGTGGTTAGTGCCTGTAGCAGCCTGTATAATTATACACAGAAGAGAGAAATCCAGCTGCAGGAGTTTGACGGACAATTTTGAACAAGGGTTGATGGTCTGGATGCAGATCACAAATAGGGAATGAGCCAGATGGCAAATCCAAACATTAGAAGTGCTCTAACAAGAGATATGTTCTCCTTGAATTGCTACCAGACTAATGACACCTGTATTTCCTGGAAACCTCATTGTCACCATTTCCCCATGGGTTTGCTTTTCCTACATTATTTTGACTTCTGATATGTATATTAAACTGTTGTAACCCTCAATCCCAAGTGTTCTATTAAATGACATTGGAATGCAAACAAGAAAATAAGTCCCAAAGTGTTACATTGTTATGGCTTTGTCAGGAGTTTGTTAGGAATAAGGAATGTATTTATTGATAAAGAAAAACTTCATTGCCCCCTCTCCCCCGATAATCAGCCCCTTCCTCCCTGCCTCCCCAATCATTAATCCACTCCTGTCTCCTGATGGTCAGAGCCGGCAGTCTCCTACCCCCTCCTTCCTCCCTCCTTCCCCCCCTCAACCACCAGCCCAATGCTGGTATCCCCAGCCTCTTCCATTCCTGGCAATCACAACATACAAATGAATACTCCATTCTTCCCCGTGAAATTCCCACTGGGACCCATCCCTTGGCATAGGTTAGTACTACCAGTCAACATGATTAGGTGGCCTGGGAATTGTGCCAAGGGATAGTGCCATGGCCAGGTAGTGGCCTGGAAATTTCCCTTTTCTCTGAGGGATATACCTATCTTTTTGGAACCGCAGAGAAACTCTCACTTCAGGTTCATATCTAGGTGAACCTGTAGTAATCCGTGCCAATGTGACGTTACGTCGGTGCGGTGTCAATATATGGCGGGGAGGGTGTCAATATCTGGTGAAGGGGCAGTGTTAATTATATTAAAATTTATTGAAAAGCACATGAAGTAGGTCTACACTTGATATAGGAATGAATCTGATGATGTCACCAGTGAGGGGTGGGCAAAATCTAAAATCACGGTCTTGCTGGTGTGTTCTGTGACTTTCAGATCTTGAGCCCCTGTTGGCACCCACGCGGATTCCAAGTGTGGTCTCAAAGTCATCCCCTACATGTACAATGTGAGATATGTGAATCATACAGTGCAGAAAAGGCCATTTGGCTTATCAAGTCTGCACTGACATGGAAGAAGCACCTGAGTTCCCATCTAATCCCATTTATCGACACTTGACCCATAGCCTTGAATGTTATGATGCACCAAGTGTTCAATCCACGAATATGCCACAGAAATAATAATTTTCTTTTCAGCTTTGAAGTAAATATTCTTGTCCACAATGCAACGCAAGTCTTGTTTCACTTTGTAAAACTAGATATAAAATATGAACAAAACACGGAACTAAATTTCATTGTACGTTCATATTAGCAAGGTTGCATTCCCTCAGATAACCTCAAAATAGATCGTATTGTCCACAAAAGATAGGCACAAAAACAAATATTTGGACAGGCAATTTTGAAGTCAGAATCAACTGAATTTATTGATCCTGGACCCATAATCCAAGAACTATTTCAGATGTGAAAGAACAATATCTTCTTTGATTGGTGTTATTAGGAAGGGCTTTAGATGAATTTAAAGGGGGTTGGGAAACTAAACACAGATTTAGAGGGCTAGAACATCCAAACACGTGCAGTAGCTTCCTCTGTAGGCTGGCTGGCAAATTAAGCCCAGCCCACTGTCTGCATCAGCTGGAAATGATCTAGACCATTTTTTCAGTGACTAAGTGCATAAAATTTGGTGAGAAAATTCACTCAAAAAACAGATCAGGAACTTTCCCATTTTCAAGCTGGCTGGACACTTTCTTGCAAAATTTTGCCCATAATTTAGGAGTAGGGGTAGGCCACTCAGTCCCTCAAGGATGCTGCATCATTCAATAATATGAGGCCTGATCTGCTTATAACATCAATCCCACATTCCTGCCTACTCCCAATAACTTTTCCCTCCCATGTTAATCAAGAATCTATCTAGCTTTGTCTTTAAGTATCCAAAAACTGTTTCTACTTTTTGCCCTTTGTGGAAGAGAGTACGGTGGTATAATGGTTAGCACTGCCGCATCACAGATTCAGGGATTCAGATTCGATTCCAGCCTTGGATATCTGTCTGTGTGGAGTTTGCACGTTCTCCCTGTATTTGCACTGGTTCCCTCCAGGTCCTTCAGTCTCCTCCCCCAGTCTAAGATATTTAGGATAGCTTGATTGGCCATGCTAAATTTCCCCTAAGTCTCCCAAAAGGTGTAGGTTAGGGGAATTAGTGAGGTAAATATGTGGGGTTGGTGCAGATTCGATGGCCAAATGGCCTCCTTCTGTGCTGCAGGGATTCCTTGATTTTTCAATGACATTTCCGAAGGAGAAGCAAAATAGAAGGCAGAAAAAAAGCAAGTAAAAATGGGAAGCAGAACAAGCAAAAACCAGAAAGTAGAAAACAAGAGAGCTTGGCAGTGCTTAATGATATACACATCAACGAAAGGAATCTTATCACTAAAGCAGGTGAACTGAGGGTGTGGGTAGGCACTTCGACGTATATATTTATTGCTGAAATTTGGCTCAAAAAATGGTAGAAATGATAATTTGACATTCCTGCTCAGAGATTTACAGATGAGTTGGAAAGGAAATAAAAAAAGGTTGATGGGGTTGCACTACTGATTAAATAGGCAAGATGATGTGCCAGAGGAATCATCAACAGAAGCCAGACATAAATTGAACTGAAGTGTAAAAAAGAAGCAGTCACACTGCTGGGAAGATAAGGCTGTATTCTCAGCTCCTTATGCAATTCCTTCTACACTTATGATTGCTTTTCCTTTTTCAAATTTGCTGATGACACCATTGTAGTCATTGTTTGATCTCAAACAATGACAAGATGGAGTACAGGAAAGAGATAGAGAATTGGTGCAATGACATAATCTCTCCCTCAGTATCAGTAAAATGAAGTCAGCAACTCTGGCAACACAGTGGTACAGTGGTTAGCACTGCTGCCTCACAACGACAGGGACCCGGGTTCAATTCCAGCCTCAGATCACTGCCTGTGTGGAGTTTACATATTCTCCTCATGTCTGCATGGGTTTCCTCAGGGTGCTCCTGTTTCCTTCCACAGTTCAAAATGTGCAGGTTAGATGGATTGGCTATACTAAATTGCCCCTTAGTGTCAGGGGGATTAACAGGGTAAATACGTTAAGTTACAGGGCTGGGCCATGGATGGGATTCTTGTTGATGTAATGTTAATGGGTTGAATGGCCTTGGCCTCCTATGAACTATAGGAATTCTTTGATTCTATGAAAGTTTGCAGAGGGTCAAACTAGAGAAGCAGGTCCAGTGAGGGTTGTAATTCTCAGCTACAAGGCTTTAGAGAAGGAAATATGCCATTCTAATCTCGTCTGACTTACTCCAGGGCCACAGCAATATGGTTGACTCTCAACTGCCCTCTAAGGACAACTAAGGATGAACAATAAATGCTGGCCAGCCAGAGTTGCCTATGACCCATGAATGAATAAAATAAAAACAAAGGCATGGGTGAGACATTTAGCAGCAGGCAAGTAAAGATAGAGTCTGGTGAAGTTATGAATCTGAAAATAGGCAATCTTAGGTGTGAATTTCTGATGGGGCAAGGTTTAAAGGAGATGTATGAGGCAAGTTTTTTACATAGAGGGTGGTGGGTGCCTGGAATTCGCTGCTAGGGTATGTAGTAGAAGCAGATACTATAATGATTTTTAAGAGGCATCTTGACAAATACATGAATAGGATGGGAATGGAGGGATATGGTTGCCAGAAGAATAGGGAGTTTTAATTCAGTCGGGCAGCATAGTTGGTGCAGGCGTGGAGGGCTGAAGGACCTTTTCCTGTGCTGTAATTTTCTTTGTTCTTTGACTTTAGGAAGCTTGGTGAAGGACATGTCCCAGTCTACATTAATGGAGATGATGCAGAAATGGTTGAGAGCTTTAGTTTCTAGGTGTCCAGATCACTAAAGACCTGTCCAAGTCCCTTCACACTGCACTGTAGTTAAGAAAGCCCACTAATGCCTGTACTTTCTCTGAAGGCTAAGGAAATTCAGCATGTTGCCTACAACTCTCATCACTTTTTACAGATGCACCATAAAAAAACGTCCTTTCTCAATGTATCACAGCTTGGTATGGCTCCTGCTCTGGCCAAGACTGTATCCCAATAATAACAATAACGGCAATAATAAGTCATATCAAATCAAATTATATATAGACCCCAAACAGTCAGTCAGGCAGAGATAGAAAAACAAATATATAAGTATATTTTTAGGAAGTTTTTAAAAAATGCATTTATAGTGGGGGATTATGAGTATCATAATATTTACTGAGAAACAATCTATGTAAAAGATATAGGAACTGCAGATTTATTAATTACATCCATTTGTTAGCCAGCGTACAGCAAGCACAAGAGAAAATGTCTGAGCTTAGTTTGGGGGATGAAGTTCGATAGGTGAAAAGGGCATCACTTGGAGAACATTTGGGGCAGAACGGTCATGGGCTGAAATCTGAGATGTTAAAGCTTATTTATTAGTCACAGGTAAACTTTACATTAGCACTACAATGAAGTTACTGTGAAAATCCCTGGATCAAGTTCAGATCAATGTATCTAATCAGCACATCTCTCAGACTGTGGGAGGAAACTGGAACACCGGAGGAAACCCACACAGACATGGGGAGAATGTGTAAACTCCACACAGACAGTGACCCAAACCGTAAATCAAAGCTGGGTCCCTGGCACTGTGAGGCACTGTGCCACTGTGCCACCTCACACTGGAGTGGAAACACAGGTGGGCATGGGATGAAAGTATCTGTGCTGGCCAAGCTGCTGATTTCCTGTTGAGGTTCCCAACACCAGTGATCTTTATGCCGATTGGAGAAGGGTGACTCTGAGAATCAAGTCATGTTGATTAAGGTGTCAAAGTGCTCATGGGTGGGGGTCAAAGGGGAGGGGATGCAAGGGCTGCACATGGCATCTGGAGCAGATGTGCAAGAAGGCAACAGTACATCAGGGATCTGGTTACAACTACCCCAACAAATGAGAAAGGCTTCAAGAAAGGCATTGGGTATGGAGATGTAACAGGGATAGTAGTTAGGGAGCACATGAGGGTTAGCACCTTCCTAGCATCGTGAGAAAAATAGTTAGCAAAATCTTCCAAATATATTTGTGTTTCCACCTGAGCATAAGGAGGATAGCAGCTGTCAGTGAAAGCACAGCTCTCAGATTTTGGCTGCAAAAAGAAATTACCAAAGCAAAATAAGGATGTGAAGAAAAAAGCTGGCAGATAAAAACAAGGAAAACCCAAAGATATTTTCTAAACACACAAAGCGAAAAGGGTAATATCTCAAAACTTGGAGAGACCAAAAGGAAAACTCTAGTGAGGCAGCTAAAGGTGAAGATATGGCTCTCTTCTCTTGGCCCATCCGTAGCAGTTATAGAGATAATATTCTGCTTGGCTCTCTCCTTAGGAGAGAGTCTGCCACTATCTTGGTGTAGTGACATGTGGCTGATTGGGAGACATTGCATATTTCTCCAATGGTCCTTGGAATGTGTATGAAGCGCAGAAACTTAAGCCACAGTGAACACCAATACAACCGCAACTCACCCTCTCTGCCATCATGGCACAAAGATATGTCGCAGTCTCTCAGGAAAGGACGCTGCTGAAACTTCCTTTTCAATAGACTCAGGCCACTGGGTGCCTTTCTTTCCACACAACTGACTGCAGCCTTAGGCTATTTCCCCTTTAGGGGGCTGCCCCTGCAGGTTGAAATAAGGTTTCTGTTGTCCCCACCTCTCAGCTCTCCTCCTCGCTGGAAGAATCTCCAGAATGAATTTGGTTTCGTGAAGGGTAGGTCATGCCTTACTAACCTCATTGAGTTTTTTGAGAAAGTGACCAGAGAGGTGGATGGGGGTAAGGCGGTTGATGTAGTATATATGGACTTTAGTAAGGCTTTTGATAAGGTGGCCCATGGAAGACTTCTACAGAAAATGCAGATGTGTGGAATAGAGGGTGATTTAGCTAATTGGATTAGAAATTGGCTGGCAGATAGAAGACAGAGGGTGGTGGTTGATGGGAGATATTCATCGTGGAGTTCGGTGACGAGTGGTGTGCCTCAGGGGTCTGTTTTGGGGCCCCTGCTGTTTGTAATTTTTATAAATGATCTGGATGAGGGTATTGAGGGATGGATCAGTAAATTTGCAGATGATACTAAAGTTGGTGGTGTGGTAGATAGTGAAGAGGGGGGTTTTAGTTTACAGAGTGACTTGGACAAGTTGCAGAGCTGGGCCGAGAGGTGGCAAATGGAGTTTAATGTGGAAAAGTGTGAGGTAATGCACTTTGGCAGGAACAATAAATGTGTAGAGTATAGGGCTAATGGTAGGGCTCTTAATAGTGTTGAGGAACAGAAGGATCTTGGTGTATGTGTCAATAGATCCCTGAAAGTAGGCAGTCAAGTGGATAAAGTTGTTAAGAAGGCATATGGAGTCTTAGCTTTTATTGTAGGGGGATTGAATTTAGGAGCCGCAGCATCATGTTGCAACTGTACAAAACTCTAGTGCGGCCGCACTTGGAGTATTGTGTGCAGTTCTGGTCGCCACATTATAAGAAAGATGTGGAGGCATTGGAGAGGGTACAGAGGAGGTTTACCAGGATGTTGCCTGGTATGGAGGGCAGGTCCTATGAAGAGAGGTTGAAGGATTTGAGGTTGTTTTCGTTAGAAAGGAGGCGGCTAAGGGGGGATCTTATTGAAACATATAAGATGATTAGAGGTTTGGATAGGGTGGACAGTGATAGCCTTTTTCCTAGGATGGAAAAAGCTAGCACGAGGGGACACAACTTTAAATTAAGGGGTATGAGTTATAGGACGGATATCAGAGGTAGGTTCTTTACTCAAAGAGTGATTAGGGAGTGGAATGCCCTGCCTGCAGCTGTTGTAGATGCGCCAAGTTTGGTGGCGTTTAAGAGGTTAGTTGATAAGTATATGGATGAGAAGGGAATGGTTTAGTTAGGAGGGGCATTGCTTTTTATTTTGGTCGGCACAACATCGAAGGCCGAAGGGCCTGTTCTGTGCTGTATTGTTCTATGTTCTATGTTCTATGAATGTTACTCATGCCACCTGGACACTGCCAGTTTAATAGAGACATCCTTCCAGTAGGTGCGACAACACTTCGTAACCCCACAAACCGCTCAGGCCTCATTCCAATGAACCTAGCCAGGAATACAACCTCCTCAGTGGGACCTTGACCACAAAACATTGGCCGCTTAATTCCTTTCAAGGAAAGAATGTGAGGACCAAGGTGGTGTTGCATTACTGTCTAGAGCAAGACCACACCCCATTGCTATCCTTTAAAAACTGCCGAGATTCCGAAAGCTGTATCATGTGTGCCGATACTCAGAGGCACTCAAAACATTGGGTTCAGTCTGCCCCTTATGCATCTGAGTTGCTTCTTCATTGCTTCTTTTCAAGACGTGAGTGGAATCCCCACACATCTTCCCATAAGCTGCTTCAAGAGTTGTGTCTCAGCGTGACAATGTTGGGACCCTGACCTTATGACAAGCCATGAAATTTTACAATCTTGCCCGCCCACCCTTCCTCCATTGCTGTCTGTTTCTACACCATAAAATCCATTCCGTGCACTTGCGAATGAGAGGGATACAGAATGATTTCACATTAGCATGAAAGAGGATGCATGAGTAAAAGACTTTGGAATGAAAATGGGGCAGCCTGAGAGCCAAGCGGCAGTCTGCCTTACGTTACACATAGAGTTTCGGCTTGGGGATGATTCATAATCACATTGTTTTGTGCTACTGCTGTTGATCAGTTTCACCCCGGGTCCTATTAGTGAGGGATCATTTTGACTTTGGTCAATGGTGCAAACCAGCTGACAAAGAACTGGTGACCTGTTTTACATCCATCTGAACTTTCAGAGATCACAGACAGACTGGAGATGAAATTGGATGCAGAGAACTGATACAGTTTAATTGGAAAAAAAGGAAGTGGCAATATAAACCAAAGGCTACCATTTTTAGATGTATGTAGGAAGAGAGAGTGACTGGTGGGATAGAGGTGTGTGTAAATCTGTAAGTGGCAGGACAAGTTGAAAAGGCTGCTAAAAACAAAATACATGGGATCATAGATTTTGTTAATAGTGTCACTGATAACGGAAGCAAGAAAATTATTCTGAAATTTAGAAGTAAACTGGCAGGAGGAACCATAAGTAAAAGTAAAGTTTATTTATTAGTCATAAGTAGGCTTACACTAACACTACAACTAAGTTACTTGACTAACAAAACAAACACAAACAATGTTTTCGATCTCCTATATTCTTTCCTTTGTAACCCTGAGATCATCCAAAACTCTGCACGCTAATGTATGTGGAGTTCTATTTACTCATAACTTCCATGCTTGCTGACCTGCATTGGCTCCTGGTTACACAACATCCCTTCGTCACCACACCCTATTTCCTGTTCAGGTCAGGCTTTGGGAGGAAACCCACAGACACAGGGAAGAATGTGCAGACTCCACATAGACATTGACCCAAGCCAGGAATTGAACTTGGGTCTCTGGCACTGTGAGGCAGCAGTGCCAACCACTGTGCCACCAAGCTGCCCACAAAATTCTGCCCATGGAATTAAGTAAAAGGTGAAACAATTTGAGATGCATGAAAGAAAGTGCACAGTGAATTATTGTGATTTGGAACATATTGCCTGAAAGGACAGTGAGGACAGATTCTAAAACGATTTTGATAAATACTGGAACAGAAAGAAATTGAAGGTCTATAGAAATGAAGAGGGGAATGGGACTAATTGAACAAGCACAGACACAGTGGGCCAAATGGTCTTCTTCTGTGCTATTTCTTTCTATTATTCTTTAACTTTGATCCAAGCTAATGATAGTGCGGATGGAATTTTGACCTTATAAACAGAACATGTCTAGTGAAAGATATGATTCAGAGTTCTTGTTTTAATTAGCTGCACCAAGAAGAAACAAAATAAGAACCATTTTTTTCTTGTCTGTTCCAGCTGAAAATGCTTAAGCAACATCTGTTTTTGATTTTCAATCTGGTTTACAGCCTGGAATTGTTATGTGCACATCTGCATTCTTGGACTTACTTATTTTAACACACATTTTCCCATAAAACTAAAAATGGCACTTCACACAAAAAAGATTTTCACTTGATTATGTTTCTTATGAAGACTTTAGGCATCGACAAATAAGTCACAGTGCACAATGTCTCTGGAACCATTTTCCATATGTTCACATGGCTTTCATACATTATAACAGAGAAAGCAACCAGACTAGCAAAAGCAAACTTAGTCAGCATTAAGTACCCCTTAGTTTGTTTATGTTTGGGAATTTGATTTGTTGCCCCAGATGTGAAGCTGATGCAAGCCATATATGTAAGAAAGGTTTGTGTAAACATTCAACAGTTATGGACATAACTACATTTCAATTAACTTCAATGTAAAATAAACATATTTTTCAATCTGATTCTTAAAATGTAGCCAGCTATTAACAAGAGCTTCTAACTATATAGAATCATAGACTCCCTACAGTACAGAAAGAAGCCATTTGACCCATCGAGTCTGCATCGAAAACAATTCCACGCAGGCCTTATCTCTGTAACCCCATGTAGTTACCTTGGAAATAACCCTGACACTAATGGGCAATTTAGCATTGCCACTCTACCTAACCTACACATCTTTGGCATGTGAGAGGAAATAGAAACAGGGAGAATGTGCAAACTCCACACAGATAGTTACCCAACACCAGAATTGAATCCATATCTCCGTAAGGCAGCAGTGCTAATTACTGTGCCAGCCTCATCACTAAGATTGTCTATCCTCACCTTGGTAACATCATCTTACATCACAGTTGCCGCAGTTCATCTATTGCTGAAGCCTTTATCCTCCTCTTATCTCTAGGATAAACTTGACCAACGAAACAAGCACAAACAATATGATTGATCTCCTACATTTTTCCCTCTGTAAACCTGAGATAATCCAAAACCTTGCTGTCTACATGCTAACATAGATGGAATCCTATTCACTCATAACCTCCATAATCGCTGATCTGCACTGGCTCATGGTTCCAATGGGATTATATGGGATCCAATGGGATTGGGGGTTATAGGTAGGTCTATGGCTGGGTGGGTTTTGATGTGTTTGGCACAACTTGTGGGCCGAAGGGCCTGTTTGTGCTGTAGTGTTCTATGTTCTATGTTAAACAAATCTCAGTTTTAAAATTCACATCCTTTTTTCAACCCCCTCCAAGGACTCACTCCTCTCTATCTAACTCTTCCCAGCACGCACTGAGATATAGGAAATCTTCTAACTCAGTGCAAACTTGATTTTAACTGCCACAATTCATAGTTTTTGCCTTCAGTTATTAGGATCTGCAATTCTAAAATATCCTCTCTGCATCAGTTAGCCCTGCTCCCTCTCTGTCCTTCTTTAAGATGTTCTTTAAAATCTCTCTTTTTGACCATAATTTTGGTCTCCAAGCTTAAGATCTCCTTATGTGGCTCAGTGTCAATTTTGCTTTATCACATTTGTGTGAAGCATTGGGACATCTTATTTCATTAAAAATGCCATGTAAATATAAATTGTTATTATAATGTAGTTAACCAACAAAGTGTTAGACATTTGTCTCATTCTGCAGGTGCTCAAAACGAAATGCTCAAGGAGTGATAGAAATTGTTTCTCAACCCACATGTACACACTGGGTGTGAGCTATGGATGTCAGGCATTCCTTCATAGGCAGCTTGGCTGATGAAAAAAAAATTCAGGATTTTGTGCCTTGCCAGCAGCAGTATACAATTATGTCCCAGGATGTTGGCTTTAGGCTTTATGGACCAGTAGTTGGATTGCGTTCTAGAGCAGAATCGATGGTAACATTGGATTTGTTGTAATGTGACCAATGGTAACAAGCTGTAGGGGTTAGATGACCCAATAAACTATGTAACTAATGACAGAATGATATGATGATCAGCTAACCAGCTGACTCAGTATAAGTAAGAACCTGAGCTTTGACAAAGGGTGATCTGGATTTGAAACATCAGCTCTTTTCTCTCCTTAATGAGCTTTGACAAAGGGTCATTTGGACTCAAAACATCAGTTCTTTTCTCTTCTTATAGATGCTGCCAGACCTGCTGAGATTTTCCAGCCTTTTCTTTTTTGGTTTCAGATTCCAGCATCTGCAGTAATTTGCTTTTATTTATGTAAATAAGAACTTGTTAGAAATAGTTAGTTTGCTTGGAATGGTCCAGGGTGAGGCGTCAAGTTTGGAGCAATGAAGTTTCTTTATTAAGCATTTTCTTTGATTCATAACTGGAGTAAGTTGTATTATATTTTTATTGTCTACATTGGAAGAGTTCCTTCCAGATCACCATTAAATATAGTACAGTACAGTACCGATCAGTGATGTAAGAAGGCACCTGATTTAGAGCTTAGGTCAGCAGTGTAGAGCTAGGTAGCAACATGTATGGACATGCCATGGAGTCCTATCCATAGCTGAGTTCTCTGCTGTAAATATGTACATAGTTCAGTCATGTTAATAAAGACTTTTACGTCAATTCTGTAAGACATCTTAGTGGTGTCTAAGCATTGCACTCCACAGGTAGTGACAATCCAACAAAACACTACCCCTCTTCCTGACTCCAAAGAAAGGGGTATTTGACAAATATTTAGGCAGGAGTTTCTGGCAGATTGCACTGTTTAATCTAACTTGAAAAAATCGACGAAATAAACCAAAATAATTGTGGAATGTTAAAAGCAAATGGTGTCCAGCACAATCTTGTTTCTGCAACCTTTTGTGCTACTTTAAAAAAAAACTGCACTGTGAGCAGTCATGACCCCGAATCAAAATAATCCCCATTGCGAGTTTACAGTCATTACATCTGTTTGTGGGCAGTCAGAGCATTCTTGAAATTATGTTTGTATTTAAGTGCAGGAAAGTAATAGGAATCTGCCAGAAACTTTCAAAAAATTTACGATGGACTGATTGCTGTCAACGTAATTAGTGAAGTAACTTCCTGTTATATAAACTCGGTCTACTTGAGGTGAATTATACACGGGTTAAAGATGCTTATTTTTTTTGATGCACACAATTTTCAGCTCTGTTAGAAAAGCTATGCTATGTTCCCATTCTTACGTACATCAGGGAATATTTAATAACATCATTATTTAAATTGAATTCTAAAATGTTGTCCATTTCCGCTGATTCATGGCAGATTTTACACTCAGAGATATGCAGATGAATTTGCACTGAAACATGAGGGAAGAAAAATGCTTCTTAAGACTAGCACAATTTTGAGTGCAACTGTGCCGAGATTGCTGACTGCTAATGCTTTAAATTTACCTTTACGTGGCAGCTGCAGGGAGTGTTGAAGAACATTGAGTGGGGTGGGTCCAATACCTGACCTTTTCATCACCAACAAAACTTACACATATTTATGTGGAATTAGATAGAAAGTACTACAGTGAAACAGGTCATTGAGCCCAATAGTATTTATGTTCCACAGGAATCTTCTCCCATTCTGTCTGCCACATATCACGCTTTCGGCAGGTCTTACTGTTCCAATTTCTCCCATGAACTTGTTCCTTTTTGATGGACTGCATCAACTTCCTGTGGTAGTGAATTCTATAATTTAACACTCGCTGAGCAAAGAAGTATCTCCTTATTTCTATTTTGGGCTTATTGGCAACTATCTTACATTATGACTGTTAGTTTTAAATTCTCTCACAGGTGTAAACATTGAGCAGGATTATCCATCCCACCCATTACAGGAGTCATCGCGGGCAGGGTGGAAGATTTAAGGCCTGGCAAAAGATCAGTTGACTTTGAGCAAGAATTTCCAGTCCCCTGGTGGCCAGGACAGGAAAATTCCTTTTCCTCCATATCTACCCTACCCATTCAAATCCATAAATGAATTCAAAGATCTTTACAGATTATATGTACGTCTTTTTTTTTAATGAAAGAAATATCTTTAATCTGCACATTCTTAACATAAAGCTGTATTCTTTATAAATCTCTTTTGCATGTTCTTCAGTGTTTTTACAGTACAAAAGCCAGAACTCTGCGTTAAGTTTAGCCTGACAAATATTCTGTACAAGGTTTAAGATATTATTATCGCTATTTATTAATGTCACAAGTAGGCCTTAGTGAACACTGCAATGAAGTTACTGTGAAAATCCCCTGGTTGCCAAGCTCTGGTGCCTGTTTGGGTACACTGAGAGAGAATTTAGCATGGCCATTGCAACTAGCCAGCACATCTTTCCAGCCGTGGGAAGAAACAGGAGCACCTGGAGGAAACACATGCAGACATGGGGAGAACATGCAGATTCCGTGCAGTAACCAAAGCCAGGAATTGAACTTGAGTCCCTGGTGTTAACCATTGTGCCATTGTGTTTTCACTACTTTTGAATTCTGTGTTCCTGAAAATAAATCCTGGTGCTTTGTATGCATTTTTAATGGTCACTCAACAGGCAGTGCTGCCTCCAACATGTCTAAGGATCCCAAAGCTTGTTTTAGGTGTGCAGCAGCAGACTGGGTACAGGCCATCCAACAGCTAAATTGGTACGCTTTGCAACATTTTACTTCCAAACAATACAGGCAGAGAATTCAAATTTCCACCTCTAAGTATGCAAGTTGTCCAGCATTTAGAAAGCAACCAAATATGTATCCTATGATGATATCTGACCCACAGTATATTGCTTTCAAAATGTAAGCTTTTCTTTAATACAGCATTGGATTCATTTTCAAAAGATGGATGTTGTAAATTCAGGTATTTCCAACATCTGGATTCTATCCTTTAACAATTACCTAAATGCCAACATTGTTTTAAATGCCCTTATTCAGGCAATAAAGTCATTTGCTAAAGTAAACCAGTCCTCAGTTAAAATCCTCTGTTCATTTTGACTTTGCTGATTTCTAAAGCCTATATATTGAATGTATTTCATGTGTAAATAACTGTAAAGATCAACTATAATTAGTGGTTACTTAATTAACCTAATAATGGTAACAATTTATATTTGTGCAATATCTTTGATGTAAAAACATTCTACAATGCTCCACAAATGGAAATGCATAGAAATGTATAGATTACGTTAGAGAAGGAGAGGCCTATGAGGAAATCTGAACATTACTGAAAAAACCTTGAATGGAAAATAAAGAGATGCATTTGTTTAGGAAGGAATAACTGACAGCCAGACCAAAGTGTCATGAATAAAACAAACAAAAGGTCAGAGTTTGGGGATTAAAGAGTCTGAGGAAGAGTAATGTAAGAATTGAGGATGGAGACAATGGAAGGGTTAAGAACTGTGTTTTCAGTCTTGTAAATTAAAGTTGGAGAAGACTGTGGCTCACCTATGACTGATGACAAAGGTGAACAAGAGAACACAAGGATTGGAAGCGTGAGTAGGCCATTCAGCATCAATGAGCTTGCTCTGCCATTCAATAAAATCATAGCTGATCTGATTATGGCCTCAGCTCTATCTTCCTGTCTCCCCACCCTTGTCTCCATTGATGATCAAAAATCTATCCAACTCAGCCTTGAACACAATCAATGACCATGTCTTCACAGCTGTCTGGAGAAGAGAGAAAAAAAAGTCTCCTTGTCTGAGTCAAAATGGAATAGCCCCTAATTTTTAAACTATGTCCTACAATTCTAGTCTCTTCACAAGGGGAAATAGCCTCTCAGCCAAGTACCCTCAGGATCTCATATGTTTCAGTAAGATCACCCATCATTCTCCTGAACTCCAGAAGGTGAACCTTGCCTCATAGGACAGTGCTTCCCAAGAATCAGTGAGTGAGCCTTCCCTGAACTGCTTCAAATGCAATTACTATATTTCTTAAAGAAGGAACCCACAACTGCACAGAACACTCCAACACCTGGAACAAATATCACAACTTCCCAATTTTTGTACCCAGTTCCTCTTCCAATAAATGCCGGCATATAATCTGCCTTCCCAATCGCTTGCTGTAATTACATACCATATTTTTGTGGTAGATGTACCAGGACACTCAGAGTCCACTGTATCACAGAGCTCTGTTACCTCTCTCTTTCTATTCATATATGTTTTTCTATTCTCTCTAGCAATGTGGACTAGTTCACATTTCCCACTTTATAATCCATCTACCATTTAAAAAAAATAATTTAACCTATCTAAATCTCTCTGTATACTCTTTGGCCAGAATTTTACTACTCCACCTGCCATGGGAATCAGAATGGATGAGGGGCGGACAATAGGAAGGTCCACTGACTTCAGACAGGATTTTATGGTTTTGGAATGAGCAAGGCTGTAAAATCCCGTCCTCTATGTCCTGAAACAGAAGTTTCCCCTTCTCATCGTTTGACATAAGAACCCCTCACTAATCATTCACATCCTGGGAGAAGATTTGCAGGGAGTCAATGTTGAACCAAGGAGCCCATTCTTGATCTGGGACCCTTCATTTGCTCTTCTTTCATTATTCATTGCAGATGGCACTGGTTGAATTAAAGGTTAGCCTTTCCTTGAACTCTTCTTATTTAGAAAGACCTTCGTTGACAGACGTGGGATGACAAGTAACACTATGGAGCAATTCATGAACTTCTTAAGACAATACTTTTGATGCCGAGGTGGCTTGGGTGTTGGTTTATGTGATATGCAACCGGAGGGGGTTTGGTATTGTGTTCTGCATCCTCTCCAACCTTGCAAATCCCAGCCAATATATCCTGGAGGCTACTCTGGGAGGGGGAGTAGGAAGAAGAGGAAGCAGGGACAAGATCACATGTATGACATACAGTTGGATTGAGAAAGAGAGATCACATTGTGAGGCTCTGGTTTGGTCAAAGGAGTTTGTCCACCCCTTCCTAAATCTACATTCTGTAAATAAATCCATATCAGACTCCCTATCACAAAGTTCCCTTGCCAATGTCATTCATTAAAGCAACAAATGTTTTCATTCAACCATTTAATCCAATAATATATACAAAAATACCCAATAACTAATTCCCCATATGTATCCTTGAGGTGCCAGTTTTGTCAAGGTCCTTGTCTGGCATGCTGATGATCACTGGGAAACAATGAAGATGGTGCACCCAGGAGAACTCTGGGCCTTGAAGGCTCCAACTTCCTCAACATTGATGGCAGCAGTTTGGCTGGCTAACTGAGGGTCAACAGAAAGTACACTGGCAGAGTGGCAGTAGTGTCAGCACAAATGCTGTAATCTTGGGAAAGGCACTGCGATTCCTACAGAGTGGGACCTCAGTAATCTACCTCACTTACTGGAGCACAGATTGCTGGACTGCTGTGAGATGCCCTTTGAGCACTGAGCAGCAGCCTGAGTCAAGATGCCAGGAGCTCATGACCTTCCATTGACCTAATCCATTCTGGCACTAAGACACTAGGAGGTCTTCAGTGGAAGCTGAGAGAGTGGTCAGAAGATGCTGCATCATGGGTCAGTTTGACAGTGCTGCTATGAAGATGTACACAACTTATACACCAGAAAGAATGTTCTGTGTAATGTTCTCCACCATGTTGGAGACAGCGCCACAGAAAGCATTCTTTCTGGTTGTATCACAGCTTGGTATGGCTCCTGGTCTGCCCATGATTGTAAGAAATTACAAAATGTCGTGAATGTAGCTCAATCCTTGACATGAATCAGCCTCTCATTCATTGACTCTGTCTAAACTTCCCACTACCTTGGAAAAGCAACCGGCATAATCAATGATCCTACACACCCCAGACATTCTCTCTTTCACATTTTTTCATCGGGAGAAAGATAAAAAAATCTGAGGTCATTTACCAACCAACACAAGGACAGCTGCAGTCATCAGACTTTTGAATGGACTTACCTCACACTAAGTTGTTTTTTCTCTACGCTCTAGATATGACTATAACACTACATTCTGCACTCTCTCCTTCCTTCTCTATGAACAGTATGCTTTGCCTGTATAGCATGCAATGAATAATTCTTTTCACTGTATGTTAATATATGTGACAATAATAAATCAAATAAAATCAAATTAAAGATTCCTCCAATATTTCTTGTCAGTGACTGGAGGCCGTCTGTTAGGCCTGCCAATGACAACATTATTATCAGTATAAATTCCATTGATGGTGCCTTCTCTTCACTTTGAGTGTGCTGTTCTTTTTCTTCCTCACGTCTCTTTGGAGGCTGAGCATCCATTAGTTCATGATGTTATTAAAGCACAAAAACAGAATGGGAGGATCATTGTCAGCTGCCATTGTTTCAAACATGACACCTACTCAGGATTGTACGTTCCTGCTGTTCCTCAGCCTCATTATTAAGATGTTGGGACCCACAAGCATGATGCAACTAGGTGGATAGGTTGTTGCCATTCTGAATCATTGGCAGCAAGTTCCTCCCAGACATTATGGTCAATGCGGCCATGCTTCAAGAAGAGCTTCAGCATGTCTGTGAAACATTTTCTTGTCCTCCTCATCAACGTTGGACATTTTAGATTTGAGAGAACAAGGCCTGATTGAGGTGGAGACGATGGCATGTGAAGTTCTAAGTATATTGGTCTCTCCTTCAACGTTAATAGGATGTGGGCTATATGGCTGATCAGAGTTGATACAAGATTCATTTTTAGGCAACATTCACACAGTCTGAGTTTCATGGATGCAAAATTGATGAGATTGAGTTTGCAAGTCCAGTGTACAGTGGTCAATGACACTGCAGTCTTTCATGAACTATAAATCATATCTATAGAGATCAGTTCAGTTTTGACATGAAGATAACTCAGGTTAAAACAATTTCCATCTAGACTAGACTTGTTGACAATATAGCTCATAAAACCCTTTTATGGACTCCCAGAGCCACTATTCAAAATGCTGGCAAGACACATGAGTGCAAATCAAGATTTTGTAAGGAGCGATTCCTCCAATTAGGGGCCATTCCTTTTCTTTGCTTGCTGCTGATACTTTCACTTGTGCAGTGGGTTGGTATAGTGGCAATGTCACTAACTAGGAATCCAGAGAGCTAGGATAATGTTGTGGAGACAGATTTGAATCCCATGATGCCAGATGGAATTCAATCTGTAAAAGTTTGGAACCAAAAGTCTAATAATGATGATTAAACTATTGTCGATTGTCATAAAAAAAACATCTGGTTCACTAATGACCCTTTAGGGAAGAAAATTTGCTGACTTTATTTTAACCAGGAGACCCAGAACAATGAGATTGACTCTTAAATGCCCTCTGAATTGGCCAGCAAGCTACACAGCTGCATCAAAGTCAATACTGAATGAAACCAAATGGACCACCCAGCATCGACCTAGACACCAGAAACAACAATGTAAACTCAGCCCTGTCAACCCTGTCGACTTTGTCAAGGGCCAAAAACTTGGAAAAGTGTCTGACAGGCTAATCAAGCAACAGCCTGATATAATCATATGCATGGAGTCATACTTTGCAGACAATATCCCAGACATCACACCCTTAGATATGTTCTGTCTCATCAACAGGACAGATCCAGCAAAGATCTTCACCATTGACTCTGGACCCATAGATTTTCACAACATCAGGTCAAACATGGGCAAAGGAACCTCTTGCTGATAACCATGTATCTTCCCCCCTCAGTTGATGAATCAGCACTCTTCCATGTTGAATACTATTTGGAGAAAGCACTGAGGGTGTCAAGGGTCTATTGGTGGGGGGAAGGACGGTTGGGGTTTAATGTCTATTACCAAGAGCGGCTAGGTAAATGGCAGATTCTTAAAGGATATCATTGCTAGACTGATCTGTGGCAGATGGTGAGGGAACCAACAAGAGGGAAAGACATACTTGATCAACATGCCTGCTGCCGATGCATCTGTCCATGAAAATATCAGTTGGAATGAACACTGCAGAGTACTTGTGGAGACAAAGTCTCATCTTCACATTGAGAATACCTTTCAACCCATTGTGTGGTACTACCACAATGCTAAATGGGATTGGATTTGAACAGATCTAGCAACTCAAGACTGGGAAGACTGGGTAACTCTGAGATATTGTGACATTCAATGGCAGATCCTCTATTCTACTATTGCCACCAAGCCAGGGAATCAACCCTGGATTAATGTAGAGTTGAGGGGAGCATGCTAAGAACAGCCCCTAGGTATGTTCTGTGTAGCTGTGAAAAAAAGGTGTCAACCTGATGAAGTTACAACATAGCAACAGCATGCCAAACTGCATTTGCAGCAAGTAATAGACAAAAATAAGTGATTCCATAGCCAACGGATCAGATCTAAACTCTGCAGACTTGTCACCTGCAGCCATGAATGGTGACGAACAATTAAACAACTGGCTCGAGTAGGAGACTCCACATATATTCCCATCCTCAATGAAGGTGGAGCCCAACACATCAGTGCAAAAAACAAGGCGAGATTTGCAACAACCTTCAGCCAGAATTAGATGATCCATCGCGGCTTCCTCCAGATGCCCCAGAATCACAGATATCCGTCAATTCAATTCACTCCACATGATATTAAGAAACGGCTGAAGGCACTGGATACTGCAAAGGCTATAGGCCCTGACAATGTTCTAGCAATAGTAATGAAGACTTGTGCCCTGGAATTTGCCATGTTCCTAGCCAAGCTGTTCCACTACAGGTGCAACACTGGCATTTACCCATCAATGTAGAAAATTGCCTAAGTTTGTCCTGTACACAAAATCCAACCTGGTCAATGATCACCCCATTAATCTACTCACAAACATCAGTAAAATGATGGAAGAGGTTATCAAAAGCACTATAGGCGGCACTTGTCAGCATTACCTGCTTAGAGAAGCTCAGTTTGGGTTCTGTATGGGTCACCCAATTCTTGACCTCATTACAGGCTTGATTTAAACATGAACAAAAGAGATGAATTTCTGAGGTAGTGGACCAGGGAGTGAGGGAAAGGGTTTGGTAGTAGGAACTGAGGGAGAGAAAGTGAACCAGGCCTGGACTGGCAGCAGTGGCATGGAAAGGTGGGGGGAGATGGCAGGAAAATGCAGCAAGGGATGGTGATAGGGGAGAGGGCTAGACAGAGAAAGAGCAGCAGGCCTCGTTATAGGGAGAAATGTATGTTTGGCGGGTGTGGGAGGGAGTGAGTGTTTGTGGGAGAGAGAATATGTATGTGTGCGCATGCACAGTGTGTTTGTGCGTATGCACAGATGTATATGTAGGAGGGAAAGAGTGAGTGAGGGAAGGTGTGAGTGTGTGAGGGGGTTAGATTTATTTCTGAGAGACAGTGATTGTATGTGTGTGGGAGGAGAATGAGTGAATGTGAGGGTTTGTGAGCGTCCTGGAGAGAGTAAGTGCATTTGTATATGTGGATGGGAAGGATTGAGTGAGGGAGTGAGTCAGAAAAAAATTTATTCCCTTGCCCGTCCGCAGTTCATAAGATCCAGTCTGAGGCCAATGGAGAATGCCACTCAAGTGAGCTTCTCCCGCCCTGATTCTGGGGCGGGTGTGCTGGTAAAGTTCCAGCAAGTGTGTTTGTGAAAGAGAATAAGGGAGTGAGTGAATGTCTGAGAGCGAGTGAGTGTGACCCTGGGAGGAAGTGAGTTTGTATGGGAGAAAGTAGGGGAGTGAGTATATGTGTGGAAAGAAGTGGTAGATGTGTGGGAGTATGTGTGGCAAGAAGTGAATGAGGGACTGTGTGTGTGTGTGTGTGTGTGTGTGTGTGTTGTGTGTGTGTGTGTGTGGTGTGTGTGTGTGTGTGTGTGTGTGTGTGTATATATGCACGTGCCTGGTTCATTCCCAGTCTCAAGATTCTCAGTCACCCTTACTCCACACATCAAATCGCATTCCCACCACTTTCACAGTGAATGAGGGTGAGTGAGTGAGCGCCCTGAGATTGGGAGTGAGTTGGACTCACACACACTGTCATCCTCTTACAATCTAATGGTCATTTCTATTAAAAATAATTTATTGTTTTGACATCACTTTTGCTCAGCAAGTTATTGCTTTTCTTCAGACTCAATTCTTAAAAGATTTGTGCATCCTTCCTAAATCTGTTTATTGGCCCCTTGAGTGAGAAAAGAATGGAAACATGCTACCCGCCACTTTCCCCTGTCCCCTCTTTCCCCTTCACCCAGCCCCTCTCCCCCTCCCCCACCTCCCCTGCTTCCCCCACAATGGACAAGCCTGACCTGGACTGTATTTAACACTGACACCAGAGGACAGTTGATCTTTGCTGAGACTAGTGGCCACTGACAGGGAGATTGTAAATAGTATGATGGTTGTCAGACAGCCTTTCTTGATCCTGGCCTGGATTTTGAAGGCATTAGTTTTAGATCCCCCACTCAAAGCAATGGCAGATATTTCATTCTGAAACAACCTCATTCTTGTTCCGGGAACGAAGAAGAAGGAGTAAGAGAATCAAGGGGGAAGCAGGGAGAAAAACAGATGTTTCACAGATACTCTTTCAATAGTTTCTATTTCAAGACCCCTTTCAAAATAAGGAGTGAATAGAGAGGTACACTAGCAGGAAATTACCGTAGTCGGTGATGGTCTTGAGAGACAATAAGAAGTCTCACAACACCAGATTAAAGTCCTACAGGTTTATATGGTAGCATGAAATTTCGGAGTTTTGCCCCTTCAGCAGGTGACTACACACACACCTGAAGAAGGGACAATGCTCCGAAAGTTCGTGCTACCAAGTAAACCTGTTGGACTTTAATCTCGTGTTGTGAGAATACTTACTGTGCCTACCCCGGTTCAACGGACATTTCCACATCATGGCTTTGAGAGAAGCAGGGGCCACTCTGTGGCATTGCACTGGATGATTCTATGGACCATCCATGAAGGTTCTGGTGTGCTAGTCCCCCTAATTCTGAGACTTTCCTGTTATGAGCCATTGTCATTGCAAGAAAGTGGGCATAGTGCCTTTGGTTGTGTGTCTCTGAGTTTAGGAAAAATACCTGAATACGTGTAGGTTTGTGGAGACATTTAAAGGTATGCACTATAATAATGACAAGAAGAGAGGTGTAACATAAAACATCGGGGAAATGTCTTGAGTGCCAGGGGCTGCTGATGGGTGAATGACAGGAATATGACATATTTAGCAGTGCGAGGGCTGTGGCTGAGTGGGTCTGAGACATGATTTGTAGATTCTTCAGGCATTGTTATCATGCTCTGGGGGTGACACTCTGGAACCTAACTGCCTGTGCCACTTGCTCCTATTCCTTTTGGAGGCTCCTCCTGGAAGTTATCCTGCCTTTCCTTCTCTCTCCTCCATTCACCCCTCCCCACCTCTCAGTAGAAATGAAAATATGGCCTCTCTCCTGGCCTCTCTCTGACTCACCTGATGAAGGAATAAGAACATAAGAACATAAGAAATAGGAGCAGGACTGAGCCATCTTGCCCTTCGAGCCTGCCCCGCCATTCAGTAAGATCATGGGTAATCTGAAGTGGACCAGTTCCACTTTCCCGCCTTCTCCCCATATCTTTAATTCTCTTCTCTATCAGAAACCTATCTACCCGTGGCTTAAATATATTCAGCGAGGTAGCCTCCACCACTTCAATGGGCAGAGAATTCCAGAGACAGAAAGCTTGTGCTGCCAAATAAACCTGTTGGACTTTAACCTGCTGTTGTGAGACTTCTTACTGTACTTAACTCAGTCCAATGTTGGCATCTCCACATCATGTCTACCTGTCAGACCACTGAAGCGGGGACCTTTTTCCCTGGTGCCATGTGGAATCCTCTTTCACACTGACTGTTTCGAGGTGATTATCCAGCAGCCTGCAGTCCATTATCACAGCTTCCCTTTGCTACAGATTGCAACCCAAAGCTGCCTAGTGTGTGTGGTTAGTTCAAAATGTTGGCTGCCACACTGTGGTATGCGGCATTGCTAAAAACAATTCAGTAAAAAGCTGCTCAGGGGTTACACAATCACCATGGAAATGTGGCAGGCACACTAATTTTATTCATTGCTCACTTCATTTGAAACTGGCATGGTCTGGCTGGAATGGGCAATAAATGCTGGCCAGCCAGCAATGCTCATGACCCACGAATGAATAAAAAAAAGTCACAAATCATCACCCCCGTGCTCAAACAAATGGGCTATCCAATTTCTAGCACTCACCTCTTAACCATACCGAAGAAGGAATAGCAGTAGAATAAAAGAAGGAAGAAAAAAATAAATTTCTGACATGAACAAGATTAATACCAGTTCTGTTTTACTATGAATTTACTAAAAGTGTAAATAATTTCTAGTCAACTAAGAAACCAACCTTTTCACAAATGCTGATACAGATCTCCTCAACCTCCAGTGAACAGAGCTTCTCAAAAGGGTTAGTGAAACCACTTATTCTGCCTTTGCGTTTTGACAGCAATGACCTTGTGGACAAAAAACAGAGATCCATGTAGTAGGTAGGGAAGCAGAGAATTTCCAGAGTTCCCAGTTGTAGATTGGTATATTAGCCTTGAGCCCCTTAGGTGAACAGAAAGGACTGGTCATCATCACCCTATCAGCTTTGTGTGACACAGGGAGCCGCATGTCTCCTATGAAGTAAATATAAAAGAATGAATGTGTGGGGGAAGCTTTCAACAGACACTCAGCAAGCAGTCCTCTGGAATAGCCCAATGCATTGCTTTATGAAGCAGTCAAATAGCAGTCTATTATTCACTGCTTCTACTCCAGATGCTGTTTCTATTTCAGAAAACAGCTTTGATAAAGTACAGAACATGACCCACGGTTGGGATGCATCTGGAAAAGATATTCTATACAAATGATAAGGATCACAGAGTGCGTTTCTGTGTTTCAAAAGATTACACAATGCACATATTACTTGCAAGAGGGTATCATGTTGCACAAAACAAGTAATATGGCATCAATAAGCACAATTATCATAGCGTATTAGCCTTAGAGGGAAAAAAAGCATCTATTTCGTTGAAGAAAAATCAATGTAACCAGCAGAACTGTTTTTGAAAGGTTACAAGGAATTATGATTTAACTTTTCTTTTAAAAGGATCAGATAAGCATCCTGGAGCTTGTCAAAGAATTGCTGGACATCTCTTATCTCACAACAAATAATGATATTCCTATTCATGCCAACCCATTGCTGTCAGCTAATGTCAGAGATGAGGCTTCTCAGTGAACAACTTGACTAAAAATCTTCCCCATTAATACTTACGCTGCCCCCAAATATCAATCTGAAGATGTTGAAGTCAGCAAATGTCGTGTCACACAGTTTTGCTGCATTGACTTACTTTCAATTTATAGTTCTGAGCTCCTTGGTCCTTGTGAATTTCTCCAGTGAATAATCGAGTTGAGGAAAGTTGCAGCCTTCACCCTCTCTCTGCATTGGGTAACTTCAGTGAAGAAGGTGGTGATACCAGGGACACAACTGGCCAGAGCACCTCTGCTCTAAGGATGTGAAAATTATTATGTGGAGATGCTGAAGTTGGATTGGGTTAAACACAGTAAAAAGTCTCACAACACCAGGTTAAAGTCCAACAGGTTTATTTGTAGCAAACGCCATTAGCTTTCAGAACTGGCTCTTCTTTCATCAGGTTCCTTCATCAGACACAAACTTTGCGTCTTTATGTGCCCTGTTTGTGATCAGAGCTCCTACCCATCTGATGAATGTTGGTGTTCCGAAAGCTAGTGGCGTTTGCTACAAATAAACCTGTTGGACTTTAACCAGGTGTTGTGTGACTTCTAATGATGTGAAAATTGGCCAGGATTCCTTACTTTTGATTGCTGGTCAATAACATTTACCCAGTGTTGTGGGGTGTAAAAGGGTCTAAGATCAGGCTAGCTTGAATGCTCTCATGATCAAATAGCTTGCTGATCCTTATGTCCAAACCTCTTCAAAGAACATTGGGTGTGTTCCCTTCCCGTGGGCGAACACTTCAGCGGTCACGGGCATTCGGCCTCCGACCTTCGGATAAATGTTCTTCAAGGTGGCCTTCACGACACACGATGGCGCAGAGCCGCTGAGCAGAGACTGATAGCCAAGTTCCGCACACATAAGGACGGTTTTAACAGAGATCTTGGCTTCATGTCACACTATCTCTAACCCCCATGACTTGCCTGGGTTAGCAAAAAACCTCACTCACTGAGCTGTTTGGAGACAATACACATCTCTCTAACCAATGCTCAGGGTTCCCTTCACCCACATTGTTAGCCACTTTAAGACTTGAATAGCAGGTTAGGTGTAAGGATTCACATTCTAATCAGCAATCTGTGACTGTCTGTGCTGATATGTGTGCTATTGCAGACCAGAACACTGCATTTGCCTGACGAAGACAAAAGTCAAAAGCTTGCAGGTTTACTATCAAATAAATCGGTTACCTGATCCCAAGTACAGAGTGGCAGCAGGAGCCCCCACCCCCACCAACTGCACCCGCCAGAAGTCCCACCCCATTAAAGTTTATTCCCTAGGCATTGCCCAATGCCCAGTAGGCAATGCCAAGTTGCCCCTTAAGCATTGAAACTTTGCCCCTTGGGCAACGCCAGGGAGCCAGGTTGTCACTGCCAAGGAGGCAATGCCTAAGGATCACCCTGCCAGCCCCTGACCCTTTAGCGGGTCTTGATAGCTCCCCTTCCCTCCAGCAGGGTCAGGCTGGCACCTCCCCACAAGTGGGGAACTATTGTAAACCCCGCTGGAGTGAAACACACCTGATGGAGGGGAAGGAGATGTGGGAAAGGCTAGTGGGCATGAAGATTTCAGTCCTGGGCCTGCCAATAATATTTAAATTGTATTTAAATACTCACTTAAATAACTTATGCAGCTCTGCACCGATTCTGACACAGAGTTGATGGAGCCGGAAATCCAGCTGCCAGAGACTCGCGGAGGCTCTGATGCTCAGTAGGAAGCCCACTAAATAGCCTCTGCTTTGTCTCCCAGCCTGCTGCGCTGCTTTAGTAGAGAATTGCCCCTGTAATATTGTCAGCTCCTGTGCAACTCAGTCTTGCCCTTCCTTTAATCATTTACTTATTTTTTGAAACAATGCTACCAATGACATCATCCGGCTAGTCAGTTTCCAGTCAAAGGCAATTAAATTAACAGTTAATTTAATTACTGCAACAGTTGTGGAAATGTCCTTGGTTAATGAGTGTATATGTAATAAAGTTATTTGACCTTTCTCACATTTCTCGGTCTATTAATAGAACATAGAACACTACAGCACAAACAAGCCACAAGTTGCGCCATTCATATCCCTACCTACCTATCTATAATTTTCAATCCCATTAAATCCCATGTATTCATCCAGAAGTCTCTTAAAAGACCCCAAGAGTTCGCCTCCACCACCACTGACGACAGCCGATTCCATTCACTCATCACCCTCTGAGTGAAAAACTTACTCCTGACATCTTCTCTGTACCTACTCCCGAGCACCTTAAACCTGTGTCCTCTCATCGCGATCATTTCAGTCCTGGGAAATAACCTCTGAGAATCCACCCTATCTATACCTCTCAACATCTTATAAACCTCTATCAGATCGCCTCTCTTCCTTCATCTCTCCAGGGAGAAAAGACCAAGCTCCCTCAGCCTATCCTCATAAGGCATGTCACCCAATCCAGGCAACATCCTTGTAAATCTCCTCTGCACTCTTTCAATAGGTTGGCCGATTTAAAAGTCCTAAGGACCCAGACCCCAAGGTCCTTCTGCTCCTCAACACTACTATGAGTACTATCCTTGATATTTTACTCTTTCATCCCATTGGACCTGCTAAAATGGACCACTACACATTTATCAGCGTTGAAGTCCATCTGCCACTTCTCCTCCTAGTCTTGCAACCTAGCCTCTAAAGAACCAATGTTTACTTTCGCCACTATTTTTTGTTTCATATATTTGAAGAAACTTTTGCTGTCTGTTTTTATATTCTGAGCTAGTTTACTCTCATAATCCATCTTACCTCTCTTTATAGCTTTTCTCATGGTTCTCTGTTGATCTTAGCACAAACCAAATTGATTGATATCAGTAATACTGACTATTTCAAAAACAATAGGTGAGGATTCACTCTGTTTGCTTTGTGTGAGAAACCTTGGAAACATAATGGAAATTTCCTTCATTATCTCTTGGCACAAATGCATTCTTTTGGAACATTATGGATCCTGAATCATCATAGAATAGCGAGCATAGGAAATATTCTGGCTGTGTTGACGAAGTTCCTAGGATATATGCCATGAATTTGCTTTGGGCGTGTATCTTGACAGGCCATGGTAGCTTTGATAGAAAATCAGCAGGAACACAGGATACAGTATGTAGATGAGGTTTCTGCTGATCTGTCACTGAAGTTACATGAATGAATCAGGATATTCACCAAAGAAATTCCTGAAGGTAGTGACCAGTGAAAAGTATTGCTGAAATATTCATTCACAATTGTTTGTAACCTTCAGTTTCAGTATAAGCAATAAGGTGAATATGTTCCCTCTAAAACTTGATGTAGTACTTCAGGTCATTTTTCTATAGGCAGATTAAACCAACTCCTGCAATCATATTAGCATGTATCTTTCAAACTCCAATTAGTCTAAAACCTTGGAAGAACTTAATTTGTGACACAGGCTATTTTGAAGTCCTGTCTAGTAATCATAGAATCCTGACAGTGCAGAAGGAGGCCATTTGGCCCAACGAGCCTGTACCGACAATAATCCTACCCAAGCCCTATCCTCATAAGCTCATATATTTGCCCTGCTAATCCCCCTGACACTAAGGGTCAATTTAGCACAGCTAATCCGCCTAACCCGCATATCTTTGGTTTGTGAGAGGAAACCGGAGCACCCGGAAGAAACCTGTGCAGACACAGAGAGAACGTGCAAACTCCACACAGTCAGCCAAGGCTGGAATTGAATATAGGTCAGTGGTGCTGTGAGGCATCAGTGCTAACCATTGTGCTACCATGCCGCACATAGGTAATAAAGTTGCCCTTTAAAAATATTACCGATGTGAACGCAGCACTGTAATCAGGATGCTTTCATGAGCTGCCAGGAACTTGAATGTCAGGATTACTAAATACATTGTAAGTTATGGAGTTTGGAATCTATGACTCTGGAGAATGGATTCAGAAGGAGCAATTCGCAGAACTGCCAAATCTCATCATCACACTCTTCTGGATTGGTATCCATAGTAATGGCCTAAACAAACAAATGAAACAAAAAAGTAATTATCATACCAGATATTTTCTTCTCATAAAAATGTGGCTCCCTGCTTTTCTTGGATCTTTTCCCATTCTTCAAAGACTGACAATCCTTGACCATGAAGTCCTTTTCCTATACCTCTTCTAATGTCTCTCTACAACCAACAATTAGAAGATTCATAGCATTCGGATGGGTGATTCAATTCCCAATATTTTTCTGCATTTGAAAAGATACACTTCCTCTGTTCGGCACCACCTTTGATGGATCATTTGATATTTGGAACTCACAGCATGGTGAAATCACAGTAATGAATCAAAGTAGTTGCTACTTCATAGGTGCAGTGAATTCATGCACACGCATACTAATTACCCTATAATGTGCAGTTTGCTTCATTTCAGAACTCTTAAATAATCAGGGGTTACAAAGAGCCTATATGAGAAAGAAAGCATCTTCAAGAGCACGGAGAGGGGTAGGCAGGGAAGGGATTTGTTTATGAGTCCTGTGGCTTCAATATTTTAATTGCTCTTAAGTAACTGTGCAGCTTAAAGATGTAAAATCTTTTATGTAGTCATATATTCTGTACATTCACTGCTTGCCTCCACCAGATTGAAGCCAGTAATGCTGTATATACTGTTGAATAAAGACATAAAATTATGGTAATTTCATTCTTCAGCTGAGGAACCATCAAAGAATCAAGAAGCCTGAAGCACATCTTTCTCCAGCACTTCACATTTATCAAAGCTTATTCTTGATGTGAGTTAGGCAGTGATGGATTGTCAGAGTTACTGATTTGTCTATTTCAGTGTATTAAGCAATATAAAAATATTCAGACAGAAACGTGAAAAATGCTTTCTATGACATTGTTTTCTTGCATTTCATTCTTTTCAAAATCGGATATTCGGCAAGTTGAGCAAAGCGGAAGTGTGTACTTTGCTTCCATGTTGAATAATTTTCTAATCTACAGCTGTTTTCCATCCATGAAAGTGAGTGAATTTTACCTTCCTGATAGTCACCCTTCAAATATTCAATTCCCTTTGCTTCACACAGTAGGCTGATATGTTCCTTCTGCCATATATAAAAGTGTTATACATTCAGAAAAGTATGGAATAAAAAAACAACAAAGGTTAGGTTTCTATATCACATCTGGAATAGGCGTGACAGAAGAATGTTTATTTATTTAACATATTTCAGGAAGCCCTCAGTTGATCAATTTTGTAATTTAGTTATACGCTGCTAAATTGCAGCAAAATAATATCAGAAGGCAAGATTACATTATCTGAACAGAGAATCACACAGACAATAAGATAGCAAATCACTTCTAACCATGCATTATGAGGTCAGTTTCTCATGGGATATTTTTCATATTCCACATGAGCCTGACAAATTCCAAGGTGGACATTCGTTTAATTCTGCTTTCAGAATCACATGGACACAGCAGAAGTCCCTTACTGTTTACCTGATGAAGTGATATATGTGGGCTGCCTGTGCTACTCACACTTCTCATTAGCTGCACATCCAGGGGACCAAAACAACCTAAAGGACTTGGGAACAGCTTCTTTTCTGCTCCTGTCAGACTTTTGAATGGACTAACATTTCATTAATTTGATCTTTCTCCACAACCTAGCTATGACTGTAACACTAAACTCTGCATTCTCTCCTTTCCTTCTCTATGTATGGTATGCTTTGTCTGTATAGCGTGCAAGAAACAACACTTTTCACTGTATGTTAATATATGTGACAATAATAAATCAAATCAAATCATTAATATATCACATCTGTGCCATTCAAATGCAACGTTCGCTTCTTAAAGCGGAGGTGGACTTTATAAGACAACTGTGGCTGAAGATTGATACTGGCAGGGAAAGTAGAAGGTTCGGTGGCACTCAGTTTTTCTGATGTAGCACTGAAAGTTTTGGTAGCTGAGGCCATTTCCATTCACCTCCACATAAACTTAAGATATCAAAACAAGTTGCCTGGCTAAAGTGAAGAGAGATGGCCATGCAGTTAAGCTCAGAACGGTGACCTCACATGTCTCGCAAAGGTAAAGTCCCTACAATCATACCCTTTGTTATTCTTTGTATAGCCTTTCAGCAACTGCAGCCCCAACACATATAACCCTTTATCTCCCTATTATTGGCACCCTCCTCCAATTATCTCTTTTAATTTATACTGTAGCAATCTGCACCTATTATTAGCCCTATTGTCATTCTCCTCATGGTCTCACATCTCTGGCATTTTTGTCACATCCTATATACTCTGACATGTGCATCGTCAAATCATTTCATAATTTCGCACTGGTGAGTATCCTGTTCTCTTGCAGGATAAGCCCATGTGAAATAGTAGGGTTCAGGCAGCCTCAAGAGAAGAAATAAGTTTCATCCATGTGTTGATATGCTGTAGCAACTTGAAGAGCGGGTCACAGAGAACTTGGATAATGAACCTGACATACACTGGAGGATGTCCACTTGTTTTTCCATAATCTTTATCTTACATCTTACACTTACATCTCATCTATTATCTTACACTTACCTTTATCTTCCACTTATATCTTACCCATTCCCATTACACACAACACGTTTCTGTTTATCCATGTTAATAAATGATAACCGTCATTCCATTTCAACTCTGGAAAATCCATGTAGGCCTCAGGAAGCAGAAAAAGAAGAAGAAATTCTGCACAGCAGGAAAGCTCACTTGAGTCATGCTTGTAGACATCATTTGAGAGACGGGTCTCAGTGTTGTTCAGAGAATAGATTAGTGGGGTCACCCATTGGGATGCATTCAACACTAGTGTGCAGAGGTTAAGCATGACATCAGCAATAATCTATCAATCACAGAAATGTAATGGCACAGAAGGAGGCCATTTGGCCCATCATAGGGTGGCAAGTGGCATAGTGGTTAGCTCTGATGCCTCACAGTGCCATGGATGCGGTTCGATTCCCAGGTTGGGTCTGTGTGGACTCTGCACGTTCTCCCCATCTCTGCAAACCAGTGTTCTGGTTTGCTCCCATAATCTGAAAAACATGTTGGTTAGATATGTTTGCCATGCGAAATTCATTCTCAGTTTACCCGAACAGGTGCCAGAGTGTGGCAACTAGGGGGGATTTCCACAGTAATTTCATTGCAGTGTTAATGTAAGCCTACTTGTGACACTCATAAATAAAATTTAAAATTTTAAAACTTTAAACTCATATCTGCATTGACTCTCCAAATGAGCATTGTGACTTAGTGCCATTCCTTTTCCCTGCATCCCTGCACATTGTTTCTATTCAAATAATCATTGAATGTCCTCTTGAATGCCTCAATTGAACCTTCCTCCATCACACTTGCAGGTAGCATTTTCAGACCTCAGCCACTCATGTGAAAACATTTCGCATATAACTTTAAATCCATGCCCTCTCGTTCTCAATCATTTTATAAGCAAGAACCCTTTCTCTTTATTCTCTCCGTCCAGCCCTTTCATGATTTTGAATATCCTTATCAAATCACCTCTTAGCCTTCTTCTCTCCAAAGAGAAAGCTCCAACTCTCCAATCTATCCTCATTACTTAAGTTTCCAATCCTGATACCATTTTATAAACCTCTTATGCATTCTGCTTTCACATCTTTCCAATAGTGTGGCATCCGGAACTGTACATAAGATTCCAGCTGAGGCCTAACTAGTGTCTTATATAAGATTGGCATAACTACCTTGCTCTGTATACAATGCCCTTATTAATAGAGCCTAGGACATGATATGCTTTGTTAACTTCTCTCTCCACCTGCTCTGCCTCTTTTAATGAATTATGGTCATATACACACAGGTCCCTCTGCTCTGGCACTCCTTTTAGAATGTTACACCTTATTTTGTTTCTCTCCATGTTCTTTTTACCAAAATGCATCATTTTATGTTTCTCTGCATTGAACTTCACTTGCTGACTATCTGCCCATTCCACCAACTTCTCTATGTCCTTTTGAAGTTCTGCATTGTTCTCTTCATGTTTAATAATGCTTCCAAGTTTTGTATCATCTGCAAACTTTGAAATTGTCCCCTGTGCACCAAGATCTAGATCATTACTATAAATTTTCCTCCATCCCAAAAAAAATTAATTGACCATTACTTTCTGCTTCCTGTTAACTTGTCAGTTTTGAATCCATGTTGCTACTGTTCCTTTTTGCCTATGAACTATACTTTTCTTACATGTCTGTTTCCTGACAATGAATCATGTACCTTCTGAAAATCCATGCATATCACATCAATAACAAAATCTCATTAATCCTTTTTGTTCCATCTTCAAAAAACTATAGCAAGTTAGTTAAATACAATTTCCCTTTTAGAAACACGCATGGTTTAGTTCATTGGCCATGTTAAATTCTCCCTCAGTGTACCCGAACAGGCATCGGAGTGTGGCGATTGGGGAATTTCCACAGTAACTTCATTGCAGTGTTAATGTAAGCCTATTTATGACACTAATAAATAAATTTTAAACATTAGAATAAAAAGAAGAACATTATACCCATCAGTGTATTTAACCACGTGTGGCACCAAAGATCCCTGGCAATATTGAAGTCAATGTAAATCAAGAGGAAAACTATCCATGATTTGGAGTCACACCTGGCCCAAAGGAAGACCTTTGGGTTGTAGCTTTAACCCAGCTCCGGGACATCACTGCAGAAGGTCATGGTAATATCTAAGGTCCGATTATCATCAGTTGCTTCATCAACGGGCTTCCTTCTGTCTCATTGTTGAACTGGGGAAGTTCACTGATGGTTGCACAAAGTTCAATCATGACTTCTCAGATACTGAAGCAGTCAATGTCTATATGCAACAAAGTGTGAATGTTCAGGCTCAGGCTGATAAGTCATAAGGAGTGTTCGTGTCACATAAATTCCAGACCATGATCATTTCCATCAAGAGGGAATCTAGCACTACCATCAGACAAATCCTCTCTATTAATATTCTAAGATTTACCATTGTCCAAAAACTTAATAAAACCAGCAATATAAATACTGTGGCTACAACAACAGGTCACAAGTTGGAAATTCTGAAGCATGTGAGCAATTCCCTGATTCCCCAAAACCTGTCCACCATTACCAAGGCACAAATGATGGAATGCTTTCCAATTGCCTGGAAACCACAGGCAGCAGGGAACAGCGGGAAATAGAGTGGGAGCCACTAGGGACATTGCTACATTCATTCAATTGAGGTGAATGTAGATCACTGCAGGGGCAGACAAGTCATAACTTGTGACACTTAACTGTGCCCAAAAACTAGGGCTAGCCAATTTTACCCAGCTGTAACTTTGGATGCTCTTCCTTTTTGATTTCATTTGACTTATTATTATCACATGTATTAACATACAGTGAAAAGTATTGTTTCTTGCGTGCTATACAGATAAAACATACTGTTTATAGAAAAGGAAATGAGAGAGTGCAGAATGCAGTGTTACAATCATAGTGAGGATTTAGAGAAAGATTAATGCAAGGTAGATCCATTCAAAAATCTGACAGCAGCAGGGAAGAAGGTGTTCTTGAGTCGATTGGTATATGACCTCAGACTTTTGCATTTTTTTCCTGATGGAAGAAGGTGGAAGACAGAATGTTTGATGTGCGTGTGGTCCTTAATTATGCTAACTGCTTTGTTGAGGCATCGAGAAGTGTAAGTAGAGTCAATGGCTGAAAAGCTGGTTTCCATGATGGATTGGGCTGCATTCACGACCTTTTGTAGTTCCTTGCGGTCTTAGGCAGAGCAGGGTCATACCACCCTTTGATACAACCAGAAAGAATGCTTTCTATGATGCATCTGTAAAAATTGCTCAGAGTCGTAGCTGACATCCTTTCCTTCCTTCCCCTTATGGAAATGTGTCCAGTCTAATATTCAATCCATTTCCTCTCTTTGATGATAAAAATAAAATGCTGCAAATGCTGGAACCTGAAACAAAAACAGAAAATGCTGGAAAATCTCAGTAGGACCGAAAGCAGAAGCAAAGAAGGATTACGAGAAAAGACTCCCAGCTAACATAAAGGGAAATTCCAAAGTCTTCTATCGGCATTTAAATAGTAAAAGGGTAGTAAAGAAGGAGTGGGGCCAATTAGGGATCTAAAACGGAATTTACACATAGAAGCAGGGGCATGGTTGAGGTATTGAATGAATACTTTACATCTGTCTTTATAAAGGAGGTAGATGCTCCCTAGGACATGGTGACAATCAGGGAAAATCTGTCCATAAATAGGTTCAAAATTGATGAGGAGCAAGTGTTGATCAGATTGTCAGTGTTTAAAGTTGACAAGGTACTGAGACTGGATGAGATGCATCCAAGGATATTGAAGGAAGTAAAACTGGAAATTATGGGCCATTATCTTTCAGTCCTCTCTAGTCTCAGAGGAAGTGCCTAAAGACCAGAGAAATGTTATGCTCTTCTTCAAAAAAGATTGAAAGGATAGCCTCAGCAATTACAGGCCGGTCAGTTTAACATCAGTATTTTTCAGGTGGTCATATCGTGTTATTAGCCAAATTGTACCTTTTTCTAATTGTAGCTTTGAAATATTATTTTAACTGCAGACAGTTTCCCAAGGGATATTTCTTCAAATTAGACATTCCAAGTGATGCACTTGCAGACTGCGAATAAACATCTAAAATTTAATTTTCTTAAATTGAGGAAGGTGGATATCATTATAATACAAAATCCAGACAAAGCCACATTCAGACGAATGGCTGATTTAGGGCCTCTGCTTAAATGCTCGCTTGATTTGGTCAAATGTTGTCTATTCAGTAGCTGTTTCTGGCCTGTGTAATTTATGACTGTCCTGCACTCTTACAAAGAAGGGGAAGTTTTGAATAGACATCACACAGAGATGGTCATTAACAGTGTTTACATCTAATTATTCTGTGAACATGATTTTAAAAAGTAATCATCATCCTAAGAGTTTTCACAATGCATCCAGATTAATTATTATACATAAAGCATTTCTAATAACTTGGAGTCAAAAATTGTCATTGTATTTAATGTAGCTATAAATCTATCCAATTTTACCCTTCAATTAAATATTTTCCTAAGCTCCCTTTCTACTGCAATTAAATCTGATTGACATGCGGAGATAATTGTGCGGTTTTAATTTTAATCCAAACAATTCAATGCTTCCTTTCAATTGTTTTATTTGGAGGAATGCAAAGTTATTTGTGACACTTTATTATTTCTAAAGATTATTGGAAAAATCTTCCTAGTATTTTGCTAACAATGTGACTGACGTGACACCTATGTAGCACATTTGCCTTTGCATTGGAAGGTTATAAGCTTCAGAAAAAGTAAACATTGCCAACAAAAGGGGTGGGATGATAGGGGGAACTGATTTATTTAGAGTTTCTCTGGCTTTATAACTGCGATGATAAACTCTCAGTAAATCCATGTGAAAACTGGAGTTAATCTTGGTCAAACAGCCTAAGTCTCCATGGCTCTGGCCAATAATGGAGTAACTCGGTGAAAGGTAAAATTGGCAATCAGAAGTTTAGTTTTCCTGCGTAAGTACCAGCAATGTGAGGGGAGGCAATGGCTTTGTGGTATTATCACTAGGCTATTAATATAGAAACTTAGTTAATGTTCTGGGGACCCAGGTTCGAATTCCATCACAGCAGATGGTGGAATTTGAATCCAAATAAAAAAAATCTGGAATTAAGAATCTACTGATAATCATGAAAGCCATTGTTATAAAGAAAACTTCTGATTCACTAATGTCCTTTAGGGAAGGAAATCTGCCATTCTTACCTGTCTGGCCTACATGTGACTCCACAGCCACAGAAATATGATCGATTTTCATCTGCCTTCCAAGGGCAACTAGGGATGGGCAATAATTGCTGGCCAACAAGTGATGCTGATGTCCCACAAATGAATAAAAGTTGGGAATTCCAATGTGTTCCGTGTGTATCTTTCAGGGTACCTGAGGTATCTACTATTCAGAGACAAGAGCATCTGGTCCATTGAGTGCTTAGAATTTGCAATTAACAACCTGATAGAGAGTTGGATATTGATTCAATGGTAGCCCTCAACTAAAAGTTGGATAAATGTCTGAAGAAGAAGCAATTTCAGAGATACGGGGAAAGAGTAAGGGACTAGGATTTCATTCAATTCTGCACTATTCTAAAATTCTACGATTCAAATGCCATCCCAGATATTTGAGAACATAAACCAAACAGACACTACTGACATTGACTGAGGGAGCACTGTGCAATTGGAAGTTGGAGAGAAGAATTAAATTGACACCCTGTCTTCTCCCTCATGTGGAAGTGAAAGATCCCATAGCAGTTTTCACAGGCTACCACATGTTAACATTTATCTTTCAACTGATACAACCATAAAAGGGTTATTTTAGCCATTTGTCTCATACCCAGATGTGTGGCCTTTGAAACTCAATCCTGCTTTTTCATGAATGATCTCCATCTTTGTAAAAATGGTAGCAGAGGCCTGAATCTATAAGTCTTGGCCCCCGAACCTGGCCCCCACTATTTTCCCAGTGGGAGGTACAGGGAGTGAGGTTGTGGTATTGGGGCGGGGGCATTCAAACTTTGGACATCTGTGATTCACAAAGGTAGAAGCACATGTTAAAATACAGCTACCTTCAGTCAGATCTGATTTTCATAAGGAGGGAATGGGAAATACAATTCTAGACCTGTTAGGAGAAAGTCTAAACCTACCAGGGATTTTTAGAGAGGCATACACAAATGACATGACAGCATCTGCCAGGAACATTAGTGAAAAAACTCTGAAGGATGTGCTGCTCAGTAAAGTGCTCAATTATGTCATGAATGCCTATGCTAAAGAGCACGATGAAGAAAATTGCTAGAACAGTTCACATATAGGGTTGATTCATATAGTGAATCAATATAGTGAGATATATAGAATTCATATACTGAGTCATATAGGATTGATTCTTTTGCCAAAGTTTGGAGAGAGATTATAAGAAGAACTTCATCAAGGCTATGTAGGAATAGTCAGGATGAAAGAAATATCAAGAAGCATAGTTTTAGTATACAACTAAAGGCAAGGACATTGAAGATTTGGTGAAAAGAGTTGTTGTGTCTCAGAATGAGAAATGATCTAACCATGGTTTCTTTGGCACAGTCAAGACCATGTGAATGAGCACTTATTATTTTCTTTGAAGTGGAAAGGAAAATTTTGGTCAATAACTACGATAGTTGGATAAATGCTGAGTTCATACCCAATACCCAAGGTTTTGAGAAATTGGTTTGAAATTCATGGGTTTCCGGATGTGTTAGTGACAGATAGTTGTTCACAGTTTAATGTCAGGGGAACTTGAAATATTTCAGAGTAAGAATGGGGTCAAACATTAAACTTGATTTGATTTATTATTGTCACATATATTAGTATACAGTGAAAAGGATTGTATTTTGCGTGCTACACAGATAAAGCTTGCTGTACATAGAGAATAAAAGGAGAGGGTGCAGAATGTAATGTTGCAGGGTTATAGAGAAAGATTAACTTAATAGGTCATTTAAAATTCTGATGGTAGCAGTGAAGAAGCTATTCTTGGGTCAATTGGTATGTGATTTCGTATCTGCTTTTCAATAGAAGAAGGTGGAAGAGACTGATCACCTCCTCCTTGAGGTGAATAGCCACCATGTCCTGATTTCGTCAGCTGTCTCCCTGCACTTCTGCAAGTGGTAAGGTCTGGGCCTTCTCTGCCCACAATTCATCCTTCAGCAGCAACCAAAAGAACAGGAAATCAATGGATTACATTGCAAGTCATCATGTCAATCTAAAGTGGAGGAAGTCTGGGGAAGGGGAGACATAGATGGAGAGGTTAAAGAACTCTGCTTGCCCCCAGCCCAGCAACACACACTCCCCATATCCCTCCACAAACCCCCAGAAACACAGACTCCCCGTACCCCTCCACAGATCTCCAGCAACACACATTCCCTGTACCCCCCATAGACACCAGAATGACAATACAGCCACCCCCCATTCTCCCTCACTCACAAACACATCTCCAGAACTCATGCAGACAGTGCTGCTTGACAAGTCCTCAGACTGCATCACTGCCACTTCAGAGAGTTTCCAGCCCATGCCCCATCCTGCAACAGTGCTTGCTGCTAGCTGCATTAGAACCCAGAGTCAGCACTAAGGCCCAAGGTCAGCGCTTTGAACTAGTTCTGTGCTGAGAGTCTAAGGTTTAACCCTCTGGGCAACAACACCTTAACCCCCATAATGCAGGCCATCCCCAACCTGAAATGCAAAATGCCCACCACAAAACAAATCCCCCTAAGCAGCATGGAGCAGTTTTAAAGCAGAGAATTACCCCCTCATTCACTCTTACTGCTGAAGTGCCTGAATCCAATTTTTATAGCGGAGGTTTTTTTCCTGACCGATCCTACTGCAGTGAACAAGATCGTTCAGGTAGGTGAGCTAGGATGATTGGGAATAAAACTCACAAATTATATTGTGATCAATACCAAAAAAATGCAAATTGACCTTTCACCCCTTTTGGGCAGACTCCTGATAGCCTTGGGATTTTTTTGGTAAAATGGGAATGGAAACGAAAACGGGTACCATTCCCACTAGTCGCATCATACCCAATTTTATGACATTTTCATAAAATTCTGCCCACGAACTGCATTCACATATCCAGAGGAGAGAGACTCCATCGGTATCATGTGGATCATTTGCTTAAAAGAGGAAATCTGACAAAGAGAGATGTGTCTCCTACACTCAAGTTCCCCCTGCATTGCAAATAAAAGTCAGAAAAAAGCTGAAAGTTTGCTGGTGTCACAGAATTCATCAGTAGAGCAGAATAAACCAAGGTCTTTGATTAAGATAAATTAATTAACATCACTGTACAAATCATCAAGTGGGGCTGATAGTCAAAGTTCAGGTTTGATACGATTAGAAAAGTTGAGAAACCAGTCAAGATAATTGAAACAAAGGGAAATAGGCAGAGAGAAAAAGAATGAAGCCTAATAGGTTAACTGGAAGTAATTCTTGCCAAATGATGATTTTTATGGTTAAACATGTACTGATGTTCAGGTGAAATGATTTTTTAATGTGCAAGTAACTCTGGTAATATCAGTTATATGTATTTTGGCTGTGATTACAGGAAAAATGAATATACAACTAAACCTGTTAAATTTTATTTAAGTCTTATTTAGTCAATTTTTTAAGATTATTTATTATTTCACGGGATGTGGGTGTCACTGGCAAGGCCAACATTTGTTGGACATCCTTAGTCATCCATGAACTGAATGGCTTTCTGGGCCATTTCAAAGGACCAACCGCATTGTTGCTCACCTGGAATCAGATATCAGCCAGACCAGGTAAGGATGGCAGATTTCCTTCCCTAAAGAACATTAGTAAGCCAGATGGGTTTTTATGATGACTAATATTAGTTTCGTGGTCATCAATGCTAAGACTAGCTTTCAATTACAGATTTTAATTGAGTTTAAATTCTACCAGCTGCCATGCTAAGTTTTGAACCAGTGCCCCAAAGCATTAGCCCCAAATTAATATTCCAGTGACAATACCATGATGCCATTACCAACCCCTCTCCCCGACCCCCCCACCTGCATTGTGGTAAGATATGTATCATTTTACATCTCTGCAAGTGGGAAGCTGTTCTAAACCTTGCTGGAATGAACCACATCTGGCAGGAAAGGCAGGACTTCAATCTTGGGCCCCCTAATGATAGTGAAATACAGGTTTAAATATTTTACACTACTGGAACTTGAGCCATGCAGATACCGTGGCGCCCAGAGGGAAGCCTTCTAAACAGCCTCCACTTTTGTATCTGGCTCGCTCTGCTGCTCTAGCTGAGGAATTCCCCCTGATTTTTGTTGCGGCTACCTTGGATTTGAAATTGAACTTAGAGTTCAAAAGACGTGCTGGTTAGCTGCATTGGCCAGGCTAAGTTCTCCCTCTGTGTACCTGAGCAATTTTCACAGTAACGTCATTGCAGCGTTAAGGTAAGCCTACTTGTGACACTAATAAATAAACTTAAAAATTCAGACTCAGTAATAAGAACGGTGTCACTGGCCTACTGCATATTATTCAAGTTGTAACCTCCAACTAATAGTGCGATCTCTCAAAGAATATTTTCATATACAAATAAAATAAATCTGGGCAGGAAACACACCAGGACTGACTCATTCTTTAATCTCCACTTGGTTATGCTTGGCATCTGCAATCTTTACATTATTTATTCGTATCTGATTGCTCAGAACTATTCCATACCATTAGAGTGAGTTTGCTTACATTTGAGGGTGTGATCTACCGGATGTACAGGGCCTTTTAAAATGATCTATCTTACACTGTGGTGCAATCATTCATTTTTTAATTTTGCTTAATTAGTAAGAAATGAAATTTTATAGTTTATCAGATACCTCTAATCAGGGGCTATCAGCATTTTGTGCATATCTTTGTGGATCACAACTTGTACATGTGTGCTAACGCAGCCTGTGCCATCTCTGATGAACCAATGGAGTGGTTTTTGACTCCGAATTTCAAATACATTCCTTATAGTCAATTGTACATTCTCAGTCAGTTACCAAAAATGTGTCTTCCTTCTCTGAATTTTTATTATGAAGGAACACAGATGCCTGTACCAGTTTCAAACAATGTTGTTGATTCTGAATTACTTCATTCCAGGAGCTCTAGGCCTTGGTGGAAACTTGGCTCACTGATAACGACTCTTATTCCTCACTGAATCCTCCGCACTTTGTGACACCTTCCAATAGCAACTTGACAACCTTCTCTGCCATATGCTCTAAACCATCGAATTATGACTCGATTGTTCCCCTAATCCTCTGGCTCCTTTCATCAGCCATGGCTCACCTCAGAATCCCATGTTCTGAATAATGTTCATGTTTTACACTTGAGCCCAAAAATCAAGGCTGACATCTCATTGCAGTACTGAGGTAGTGCCAGACTGTTGGTGGTGCCTTTTTGTGAATGGAACATTGAACTGAAGCAAAATCTGCATGCTCGGGTAGATATAAATGATCCCATGATACTATTTCGAAGAAGAGCAGGGAAGTTATCCCCTGTATCCTACCAATGTCAATCCCTCAAACAGTATCACAAAAACAGATTATCCAGCCAAAATTAAATATCTTTACATGGCATTTTGGTGTAAAGAAATTAGCTGCTGATTTTTCTCCATTACAAAGTGCTTTCTTGTGCGTAATGAGGTTTGAAATGTCTAGTGCTTGGGAAAAGTGGTATATAAATGGAAGTCTTTTTTCCCCCTTTTTTAAAACCCTTATCTTGTTCATTTCTCTTACCATTCCCATAAATTACTTAATTTCTATCAACCATCAAGTTTCTAGCTAGTATGATGACACCCCTATATTCAGTGATCTCAATTTACATCTCAACTTACCTTGCATTCTCTTCCAGAACCCACTGCCCTCCTATCCTCCTTAATTCTTTCCTCCAATCCTTCTGCAAAAAAAACTCTCCTATACATACTCACAACATTTGCAACAATCTTCAGCCAGAAGCGCCAAGTGGATAACCCATCTCAGCCTCCTCCTGATGTGCCCAGCATCACAGGTACCAATCTTCAGCCAATTTGATTCACCCCATGTGACTGAAGGCGCTGGATACCACAAAGATTATGGGCCTTGACAATATTCCAGCAATGGTATTGAAGATTTGTGCTCCAGAACTAGCTGCACTCCTAGCCAAGCTGTTCAGTGCAGCTGCAACATTGACTACACTTCAGAAGCGCTTTCTTGTCTGTAATGTGGAAAATCATCCAAGTATGTCTCATATGCAAATAGAGTAATGTTAGAGCTAAACTTTTACTCCACATTTCCCCAAAGTGATTCAGCAAATGTATGATATGGACAAAACCATATGATGCTGCAAAGGGTTGGAACCAGTCATTGATAAATTGCAGTCCAGTGTCAGGAGATGACAACATCCAGAATGTTACATATGGGAAGATTCTCTTCATAGACGATTTAATGGCTTCAGCGATTAGATCATGTAACTTTTGGATCACCATCCAGCTGAACTAATAACCCACAACACTGAGAAATACTTTCCTTATGAATTTGAATATGTCCATCTAAGATGTCTCTGAATGGTGAAGTGATTCAGAAGGAAATAATGGATTGCATTTTACATGCTTCTGCTGGACATGTTTCTGACAGGGTGAGGGGATGGGGGTGGGTGTTGAGGGAGCAGGGGGCAGATAAAATAGGGCAGGTGCCCACCCTACTACCTTTCAACATGCCTCCAATCTCACCCTCATAATACAAGGAGTAAGAGGGTGCCAAAATCAGCAGACATATTTAAATTAACAATCAAGGGTCAGTTAGGCTTGTTACAAAGTCAAATGATCCTGATATGCTGCCTGTTCCATAAAATATTTGGGGTGGGCATGAATCTCTTCAAAGGGTGGGAAGGAAGTGGGGAGTTTATCTTCAGGGCTACCCCTTGCTAATCACAGGGTGAACTGATAAAGATAAAACTCCTTTCCCTCATTCCTGCCTGTTGTATGAAACTCCCCCACCCTCAGCCCCTTCCCTGATCTCCCCAAATCCTCCCTATCCAAAATCCCAAACTTGGGATCCATGGTCTTCCTCCTCCTCTTTTAGTCCCACCAATTGTCCTAAAAGCACTGCAGGGCTGGTGGATTTGCCAATCAGTCATATTAACAAAAGCTCTGGAGAAAGAGACCTCCTCCCCAGTGAGAGGCGTTTGTCTCATTCCGCCCTCGTTTAGCCTGCTGCAGTCCATATGGGATAGGCTAGCATGCGGACTTTTCTTTCGGTGGGGCGGGGAGGGGAGAGAAATAGGTGGGATGTCCGTTGCCCCCCCCCCAAGGCACCCCCCTCCCCGGCCGAAGCACTTAGCTGCATGTCTTTGATTGAGCATGAAATACCCCACACCTATATTGATTGCTGTGCCCTGGCCTGGCACTTGGCAATACTAAGATATCCTTAATGAACCTTCTGGAGGACTTCCAGGCAGGGAGGTCATGGCACTTTGGTCTCTGTTTCAAGAACAAAAGATCGTTTAGGATGTTGATGTGACAACTTTGTTCAAAGTAATGCCTCAAGTCAAAACTACTCAGAATATGCTGTTACCATCAGCATGGCTATGCGGATGAATCTTCAACTCCCTTCTGAGCCCTCAAAATTCTTGCAGTGCCTTTCTGTTGCTGGTAAATATTGAATGGTTAAGGTTGTGAAAGCCTTGACCTCCTGGATTAAAGTTTTGTTTTCTTATTCTGGGTAATTGTTGGGTATCTGTGTCAGTGTTGGCCATAGTTTGATATTTATGCTGCACATGCTCTGCTTAGCATTTCATTGCGTGAACTTCAAACAAAATTGCTGGTTGGGAGTAGGATTTCCTTGGTGTTTTGCAAAGTTTCTAGCACTTTGTGATCAGTTTTATCTTGAATTGTGGGCCCAAAACATGATCAAACATGTTCTCCCCTCCCTAATTCACTGTAAGGGCTTCTCTGTCTAAAATAGCATAGCACCGTTCTGCCTCAGCTAAAAGCCTTGATACGTAACAGACAATGGTCTTGTTGTTCCATTACTCTGGGCCTGGAACAATACTGTTCCTTGTCCCATTGCTCAAAGTTCAGGATCAAAATGAGCCAAGATCTCCAAACATATCAAAAGTGTTTTGATTCATTCATTTGTTGTTGCAGCATAATCCAGTACCACACCTGGCCTTGTCACAAAAGTAGCCTTAGAAGTTCATTACTTTGAGTTAAATGAGGTATGAATTTTCGCAGTTAGTTGACTCTACTTCATTTGTAGTTTGGTGAAATTCCTGGATGGTGTGAATTTTCTAAGGCTTTTGTCCTTAGCGGGTCTGGGGTGATTCCTGTTTCCTGTATAAAGGGAATTTCATTATGCATTTGTAAAAACCACATTTCTAGTTGAGCATTAAGATTGGACCTTGCAGTATTCTTATTACTTCTCTGATTTGTTTGTCATGTTCTTCCTTTGATGAGCCATAGACTAAAATGTCATCCACGTAGCACATGACACTTTCTATGTCTTCTAGTACATTGGACATGGTTCTTTGGAAAATCTCCAGCACTGGTGGAATGCCAATTGGCAGGCAAGAGAAACAGTAGTGACCAAAGGGTTTTATGAAGGTGATTACACAGCAATCCAATATCTACATTGAGCTTGGTAAAGATTGTACTGTTCACATTTTTGGCCAGGGTCCTGTTTACCGACACCATTGGATGTATTTCTCATTCCACTAGCTTGTTCAGTCCCACCAAGTCAATGCAGATTTGGATAGAACCAATTGCTTTTGGAACTGATGCCATACCAGAGAATCATTTACTTGTTTTAGTGACTGGCGAAATAAACATCCCTTTTTGAATCATCACCTCAAATTCCATTTTAGAAGTAGACCTCAGATCTCTATCAGTGTAACTAGACCAATGGATTTTGTATCTGTCTTGAGCATGATGTGATGTGCAATTTCCAATGTTACCACATCTCTGAAGAGTATTGGAAATTCTTTTCTAAATTCATTGCCTTCTTTTTGTTCATTGACTTCATTGATTTTAAAGGTTAGGATTTAGTCTGTATAATCTTTCCTGCTCAACAAAGAATATTCCTGGTTTTGTGTCTCAGACACTTTTCTATCTTTTTGCTTATTAATATTGCATCATGCTGACCTGCTACATTTAACTTGATTCCTCCTGGACTTGGATTTGGATTGATGAATGTTACAGAACTCTTATCAGATAAAACCGAAACTTCAGCTGTTGTGTCCAATTCAAATCCTATATGATGGCCATTGATTTCAATGTTAGACTCTAGAATTCACTTTTATTTTCTTTTATTTTGCTGACAAAGGTGATATCCTGTGTTTCAAGTCCGTATCTCTTGTATAGAGCTTCTTTGAAAAAACTTCTAATTTTGCTTTTTTGAAAGACATCACGGGTGAATCCTTCCAGCTGTTCACGCCAGTGGGATTCTCTGGACCCACTGCAGTGAGTGGAGAATTGGCCGAACGCCAAATTCACTGTCCTCACTTGCAATGGCAACAGGGCAAGATTCCGCCCATTGTTTTAAAATGACCAATCTCATCACACGTTATGTGGTTTAGGCGAGACATTATTCATGCCTGTGAACTTTCTTACTGCCACAGTGGGGATATTGTAAAATGGTGGTTGGCATCCTTTCAGCACACTCTATTGGTTGTCCTTCTTACCCCTTACAAGGATTCAATTTTGTCTTCACACTCCGAGCGAGTTACATAGTTTTACTGGGTGTCAAATCTTATCAAAATTATAGAAGGTCTGACACAGTTTCTTCTAAAACAGCCACCATTATTCTATCTCTAATCAAGTTATCCTTTAATATTCCACAGTCACAACTGTCAGACATATTGTAGAGATCATTTATCAATGAATCGATTCCTTTACCTGGCCCGCGATTCTCCTACCTCATCCACAGCTGAGATTCTTGATCCCACTGCTGTGAAGGGAGAGTTGGCTAAGTATATGACATCAAAGAATTCCGACCCTGACCTTTGGCTTCTTTGGTTAAATTTGTCCTTCATCAGAAATATAAGATGGAACTGCATAAACTGCTGACATGCCACATTGAAGAGTGGCAGTAGAGAAGTGCAGCAAAAGATGAATAAAGTGTGAGATAGTTGAAGTGTCTTTCAAAACACTTCAACTGTTTGTATGAAAAAATGTTTTGGACAGCAGGCTCTCGATGAGCATGCAGTTCTCCAACTTCACCAAAGTTTTCCCAGTTTCGTTAAAGAAGAACTCTTCACTTTTCACTTGCCTTGGTGATCCTGGCAAGTTGCTGATAGCACAGGAAACAGATGCCCTGGCTGTTAAATCCAGAATTGAGGTTTGAAACAATTCTTAATGATGTATTTGAATATTTTAGTTAGTTATCCAATGTCTTCATGGGGGTTTAATTGTCTTCTGTCCCACCCCAGCAAAGTCCAGAAGATGGCTGTGTTGTGTTAGAATCCCAACCAAACGTCATTTTTATTGAAATTAACTCCATCACACACTTAAACTCCCTTCTCTTGTCTAATAAAACTCCCCCTTTGTAATTCTATAGAATACTAAGGTCTGAATAATAGAATCATTGATTTCTTACAGTGCTGAAGGAGGCCATTTGGTCCATCGAGTCTACACCTACACTTTTGACAGAGTATCTTACCCAGACTCTCTTTTCCCCGCCCTGTCCCTCTTACTCCACACACTTCCCAAGGCTAATCCAGCTAACCTACACATTCTGGGATACTAAGGGGCAATTTAGCATGGCCAATCCACCTAACCTGCACATCTTTGGACTGTAGGAGGAAACCGCAGCACCCAATGGAAACCCACATAGATACTGGGAGAATGTGCAAAATCCATACAGACGTTCGCCCAAGGCCGAAATTGAACCTGGATCCCTGGCTCTGTGAGGCAACAGTGCCAACCACTGTGCCACTGTGCCGCCCTATCCCTGTAAAGCCAGGCTAATCCCCCTGGCACTGAGGGCTTGGCCAATTCACTTAACTGCACATCTTTGGACTGTGGAAGGAAGTCAGAGCATACAGAGGAAACCCATGCAGACAGTCATCCATGACCTGAATTAAACTGGATCTCTGATGCTGTGAGGCATCAATAGTAACCACTGTGCCACATTGCCATCCTTAAATGTAGTATGTTTGTAATGTTAGTCCAACTTCCTTGTAGAAGATTAAGATCTCAATCTCTCTGGAATAAAATTCTCACCTGAAATAGGTCAGAGTCACACAAATGCCAGTTCCTGAAACAAGAGGCAGGAAATGGAATCTGTCTGTAATCTGCCAAACAAGATTACACAGTTTCATCATAGAGGTGATACTGACTTTTAATAATGATGCATTAAAGATACACTTTCTTAAGAATTCCCATTCCTTTAGCATCATTGGTGTTATTCAGAATCAATTAGATACCATGATAATACAATAGAATATTAGAGTATTGAGATTCAATGGGCTGGTTGGCCTCTTTATTTCTCTGAATTTTTGTGTTCATATGCTACTGCAGTCAATATTGTGCATGTGTCTGCAAAATGTGTTAGGTTTCCAGTAATGTGATTAAATGAATCAGGAATGCAAGTCTATTAGTTTTGTTGGCAGAATGAAATGAGCTTTATTGGCAGTCGAGCAGCTACATTCTCTCTCCATAGAATGGCTAATCCAGTCCATTGAGTCTGCACCATCTCTCCAAAAAAGCACACACTCAGACCTCACCCAATCCCATATCCCCATGCATTTATCACGGCTAATCCAAATAACCTACACATTTTTGGATTCTGGGAAGAATCCGGAGCACCTGGAAGAAATCCACATAAAACAGGGAGAACATGCAAACTCCACACAGATAGTGACTCAAGTCAGGAATCAAATCCGTGTCCCTGGCGTTGTAGGGCAACAGTGCTAACCACTGTGCCATTGTGCCATCATAACTGTTTTGCATCTGCATTATACCATGACAGGGATATATCTTGTGCTAAAATCCTAATACAACAAAGTGTTGGATCCCTTCTAGAGATGGCTAGACCGGATGGTTTTAGCTTCTACTCATATTAGATAACTGTGCATCACCAATTCAACTGATTGGATTACCTTTCAGAAGAAGTCAGTTGTTTACAATAAGCTTCAGTTTAGAAAAAACTAACTGCAAATAATGGAGATTTGAAAGAACTAATGTATCAATAGTACTTTAGTCTTATTTTCCCTTTGGTCCTCCTTCCTTTGTTTAGTTTTGCGTTATAAAGGGCTGACTCCAATTTTCTTAGCAGCACCAACAAATGTTGCCAACTTAACATTTTAATCAAGCTATCCCTTTTCATTAAAGAATGACAATATTTCCAGCACTTTTTGTTTTCATTATATTATTTTAAATGTTTTTCCAGCATGAATTTGGCCAATCAATGGTATGTGCCACAAGTGACTCCAGCCTTCCTAAGAACAGGAATGATAATGTGTCAGACCGAGCACTGAAAACAGATACTTGTTCTATGCAGATATAAACTTTAAACAACGAAGTGAAGACATGTTTTATTTTAATCAAGTTGAAATGCACAGTTAAACACTTAATCCTGGAGACCTTTAATTCAAGTCGAGCTCAATCAACTTTATTAATCATCTAATGTTTATTTAAATGTAATAAATTAGCATCCTAAGTCCTGACAAAAATGCCATTTGTTTCAATATATAAATAGAGCCAAAGTTGTGGCTTATTCACCATCTGGCTTATAGTAAAAAGTGACATTAGTAACATGTCAGTTTTGAAAAAGCATAATCCTGATCTTTAACACAAGGAGTATTAAATGAAACATCTGTCTGACTGAAATGAACGGCTGGACTTGAAGATATCTGAATGTTGGGGTTTTTAAGAATACATCTGGTTTGCTGATATCTAAACTTCTGAATGATGGAGTCTTTCTGACAGGGAATGCATTTAGAAATCTTGTTTAGTTAATTCAGTTCAAAAAGTGATGACCTGCATTTTACAATTGAGGGAGATGCAAGAGATGTCACTATTCTGAATAAAATTGACCGTGCTACTTTAAGCTGTGCAAGCTAACATGCAGGGTGAAAGGCTTAGAGTTAATCAAGCTGTTAAGCTGATTTTTAGTGGGGAACAAAAAGCGAAATAATGTAGATGCTGGAAATTTCAAACAAGAATGGAAAATGTCAGGAATGAACAAGCCAGAATTCTGAGGGAGTGCTTGAAGCCAATTCTCTCTGCAGATGCTGCCTGATTTGCTAAGCCTTTCCAACCTTTTCATTTACTTCTTCGTGTTCGGAAGAACAATTTAGTCCAAAGGTGTGCGGGTTGAGTCGAATGGCCAAGCTAAATTGCCTCTCAGTGTCAGGGGAATTAGCAGGGTAAATATAGTGGGAGGGAGTGGGGTGCAGGAGGGTTAAGGGGGTAGAGCCTGGGTCAGATTGCTGCCAGTGCAGGCTCGATGAGCTGAATAGCTTCCTTCTGCACTGTAAGGACTCTAAGATGCTATGATTTCCTTACAGATAAAGAAAATAATGGACTGAATTTCCACAGAGGTTTTCCCACCTGTGCACTTTGCTTATGTCTCTTTTCAGTGTTTTTAAAACTTTTGCATTGACATTAAAAAGAATATGTAGGAGAACCTCCTCAGGTATTTGTGTGAGATGTATTAAATTACCCTGGCTGGGAATCAATTAAAAACAGGTAAAAAGTAGCAATGACAATTTGTCCTCTTCAATCCTCTTTTTAGGGGAGGCAAGGGTGTAATGATGCTGTCACTGGACTGCAAATCCAAAAACCCAGGTTCTTGGGTTCAAATCCTGCCATTACAGATGTTGAAATTTGAATTCAATAAAAATCTGGAATTAAAAGTCTAATGGCAACCATATTAAAATCATTGTCATGAAAATCAATCTGATTCATTAATGTCGTTTAGGGGGAAAAGAAATCTGCTGCCCTTTATCTGGTTTGGCCTACATGTGATTCCAGATCCACAGCAATGGATCTTAACTGCCCTCTGAAATGGTCCAGCAAACCACTCTGTTCATGGGCAATAAATTCTGACTCAGCTAGTAATGCCCACACCCCACGACCGAATAAAAACATGACCAGTTGCTTTGAAAGCATTCCTCCACTAATAGACTAAGTTCAAGCAGGAGGATGTACTGAATTGCATAGATGTACTGAACGGCATCCCAAAACATAGAACACAGAAAAACTACAACACAAACAGGTCCTTTGGCCCACAAGTCGTGCCGAACATATCCGTATCTACTAGGCTTACCTATAACCCTTTATCTTACTAAGTCCAAACAAAGGAACTGTAACCTGGCAAAAGTCATTGCCTTCAGGTTTTATGTCAGACTAAACATGGAATGAGTAATCCCATCAAGAGGTCTTCTACCGATCAGTTAAAAATATGCAGAATTACACAAAAATCCTCATCCCCAAGAATAAGGCTAGTTACCACATTCTCAAAAAATAGCAACTATGGGATAAACTTAACTCTCAAAATGGCTGTTAGTTCAGTAAGCAGAAGGGAATGCTGATATAAGTGACAGTGTGAAAGACGAAAGTTGGGTTGCATATATGTTAGAGGTCAAGGCAACAGCATGTATCCCAGTGTATTCAATGTGTTTTTTTTCTTACTTTTGTGTCCCATACAGGTCCCAGCTGTATTTGTCCACTAACCCACCCTACCCAGGACTAGTCATCCTTTGGGCATTAAAAAGAGGAAGAGCTGAAAGCAGCATTGCACCTGACTAGTCCACACTCCATCAACACAGTTACCAGCACGAAAAAGAGATGTTGCGCACATTTAGATTGGGTAACTACCTTTCAGCAATTGACTGTGATATGCTGAGGAGGTCAGTGGCTAATCTTTGGAAAAACTGCCAATATTAAAATTCAGAACGACACTGAACTTTAATGCCACTGGCAGGGCAAGTTGATCTGCAGACTGGTGGCAAATCTTGTTGCACCATGGCACACATCTCTGTAAACTATCCTCATGTTAATTGGAACCTTTTCTGCACTAGCTTTCTGTCATATCCAGATGTGATCTCAGTAGACCTCAACCTCGGGGTTAAAACCTTATTGTCCTCTTCCTCCTCCTCCTCCTCCTGCCTGTTACATGGTACACTGCCTCAAGCCCCTGGCATTATCTCTGCCTTCTGGCTGTGTATTTCTTCTACTCATTTTCCCCTATGGCCTGAGTTTGTAGAGGTGCTATCCCAGTTTTGCAGCTTCTTTGGCATAACTTGTCCTCTTATCTGGCACATTCTCCTTCTTCTCATCAGGATGCCCAGATCAGGAGGATTGAAGAAATAGGCACTTTGAAGGTCACAGCCCTACTGGGCCCGATACTGATTTCTTGACTGGTTTACTCCATTATCAAGATATTAAAATCATGGCCCCAATGTTCACAACCAAGGCCTACTCAGAAAGACATCTGATACAACCTGCAACAGGATTGCGCAGACCTCGTTCTGCAACACTTCTGCAACCAAATTTTGATGCAATTATCATTCTAACAATGCACTTTCCATTCTCCTTTTTGCCACTGTTAAACTTTAAAGGTTATTTATTATTGTCACAACTAGGTTTGTATTAACACTGCAATGTGTAAATTCCCTAGTCGCCACACTCTGGCACCTGTTCAGGTACACTGAGGAAGAATTTAGCATGGCCAATGTATCCAACCAGCACAACTTTCAAACAATGGCAGGAAATAGAAGCCCCAGGAGGAAACCCATGCAGATACAGGGAGAACATACAGGCTTCACACAGAAAGTGACCCAAGCAGGGAATCAAACCTGGGTGTCTGGCACTGAGAGGTAGCAGTGCTAACCATTGTGCCACGGTGTTGTGTACAAATAAATACTTTTTACGTTACTGGGAGCAACTAACTGCTTCTATTAATCTCCATTCCAGAACAGTCCTGACAAAGAATAATAAAAGCAACACAAGTATAATGACCACAATATAATTACTTCAGTAATCAGACTACCTAGTGTCTGATTAACAATATTCAAATATTGTACAGGAAAGATGGGAAGATAAAAATAATGAAGGGGGGAAAAAGAACCTTTTCCTTACCTCAAATTATCTCTGTAGTTTTTCTGTGCTGATACTTGCAAAATAAACCTATTTTAAGAATGCAGTAGGAGGATGAGGCTGGGTCAAACTTATTTTTAGAAAAGTTGAGCAAATCAACAAAATTACCTTGTCACAATTTTCACATTGTAAATTCAAGTGTTCCTGCAATCTTGTTTTTTAATTCTGAAAACAAACAGACATTTTTTTGTGTTAATTTGAACGATAAGTTTCAAGCCAAGTGTTGTATATGTTATTGTCATTTGCCTTATTTTTGCTTCTGTGTGTCTCTATAACTCAAACAATTGTCTGTTCTCCAGAGTCCAGTGAAGTCCACCTGGTCAGGAGGACCTTCTTCTGCTCTTTCTAAGTGTTGAGTTGTGCAGAGGGAGAAGAGAAAACAGGTTTTTTTTTTAATAATCCATCTCACCCCTGCTGTTGAGAACATCCCCCAAATGTTTCCACATTATGCTGGTAATGTCATCATATGGACAGCATATTATTCCCACATGAGGTTCTACTTCGTGTTTCTTTCAATGTACTAGTGTTATTCACAATGCAGCTGCTGCAAGCCATTAATAACAAAAATCAGAAACTCTCAATTGTGCGACTGCATCTTATACTTTGCAAGGCAGCCTCATTCACGCTGAAAAAGCTAAGCAGTAAAAATCTGCCACCACTTGTGATGTGACTTAAGTATTTCAGTAAAATTTGCCATGGTGTGGAGATGCTGGCGTTGGACTGGGTGAGCACAGTAAGAAGTCTCACAACATCAGGTTAAAGTCCAAAAGATTTATTTGGTAGCACAAGCTTTTGGAGCACTATTCCTTCACCATCTGCAGCACTCTGAAAGCTTGTGCTACCAAATAAACCTGCTGGACTTTAACCTGGTGTTGTGAGACTTCTTACACTAAAACGTGCAGTTTCTTGAATTATTACGCATTTCAAAGGATGTCAAAATGTTTATATGTAGCCCAACAGGCCTGGCTATCCAGTCCACTAGTTCATGATCATAGAGTCATAATGGTACAAAAGGAGGCCATCTGGCCCATTGATCATGTGCCAGTTGTCTGCAGAGCAATCCAATCAGTCTCATCCCCCAGTTTTTTATCTATAGCTCTTCAATTTTATTCCCCCTGAATGGCAGTGAAAGTTCTTTTTGAAATTATTCATCATATCTGCTCCCAACACTGTTGCAAGTAGTGAATTGTAGGTGCACATCTGCTGCATATGAAAGTTCCTCCTCACTTCCCCTCTACTGCTCTTAACAAAATTTTAAATTGGTGTCATCTAATCCTTGTGCCATCAGCTAATGAAAACCACTTTTCCTTGTCCATTTTATCTAAACTTGCCGTAATCTTTTACATTTCTATAAATCTCATTATCAATTTCTCAAGGGCAATTAGGGAAGAGACAACAAATGCTGGCCTTACCAGTGATTCCCGCATCCTATGAAGAATAAAGAGACTTTACTGTAAAGAGACATTATTATTCCAATGCACTCTTTCTTAATTCTACTCTTAGTAAACCTGAGGTCAAGCAGACTCTTTTGAGTGTGTCTGCTCCCCTGTCAGTCCTGTATCAGGAGTAACACGTTGGCACAGTGGTTGGCACTGTTGCTCACAGTGCCAGGAACATAGGTTTGATTCCTGCCTTAGGTTACTCTCTGTGCAGAGTGTGCACAGTCTCCCTGTGTCTGAGTGGGTTTCATCCGGGGTTTTGATTTTCTCCCACAGTCCAAAAACATGCTGGTTAGGTGTATTGGCCGTGCTAAATTCTCCTTCAGTGTAACTGAACAGAGAACCACAAAGGGTAGTGGGGGTGTGGAATGCACTGCCGAGTAAGGTGGTGGGAGCAGGCACGCTGGGGCTGTTTAAGGGTCTCTTGGACAGCCACATGAGCGGTATGCAGATAGAGGGATATATTAGGACTGTTTAACTACGGCTTTTTTCCACAGGTAATTCGGTCCATACTTTGAGCATGCATTCGGCAGGTGGTGCGGGTACAGCTCTTGGATGTTGATTCATGGGTTGCCTGGTACCTCATGTCGTAAATGAGTGCTTTATGTGGACCATCTGAAGGGCACCATGACAGCTCAGAGACTATCGATGTGGCTGTGCAGACACTTGGAATTGGGCCGGTGTCTGCGGGAGTTTGCGCGTTCTCCCCGTGGTTGCGTGGGTTTTCTCCGGGCACTCCGGTTTCCTCCCACAACCCAAAAATTCGCTCTTAGGCTGATTGGGAAACAAATTGTCCCTATGGTGAAAATTTTCCATATTAGGAATAATATATATATTATTATATAGGAATATTAAAATAGGATAATGTATTCGGTATGACGGCGGCGCGGGCTCGTTGGGCCGAAGGGCCTGTTTCCCGTGCTGTGTTGCTTAATAATAATAAAAAAAAACCGGAGTGTGGCGACTAGGAGATTTTCACAGTGACTTCATTGCAGTGTTAATGTAAGCCTACTTGTAACAATAATAATAATTGTTGTTTTCTATCATGAAGCTAATTTGTTATCCAAGCTGATACTGATCCTCCTATTCCATGAGGTTACATTTTATTAACTAGTATTTCTACGTAGATTTCCTTGGAGTGTTATTTGCTCACATATTTCTTACTTGTGTTTCTTTCTATTTAAACGTCATGGGCCTGGAGGTTTGGTAAAGACTCTTACCACTATTTTCTTGAATGACTAAACAAATTTGTAATTATAAAACGTCTTTGAGACTCCAAAACATCTTTGAAATAATTCTATAAATTCATTAGCAATCACAGTGTAATTGTAATATAGCAAACATAACAGTCAATTTGCACACAAACGAGCAACTCACAAGGTTCCTTCAACAGCATCTTTCAAATGCCCAGCCTCTACCACCTCAAAGGACAAGGGCAGGAAATGCACAGGAAGACCTACCAGCTGCAAGTTCCTATCCAAGCCACACATCATCCCAACTTGGAACCATATCGCTGTTCCATTATTGTCACTGGGTCAAAACCCTGAAACTCCCTCCCTAACTGCATTGTGAGTGTGCCTACACTAAATGGATTCTGGCTGCTCAAGAAGGCAGCTCATCATCACCTTCTCAAGATCAATTAGAAATGGGGAATAAAAAACACTGACCTAATCTAAAAAAAAACCTGAGACAGCAGACATATTTCAACATCTCATCTGAAGAAAGGTGCCTCTGAAAATGCAGCACTCCCTCAACGCTAAACTGGAGTGTCAGAATGGATTTATGTTCTAGTCTTGGAGTGAATGTTGAATCCACAAACTTCTGGCTCAGAAGTGAAAATGCTCTATGAACAATCATAACTGGCACATCAGAATATCAAGACCTGTGGTTAAATATCACCTAAAATGCACATGGATTATTGGGAAACAATAATTTAACCTTTGTGCATGATCTTCAAGTCTTTATGATTGGAACCGAAGCAGTCCACAAAATAAAAATATTTGAAGACTCATGCATTAGAAGTTACATTCATGGTGTATACAATAAGGGTCTCAGAATTCTGCAATTCTGTTATGCTCGATATTAAGAGCTAAGGTTCACATTTTTTTTGAGTCAGGGCAGGGCGGATGGTCACATTCGCTCAAGCAGGGAGAATGGTCAGGAGTTTATTGGGCATTATGATTGAGTATAGACTGATCAGAGAATATTTTTTGAGATCTGTGAGAAACTTTTTAATCTTACAATAATGCTGTTTCAGTTACAGCTTAGTATGTAGTCCAGTTATGTTTTCTTCATCAGGACAGATTTTCAATGAGCATTTGAATTGACCTTTAAAATTAGCTACATAGCAACATTGGATCCAACCACAATTTAAGGTTTACATTCAAAGAATTTCTCTGTGATTGCTCTCCTCTTATTACTTCTATGATTAAGCTATGAAATTGATTTATGCTAATGTAGCATAAATTAAGTATTTGTATTATCAATCCAGCTGCCATTAGTATTAACCTCCAGGAAAACAGAGCAGTGTTAGGAGAATGGTTGACATGTTGAGCAGCTTATCACTGCAAAATTTGAAGCAATATTCAACAAGCAGAAATGTAATAGGTTTCAATAGAGGATAGGCAGCTTGACTGAAGAACAAAGCTGCAAGCTTTGTGAAGTTGATGTTCAGGTTTGTATGTTATCTTTAATATTAGTGGTATTCAGATGTATATTGAAATTGTTTATAGTATCATAGAATTGTAACAGTGCAGAAGGAGGCCATTTAGTCTATTGTGTCTGTAATTCACTCAGTGCAATTCCCCTGCCTTCTCCCCATAACTCTGTACATCCTTCCTTTTCAGATAACAGGCTATTTTCCTTTGAATGCTTTGATTGAACCTAGCACTCACCATACTCTCAGTGTATTAGACATCCCGATTTCTTACTGTGTGTTAAATCTTTTTCTCGCTTTTGCTTCTTTTGTCAATAACCTTAAATCTGGGACTTCTCATTCTTGAACCTTTTACCAGTAGGAAAGGTTTCTCCCTATCTACTTTGTTCTGGCCTGTCATGATTTTGAATATCTCAATCAAATCGCCTCTCTGCCTTCTCTTCTACAAGGAAAACAATCCCAGCTTCTCCAATCCATCTCCGTAATGGAAGTTTCTCATTCCTGGAGCCATTCTCATAAAGCGCTGGAAGCTTATTAGCGCTGGAAGCTTATAGAGAGTGTAGACGGGATCTTAAAAGGGGTATTAGAAAGGCAGAAAGGGGCCACGAGGTGGCTCTGGCAGGTAGGATAAAGGAAAATCCAAAGGCATTTTACACCTATGTAAGGAGCAAAAGGATGGTTAGAGGCAAGATTGGACCTCTTAGGGACAGAGGAGGGGATCTATGCTTACAGCCTGAGGGAATGGGGGAGATCCTGAATGAATACTTTGTGTCGGTATTCACGCAGGAGACTGGACAGATGTCTGTGCCTGATGTTGACAAAGTTGAGGATTGGTTGAGGGAAATAAGGATTACGAAGAAAGAGGTGTTGGGGCTGTTAGGCAGCTTAAAGACATATAAAGCTCCGGGGCCTGATGGCATTTACCCCAGGCTGCTAAGGGAGTTGAGGGAAGACTTGGCTGGGCCTCTGACGCAAATCTTTGTCTCTTCCTTGGAAACAGGTGAGGTCCCAGAGGACTGGAGGATAGCAAACGTAGTACCGTTGTTTAAAAAAGGTCAGAGGGATCACCCAGGGAACTATAGGCCGGTGAGCTTGACTTCAGTTATAGGTAAGCTAATGGAGAGGATCCTCAGGGACAGAATGTATGAGCATCTGGAGCACTGCGATCTGATCAGGGATATGCAGCATGGCTTCGTCAAGGGGAAGTCTTGTCTTACAAATCTAGTGGAATTTTTTGAAGAAGTGACAAAAACAGTTGATGAAGGACAGGCTGTTGATGTTGTCTACATGGATTTCAGTAAGGCGTTTGACAAGGTTCCTCATGGTAGACTGATAGAGAAGGTGAAGGCGCATGGGATACAGGGTCGGGTATGTAGATGGGTCGAGAACTGGCTCGGGAGGAGGCGACAGAGGGTAGTAGTGGAAGGCTCTTTTTCCGGCTGGAAGCCTGTCACTAGTGGAGTGCCACAAGGCTCAGTACTAGGTCCTCTTCTATTTGTGGTCTACATAAACGACTTGGAAGTAGGGGTAGGTGGTGAGATCAGCAAATTTGCTGATGACACCAAGATGCTTGGATTGGCGGGTACAGAAGAGCAGTGTCAGGCCATACAACAGGACATAGACAGGTTGGTAGACTGGGCAGATAGATGGCAAATGGAATTTAATCCGGATAAATGCGAGGTGATGCATTTTGGCCGGAAAAAGGTAGAAGAGAGTTATAGGATAAAAGGTAAAACTATACGGAGCATAGAGACGCAGAGAGACTTGGGGGTGCAGGTTCACAAGTCTCTGAAGGTGTCCTCACAGGTGGAGAAGGTGATAAAGAAGGCGTATATTATGTTAGCTTTCATAGAAAAGGGTATAGAATACAAGAGTAGGAGTTTGATGTTGCAGTTGTATACAACTTTGGTTAGGCCTCACTTGGAATACTGCGCCCAGTTCTGGTCTCCGTACTGTCGGAAGGATGTGGAGTCCTTGGAGAGAGTGCAGAGGAGGTTTACCAGGATGCTGCCTGGTATGGAAGGACTGTCTTATGATGAACGATTAGATAGACTGGGGTTGTTTTCCCTTGAAAGACGTCGGCTTAGAGGGGATCTCATAGAGGTGTATAAGATTATAAGGGGTATAGATAGAGTAAATGGAGGTAAACTTTTTCCACCTTTAGAAATGGATAGGACGAGAGGTCATGGCCATAGGGTGAGGGGGGCTATGTATAGGACGAAGATTAGAGGGCAGTTTTTCACACAAAGGGTAGTGGGGGTGTGGAATGCACTGCCGAGTAAGGTGGTGGGAGCAGGCACGCTGGGGCTGTTTAAGGGTCTCTTGGACAGCCACATGAGCGGTATGCAGATAGAGGGATATATTAGGACTGTTTAACTATGGCTTTTTCCACAGGTAATTCGGTCCATACTTGACCAACATTGAGCATGCATTCGGCAGGTGGTGCGGGTACAGCTCTTGGATGTTGATTCATGGTTTGCCTGGTACCTCATGTCGTAAATGAGTGCTTTATGTGGACCATCTGAAGGGCACCATGACAGCTCAGAGACTATCGATGTGGCTGTGCAGACACTTGGAATTGGGCCGGTGTCTGCGGGAGTTTGCGCGTTCTCCCCGTGGTTGCGTGGGTTTTTTCCGGGCACTCCGGTTTCCTCCCACAACCCAAAAATTCGCTCTTAGGCTGATTGGGAAACAAATTGTCCATATGGTGAAAATTTTCCATATTAGGAATAATATATATATTATTATATAGGAATATTAAAATAGGATAATGTATTTGCTACTATATAGTATGACGGCGGCGCGGGCTCGTTGGGCCGAAGGGCCTATTTCCCGTGCTGTGTTGCTTAAAAAAAAATCTTTTCTGCTCTCTATCCGAAGCCTTCACATGCTTCCGAAGTGTGGTGACGGGATCTGGATGCAATACTCCAGTTATAGCTGAAGAAGTGGGAGGGTTTTTCTCAGTAATCAGCAAAGACCGGCAGTGGGCAGGCAAAGTGGCATTGAAGCCATGGACAGCACTGGCAGCTTCTGCCTTAGAGTGCTACAAAACTCATCTCTAAACTCTATGGCCCAGGGCTTGGCTCCTCCCTCTGTGACTGGATCCTGAACTTCCTAGTCCACAGACCACAATCAGTAAGGGGATAGGCAACAACACCTCATCCACAATCATCCTTAACACCGGTGCCGCACAAGGCTATATTCTCAGACCCCTATATACCTATGGCCAAATTCCTCTCCAATTTGATTTTCAAATTTGCTAATGAAACCACCTAATGGATCAGATCTCAAACAATGACAAGACAGAATACAGGAATGTGATAGAGGGCCCAATTTTGCCATTTTGAGTCTAAGTGCTGGGCAGATTTGAAACTGGAAGTGTTTTAGACATCCCCAAACGCACTCTGCCTGCAAAAATATCAGTGAATCTGAATCAGACTGCACAAGCCTGGATTAGTTAAGGTTCCTTAATTAACCCACATTTGCCCAAGTGACTAGTAGTTTTGTCCCAATATTTTAAAAGCTTCCTGTCACTGAGGTTAAACTGATTGGCCTGTGATTGCTAGTCTTCTCCTTACACCCTTGTTTGAACAATTCTGCAGCCTTCTGGAACTATCTAAGGAAGACCAAAACATTATTGTTAGTGCCACTAGAACTTCCACTCTCACTTCGCTCAATATCCCTGGATTCTGGGGTTTTATCTTTTTTTCAATTACAGTCTATTTATATTTCCTTCTTATTAATTTAAAAGTCTTCTGTTGTGTTAATTATCTTTCACCATGGCCTGGTAGCATCTTCCTTGGTAAAGGCAGTTACAAAATTAGTTTGATATTCCCCCTACCTCCACATGAAAATCCCATTTTTGGTCCCTAATTGGTCCCATTTCTCCATTTAACTATTTTATATACCAATAGGGGGCTTTGGGATTTCAAAGAACAAGGAACAAAGAAAAGTACAACACATGAACAGGCCCTTCAGCTCTCCAAGTCTGCACTGATCACAATGCCTGCTTAAGCTAAAATCATATGCACTTACAGAGTCCATATCCTTTCATTCCCATCCTATTCATGTATTTGACAAGTTGCCCCTTAAATGTTGTTCCTATCATATCTGCTCCCACCACCTCCCCAGGCAGTGCGTCACCACCCTCTACATAAAAAACTTGCCTCGCACATCTCCTCTAAACTAAACTGAACTCTAAACTAATTTATTTTATCTTAGCTGCCATTCCCTTTTCATCATTTCTCTTTGTTTCTCTTATTTGCTTTTTCACCTCCCCTCTGAACCTCTTATATTCAGCCTGGTTTTCCATTGTATTGGCCACATGACATCCATCATTTAGCATACTTTTACTTCTTCATCTTAATCTCTACTGCTTTTATCATCCAGGTATTGTCCAGTGCATTTCTAATATCCTGCAGACTCACTCAACCAGCACGGTGTTCAATGGATTTACTCAAACACCTCTGCACATATCAGGCATTTGGACTACGTACACAAACCAATAGTAAATAGTCAAGTTACAACTTTATTCCAAATGGTAAAAATCTTAAGTTTTACAACTTTAACAATTCTTTCTCTCTAGATAATTGATCATTTAAAAATTCATATACTACTCCAGATCCTTGTGATTCCATCAATAGATTGAACTCTCAAATCTCTCTCTCTCTGGCCTGAGGCAAATGCTCTTGTCGCTGCTGTGCCCTGATGTACTTCTGGGCAAAGCTGGAGAGGTGGTTCTCTCAAATGCTGCTAGCATATGTTTCTTACACCTGTCTGGCTACCTTCCGAAATCTTGCAAAGATTTGGCCTATCAGCGCTTAGGTCTGATTAGTTTCACATCATAGTTGATGGGTGTTAATGAGTTTCAATGGTGGACCCTTTGTATTTGTGTGCTACATACTTAGATACTAGTTACAGTTTCTATTATGCATTGAGTCTCTTGTTTTACTGATGCATATCTGTCCCATGTATATAGTGGTGATTTATTTCTGAGGAAATGTATAAATATCCTTTTGCACATGCTTATGTGTCCTCGTCCATCATTGGTTTTCAATTGTCTAAGCTCAAATCTTGCAAAGGGACTGTCTCCAGGCAGACTGTTTTGGACTGAGATAATCCCAGCATACCTTGCTTTTAGGCCAATGTTGATGTCAGTCTCTATGTCTTTTGCTCTGCCTGCACCCCTGGGCCTGATGCTAGCCCACAGCTGGCCTCTCCCCAATGATTCCACCCTACTCAAGCAGTCACAGGCTGCTACACAGAGAACTCTGGATTTGTTTCCCTCTCAAGGAAATAAACATTGACTGTGCCTTGAAAGTTAAACAAGAATACGTTCTTCATTTTCAGAAGTATGTATACATCGGATTTGTACCAATTTAGAATTCTGCAATTGGTACGGTTTTGATCAACCTGAAATTTGGCCATTTCTGATTCTAGTTATTTCAATAGCTTGGAGCCAACTTCATTTTTCCTGTCATTGCTGAATCTTGCCAATTTTTTTTTATAGTTGGCTCACCTCAGTAATGAAACCGCATAAAGATCTGTCCTAATTTGATGGGAAAGTTGACAGGAAATCTGAAACTCACTTTGGTGTTTTCAAAGCATATGTTCAGCATTTTTCATGATTTCTTTTTAGAATATACACACATTCTCATAATGAATCTCTCTGTTATGGTGCTATTGCATCGTTTCCAGCCTGTCAATTCTCAGCTCCTAAAATTTTATATAATTCCAACAGATTTTCAATGATGTTGCTCATTCTGAATCAAAATTTACACTGCTGTGAAGGAGGGGTTGACTGTGGTGGCATAGTGGCACAGTGGTTAGCACTGCTACCTCACAGCGCCAGGTACTAAGGTTCAATTCCAGCCTTAGGTCACTGTCTCTGCAAGGTTTGCACATTCTCTCCATGTCTGCATGGGTTTCCTTCAGGTGCTCCGGTTTTCTCCCACACTCCAGAGATGAGCAGGTTAGATTCATTGGCTATGGTAAATTGACCCGAGTGTCAAGGGGAATAGTAGGGTATATATGTGGGGTTACAGAAATAGGGCCTAGGTGCGATTGTGGTCAGTATGGACTCAATGACCTCTTTTGGTACTCTAGAGGTTCTATGATTCTAAGGAGTGTGGACATTTGGGAGGGGTATGGTAAAAAAGAATGACTGTATTGATATGGTACATTTTTGGACTGTGAGAGGAAACTGGAGGAAACCCATGCAGACACAGGGAGAAAGTGCAAACTCTGCATAGCCAGTGACCTGAGGCCAGAATTGAAGCTTGGTCCCTGGCACTGTGAGGCAGACATACTAACCACTATGTCACATTTCCACCCCAGTCAATTACTCCTTCACAGCAGTGTAATGTTTGATCCAAAATTTCACAATCCCTGGATGTCTGCAAGTTCTTTCTAGTCAATTATGTCCATATGAAGTGTAATCAATCACTATTGTAATGTAGGAAAAACAGCAGCCAATTTGCACACAACAATCCTCTATTAACAGCAATGTGATAATGACCAGATAATCTGCTTTTTAGTGATGTGGATTACGGAATAAATATTGGCCAGGACACTAGAGATAACTCCCCTATGAATAGTACCATGGAGTATTTTACACCTACATGATAGAGCAGATGAGATCTTGGTTCAACATTTCATTCAAAAACGCACAATCCAACAGTGCAGCACACACCACAGGGGTGTCAGTCCAGATGTTTGGGTTCAAACACAACCTTCTAACTGAGCTGAGATTGCTTCTGAGCTATGACTGATGGGATTGCTACTTATACTCCAATTAAGTGGAAGATGTACAAGGATGTGGTACACATCAGTGCAAAATCCCAGATTCTCACATGCATGTCAGGGTTCTCTGACTCCAGTCCTCCTGCCTCTCAACTCCAATTCGATTGAGGCGCATTTCAGGTCAGATGTGATTTGTAGGCAAGCTAAAGATGCCCTGCTGTCTTAACTGTATTTTTGACGTCAAAGACAGACTAGAAGGGTAATTTATATATGTGCAAAGACCTGAAGATCAGAAATGAGCTGAGCAAGTGTTAGGGTCCGACCAATGTAGATGTAAAGCTGTCTGTTAATTCCATCCCAGCTTCCACTTCAACTCCCATCTGTAACCCCAGGAAGAGCAATGTTCTACTGGACCAAATGCACAGATCCCATGTGAATGATAATTTTAATTTAATTTAAAGATTAACATTAGCTTCTCTTCTTTGAATGGTGCGTATGATAATCATTTACTGCCATCTGAAGGAGCAGTCAAGACCTTGGTTTAATTGTCATTCAAAATAAGATAGAATTTTACAGCCCTGTCATGGAGGGGGCAGGGCTGGAAAATACAGCGAGTTGTTCAAAAGCCCATTTACTTCAGCCGAACCAGAAAATCCTGCCTGCAGGAAGTCTGTAAAATTCCTCCCATTAAATGACGGATGCCTCACAGAGTACTTCTAAGTACTTCTAAGGTGGAAAGTTGTTTAAAATGTGATTTAAATGACCAATTTTGGACCATGTAGGGATCTTTCTTGATATTCACCAAAATCTTTTTGGTATTAGCACTGGTGGGTTTCTATGATCCTGTCAATGACACACCCCATAGCAGGTTTCCCACTGATGAGGGGTGTGTTCAACAGGAAAGGCTATTGCCAATGGTGGGACAATAAAGTCCCACCACCAGTGAGTGGCTGCTGTCAAACATGCAGCTGTAGAGAAGGAAAATCCCACCTACTATTTTATTTATTCTCCCTTGCCTTTTGTGCCAGTCATCCACCAATTATCTTTTAACCCAGCCTCTCTCTCAGGACAATTATATAAACAGCTCCATCTGCCCAGAACATGCTGTAATATACAGCAGCAAGTGGTTAATAAGAAACCAGGTTTAATTCCTGGCTTGGGTCATTGTCTGAGCGGAGTTTGCACATTCTCGCCATGCTGCATGGGTTACCTCTAGGTGCTTTGGTTTCCTTCCACAGTGCACCTGACTTTGGACTTGGATTTGTGACTAATTATTTAAACAAGTTTAAATTGGAGAATTGAAGGTGATTTGCAATTGATTATTCACTCAATTTAGAACTGACTTAGGCGTGAAAATTAATATCAGTCACAAAATGTTATACATTCCATTTCCAAGTAATATTCCACTAATGTTCAGCCAATTCAAGCAAATTTATTTTATTCCCAAAATTAACTGTTTTTTAGCAGTGAACGTCTATGCTCATGGGGTCAACGATTGTCAATACTGAAAAATCGACCATAGTTTTTCAAGTTATTGGCATTCAGGTTAGATAACTTGTGAACCATCTGAACTCTATGCCCCCTTACCATGTCCCAGAAATACATCTTAACAACTACAACCTCCGAGGAGTGTTGCTAAACAGAATAGGAGTTTCCAGTTTCTATATCAGTCACTTGCGTGAGCTCTCTCATACAAATCTGGCAATTTAGCGATAAGTTACAACTATCTTCAAATCTGTCAAGGCTGCAGCACGTGGGAGCATATATTGCAGTAAGTGAATGTGGCTTGAAGAGCTTCAGCTCAGTGTTATTGAGATGGAGTCTGAGCTGCAGACACTGCCACACATCAAGGAGGGAGAGATTGCATGGATGCTTTGTTTCAGAAGGCAGTCACATCCCTTAGAACAGAATCTTTCAGTTTGGAAAGTGGTCAGAGACAGGAGGGTGTGACTACAGCTGAGGCAGGTGAGGGGACCCAGAGAGCAGAAGTATCACCCTCTGCAATTGTCCAACAGGTTTCAGGTATTTCAGTTTGTTTGAATGAGGGTGAGGCTTCAGGATGGATGCACTAACTGACCATGGCACTATGGTACAGGAAGCCATTCAAGTGGGGGGACCACATAAGAAGTTAGTGGTGGTAAGGGATAGCATAGTGAGCAGGATTGACACAATTCGCAGTAGGAAGGAGCGAGAGTTCAGATGGCTGTGTTTCCTGCCCAGTGCCAGGGTTCAGGGCATCTGTTTCGGGCTGGACAGGAACTTGCAGAAGGAGGAGAGGATCCCTTTGTCATGGTGCGTCTGGGTACCACTGATACAGATAGAATGAGGAAAGATGTTCTGCATAGAGAGTTTGAGGAATTAAGCACTAAATTAAACATTATAATCTCTGTACTATTACCTGAATTGAGTACAAATTGGCATTGGGTACATAAAATTAGAGAGATAAATATGCGCCTCAAAGATTGGTGTGGAAGAAGTAGGTTTCAGTTCGTGGGGCACTGGCATCAGTACTGGGAAAATGGGGGCTACGCTGCTGGGATGGCCTACATCTGAATCAGGTTGGGACAAGTTTTTTTGCAAACTGTATAACTAAGGAACAAGACAGGGCTTTAAACTAAACAGAGGGGGTTGGTTTTGGAGACAGGATATGTAGGCTTACAAAGCAAAAGGATATGGCAGCATTACAAGGCAGCAATTAAGATAATGATATTCAGAGTGTGGCAGATAGGTACAAAGTGTACAAACATGATAAACAGCAACAAATAGGGTCAAAAGGGGAAAAATAGTAACAAGGAAATATTAATGACTCTACCTAAATTCAAGGAGTATTTGGCACAAAATAAATGAATTAACAGCACAAATTGAGGTTAATGTACATGATTTTATAACCATTATAGAGATGTCATTACAAAGAGATTAAAAATGGGAAGTAAATATTTAGGGATATGTAACTTTTCATAAGGACAAGCAGGAAGGAAAGGGTGAAGGGGTAACTTTGTTCATATGAGATGGAAAGAGTACAATAGCAAGATATGAAAGAAAAACAAAATGCTGGAAAATCTCATTAGGTCTGACAGCATCTGTGGAGAGAAATCAAATCTAATATTTTGAGTCTGAATGGATCTTTCATCAGAACTGACAAAGGCTCACCCAGATTTGAAATGTTGGCTCTGTTTTTACTCTACAGATGCTGTCAGATTTACTGAGATTTTCCAGCATTTCTTGATTCTGTTTTCGATTCCACTTCCAAAATAATTTATTTTTATCATAGCAGGGAATAATCTTGGATTGGAAGATAATAGAATCCATATGGGTGGAGATAAGAAATATCAAGCACAAGAAGATAGTGGTGGGAAAAGTTCATTAGCCCCCTAACAATAGCTATACTGTATGACAGAAAATAAATCAGGAAATAATATGAATATGCAAAAAAAAACATACTTCAATCATTTGTAGTGGTAGCATGAGGATAAATTCATAGAGTGTACTTGGAACAGCTTCCGATAACAAACTGTTGTAGATCGAACGAAGGATCTATCTAGTTTGGATCTGGTAATGTGTAATGAAGCTGGTTTAATAAACCATCTCACAGTAAAAGATCCCCCAAGGAAACAGTGGTGAGAACATTGTAAAATTTAGCATTCAATTTGAGAGTGAAAAGCTTGGGTGAGAAACAACTGTACTACACTTAAATAAGGGTAATTATAAAGGAATGAGGGCAGAGTTGTCTGGTCTGAAGTGAAGTGGGAAAGCTGTTTAGCAGGAAAGACATTTGGTTAGCAAAGGCAGACACAAAAATAATTCATTACTCACAACAAAGATATATCTAGTGAGAAAGAAGAATTCTAGGAAGGGGATATATCAATCATGGTTAACCAAGGAAGTTAAGGATGGTACTAAACTGAATTTTCCCAAAAGATAGCAAAGTGTCAGTCTCTGAATGAAAATCTATATGATTGCCCCAGAGAAATAGACAAGTTTGCTCTCAAGGTCTTCTGACACTGTGCCATTTTAAAGCAAGGGGGCATGTTTTAGTTTTTAAAGTTTAAAGTTTATTTATTAGTCGCAAGTAAGGCTTACATTAACACTGCAATGAAGTTACTGTGAAATTCCCTTGGAATTATGGTGCCTGTTTGGGTCAATGCACCTAACTGGCATGTCTTTCAGACTGTGGGGAGGAAACCTAAGCACCCGGAGGAAATCCACACAGACACAGGGAAAACATGCAAACTCCACACAGACAATGACCCGAGCTGGGAATCAAAGCCGGGTTCCTGGCGCTGTGAGGCAGCAGTGCTAATCACTGTGCCACAGTGCCACCATCATTGTCAGAGACAGGGCCGAAAGATGGTGGCAAAGCCACCTCACAGAGATTGAGCTGTCATAAGAAGTGAACCTTGCTGTGGAGTTGCCACTAATTCCCACCCTTTTACACCCTACCCCTTGGGTTTTAGGGCTCACTCCCAAAAGACCGTCCCCCTGTCAGGTTGACAATATCAGGGTGCCAAGGACAATGCCAGGATGTCTTTTCCCTGATTACTAGTATCTACATTAGCCTGTGTCCCCCTGGCATGGTCATCATGACTGGTTTCCGTATGTGACATCAGACCAGCAGAAGGGGAACATACAGCCAACTGGAAAGCAACAACATAAATCTTTCTTGAATATTTAAATATATGTTAATCAATGATATGGCACTGTGGCACAGTGGTTAGTATTGCTGTGTCACAGTGCAGGGACCCAGGTTTGTTTCCTGGCTTGAGTCACTGTCTATGTGGAGTCTGCACATTCTCCCCATGATTGTGTGGATTTCTTCCGGGTACTCTGGTCTCCTCCCACATCTGAAAGACATGCTGGCTAGGTGCCTCAGTGTACCCAAACAGTAGCCAGAGTGTGGTGGCTAGGGCATTTTTACAGTAACTTCATTGTAATGTTAATGTAAGGCTACTTGTGACATTAATAAGTAAATAAATACAAATAAATAAAAGATAATCAGGTTCATGCCCAATGATGATGTGACCAATAGTGGGTGGGAAAGATCTCATTCTGACTTCTTCCAGCACAAATTCCACTGTGGCTCTCTCATGACAGCTTCTGGCACTAACCGGATTTGTGTCCCTTCGTGTACCAGGCCAGAAAATCACCCTTATAATGTGGCAAATTTTGTGGTCAGCCAGAGGATGGAAATATTTTAAAAGCCAACAACAGATGACCAAAAACAAAAATAGAAAAGATAAACTATGAGGGTAAACTTGCAAATTATATGAAAGCAGAAGCAAGAATTCTTCAAATACATAAAATGGAAGAGGGAAGCCAAAGTAAATATAGGCTCCTTAGAGAATGAGACTGGGGAAATAATAATGAGTTGTCCATTGGTGTTCATAGTAGAAGACACTAATAATGTTCCAAAAATACTGCAGAATCAAGAGGGGAGGAAATAAATACAGTAACTATTACTACAGAAAAAGTGCTAGGGAAACTAATAGGGATAAAAGCCAATAAGTCTCCTGGATCTGATGGGTTGCATCCCAGGATATTAAAGGGAGTAGCAATAGAGATAGTGGATACATTGGTAGTAATCTTCCAAGAATCCTTAAATTCTGGAAAGGTCCCAAAGGATTGAAAAACTGCCAATACAACACCCATATTCATGAAGGAAAGGAGACAAAAAACATATAACAAACATACACCAGTTAACTGAATTTCTGGGAAATGTTAGAGTCATTATAAGTGATATAATAGCAGAGCATTTAGGAATGCATAATATAATCAAGCAGAATCAGCTTGGCTTCATGGAGGGAAAATCATGGCCAACAAATTGATTAGAATTCTTTGAGGTAGTAATGAGAAAGATAGATAAAGAGGAACCAGTAGATGTACGATGCTAGGATTTTCAAAAAAGTGTTTAATAAAGTTCTGTGCAAAAGGCTACTTAATAAGATAAAAGCAGATGATGTTGGGGATAATATGTTGGTATGGATAAAGAATTGGCTAACTAATAGCAAACAGAGAGTTAGGATAAAAGAGGCATTGTCAGGATGGCAACCTGTATCAGTGAAGTGCCACAGGATCAGTACTTGAGCCACAATTATTCACAAAGTGAGGTGAATTTACTACTGGCAAATTTGTGGATGGCACAAAAATGGATGGGAAGGCAAGTGGTGAAGATGACACAAAGGGTAGAAATCTTCAGCCACGCTCACCTGAAAACTGCAACTTCAATAGACCTTTACATGGTCTGCCTCCACGCACTAGAATTGCAGTGGCGGGTGGAATAGGAGAATTCTGGCCAAAGAATCTACAGAGAGAAATAATCAGGTTAGGTGAGTGGGCCAAAATTTTGCAGATAGAATATGACATGGTAAATTTGTGGGAATTCCAGCCACCTGATGAAGGGACTATCTGTTCCAAAAGCTTGGGGTGTTTGCTACAAATAAACTTGTTCGACTTTAAGCTGATGTTGTGGGATTTGTTTCTGTTTTACCCTAGTCCAACTCCGTTTCTCCACACTATTAAGTATGTTCAAGGCTAAGATAGACAGATCTTTAATTCGTAAGGGAATCAAGAATTATGGGGATCAGGTAGAAAACTGGAGTTGAGGATTATATTAGACCAGTCATCATTTTATTGCATGGCGGAGAAGGCTTGATGGGCTAAATGGCCCATGTGTGCTTCTACATCATATGATCTTATGTATTTCCTCTCAGAATTGCATTGAAACTATCAAAACTTATTTGATTTGAAATGTTTCCACCCATCATGGAAAGGGAAGATTTTCATCTTTTCTGGTGGGTTGGATTTGAGAGATGTGATATTATAGAGCACAAAATAAATCTGGTGACCTTTGTTACCACCTGAAACATATTATTCGAATTTGATCCTCTCCCAACAGAAGCAATGAAAGTACCATTCCATGTTTTACCATGAAATACCATGAAATCCCTAGACTACAGAAGGAGGCTCTTCAGCCCATTGAGTTTGCACCACCCAAGCCCTACCCCCTCACCCATGACCCCACAGATTTACCCTGCTCCTCCCTCTAACCGAAGCATTCCTGGACGCTAAGGGGCATTTTTTAGCATGGGTGATCAACCTAACCTGCACATCTTTGGACTGTGGGAGGAAACCAGAGCACCCGGAGGTAACCCATTTTGTTGATAATACTCCATGCGACGGGGTTTCAACACTATCACAATTGCAATGGTCTAAAGAGTAAAAATATATATTCACAAACATCATGAAAATTAAAATGAGAAAAATCAAAATAATTGTATCCTGCATATTAGCTCATAAAAGATTGGTTTATAACTACGACAGAGTGCAGAGGAATTGCATTGTCAACACTGTATATGTGGTCAATCTTTCTACGCATTGTAATATTTAACCAACACTTTGTAAGTAAGTGCTAAATCAGTTAATTTAAAATAGGATCAAGACCTTTTGAGACAAGAGCCCTGGTGCACATTCCAGTGGGACTGATTGGAATTTTCATCTCTGTATCTGGAATCGCTGTATGATCAATCTCTTCCATGTGAGAGGAGTCATCCTGGCTGTGTGCATAAATACAGCTTACATTAATGTAACTAGAGCTCATTTTTTTGTGGTCTAAAACAAGCTTGCCAATATAAACGTTGTGCAGATGTGTTTAGTGAATATGAGCTTTTCCTTGGAAATGCCTGCACCTGTGTAAACAAAAAATGGATTTCCAAGCAAGTACAGCTCCAGCTGCAATGACAGGCGCACAGAGCGCTGAGCAGAGAAATTCTTTAAGCTAAGCTATTAGGAGTCACTGCGCTTCTCTCCTAAACTCTGGAAGACGATGAAAATAAATCACAAAACATAGTCTGAGGCATTCATTGGGCTAGCTGATATGAGCACATGCAGTTTTAAAATTAATCAGCCTCGACTAAAGCAGTACATTTGTGAACATTTTATTGACACAATTTCATCTGCATGTCTCGTCACAGGTGTCAGTGCCATTTAGCTACAGTGCCCTGGAGGCTTCATTGCATAGAATCTTATTAGACTTCAATTAAAGAACACATATCTGCCAGAGAGATAGGAGAGCATTTATTTCTTGATGACTATTAAGTTATGCCACAGGCCTCACATCAACAGAATATTTTTTCTCATTTGGTTGTTAAGATTCTCCAAACATTTTGTGAAATATTAAGAAAAAACATTATTTGTTTCAATGCCATCTTTATTTCCTTCAAAGAATACTTTGATGGCAATACATTTGAACACATCTTCTATACCTGTAAAATGTATTAAATCTGTTGTGATATGAATCAATATGCCAACTGTATCCATAATTGTAATTATAACAGCTTGAGGTATGAGGCAAGTCCCTGAAGATTATCCTACACATGCAAACAATAATAATGAACTATCTGCGGTTCTTTGGTGTAAAGCTTGTTCTCAATTTTAATAAAAAATTCATGTATCTGTTTCTACTATCTTTTTCTCCCTATGGTTTTCAAATCACTCTACCTTCACTAGTCTTGTCATCATACTACCTGTGAGAGAAACGCTTCCGTGCAGTAAAATGGTGGAATGGAGTTATGACTTTAGAAGGGAATGTCAGAATCAGTGCCTGGAATCCCACAGGAATTGGCAGCATTGAAAACTGCATGCCATGGAGATACAGGAACCATTCTATTGTTACATGTTACACTGGCTGCTGTCTTACAAACAAAATAGATACTTGTATAATAATGGACAATCTCCTTCATGCGTATAAAGGATGTCAACATTGGATTTTATATTCTAATCAGTTTCTAATGTATTTTCCTGATAATTTCAAGTGGAGTCAATCATTACTATTTGAATACATTTTCTGCTATGCTTTGATCATCGACTTTTGTTTTTTTTCGCACCTTTGCAGCTCCGAGAAAGCCCCAGGCTCAAACTGTAGCTCAGAACTTCAAGTTAATGGTACAATGTGAAAGTGATGTGTTGAAACCCATCACCTGCTGAAGCATCTCATGAGGGTACTGTCAATCCCATCAATTGAGTTGGAGCACAAAGTGCTCAGAAGATCAGAAGGCTTTGCATTTAAATATGCACATACATTATCATGCCAAAGGCAGGATAAGCAGGTGAATGAAGGATATGACCCAGGTTTGGATCACTTGCTCTTTTAATAGATCTTCACTTTAGTAAGGAAATAAAAATATGGCTGTCCAATAGTACCTTTTAACATTGATTTAATATTTAGCATCTATAATTTGGGACACTTAATTTTTGCAATATGAACCCATGCCAAATTTATGCCTAGCTTTAGACCATTCCAGATATCATTGGACAATTCTCACAGGTCAAGAATGGACAAATCATAAATATAATCAGGAAATATCATCATAGATTGACTAATTAGATTGATTAAGGGCTTTAATATGCTGGTATATTCTTATTTTTAATACCTTTAGTATAATGTAGAAGGTTCTCTAATATTGTTTAGTTATCAATTCTACCTATAATATAATTATCAGTACATCAACATAAAGGTGGGGATTTTCTGGCCACACACACTGCCAATACAGATTTTCCTGTCCGAAGCCAATGGACTTTTAAATGGTCCACTAAATTTTTTGTCCCATCTGCAATGATTCCTGCAGTGAATGGGAAAGTAAAATTCATTTCCCAGAGTTCCTGAGGGATTGCATTTACTTCCAAAGGCATAGCTATGTCATGCCATTTTACAACATAAAAACATCGCACCGAGACTTGATGGTTTGAGTTATAAGGAGAGGCTGGATAGATTGGGACTTTTTTCTCTGGCGCGTAGGAGGCTGAGGGGTAATCTCATAGAGGTCTATAAAATAATGAGAGGCACAGATCAGCTAGATCGTCAATATCTTTTCCCAAAGGTAGGGAAATCTAAAACTAGAGGGCGTAGGTTTAAGGTGAGAGGGGAGAGATACAAAAGTGTCCAGAAGGGCAATTTTTTTCACACAGAGGATGATAAACATCTAAACAAGCTGTCAGAGGTACTAGTAGAGGCGGGTACAATTTTGTTTTTTAAGAGCATTTAGATAGTTATAGGAGTATGATGGGTTTAGAGGGGTATGGGCCAAATGTGGGCAATCGGGACAAGCTTAGCGGTTTAAAACAAAAGCGGCATGGACAAGTTGGGCCGATGGACCTGTTTCCATGATGTAAACCTCTATGCCTCTATATGAGCATTGTCTTCCAATTAGTACAATGTCCAATAGGTGAAAGTCAAATGATTTTTAAGCCATAAGAAGTAAAGGTTAGTGGTTAGCCACTAAGCAATTACTGCCCAGAAAAGATATTTCCTAAACCACAGATAAAAGTTTGCTCAGCACTTTTGGTCTGTGCGCAATAAGAGCCGTCAGGGTTTTTCGTGACATGGTGGCACATTGATTAGCACTGCTGCCTCACAGCAGCAGGAACTCGAGTTCAATTCCGGCCTTGGGTGACTGTCTGTGTGGAGTTTGCACATTCTCCCCGTGTCTGCGTGGGTTTCCTCTGGGTGTTCCGATTTCCTCCCACAGTCCAAAAATGTGTGGGTTAGGTTGATCGGCCGTGCTAAATTCACCCCAGTGTCAGGGGGATTAGATGGGTAATGGGTGGAGTTCTGGAAATAGGGCCTGAGTGAGATTGTTATCAGTGCAGACTCGATGGGCCGAATGGTGTCCTTCTGCACTGTGGGGATACTATGATGCTATGAACACACCATCCTGCTCCCATGCCCACGTTATGTCCTTGGCTTTTTGCAATGTTCCAATGTAAACAGGAGGAATAGTACTTCATCTTCTGGCCAGGCACTTTGCAGCCTTCTGGTCTCAACATCGAATTCAATAACTTCAGATGATTAGCTCCACCCCATCTTAACTCCTTTATTTTCATTTTATTTGATTTTTAACTATTCTCTACCTTTCATTCCTTTACTGTCTTTCTTTATTTCCCCCCACTCCTTCCTCTTATTTTATTCCCCTTTCCTTATCTTTTCTCCCCCTTTTCTTCCCCTTTCCCCCTTTTTCTCAATTTACCTCTCTCCCCCCCATGTCCCCCTTTCCCCACATCTTCATCAGTCACAGTTTACCCTCTGATTTCAGCTTCTCTGCTGTTTAGCCATTTTCATCTTCTGTTCTCTATGGGCTGCCATTTGCAGTCTTTCCCTTTGTTTTTGTGGCTATGAATCATCTTTCATTCCCTCACACTGCAGTATAAATATATCCCACTTTCTTTGCTTTTTAGATTTGACAAAGGGTCACCTGGACTCGAAAGATCAGCTCTTTTCTCTCCTTACAGATGCTGCCAGACCTGCTGAGATTTTCCAGCATTTTCTCTTTTGATTTCCTAAATTACTTTCAACTGGGAATACTGGATGGGGAATGTATGGACATCTCTATGATAATGAGTTGCACACTTCAAAAGATAAAGATATTGCAAGATGCCATTTTGTGAAGGGTAGGTCATGCCTCACAAACCTTATTGAGTTCTTCGAGAAGGTGGCCAAGGAGGTGGATGAGAATATAACTGTTGATGTAGTGTATAAGAATTTCAGTAAAGCGCTTGATAAGGTTCCCCATGGTAAGCTATTGCAGAAGATACTGAGACATGGGATTGAGGGTGATTTAGTGATTTGGATGAGAAATTGGCTAGTTGTAAGAAGACGGTGGTGATGGTGGTTGATAGGAAATGTTCATTCTGGAGTTCATTTACTAGTGGTGTACCGCAAGAATCTGTTTTGGGGTCACTGCTGTTTGTCATATTTATAAATGGTCTGAATGAGGGTGTAGAAAGATGGGTTAGTAAATTTGCAGATGACACTAAAGTCAGTGTAGTTGTGGACAATGCAGAAGGATATTGCAGGTTACAGAGGGACATAGAAAAGCTGCAGAGCTGGGCTGAGAGGTGGCAAATGGAGTTTAATGCGGACAAAGTGAAATGATTCACTTTGGAAGGAGTAACATGAATACAGGGTACTGGACTAATGGTAGGTTACTTGGTAGTGTGGATGAGCAGAGAGATCTTAGAGTCCATGTGCATAGATCCCTGGAAGTTGGCACCCATGTTGATAGGGTTGTTAAGAAGGCGTACAGTGTGTTAGCTTTTATTGGTAGAGAGGTTAAGTTTTGGAGCCATGAGGTCATGTTGCAGCTTTACTAAATGCTGGTGTGGCCGCACTTGGAGTATTGTGTACAGTTCTGGTCACACATTATAGGAAGGATGTGGAAGCATTAACAAGGGTGCACAGGAGGTTTACCAGGATGTTGCCTGGTATGGTGGGAAGGTCTTATGAGAAAAGGCTGAGGGACTTGAGGCTGTTTTCATTAGAAGAAGGTGGAAGTAATTTAATAGAGGCATATAAGGTGATCAAAGGATTAGATAGAGTGGACAGTGAGAGCCTTTTTCCTTGGATGGTGATGGCTAGCCTGAGGGATATAGTTTTAAATTGAGGGGTGATAGATATAGAACAATGTTAGAGGTAGGTTCTTTACTCAGAGAGTAGTGAGGACATGGAATGCCCTGCTTGCAACTGTAATGGATTTGCCAACATTAAGGACATTTAAATGGTCATTGGATAGACATATGGATGACATTGGAATAGTGTAGGTTAGATGGGCTTTAGATTGGTTTCACAGGTCGGTGCAACATTGAGGGCTGAAGGGGTCTGTATTGCGCTGTAATATTCTATGTTCTATTTGGTAAGTCTTAATAAAGACTTTTTAGTCTTAAGTTGTTCAACCATATGCATTTAGAACCATGTACATATGTAAAGAGTTCAAGCCAAGAGCAGTCTTCAGGGACACAGCTCTGTCCAACACTAAACTAACCGCTAAGTGTGCATCATGTGTTCTCTTACATCACTGTGTGGACAGTATTATACTTGGTCCCATATTAACTCAATATGTGCAAGACTCTTATGCTACCCAAATCTTTATCCAATATGTTTCAAGTTATTCTAGTTTACTCCATGAATTTGCATTGCTATTACTACCCCATTTCTCTCCTTCAAGTCTCTGAGTTAACAGGTTCAGGTAGTCTGAAGGCTTTATAACCCTCCCATAGCTCATTTGCATTACTGGCAGAGAAATGGTGGGCTCAGTTGTTACAGGTAAGCTCTGTTGATTTGGATGTTGTTCTGACATCTGGGTATTTTTTAAAATTCTCTTTTTCCATTGCTTTCACATTGAATTACATAATTACAGAATTGAAGCAGTGCAGAAGGAGGCCATTTGGCCCATTGTGCCTACACTGGCTCTCTCGCCGAGCATCATGACTTTATGCCATTCCCTTGTATTTTCCCAGTACCCCTTTACATTGTTTCTCCTAAATAATCATCTAATGTCTTCTTGAATGCCTTGGTTGAACCTATCTCCACCAGACTTCCAAGTGGTGCTTCTAGACCTGAACCACTCGTATGAAAAAGATTTTTCTCATATCACATTTGTTTTTTTCGCAAATCATTTTAAATTTGTGCCCCCCTTTTCTCAATCCTTTTACAAACCAACAACAGTGCAGAAGGAGGCCATTCAGCCCATCAAGTTTGCACCAACTCTCCAAAAGAGCATCTTTATCCAGATCCAACCGACACCCCCCCTCCCCCTACCCCCCCACCTATCCCTGTAACTGCGCACATTTACCATGGCTAATCCATCTAATTTGTACATCTTGGGGCACTGAAGGGAAATTTGGCATGCCCAATCCAACTTGCACATCTTTGGACACTGAGAGGAAACTGAAGCACCTAGATATCATGCAGGCAGTCACCCAAATTCAGAATTGAAACCAGGATCCTGGCACTATGAGGCAGCATTGCTAACCAGTGTGCCACTGTCCTTGGTGGCATGGTGACACTGTGATTAGCTTTGCTGCCTAACAGCGCCAATTTCTGTTGGGTCAGCTTTTCCAGTGCAACAGAACCAGTTAGGTTTTGATGACAATTTAATAACTTCATGGTCACCATTACTAGCTTTATATTCCAGATTTATTTATTCAGTTTAAACTAAACTCAAATTCAGATGCTGCCATTGCAAGATTTTACCTTCTGTTACTGGAACGATATCCTTGTAGTATCAGATATGTAGCATGGAGTTAGTGGAGGAGTGAGGGTGCATATCTTCAGTCTTTTATCAGAGGAATCAAGACTGCCTAGTGTTTTTCCATCTTTAAATGGAAGCAATACAACTCCTTTGTCTAGCATCAATAAAATCAGTTGATCTCTCTGTAACTGTTGGACGAAAACAAACATCTTTAAAGCACTCAGCGCCAATTGCCATCCCTATTAAAATGAAAAAAAGTAAATGTCTCCATTTACTTGGCAATGTGTTTGCATACTTAGTATACCTCAGAGATATTGCAGTTCGCAAGAATCTCTTCTATTAATACCAGCTCAATCTTAACAGTAGAGTCTCTGATTCATATTTGTAATTTGAACGAGCAAAGTGTGGTCCCTATGATAACTGCCTTTATTCAATAATAAAGATAATTATAATGTGGCTGCATTTAAGCCATATGAATGCCTTTTAGACATTCACTGCTGAGATCAAGCTCATGTTTATAATAGTCCATATGAATAAGTTCAGTTAAACATATTACTTGCTAATAGTTTAGAATTCTTGCAGAGAATAAATTCATTAAGTGATTTGAAAGCTGCAATATATTTCTTGACAGCACAATATCTCATGCTGAATTATAAGTGCCTTGGAATTAGATGACCATTTTAAATTTTATCAATTTATTCCAATTGCTTGCTAATATGACCCTAGTGTTTGGGATGCAATTGAATGTAATTTGATTTTGTCTTCTGAATTTACTGACATTAATGCCTGCCTCATTAATCATGGTATCCTCATTGAGCTTTCATAGCCTGCACTAAGTTCATTTCTACCAAAATGAAGTCTGTCAAAAAAAACAATGTACACTTCACAAATGGAACATCTGGCTCCAGCTGGAAATCCCAGCCCTGGTTTGAAGAGTAAAGTGAAAACTGTTCATTACATTTATAATTGTCCCATAAGGTCAATTGTGTCACCACCAACACAAAGCAACAAAAATCACCCTAATATGATTCTTGTGCTTGCAGATGTATACCATTCTGTATCTGCACTGGAATGTTTCTTTTTCCGTTACAAAACATCATCTGGAAACTAGTCAGACTTTTGGGTCTTTGTAGAGGAAATTCTGAGCCTGGAGTCAGAATACTAATATTTCAGGTTGTTCTTACCAAATGTAGCGTTCTGCCGAGGGTTAGACTGTTATTGTCAGACATAGAAATACAATTGAGTAAACTCATAGCCACGTAGTTACACAGAGGCTCCATTTCTCACTCCATTCCTATCAATTTACTATCTTAACGTCAGTTGTTTTGGTGTTGGACGAGGCTTCCCCAGATTCAGACAGAATTTCAACAGTAAAATGCAAGTTGGGGTCTTTGTGGTATAAGGGATGCCAATGGCATTTGGAAATGCTTTTGAGCAGTGTGTTCACCAGCGCTCTCTTATAAAACAAAGTTATTGGGAAGCTAACAAGTCCCACGAACATAAATTCAAAAACCTGCCTTTGTAAGGCTAGCAAGAACAGTTATGTTTTTTCAGGCTCCACAAGGAAAGTCCCACCGCCCAGATATTTCCCTCCCACTCCCCAGCCAGGAGACCCTTGCTTCAGCTTTGTCTCAATCCCAGACTTACTGTGCTGCTGGTAATCTCCTCCAGATGTTTGCAGTTAGTCTCTATGCCACAGAATTTTCATTTCCTTACCATCATTTTCAGTCCCAAACTGATGAGAAGTTGAAAGACCACATTCAGATCAATATTAAATGTTTAGTGCCTTCAGAAAAGGTGCATTCTGTGATCAAAACTTGGTGTGGCATCAAGGCAGAAAACACAGAATCTGAAAATATAAAAACAAGTACAGAGCCAAAGATTCAAAATGAAATCTATGGAGAGCTGATGAGGGTTAGAAGGGAAAATGTTACATATAAAATATTGATTTGCTTCCTGTGTTTGGATCATCATCGATTTATTGCACAAGTCCAGTATTGTTGGCAACCTATTGATTGTCCTGTCTAAGTTCATATTGATACTCCTCTGGAATTGGCTGGCGGGGTAGTGGGTGTGTGGGTTGGGAGGTGGTTGGGAGTGGAGGTGGCTGACGCTTGAGTGGTTTGCAGCTGATTCAGGCTTATTTTCTCTCTATCTCTGGAAAAGACATTTCTCGTCCATTTTTCATCTTTTCTCAAATGGCATGCTAAGATTTTGGATTCTACACCCGGCAGATTGCAAGGTGGGGAGAACTTATTGAAGTTGTTTATAAATGTGAAGCTATCCACTTTGGTAGTAAAAACAAGAGAGCAGATTATTATCTGAATGGTTATAATTTGAGAGGCGGCAATGTGCAATGAGGCTGAATGTCGCTGAAGGTAAGCATTCAGATGCAGCAGGCAGTAAAGAAGCAAATGGTATGTTGGCGTTCAAAGTGATAAGATTTGAATACAGGAGCAGGAATATCTGATTGCAACTATACAGAGTCTTGATGAGGCCACACTTGGATTTTGTGTACAGTTTTGGTCTCCTTACCTGAGGAAAGATTCTCTTGCTATAGTCGGAGTGCGGTGGAGATTTACCAGATTGATTCCTGGTATTGTGGGACTGATGTATGATGAAACATTGAATTGGTTCAGAATATATTCACTGGAGTTCAGAAGAATGAGGAGGAGGTCTTATAGAAATCTATAAAGTTCTAATAGGACTAGACAGGGTAGATGCAGGAAGGGTATTCCAGATGCTGGAGGAGCCCATTGTCTGAAGGATAGAGGATAAACCTTTCAGGAATGAGATGAGGAGAAATTTCTTCCCCCTGACAGTGGTGAGCCTATAGAATTTTCTACTACAGAAAGCCATTGAGGCCTAAACATTGAGCACAGTTCAGTCAAATTGGCAGCGTCTGTCAGATGAGATTCACCCACCAGAAAGATGTAAATCAATGCATCTCGAGAAACCGGCCAGCCAGGCAGCCCAGATTTTCAGAGATCAGTGCTTTCTTTTTAAAGGGCACCCCAATCTCCACATTTATGTATAGCTTCCCCTCACTGCAAAAAACTGAACTGGTACCCTCTGCACATCCGCTTCCCACCCCCTGCTGACCATGGGAGCACCAGCAACCTTAGGCCAAAGAAAAGGCTTCCTCCCACCAGCCACTGAAATAATGGGTCATCCCCACTCCACACTGTGCAATCAGGAGGTTAACATAACCTAAACTTCCTCAGGCCACCCCATTAGCACACCTCCCTCTTCAAACCTCCCCTCAGCCTTGCTACCTCCTCAGAATTCTCTAGCTCACCACCCCCTCCCCCCAGATACCCACTCATGCCCATCTTCAAGCCACATATGTTGACAGTGTTAGCAGTGCACTGCCCCCAACACACTGGTATTGACATCCTTCGTCGCCTGACGAAGTCACAAACGCCGAAAGCTAGCAGGTTTACTATCAAATAAATCGGTTGGATTTAAAATTGGTGTTGCCAGACCTCTTACTGATTTTAGGCTCTGAGCAGAGTCAAGCTGTTAAGTCCAGTGCAAATATGCCACAGCCAGGGTTTTCCAGGGACCATAGTGTTGAGAGGGCTCAGGCAGGGAGCAAGTGTTGACCTCATCATTCTCCCTTTCCATGGGGCTCTTGTGACTGAACTGCCCCTTCTAACCCTGGCAGACCTGAAGATCATCACTGGCACGGTGTTTTCAGATAGTTCTGTGATCAAAATCTTCATTTCTGCCTGTCAGCTGTGAAAATTTGAAATGGCCATGTCATTTCAATCCCTATGCATTCGGGTCACCTGGCAGGATTTTAAATCACAGCAGTACTAAATTTTCCTTCTCTCTCTGTCAGAAGCTGCAGGTGTGAACACGTCTCTTTGAGATCCTTCAGCAGAGAGAAGATGTCAATTTCACGGTGGGGGGGGAGCTGGATATAAGGTGCTAGGTGGACTATGGCTCTTTAATCTACAGCTATTCACTCAGCTCCTATATATTCACTTGGCTTTTATTCAAAGTCTCTGAATTTTCCTGGAATACTGAAACTTATGAACCTCTCTCCATCCTATTAAAGACCTTGGATCTCTTTTGATTTTATTGTGCATTGCTTTGAAACAGGCATTCATGGATGGCTTAAAGGTTATCTACTCAGCCCCCAGTCAGATGAGTTGATTTACATTCCCCTTCATGTTTGAATGCATCTCAAGTACTTCCATTGTTCCTAACCACAATATTTACATAGTTTCTAAGCTTGATTGACAGCTGTAGATTCTTTAAAAGTAGTTTCAATTCCTCTTTTGCAGATAACTTATTGTATTATAATCAGCAGGTTTGCACACTTGTCAGGTTGCCACCTTCAATGGGTGGTAACTCGATCAGGGCCAGCGGGGTGAGTCAGCTGAATCTCGATATACTTCATGCCCAGCATGAATCCTCATATTTAGCTGAAAACTATTCAATGTATATTTTCAAGAAGGAGTAAGATATAGCTCTTGGATGAAAGTAATCAATGGACACCAATGGCTGGGGTGGGGGGTTGTAGTTAGGATCAGTCTATTAAGTTGGGTGATCAGCCATGATCTTATTGAATGGTACAGCGGGCTCAATCACCTGCTCCTATTTTCTGTTTCTATCATCAGAGTAACTGAAATCTGGAATTCCTTCTCCCAAAAGTCTGTGTTTTCTGAGACAAATTGAGATTTCAAAAATGAGGTAAATATATCTTAGGAATATAGGGGTGGGGTATCAAAGAACATCAAATGTATGCAGGCAAATTGAATTCAGATAGTCCATGATTTAACTGAATGGTAGATTAGATTTGAGGGGCTGAATGGCCTTCATCTGTTCTACTATTTCTATGTTCCTACAGGTTTGCCATCATTCCACAGAACTGTATTATTTTGTCAAAGGTATTATTCTATCAAGTTACTTTACATTGTAGCATTGATGTTGAAAACATGTCTTGTATTGTGTGGTTGGATGTTGTTCCTTGATTGTAGATATGGTTCGCTGCAAGAGATCTGCTGAAAGTAATATTTTCTGTTGCACTTTATCATCATTGCAAAAGTAAATCAGTGAAACTCCAGGATAGCACATTTTTCTATTAGTGAAGCATCAACCCATCACAAGTAATTTACAGTTTGTTTATATGTTAAAAACTGACTAAAAAAGCTCTACATGCATTTTACAGCAAGACGGTAGCATATTACATCAATACATTATAACCAGATTACATCTATTAGTTACCGCTGTGCACCATGTATGCTGTGTATCAAAAATAAATCTGCAGAAAATCTATGGGAAATTGAAAATCATTTTAAACTTCAATAAGCTTAAATCAGAAGCAACTTACCCTTTATAATCCACACACTGCCCCAGGGCATCAGTCTACAGGATGTGATTACAAAAACCAAATACTATGGACTACTGTACATTTATTCATCATTCTGAAGTTGTGCAATTTTATTTTGTTTTATTTCAATCTAAATATGTTTAAGTATGTTGTACACTGCACATTATTTCTGATAAAAACAATTTAGAAGTAAACATCTTTCAAATTTTGAAAGCAAAACTTCTCAAATTAACACAATCCACTAACGTTTCGACTTGCTAATTTCAAAAATTGACTCTTACCAAACAGTGGCCTCCTGACAAAACTGCCGCTTCAAGTAACCACAATTTCACTTGGAGTCCTTGAAGTAACATAGGAATGAGTTCTTTAGTTTCATAAAACTCTTTTATAACTCTGAATACTTCACTGACTTATGTGTCATCTTCTTCCTTTTTTGCTTGTCAGAAGTTCTGACCAGCACATAAAGCAGATCAGACTCTACGTGTATTTACAGATTTTTCAGAACCCTACATGAATTTACACAAGTTCATTAAGACTCTGTAATAAATGTGAACATATTTCCTGTTCTATTCTCCTTCAACTAATTATTTATTTTTCCATTTGAAACAGAAAATCCAGATAGAATACCATGCAAACTGGTATTAAAAATGTAGTAGGCAAAATACAGGGCATGAAACTAACATGACATGTAGCTAAATGGCATTCAATACCTCTTGTACACATGATAATAATGGGGAATTCTTGTTGATTAGCAGTAATCAATTTCTTTTATATTGCTATTCTCTATGTTTGTGACTGATTGCATTCCACATTGATCCATGTACATGGACACACACATGTAATTTGCTTGTGGAATGAATGTAAAAAGCATGATTAATATTTATATCGCACCTTTTGCAATCTTGGAATATCCCAAAACATCTTTACAGCCAGTGAAGTATTTGTGAAATTTAGTCAATTTTGTAATGCATTGAATTAAACTTCATTTTAATTATAAATCTGGTGAATTATTGTGCTTATCAAACTGTAGGATGTTAGCAATGAGAAACGAAATACATTTCCAGTTGATGTCACCCAGTGAGAGATACAAATACTCCTCGGTATAAATAATGACCAGATGCAAAACTAGTGGAATGAAATTCTTAATGTTGATAATTTTAGCAGAACAAAACAATGTGAGTGGTTTTAAAAATTATTCATTCATTCACGTGATGTAGGCATCACTGGAAATTGCCCTTTGTACTATGTTCTTTCTGGTTGTTTCACAACTGGTATGTCCCCTGCTCTGCCCAAAACCACAAGAAACTATAAAAGGTCATGAATGTAGATCAATCCATTACGCAAACTAGTCTCCCATCCATTGACTTTGCCTATACTTCCCGCTGCCTTGGCAAAGCAGCCAGCATAATTAAGGACCCCTTGGAATCATTCCAAGGATTCTGGGCATTCTCTCTACCACCTTCTTCCATCAGGAAAAGGATACAAAGGTTTCAGGTCACATACCAACTGAAACAAGAACAGCTTCTTCCCTGCTGCCATCAGACTTTTGAATGAACCTACTTTGCATTAAGTTGATCTTTCTCTATGCCCTAGCTATAACTGTGATATGGAGTTGCTGGCATTGGACTGGGCTAGGCACAGTAAGTAATCTCACGAAGTTGAATGGGTTTATTTGGTAGCACAAACTTATGGAGCGCTGCTTCTTCATCAGATGAATGCCACTCACTTGATGAAGGGGCAGCACTCCAAAAGCTCGTGCTATCAAATAAACCTGTTGGATTTTAATTTGGTGCTGTGAGACTAGTTATTGTGCCTACCTATAACTGGAAAACTACATTCTGCACTCCCCTGTTTTCTTCTCTCTGAATGGTATGCTTTGTCTGTATAGCACGCAAGAAATAATACTTCTCATGGTATGCTAATATATGTGTCAGTAACAAATCAAATTAAAATCAAATCAAATCAAGAAAATGTTTTTGGATCAATAAGGCCTGTGTGCTGCTTGTACTTCCATGTGGTATGAAATGACAATACCTTGTTTTCATGATGCTGATATTTTGACAAGCTTATTAATTGAAGGGACTTTAGCCCCAGTATCTTCTAATCACAATTTCAGGGCAATTGAGATCAATGACAATTACTTTTGATTTATATTCATTTCTACTTTAAAGTTACATACATGTCCTTACAGCTTTACAGAAAATGTTGATTTCAGTTTGGCCTGGATTTGAAAGGGGAGGACCAAATGTCTATTTTGCAACAGTGCACAGCTTGTACTATCATTCCAAGGAGTAGACCCTGCTGTCGGCCATTATGATAATAGTTATATGTGCCTTACATGAATTAGATATCATGTAGAGAATGTGTTAGCTGCAGGGGGAGTTATGCAGTAGAGTACCAAACCTACAGAGCTGCAACTCTGCCTTAAAGGGAAACTACTTTTTTTTTAACTAATCTGAAATGTAGGTACCAAATAACAACACTGCAGTTAGAAAATGCTGAAGAAAATGGCAATGGCCAAAATGGAAAGAAGATTGCTACCATTAAGTGAAAGTGAACTAGAAGTGATGCAAAAGAAAATGCAAAAAAGAGGATTACCATGTTTGATTTCACTTTGTGAATGATTGTGTAAAAATAAATGGTTGAGATTGGCAGTAGCTTGGAGGTGAATGATAGACTTCTGCATGATCCAGTCCAAGTGGCAGAATGATTTTGCACACCTTAAGTGTAATTTCTTCCAGTTAGGTTCTGACTGAACACTCTGTTTCATATTGCTCATTTCTTTACACAACTGAATCTTTCTATTTTCCTACAAACTTCACTAAATTGGTGAAACTTTAATGATCTGGACAGCTCTGAAGTAGCAAGTCATTACAGATGCCGCTGAGAAACCCATGGCAACAAGTGCACCACTGGTTGGACTGGGAATCTCAAATTGGTGGTCTATTTGCTATGATTCACTATTCATTGGGTTGTAAGGGCTTACAAACCTGGCATTGCACCAACATTGAAATTCAAAAATTGCATTCCTCATTAACTCACTTGTGTGGTAGTGAGAGTAGCTTTTTGGCTTGATGTTTGCAATCTATTAGTGAAAAATACTATTTATGTTGCGACTGCATAGTAGCAGTATGAAACAGCTAGCTTCATCTGTTGATCAATTTTTTGAAAAGGTTTGTCGTTTCCAGGATAATTTGAAACAAACTGAGTATTTTTCAATTCCAAATCAGGTGGCCCTAGGCTCATTTATGACTATATATGGTACATGGATGTGCAAAGGTCTGATCGGGGTAGCTATTATTCCACAAGGGAGCTTTGATGACCTTATTTCAGCATCAAGCTTGCATGGTGAGCAAATGGCTCAGGCCCTAGTAATGAAGCAGCTTGTCTATTTTTTCATCATTTACCACAGATAATGCCTGCTTCAAATGATCAGGAGACGAAAAGAGTTATACAACAGCAACTGGACATTTTTACTGACCATTTAATGCAATGTTTGAAATATAAAGTAACCATTCACAGATTGAAGACAGGCTTTTTTGTTCTTGAAATGTGAACATTACTGGCAAAGCCAGCATTGAATTGTCATCCATAGTTTCCTTTGAGAAGGTGGTGATGAGTTACCTTTTGGAACTGCTGCATTCCACGTAATATAGATACACACACAGTGCTGTTAGTGAAGGATGTTCCAGGATTTTGATCCAGTAATGTAGCTGTGGTGAATATGGGTGCACAGAAAAATGTCATAATGTTTTAGGTAGTGTTAACGCAGGATGGGAGGAAATGCAAGACATAAAGATCATTTTTCAGAGGCTGGAAATAAACTGTAGGTACAGAAGTTACTAAATTTGTACAATTATTCTCTTTAGAGTAATACAATGATGCAGTGATTCCAGTGTAAGCTTCTGTCTTCAGGCCTCATAGCAGAAAATGTGTATTTTTAGTTTGCATTTTCACTGTTTTTTCCTCCTCATGTAAAGACAGTGAGTCACAGAGACTGCTGCTAAGCCTTTTTTATTTTATCTAAGTCATTGGTCTTCGTGTGTGAGCTTGAATGGTGGGTTCTGCCCAAGATATTCATGAATGCCAGCAAGAACAAAATTATTCTCATCCAGTGTTCCTATATAGGCAGGACCTGCTGAGTTGGGAACAGGAGAAAATGCACAATTTTCTCCCTTCTGGCATGTAAAATATAATTAGTACAACCTGCGAATTTCACCTGCTAAAAGTTTGCTAACACCTCTCTTTGCGAATAAAATGTTTTGCATATATCTTTAGCAAGTACAACCTTTTTTCCTCTCCATTTTTTGTTTTACACTTCCATTTTATGGAACATTACCAACTTACCTTTATAGTCTTTTGTTTATAGGCATGTAACTTCCTCTGCATCTCCTATGTTCCTCACAACGGTAGGCATTGTGTTCACATTGTCTGTGATCTAGTTAGCTGCTTGAGAAACATTTCAGAATAATTATGGCATTTATAGTTGGCTGTTTCAATTTTGTGACAGCTATTAAAATTCCATGATTAAAATCGCCTGCTTTCACAAAGTACATTTATTTCATATTTGGAAATTTGGCCAGCCCCCTTAATACAAATAGTCGAATTCCTTGAAAATTTATCACATTCTTGTGTATTGTGTGGTCTGACCAAACACAACGACAGAATGTGAGAAATGTAGCCCAGGTGTTATGCATGTTTCCGATCACTTGCTGCTGGACAATTGTCCATAAACACTGCAGTATAAAATTTTACAAGGAGCAGTAAGATGGCAATAATGAACCAATTTATATATGTTCTACAATAAACAGATTTAATAACTACATAGAAACTGATTATGTCAAGTTATTATTTATTCATTCATGCTAATTGTCTTCCTTTCCTCCTCAATTTTTAGTTGGCTGCAGACCCGTGTCTATTTGTTTTTCATTGCTATTGCATGCAAGCGTCCATTAGTCATGTATGAACTTTGACAGTAAGCATTAGAGGATGTTCAATTACAGAAGGCTTCAGAGCCAAATACAATTCTGTCATCACCTGATATTCACACATGCAATTTCAGCAGGGGTCATTGAATAGTGCACAGGAGCAACAAGCTTACTCGATTATCCTCTTCCTCACCTCCAGTTCTGAGGCTAATTATAGTGCCTTTACTGCTGTTTCAGCTACAATTAGCCAACTCAGCATAGATTAGCAATCAGCTTGCTAAATTCCTGATCTATATGGCTCAGCTATTCAATGTACACAATCACCAAGTCCCCAGAGGAACCAATTATATATTCAAGCAATAAAATAAATGCACTACTCACAATGGTGTCTTTTTTGAAAGTTTGCTGCTTACAGGTATTATATAGAGAACAGAACATAATTACCCAGTCCTCCAGCAAAGTCACACTATTATCACACATTCAGTAGAATGGAAAGCATACCCATAAATATCATTATTGGCGCACTCTCAAAAATAGATTAAAATGTTTACAGATCTGTCTGTATTTGGGACAATTCAATTATGCACAGGTTTCATAAATGAATTGAAGTGAAGAATTGAATTGTGTCCAATGAATATTTGAAATGGTACTGTAAAGGAAATGCTGAAATATGAGAAGCGTAACATTTTATAAAGCATGTAGACAGATGCTGTTCCTGACTAATAAGAAAGAGAAAAGTTATTTTTCAAATTATTTCCTATTTAAAAGAAAATCAATTTATGGATTTCCTTTATGAGCAGTTTTTGAAAATCTGTATTATAGCTCTCAGAAGTGCCGCACAATGAGTTACTTTTATACATAATTATTGCTCTTATATAAGATAAATGGTAGAAAGAAGCTGGTGCTAAAAAGATAGTAAACTGGAAAAAGAACTAATAATAGCATTCATGTATATTTGTAACAACATCCCTAGTTTCTTGCACTGACTCTTCTGACATTATTTCACCATCTGCTCTTCAGTAATGCTCAGAAAGGAATTGTTAATGGAGCCAATACTGATTAATGCCATTCTCTGTTGAGCATTGTTCTATTGATTTGATAGTCACAGCCACCAGCTTAACATGGATCTTGTAGTTATCTTGCCGCTAGTCATAGAATCATACACCCTTTGGCCCATTGAGTCCACACATTAGAAACATCTGAACTCCCACCTAATTCTAGCTGCCAGCACTTGGTCCATAGCCTTGAATGTTATGATTGCCACGTGCTCATCCAGATACTTTGTGGAGCAACCAGTTTCCACTACCCTCCCAGGCAGAACATTCCAGACCGTCAGCATCCTCTGGGTAAAAAAGGTTTTCTTCACATCTCCCCTAAACCTCCTACCTCTCATCTTGAACATGGTGACTGATCCTTCCACTAAGGGGAACAGCTGCTCCTTTTCCACTCTGTCCATGTCTCTCATAATCTTGTACACAGTCAGGTTGTCCTCAGTTTTCTCTGCTCCAACGAAAACAACCCCAGCCTATCCAATCTTTCTTCATAATTTACAGGTTCCATCCCAGGCAGCACCCTGGTAATCTTCAGTGCAATCACGTTCTTCCGATAACGTGACGACTGGAACTGCACACAGTACTCTAGCTGTGACCTCACCAAAGTTCTATATAGCTCCATCATGATTTCTTGTTTTGTCATCTATGCCTCGATTAGCATGTCCATCCCAGTCCAAGACATCTCCACCTTTTTGTTTGATAAAGGCAAATGTCCCACATGTCTTTTTCACCACCCTATTAACGTTCCTTCTGTTTTCAGAGATCTATGGACAAACATGCCAAGGTCCCTTTGTTCCACAAAACTCCCCAGTGTCCTACCATTCATTGAACACTTTCTTGTCAATTACTCCTTCCAGAGTGTATCACCTCATACTTGTCAGAGTTAAATTCTTTCTGCCCATTACCATTCCATCTACATCTTCTTGTAGTCCAAGACACTCCACCTCACTGTTAACCACCTGTCCAATCTTTGTGCTATCTGCAAACTTCCTAATCCTACCCCCACATAGTAATCAATGTCATTTATATAAATGATGAAGAGGGGGCACAATACAGATCCCATAGTATTGTGGGATCACTGGACACTGGACACTGGCTTCCAGTCAGTAAAGCAGCCTTCTGTCATCACTCTCTGTCTCCTACAACTGAGCCAATTTTGAATCCACTTTATCAAATTACTATGTATCCCTTGTGAATTTATCTTATAGAGTATAAAGTTGAGATTTGCCACGGAGAATCATGATGTGTAAGTGGGCTGTAATTAGGACAGGCTGAAAGGATGGTTCATTTGCAGTTCACAGGAGGGATGAGGTGGCTGCAGGGAAATCAGATGAGGATCATAATACTGGAGAGTGTTGAACAGACATCCATAATGAGATGTTAGGTGCATTGATTAGCCTATTTGGTTACCATCTGACACTATTAAGGATCATGCAGGAGTCTGACTTCAATTTGGCAAAGCTTTCCCTCACTGCATCTTTAACTCAATCTCCCTGTTCTGCTGCATACTCAGAGGCATTGCCACTGCTGCCCTCACAGCTGTTGCAAACTTTATGTGCAAAGGTTTCCTGCTCCTCTGTCATTCCAATGAAGATGCATCTTTGGCAAATGCAGTAACATACCAAAGCACCCCCAATCTCTCCAGAATAATTTGCAATACAAAACATTAACTTAACTGCAAGCAGGATGCCTGATGCTTCAACTGATGTTACTGAAGAGCCTTTTCATGTGTTTTTCATTATTGATGTAGAGATGCCGGCGTTGGACTGGGGTAGTAAGAACTCAGTAAGAATCTAGCAACACCAATTTTAACACCAATCAGGCATTTGCCTGACAAAGACAGAGTGTCGAAAGCTCGCAAATTTACTATCAAATAAATAGGTTGGATTTAAAATTGGTGGTGCTAGATTCTTACTGAGTTTTTCACTATTACCAGACAATGCAGCCATTCTCAGGACCTCTGATGTCCAAATTCAGGGTGCTGGAAAAACAATAGCTAGTTGAGCTCTGTAATGCCAGGACTATGTCAATTCAATGTTCTTGGGCTCACATAGGTAACACACATCTGAAAATCACCTGAGACACTGTATACATAGTAGCCAGTTGCACCTTTTACCTCAAGAAAAGCCAGGCAAGCCTTTGTAGAAGCATGATTTAAATTAATTTTGTTCCTCCCAGCTTGGACTAAAGTATTCATATTGATGACCCAGTTCAGTTTCTAATTAATGGTACCTGGAGGTTGATGATCAGGATTCAACCATTGAATGTCACGGGGCAATAATTAGATTCATTCTTGTTAGTAGTTGTTACCTGGTAGTTGTGTTGAACCAATATTATCTGCCACTTACCAGCTCAAGCCTGAATGTTGTCCAGCTTTTGCTGCATACATGCATGGATTGTTTCAAATTGTGCAACCAGCAGCAAACATGCCCACTTCTGTTGGAAGGGAGGTCATTGATGAAGCATCTGAAGAATGTTGGGCCTAGGACACTACCTTGAGAAACACTTGCAGTGATGTCCTGGAGCTGAGATGAATGACCTCCAACAATATCAACCATCTTACTTTGTGCTAGGTATGACACCAATCAGTGAAGGGTTTTACTTGATTCCTATTGACTTCAAATTCACTAAGGCATCTTGATGCCACACTTGGTCAAATGCTGTTTTGATGTCATAGGCAGTTACTCTCACATCACCTCTGGGATTCAGCTCTTTTTCCATGGCTAAGATGAATTCTGCAGCTGAGTGGCCCTAGCAGTATCCAGACTGAGTATCAATGAGCAGGTTATTGCTGAGTAAGTGCCGCTTAATAACACTGTTGATGACATCTTTAATAAAAAAAATCTGGATTAAAAATTTACTGATGACTGCAAAACCATTGTCAATTGTCAACCATTCACTAATCTCCTTTAGAGAATAAGGTCTGTTACCCTTACCTGGTCTACACTCCAGTGCAGAGCCACAGCAATGTGGTTGATTCTCAACTCAGGATGGCTACTAAATGCTGGCCAGGTAGTGATGTCCAAATACCACAAATTAATACATCAAAAATCTGACCTGAATTAAATCCAGACTCCAAAATTGAAGGCAATGCTCTGTCTATGCAACTGTGCTACCCAATCATTTTATGTATAGTTTTATTCTACTATTTCTATTCCAAAGAAACTCCATTCAAACACAAACCATCTGTGGACATTCTTCGAATATTGCTTCTATTGCCCCCAGCGTGATCTTCGAATAGCTTTGTAAACAGATTGCACATTGCGATGTGCTAAAACTAAGTTCGATCCATTTTCTTAAAGAAAGAACATTCCTTTGCGTAAAACCTTTCCCAATTTTAGGATGTCCCAAAGTCTTATATTGCCAATGAAGTGTTGACCCTGTCCTAGTTCCCAAAATCATGGCAGCTATTTTCTTCTTTTAATTGCATGTGACTAATAATAACAAAAATATTGTTACTATAATTAGTGTTAGTTCAAATAATTTAGTTAACTTTAATTTGGAAATATTTTGTTCCAGAAATCCACTTTTTTTCTTGCAATGGAACTTACGTGTTCAGAATAAAATATACAACATATTCCCATTCTAGTTTAATAACTGAAGATCCATGTTTTTTTTTTGTGAAGTTGGCTAATCTACAGAGATTTATCCAATATTATTTTTTGGCTATCCTCAGTCAGGAAACAAAATTATTTTATTTTTGTGTCAATAACTCAATACGTTTTCATGAATCTTGAATTTGTTGCACCCTTGCTTTTCTTTGTGGTGTTTGTTGGCTTCTGGAATTTTCTGTTACGAAGTAACAGTTATTTATTTGTCTTTTGATTTTATTATTATCTGCCAGTAGAATTTTGATCACTGCTTGTAAATGACAATTGTTTTTTCAAACTTTGTAATAAAATATTAATTAGACTGTATCTTAAACAGTACACATTCATTCTCCCCACGCCTCATTAGGTTAGAGCTACATTTAACTCATAATTTGCATCAAAATTAACAATTTAAAATGTCCCGACACAAACGTTATATTTTACATGTTGACACTTGCTTGAAAAGATTGATCAACAAATTCTAGTTCAATTTCTTTGTGCAGTCATCTTTTGTACCCTGGGAATTCAATCAAACACCCTGGAAAGGAAAAGAGAGACCCTTACAAAGAAACCAAAATTTAAAAGGACTAAATTCTTTTTAAAATCACTGGATCAGTTTAAATGACCATGAGAGTTTCCAGTGGAGTTTTATAATTTTTTTCTTTTACCACTTTTCGTAGAAAATGCACTGGCACAATGGCGGTGGCATGGCAGTACAGTAGTTGGCACTGCTGCCTCACAATGCTTGGGCTCAGTTCTGGCCTTGGTGACTGCCTGTGTAGAGTTTGTACATTCTCCCCGTGTCCTCTTGGGTTTCCTCCAGGTACTGTTTCCTCCTATAGTCCAAAGATGTTTGGTGGATTGGCCATACTAAATTGCCCCTTGGTGTCCAAAGATGTATAGATTAGATGGATTAGCCATGGTAAATGCATGGGTTTATGGGGATAAAGTGGTTGAGAGTGGGGTGGAGCTGGGGGGGGAGAGGGTGGAATAGGTGGGCCTGGGTAAGGTGATCTTTCAGAGAGTTAATTGTAGACTTAATGTGCAAATAGCCTCCTTGTGTCTTATGATTCTATGATTTAGACTGAGGAGGTAATTCAGTGATTGTAATTCAAAGTAGTACTATGACCTTTTATTCTGTTCTGTATGAATAAAGATGTTCCTATGCCACCTAAAGTCAGGCCCGTTCTGCCAATTAATTGTTCTCTAACCATTCCTAAGATTTTCTACTCTGCTTATTTCTGAGCCAGTAATCTATTAAAAGATAGACTGCTTTGTATACTACTATGTATTGTCTTCGGGCTCCACGAGCATATTAGTATTAATACATAGTTTTCAAGAACTGCAGATGTCCAAGCACATTGGGCAAAAACTTCAAAATTTATCATTTCCAATAAGCATTACTGTTATATATTTAAGTAGTTGCATGATTGCTTTAAGCGTTGGTCACATGATTTCTCAGGCTTCTGCTTAGTTCATTTTCTATTCTGTAAAGATGTCAGTGCCTGCATTAAGCCACGCTGTGTTTACTTTGAATCTACAAACCCGATTTTACAAACACGTTGCACTTGTTTTTGGGTGTGAAAAATTAGTAAAATCGGGTGTAAGGGGAGTAGCACGTTCTGCATCCACACGTGCCTGTTTCCCCTTTATTAAGTGCCTAAAATGGCCATGATTGGTACCACTCCCAAAACAGGCACAACGTTAATTTAAATGCAAAAGGCGTTCGCCTGTCCAGATTCAGCATGAAATAGACATGGTCCGCAAAAGTCTATTTCCGGCACTCCAGCTTCTGAAGAGTAATTTCAAAACTTCCAGTGGTTCTCCAACTCATATTGGTGGGGGGAGGGAGGCAGGCCAGATCGTTCTCTGGTGGGGATGAGGGAGATGGGCCATACGGATCTCTGGTGGGGAGGCGGGAGACAGGAAACTTATTTCCAAACTCTGTATCCTGTGCCTCAGCACCTTCCTCTGCACCTGGATCCTGAATTTCCTAACTCACAGACCACAATCAGTTAGGATAAGCAACAACACCTCCTCCACAATCATCCTCAACCCCAGTGGCCCACAAAGCTGTATTCTCAGCCCCCTGCTCTACTCCATATACACCTATGACTTTGCAGTCAAATTTCCCCCCGTTCGATTTTCAAGTTGGCTGACAACATCATTGTAGTGAGTCGGATTTCAAACAATGACAAGAGTACAGGAATGAGATAGAGAATCTGGTGAACTGGTACAGCAAGAATAATTTATCCCTCAAAGTCAACAAAAAGAAGGAGATTGTCATTGACTTTGGGAAGTGTAAAGAAGAACATGCCCCTGTCTACATCAATGGGGACGAAGTAGAAAGAGTCGAGACCTTCAAGGTTTTAGGTGTTCAGATCACTAACAATCTGTCCTAGAACATAGAACATACAACATTATAGTGCAGTACAGGCCCTTTGGCCCTCGATGTTGCGCCAAACCAATCTAATGACCCTCTAACCTAAACTATTCCAGTGTTATCCATATGCCTATCCACTGATCATTTGAATGCCCTTAAAGTTGGCGAGTCCACAACTGCTGCAGGCAATGCATTCCTACGCCCTTACTATCCTCTGTTCTGGTTCCCCCATGCTGACATTATAGTTAAGAAATTCCATTAATACCTCTATTTTCTCAGAAAATTAACAAAAATTGGCATATCAGCTACGACTCTCACCAACATTACAGGTGCACCATAGAAAGCATTCTTTCTGGTTGTATCACAGCTTGGCATATCTCCTGCTCTGCCCAAGACCACAAGAAACTACAAAAGGTTATGAATGTAGCCCAATCCATCACGCAAAGCAGCCTCCCATCGTTGATTCTGTATACACTTCCCACTGCCTTGGCAAAACATAATTAAGGATCGCACACACCTCGGACATTCTCTCTTCCACCTTCGTAATTTTGAGAAAAAGATACAAAAGTCTGAGGTCACATACCAAACCACTCAAAAACGGCTTCTTCCCTGCTGCTGTCAAACTTCTGAGTGGACCTACCTTGCATTAAGTTGATCTTTCTCTACATCCTAGCTATGACTGTAACACAACATGCTGCACTCTCTCATTTCCTTCTCTATGAATGGTATGTTTTGTCTGTACAGCATGCAAGAAACAATACTTTTCATTGTATGTTAGTACGTGTGACAATAATAAATCAAATCAAAACAAATCAAGGATGAGGGATGTGGGCCTGATCGCTCTCTGGTGGTGGGGGAGAGGGAAGAGGGTCAGATGGATGTCTGGTGGAGGGGCGAAGGTGGGTCTGCTGCCATTCTGCATGCGATCAGTGGGGGGCAAGTGGGGCAGGGAACTGCAATCGCTCTGGGTAACAGGAGGTAGGATGCGTGGGTAGATAAGTGGGATTTATGTTGTCGGGGTGGGGCAATGTCTACGGGGGCTAAGGAGGAGGCATTATTTGGCCCAGAAGCAATATGGCAGAGGAGAGTTTTTCAAATTTTTTTACTGCACATGTGCAGTTAAAGCAGCAGCATTTTGGACAGAATAAGCCACGCCCACAGGCTTCTGCAATGCGATTCAGAATTGCTGCTTTTTTTTTCGGCAAAATGCGCATGGGGGCACCGGAGAATGGGTCTAAAAGTCGGATCTGGATCACTCCCAGATTCAGCACTTAAAATCAAAATAGTAAAATCGTGTCCGATGTGTGCAAACCCCACCTTTTTAGTTTCTTTAGAAACCCAGAATTCTTAACATAGTCAGGACACTACAATTACGCATTATTCATTTTCATCATTTCAAGTTATTCCAAGAACAACAGTGGATTTAAATTTTCTTGGTGCAGTTTGTTTGCAATGATTTTTGGTAGCTCACAAATGTTCTTCTCCCAATGTGGAACTCTCAGAACTTATTGAATTTTAAGCCTTTTTTAAAGAATTAAATTGCAGTTAAATAATTTACTATCTTGGGCATGGATTGTGACTGTGTTATAATCTTGTAATTCAAAAATGTGTTATAAAACAATCCAATGAAGCATGTAAACAATTAGTACCTGACACACAAACATGAAAATGGAATAATATTGAGTTTCTAAGCTCTTGATAATAAATGCACTGAAATTAATGTCTGGAACTGTCGATTGATTCTTATTTATATTGTTCTCTTACTTGTCAAATGGCATTCATTAGAATTAATGATCATGTCTTTAAAATGTGACTTACATTTATGTGTGAAGAAATACAACTTTAAATGTCCAAATGAGTTTTTAATCTGGGGCAATGTTGGCAATCATAAGCATTACAACTAATAGTTCCCTCATGGTTCTTCTGCTTTTGTGAGTGTAACACAGTGTAATTGCAGAATCGTAAATATTAAACAGCAATAAGTCCTTTGGTATCAAAAGGAATCCAAACTGCTTTGTAGGGGTATGAGTAGAACCCCTTCTGAGTGAAAGAAGGAAGAATGACCAAAAGAAAGGTGAAAGAGATGGCTTTAAAGGGGTGTTTTTAATAGGAGTGAGAATTAGAGGGGTGGAAGGTACTAAAGGAGGCAATTCAGGTGGCTGAAAGCAGGGTTGCCAATGCAGGAACTAAAAAGAAGTAACGGACAAGAGGATGAAATTAAAAGAACGAAGAGTTTGAGAAGTAAGATTGCAAATCTGGCAATGGTTTCTTACATAATGCCCAATGATGAATAGGAGCCAATAGTTTGCACCAAGATCCTTGAATAAAGCAGAAATGAACAATGCACAAATAGAGAAGGATGTGCATAATTTTTGGGATCAAATGTTCTTACGGATACCTACGTGGAAGAAAATTTACTTTACTAAAGGATCACCGACCACTAACAATGATGTTCAGGCCACACACTGGTATTCCATCTATAGCAGCAATCAGAAATAGCTATGTTAGCACACACATACATGATAAAGTATTGTCTTTCAAGTCTGCATGGGAATTCTGATTGACTCTCCTGATTACCTTTACCTAATGAGTCATCAATGAATAGTTTGAGTAGTAATATTTTCTATTTTGAAGGAATCAATAACATTCCTGTAACCGCAGGATAAGTATACCAGGAATGATCCACTACTGTTAGAAGTTAAGATACGGTACTTTGTGGCAAGACCACAGGAACAAACTCAGAATTGAAGTCATATGTTACAGAAGATTCAAACTATTCATACAAACTGGTTGCCTCATCTGGGGAATGAGGGTCATTATTTAACTATTGTTAAGGAAACATATCCTAACCTAACTTCATGAAAGTCATTGTGGGATAGTAAGGATGAAAAAGACATCCCAAAGCTATTGTTGATGGCCAGGACTTGATGGCGAAATCAAGGAGAAGTTGGGTACATGCTTGGCTTGCGCAGAAATTCAAAACCTACTCTCACTAGCATCATTACACCCCATGGGAATGGCCAGAAGGGACATGGCAAAGAGTTCATATACGTTAGGCTAGACCATTCAAATAACAAATATTTTTCATTATGGTAAATGCTTAGTAGAAATGGCCTGAAGTCACCATTGTGAAGACAATGTCCTCAGAGGGAACATGTTTTTGAAAGGTTCAGTTACTCTAAACATCTTGTTGGTGACAATGGGCCACAGTTCATTTCACAAGATTTCAAAATTATCTAAAGGAGAATGGGATCTGCTCCTTATCATCTTGCCACAAATGGGCTGGCTGAAAAGTTTGTTCAGACAATGCCGCATTCATTGAAGGTATCTTGAGAGCAAGGATCATTGCCTAAATTACTAAGCCAATCTCTGATGACATACAGGAACACAACACATTTGACAACCTGAAGTTCTCTGGCATTACTCATGATAAGACATCAGTTACACATAGCATTTTATTTATTGAAGCTGCCTAAGATAAAATCAATTTGTTGAGAGGAAACAGAAAAGTCAGGTTTTGTGGCATAAGAACAGGACTAAGCGCCATATTTTCAGACAGGTCAGAAGTATTGGTAAGAAACTATACTACCAATGAGAAATGGATACCTAATATTATAAAAGCATTGCCGGTACTGGTCTCCTACACTGCTCAGACTTAGGATGATGTTAAGAAGACAAACTAATCAACTTTTATCAATTAGAGCGGGTTTACCAGAGATGATCAACAGAGAGTCTGTAACAAACTGTGCTAAGTGAAGATCTAGATATTCTTGAGAACCTGATTGTACCTCAGCTGATGACACTTCAACACCAAGTCAACCTCCAAATCCTAACTGACAAAACTGTGGATAATGTCCAAATTCAACCAAAGACATGAGGTGGGGAAGTACGATTGTATCGGCTTATCCCACTGGTCGCTAGCTGTTCCAAATTGTTAAAATCTCAAGAGAGGTGAAAGACTGAGTTTGTGATGGTTTCCTTAGCTCTCGCAATACTATTGGCACTGTGGAGCTGACATGATCAGAAAGGGTCTGAGGCTGATTATAATATTTAAATCAAAATTTAAATATTATTTGTGAGCCCGGGATGAAAATGCCACAATTGGGGAAACCATCCAGTGTGGTTGGGGGTGAAATTAGGGGGAAGGAGGGGAATGTGATTCCAGGAGGGTGGGGGGAGTGAGATATCTTCCACTGCTTTAATTGTGTACTCTTGTAAACAGTTATTGTTTTGAGAGATGGGCACTTGCGCAACTGTGTCCTCTAGCAGTCATCAGTCGGCACCCCAGCACAAATTGACTCTGTCCACTCCCCTAGCTGGCGAGAATCTCTCTTTGCCTCTATTTTTGCATGAACTGGCATAAGATTCTTCTGGGAGCTTGGCCAAAAAATGGATATGATTCTCTCCCATTTTCATGCCCATTTGGCAGTTAGAAATTTTTTGGTGAAATTGTCCCTAGAGGAAGCAGATGCCTGAAGTTCACTGACAACCAGCAGAAATCAATGTCCTATGAAATGTCTTACTTATTGACTGTTGTGTTGGTTAATTGTTCATATTGAGAATTTTGATTGTTAACGTGTTACTATATTTCATTATAGGAACCACTGATGTAAAGGGAGAGAAAAGTGTTGTGTATTCACGTTTGTTCCTAGTTGGAATATAAAAGTCTAACTAATTATGTGATATATTGATGGTGTCATTAGCTGTTTGGAAGGTCAAATGGGCAATTTATCTCAACAGCCTGTAAACACTTTTCTAATAAAGCTCTTGTTTGTTTGTGCCTACATGGTCAGCAAACCTATCCTCTCAAAATACCCCAGAGTAACAGTTACAAAGATTGGCTGAAATTAGGTGGAATATTTGAGAGATTTGAAGATAGAGATAACAATTTTAAATTTGAAACTGTGGATGAATAATTATGGGCAACATAGATAATGGGTGGAATTTTCCTATCATTTTTGGCAGACTGACGTAACAGCTGGAACATTGAAGATGCTGGCCTCAGCAGTGGTTTTCTTTGCCGTATTGTTTGGGTGACAGCCTGAAACATAAAGCAGTGGGTCCTATGATGTAACGGTGGTGGGACAAGTTCCAGCCGGCAAATTAAATTTCAAAAGAGCAGATTGCCCAAATATAACACCCCTGAACACCACCTATCCCACAGGATACTCCTCTGGCACTGCCCCCTAGAACTGCCGAGGCAATGCACAGGCATGACCCATTCTCCCCACTGAGCGATATATTCACCCGAATCTTTTGACGGGTTCTGCTTGGCAGATGCATGCTGTGTAAGACCTATTGTAGTCCAACATGACGACGTGGATGGATTGTGTCACAGTGAGTGGGGGGTTGGTATAGTGATCTGATGATGAATTGTAAGTTTATTCAGCTCTGACAAAGTGTCATACAGATTTGAAATGTTAGCTCTGTACTCTCTCCACAGATAATGTCAGGCTGCTGAGAATTTCCAATATTTGATATTCTTGTTTCAGATTCCAACATTCACAATACTTTGTCTTAATGTATGTTTATTGTAATGGGCTTTTCAACATTGAACATCAGGATTCCTGTTTTCGCAGCAGGCGTAAATTGTGCTTCGGGCCTCTCATGATTTTGTATTCATGAATTGTCTTTGAAGGTGATGGTAAGAGGTTTTAAAATCAGTTGCACTCAGGTGAGCGAAACTGGTTTTCGCAGACTTTAACCTAAAGATAAAATACTATGGATGCTGGAATCTGAAATTATAACACAAAATGCTGGAAAATCTCAGCAGGTCTGATAGCATCTCTAGATGTAAAGATGCCGGCGTTGGATTGGAGTGGTAAGAACTCAGTAAGAATTTAGCAACACCAATTATTAATCCAACCGATTTATTTGATAGTAAAATAGCGAGCTTTCAACACTCCCGTGTCTTCATCAGGCAAGTGCAGTGTTCTGGTCTGCAATAGCACACATCAGCACAGACAGCGGGGAAGCTACGACATCTTCTCCGGAGTCTTCAACATATCATTGATGACGATGAACATCTCGCTAGGGCCATCCCCACCCCCCCACTTCTTGCTTTCAGACAACCGCACAACCTCAAACAGATCATTGTTCGCAGCAAACTACCCAACCTTCAGGAGAACAGTGACCACAATACCACACAACCCTGCCACAGCAACCTCTGCAAGACATGCCGGATCATAGACATGGACGACATCATCAAACGTGAGGATACCATTCACCAGGTGCACGGTACATACTCTTGCAACTCGGCCAACGTTGTCTACCTAATACGTTGCAAGAAAGGATGTCCCGAAGCATGGTATATTGGGGAGACCATGCAGACACTACGACAGCGGATGAATGAGCATCGCTCAACAATCACCAGGCAAAACAGTTCCCTTCCTGTGGGCGAACACTTCAGCAGTCATGGGCATTCGGCCTCCGACCTGCGGGTAAATGTTCTTCAAGGGGGCTTTCGTGATACACGACAGCGCAGAGTCGCTGAACAGAGACTGATAGCCAAGCTCCGCACACATGAGGACGGTCTTAACAGGGATCTTGGCTTCATGACACACTATCTGTAACCCCCGTAACTTGCCTGGGTTAGCAAAAAACCTCACTTACTGTGCTGTCTGGAGAAAATACACAATTCTCTAACAATGCTCAGGATCCCCTTCACACACATTGTTAGCCACTTTAACACTTGAATAGCAGGTTAGATGTAAGGATTCGCATTCTAATCTGCAATCTCTGACTGTCTGTGCTGATGTGTGCTATTGCAGACCAGAACACTGCACTTGCCTGATGAAGACACGGGAGTGTTGAAAGCTCGCTATTTTACTATCAAATAAATCGGTTGGATTAATAATTGGTGTTGCTAAATTCTTACTGAGTTCTTAGCATCTCTAGAACAATCTTCTCATCATAACTACTGCTCATGTCCCAGCATTGTATTCTATCTTTATCTTAATTTCAGATGTGCCTTGTCTTTCATTTTTGGGGTCTGAGCCTCACTGGCATAAGGGTGGCATTTTTGTTACCCAGTCCTTATTTGCTCTTGAGAATAAGCCACCTTCCTGAGGCACTATTGCCCATCTGGTGTACAGAGCACAGTGCTGAGAGGATGGACGTCTGACTTGGTGACTGGGAAGGAAAATATTTCAAGTTAGCATGGTGTGTGATTTGGACGGGATTTTGTAGGTGGTGGGTGGCATCCAAATGTGTCTGGTTCTTCTGAGTGAAGATCAAGGATTCTTGGTGAGTTTCTGCAGTGTAGATGGCACACACTGCTGCTATTGGATTCTGGTTCAGGCTGAATGGTGTGCTGGTGAAGTGCATCTGTGCCGAAAATGCCGAGATTTTCCAGCTTTTGCGTCTGCAGGCTTTGTCAGAGATGCTGTAATTGGCCTATGCTCGCTGTCTTTTGCGGAGCACGATCGGTGCTGAGAGCGGAAGTGGGAGCGCGGGGCGGGTCTGGGCCAGGGTTCTGCAGCGCGGGGCGGGTCTGGGCCAGGGTTCTGCAGCGCGGGGCGGGTCTGGGCCAGGGTTCTGCAGCGCGGGGCGGGTCTGGGCCAGGGTTCTGCAGCGCGGGGCGGGTCTGGGCCAGGGTTCTGAAGCGCTGGGCCAGAGTTCTCTGCAGTAACGGCGGCGCTGGGGAACGGAACAGGCGCTCTGTACAGCAGGTACTGCCAGAGGGATTTCAGCTTCTTCATGCAGCAGTCAAATCCTCAGCGTCTACACCATTCCCGAGAACAGTATTTTCACTCTGGGACTTGGTTCACTTCAATTCTAAGGGCGTGTGGATCAGTGACAACACTGAACACTCCCCTCCACGCTGTTAATTGGACAGCCTGACCACTTCGATTGGTTGGCTCTAACGTCAATTTGGGCTGGCTGACTCGGAAGCAACGTTGGCACTTTTTTTTGCGTTGTCTTTATGAGTGGAGCTCACCAAGTGTATTACGTTGGCATTGAGGTATTTAATTCTTGTGTTTCAGGACACTGAGGGGGTATAGTACAAAATGTGCAGTGATTCTTTCGCAGATCTTTTAGTTTCAAATTGGGCAGGTACATTATATACTTCTAATCCGAACTGCTGTATTCTTGCCAAATCAAAGACGAATTATCTTGCATTTAAACATTGCCCTATCATATGTATCCAAGTATTTTCCACAATTCATTACTTTAAAATGCAAAACTTTGCCAACTTTGGTCCAACACACTCGAGGGTTTGACCGGGAGATATTCAAATCACATTCGTATTGTAACTTTGCTTTAAATATGATCACAGGATATTCTATGATTGGCTGAAATTCAGATATGGGCAGTACCTCAGTATTTTGCAGAAAACCAGGATGGTACTGGACTGAAGAAGAGTCCAGGTCTTCCGGTTTCGACTTACAAACATGTTTATCTCCTGGGTTTACAGCAATAGTACTCGAGATCAGTAGCCCATCCAAGGAGGCCACTGACCAACAGCTATGCCACCCCCGTTGCATCAAAAATCAGGAGATTTAGTATAAATATATGTTGCTATTTTTCAAAAGATAATATGGAGTGAGAATTAGTTTGCAAACATATTAAAGGTTCATTTAATCTCTGAAAGGTCAAACTCCTTGTAAAAACTGTATTAGTGCATCTAAATGCTTTAAAAACTTTCTATAAATTTTCTGTTATTTCCACACTTGTTCAAAAAAAAATCCACCCTCCCACTGCAGTCATCACTGGCAATAAGCTAACTCATGCTCCAACTTATGCACCAATAATTTAAAATTCATTTATCTATAGGGCAATAACTACAGGGCACAGTGACCCAGTAGTTAGTACTTCTGCCCCTTGGTGACAGGGACCTGGGATTGATTCCTGGCTTGGGGGGACTGTCTGTGTGAAGTTTGCACGTTCTTCCTGTTTCTGCGTAGTTTTCCTTTGGGTGTTCTGGTTTCCTCCCACAGTCTGAAAACTGGTTAAGTACATTGGCCATGCTAAATTCTCCGTCAGTGTACCCAAACAGGCACTGGAGTGTGGCGACTAGGAGATCTTCGTACTAACTTCATTGCAGTGTTAATGTAAGCCAACTTGTGACAATAATAAATAAAAAAACTATTAATGCCACCAAATTTTAGTTATTCAAAATATGAGAACAACAGTTGAGTTAAAACAAACTTATGAACAATGTTTGCCAGGTAAAAACCCTCTGGTCTATCAGTATTTGAGTTGATTTAATATTGTCACATGTATTAATATACCATGAAAAGTACTCTTCCTTGCATGCTATAGAGACAATACTTACCATTCATAGAGGAGGAAATGAGAGAGTGAAGAATGTACTATTACAGTCACAACTATGGATGTCATAGTCATTGAAAAATCAACTTAATACAAGATAAATCCATTCAAAAGTCTGAGCAGCAGCAGGAAAGAAGCTGCTCTTGATTCAGTTGGTACGTGACCTCAGACTTCTGTATCTTTTTCCTGAAGGAAGACGGTGAAAGAGAAAATGGCTGGGGTGGGTGCGGTACTTAATTAGTCTTTGCTGAAGCAGCGGGAAACGTAGATCGAGCTAATGAATGGGAGGCTGGTTTGCTTGATGGATTGGGCTACGTTCACGACCTTTTGTTGTTCCTTGTGTTCTTGGGCAGAGCAGGAGCCATACCAAGCTGTGATACAACCAGAAAGAATGCTTTCTATGATGCATCTGTAAAAGGTGGTGAGAATCGTAGCTGACATATTAAATTTCCTTTGTTTTCTGAGAAAATAGAGGTGTTAATGGGCTTTCTTAACTATAGTGTCAGCAAAGGGAGATAAGCCAGGTTGTTGGTGATCTGGACACCTAAAAACTTGAAGCTCTCGACCCTTTCTACATTGTCCCAGTTGGTGTAGACAGGAGCATATTCTCCTTTACTGAAGTTGATGACAATCTCCTTTGTTTTGTTGAGGGAGAGATTATTGTTGCCGCACCAGTTCACCAGATTCTCTATTCTTGTACTTTGTCTTGTCATTGTTTGAGATCTGACCCTATACAGTGACATCGTCAGCAAATTTGAATATTGAATTGGAGGGGAATTTGGCTGCATAGCTGGATAAGGAGTATAATAGGGGGCTGTGAACACAGCCTTGTGGGATAACAGTGTCGAGGATGATTGTGGAGGAGGTGTTATTGCCTATCCTTACTTATTGTGGTCTGTGAGTTAGGAAGGTCAGGATCCAGGCGCAAAGGAAGGTGCTGAGGGCAGACAATGGAATTTGGAGATGAGTTTCATGGGAATAATAGTGTTGAAGGCTGAGTTGTTGTGAATAAATAGGAGCCTGACATAGGTGTCCTTGTTATCTCTGTGTTCCAGAGTTGAGTGTAAGGCTGGGAAAATGGTGTCTGCTGTGGATCTGTTGCGGCGTAAGCAAACTATAGTGGATCCAGGTACTCTGGGAGTCTGGAATTGATTTGTGCCATGACTGATCTTTCGAAGCACTTCATAATGGTGGACGTCAGAGCCACAGGCTGTTAGTCATTAAGGCACGCTGCTTGGTTTTTCTTAGGTACTGTAGCCACAAAGCTGCAAATTAAAAGTATTTGGGGATATTTATGCATGAAACACAGAAAGCTAGCACATTAGTACAGCAGGTGATCAGGAAGACTAATGGCATGTTGGCTCTTATTTCAAGGGGGTTAGAGTATAAGAGTAGTGAAGTCTTCCTGCAACTGTACAAGGTACTGATGAGACTATATTTGGAGCAGCGTAAATAGTTTTGGTTCTCTTATTTATTCCATTGGAGGCAATTCAGAGAAGGTCCATTAGGATGATCCATGGTATGAAGGAATTGTCCAAGAACAAATGAGCAAAGTTTAAAAGGTTGGGACTCTATTCATTGACATTTACAAGAATGAGAGGTGATCATATATATATATAGGATTCTTAAAAGGCTTAACAGGATAAATACTGAGAGGATGTTTCCTCTCATGGGAGAGTCTAGAACCAGCAGCGTAGTCTCAGAACAAAGAGACATCACTTTAAGACTTTTTTTGTATTGCATTCCTGGGACAATAAATACTGGTTGGCCAGTATTTATTGCCCAAGAAATGTTGAGAGGCAACCATGTTGGTATGGCTCTGGAGTCACAAGTAGGCCAGACTAGGTAAGAACAGCAGACTTCCTTCCCTAAAGGACACTAGTGAACCAGGTCGGTTTTTCGGACAATCAAAAATGGTGTCATGAGCATCAGTAGACTTGTAATTTTAGATATTTTTAAAAGTGAATTTAAATCCAACCATCTGCTGTGATGGGATTCAAACCCAGGTCCTCAAAACATTAGCTGAGTTTCTGGATTAATTATCTTGTGATAGTACCACTCGGCCATTGTCTCCCTTATGGATAAAGAGAAATTTCTTCTCTCAGAGGGTTGTGAGTCTTTGAAACTCCTTGCCACAGAGAGATGTAGGGGCAGACTCCTTGTGTATGCTTAAGGTCAAGATGGATATATTCTTAATCAGTAAGGGAATCACGGGTTATGATGAAAGGGCAGGAAGGTGGATGTGAGGAATATTCAGTCAGCCATGATCCTATTGCTTGGCAGAGCCTGCTCAAGAGGCTCAGTGGCCTACTCCTGTTTCTATTTTGTATGCTGCTATGGTATAAATTTAAAAATAAAGAATAAATTGGAAATGAAAGGCACAGTAGAATAATTTGCTTTCAGGAAGAGCTCACTTTAAAGCAAAGAGGTTGGAGATAACTGGATAGGAAGGGCAAGACTGTAATAACAAAATGAGGCCAGAATGGGTTCTAATGAAAAGTCAGCATTAACTCTATTGAAATGTTTCTCTCCACTCATCTTCTGAACACTTGCAGTATTTTCTGTTCTTTTATTTTGAATTCAGCATCTATAGATTTTTGCTTTTCTCTTGGAAAAGAGAAAATGTAATTAATTCACGTAATTCCTCAGGTTAAAGATAATCCAAAAGACTCCCTTTTGACTGGCTGTGTGTCAATGATTTTTCCCTATGCTACAGATATTGTTGGCTCAGGTTATTGCTAAGACTCTGTTAAAAATTTCCAGTTGCCTCTTCCGCTACCAACACCATAATTTCATTGGAAGTGTGGCAAGCTGGTTGATTGGTAGCGGCTCGTGAATATATTGCACATTGGCTGAAAGCAAAAGATAAAGAGCGTTTATCTCTGGTCACCACTACAGAAGGGCCATGGAGATCAAAGATTGATTCCTGAAGACTCCTGGGCAACCCATCATGTTTGGTAACCCAGCAGGTACTGTTTTCATGGAGAGATGCATAGTGCTTGCTTTTGTTCATGGCAAAGTGAAATGAATCTAAAATAAAAGCAAAATCCTGCAAACTTTGTAAATCTAAAATAAAGATAGAAAATGCTGGAAAGACCTAGCAGATCTGGCAACATCTGTGGAGAGAGAAACAGAGTTTAACATTTTAGTATGTGATGCTGAGCTGAAGTAGTTGAAGTAAATATTTGGAAAGAGTCATGGGAACTCAGGGACTAGTTTTACATTAAGAAGGTTAGGTTTATGCTGTTCTTTTTATTATAAATGTGAAATATAGAAGTTAATGAATTAAAACAAAACAGACTGGAAATTGATGTGGATGTAAGAGTTTTTATATATTTTCTCTCTCTCAGTCACTTTTTTGTGGATAAACACAGAACACAATCAAAGCTGTCAGAAGTCATTACCCCGACTTAATATTCTACTGCCTCAGATTCACAAGCAAACAGCTGTGCAGGAAGGTAATGTCTGATTCTAACAGCTTCCGATTTTGGCTATGAGCTAGTTTGATTGGTTCTGCTAGGTTCAGGTTCTATCTTTCAATTGTTTTCACCCTTTTCCTAAATGCCAGGGACTGGAATTGAGTAACAAAGATTGTCCATGTACCCAAATCACCAAAGGTTGGTAACCAAGTGGAGAGACAAACTCAGATTGAGTGAGTAAGTGTGCTTAAAGGCAGCTTGAGTCCTAAGTACGGAAAAGCTTGATGTTGCATCAGGATATGCATTGCTAATGGGAGAGCATGCGTCAAAAGAGAGTTCTATATGTAACAAAGAACCACTGTTGGGAATGAAGAGATGCAGAGAGAGAGGTCTGCAGTGAAGTTAAGGAGGCTAATTGAACAAATTTTTCACAACATTTCCAAGTTGGAAGGTGTATGGAAAAATGGCTCACAGTGTTTTTTGATGATATGGATGGTCTGTGTGCTTGAAAGATGCAAGTAATTAAGATGATCAGTCCTGGCCTAGAATCAGAGTTATAACATATAGACTTACTGAACTGTTTATAACCTTATCTCCAGGGCATGTATGCTCTGAAAGGAAACTGTGCTGAATCACAGAATCATAGAATCCCCACAGAGAAGGAAGAGGCCATTTGGCCCATCGAACCTGCACTAACTACAATCCGAATCAGGTCCTATTCCTGTGATTCCATGTATTTACCTTGCTTATCTCCCTGAGACTAGGGGACAATTTACTGTAGCCAATCAACCTAACCTGGACTCTGGGAGGAAATCGGAGCATCTGGAGAAAACCTATGCAGGCATGGGGAGAATGTACAAACACCACACAGACAGTGATTCGAGGCTTCTCTTGAATCTGGGTCCCTGGTGCAGCAGTGCTAACCTGAGTGCCATCATGCTGCCTTGAATGCTCGATCTGTTCAATTTATTGTTTCAGCTGGGTGATCAAAGCAAGCTTGGAGATGACTGCTTGTTCTTGGAATGTTATGCTTCTCAACCCAGAGAAATGTAGGTATAGTAATTGTTGCAATCATTTTAGAACATGAACCTGTTTTTTATGGCACAGCTTTATCCCTTCTGTGTTTTGAGAGAACTGTAGCATTTTAATACAGATATGTGCAAAGCCATTAGGACGGATTAGTCTATGAGAAATACACATTTAGTTAAGTTGAAGCTTGAGAGTTGACCTCGTCATGTCATTTGAAATGACTAAATTCTTCATCAGATACATTTTTCAAGCAATTGTTCAACACTTAATTTGTTCAATAAAAATTCAGTAGTCCATCTATTGATGTGAATTAGTTATATTAATAATAATAGTTGGATCAAAATCATGAACTGGCTTGGCACCTCACGACATGCCAACTACCATGCATGCTGGCACAGTGGTTAGCACTGCTGCCTCACAGCTTTACAGACCCAGGTTCAGTTCTGGTCTTGAGTCATTGTCTGTGTAGAGTTTGCACGTTTTCGCTGCATCCACATGGGTTTCCTCTGGGTGCTCTGACTTCCTCCCACAGTCCAAAGATGTGTGAATTAGGTTGATTGGCCATGCTAAATTGCCCCTTAGTGTCAGGGGGATTCGCAGGGTAAATATGTAGAGTTATGGAGATAGGGCATGTGTGGGATTACTGTCAGTACAGGCTTGATGAGCTGAATGGCTTCCTTTTGTATTGTAAGGATTCTATGATGTGATCCATGATTGCAAACAACAGTCTTACCCAACTTCTGTGCAATGGACCTATTGGTTCCAGAACGTGCCTCCCAACCACATAACTTGTTGAATTATCTTACAGTGATAGTTATCTAGCTCTGCCAAATTTCAATCAACACAGCAAATGACTACATTAGCTTATGATTATTACAATATGGCCAAGTTTCTTGAAGCTGGTACATGAACAGTACAGCTGGGAACAGCACTGTTTAGCATAGGCCATTTAAAAAACTTGGTTCTTTGGATCAGGAGGCTGCTCACAAGGACATTTATTAATCATCCCAAATTTCCATTGAGAAGGTGATGATGGCCTTCTTGAACTGCTGCAGTTTATATGGTGAAGGCATTTGTGGTAGTTCCACAGTGCTTTTAATTAGGGAGCTTTTAGATTTTAACCTAGTAGCAGAAGAGGAACAGAGTTGTACATGCTCAAGTTGGGTTGGTATTACTGTGCACCTAAGCTTAATTTAGTGCAGTTGTTAACACTTTTAAATCTCCTTGAATAGATGGTTCTGTTCTGATCTGCTGCTGTTACTTCAATGGATAGAACCTGGCTGCAAATGTGTAAATGTGACATTTCTTACTCAGTAGCAGGTAGACATCGTGTGTAGCACTGAGAGGAAAAGTCCCGTTGTGAACAAGGAAGGAAAGAATAAATTAAGAAGATGAAGGTACTAGCATGAACTGTGGAAAGATTGGAGTATGCCAATAAGGACACTGGGGCCCAGTGCTAATAAATGGGAAGGGAAGAGGATACATAGAATCATAAAATTCCTACAGTGCAGAAAAAAGCCACCTGTACCTGCACCAACAATCCCTCCCAAGCCCTATCTAATTAATTCCATGTATGTACCCTGCTAATTCCCCTGACAGTAAGGGGCATGGCCAATCATTCTAATTCAAACATCTTTTGAAGTGTAGGAGGAAACCGGAGTGTTCAGAGAAATCCATGCTGGTGGATTGCTGATGTGAATTGAGTGAGCAGGAGGAGGAATGCCATTGTGAACTGGGGACCGGAATGAAAAGTCCTTTGCAGGCTAATGATTGTCATTTTCTAGCTTTATGGATTGACATGTATATGTTCTGTTCTTGGCTGCTGTTATGAACTAGCACTCCTCTTTCTCATTGGTTTTCGCGAACATTGATTGCAAATTGTAACCTGAACTAGTCAGATGCGTACCAATCCTGATAACTAGGTAACATTGAGGGGCAAATGAAGGACCTGTGAAGTGATTGGAATAACTGACTATTTAAGTAGATTTTAGCGAAGTGATAGTTTATTTGGTGAGCTGATTATAGATAATTCCACATTTCACTTACATTGATCCAGAATTATCCATCGTGAAGTAGACAGGGTCACTGTCTGTGTGGAATTTGCACATTCTCCCTGTGTTTGCATGGGTTTCCTGTGGCTGCTCCAGTTTCCTTCCACACTCCAAAAGTATGCAGTTTAGATTCATTGCCCTTGCTAAATTGCTTCTTAATGTCTGGGGGTTGGCAGGGTAAATTTGTGGGGTCAAGAGGTTAGAGCCTGGGTGGGATTGTTGTTGATGCAGGCTCGATGGGCCAATGATCTCCTTCTGCACTGTTGATTCTATTAGAAGCGTTTAAGCAGAATGTCACAGTTTTCAAAAGGTGCATTTTTGTAACCTCCTGGATATGTAAGCAAGAGTGAGGAGTGCGTATAATTTTTTTATCTGGCTCTATAGAGTGGTATAGTTAGAGTATGCAGCCACATTTCTCAGGCAATGCCTCAACCATTTGTTTATTTGATATGTTTGAATGGTATTGTACCTTTCGCTCAAGAGACAAACTGAAAGGAAATCTTGGCTGCTTTCGGGCATTGGTGGAGGAAAAGGTCAAAAGTTGGATTCACTAAGATCACTTTTGTATGCTTGACTGACCTATTATTCAGTATGACCTATTATTCTTTGTTTTGTAACGAGTGAGTTCTCACCCGGTAATATTCATGATTGTGGCAGGAAACGTGAAGAATATTTGTCTGCTGTGAATGATAAGGAGAATTGTGACAGGTTTCAGCAATCTATTATTATCTGCCATCTTTTCAGTCATTTTGCTATCCGGATCTGCTGCTGCATATTAAATTCAGGAACAGCATAAACATTGAGGTCTGGGTCGGTTCTCAGTTTGTTCATCGATGACTGATAAGGAGATATATAAAAATAAATTAATGGGTTGAAGGTCATCTCTAAAATCACAAACTAATCTGTGGAACTATTTTATGTTTAGCTTGAGATCTGGTTTTATAGGTCTTTCTGTTTCGTTTTTCAAATTACAAGGATTAAAGCATTATAGGCATTCACAGGATTAGCAACTGCACAGTGACATTATAAAGTATTTAATATTGAATAAAATGAGATAGATTAAGCTAATGGAAAATCAAGGGTCAAACTTGGTTGAGTAGTGGAACTCTCAACTCTGGTCTGGATTTTTGTTCCCGAGGCAAATGCACATGTCAGGGAATTTGCTGTCTTGACGCATCCACCTCAGATAAAAGTGCCCTTGTCAGACCAGATTTTCATTCTGGGGAGATGGATGTTGGGTAGAGTCAGGGCCACTGCCGCCAGGATTCAGATCAGAAATGGCTGCAGAGTCTGTCAAGTGTTGAACCAAGTTGTTTAAAAGCCCACCTTGGGGACTTTGTCCCAATTGTTTTGTTAAACATGAGGCCCTTTAGCCCTTGCATCCCATCACCCCCAACCCACTCCCCTTGCCTCAGCCATTACAACTCGTATACCTCCCTATCCATCCTGACACCAGGCTCCCAAAGCAATTATTCTACTCTGAATTTGGTCATGGCAGGCAGCTCCCATGACGACACGCTTTAGGCATGTCCATGTAATAGTCCTGAAGAGCTCAAACATAGCCATGACTCACGGGAGACCAAATGGAGAAAATTCATTGTTGACAATGTATTAAGAGATTTGGTTAGGAAGTAAAAGTATTGGAGGGAGCGCATAAACCTCCAAACAACCTATCTACCCAATCCTTCAAACACCTTTTGCTCCATATGTGACAGATTGCACGATGGACTCATCAGCCATCTCAACCCATTGAGCCAGAGAGGAAGCAAGTCATCCTCAATTCCAAGGGACTTCTGAAAGAAGAGTCAGTTGCAAATGGATTGCCAAGTATTGAATTATTAGTTCAGTTAATGGTGATGATCAGGAGTATCAAGAATCCCCTATTTCTGCAGCGCATTTGGTCCATTTTGACAGTTTTGTGAACTGCTGACATTGTCATATTCAACAAAACAGAATCAACATTTCAGAAAAGTTGTTGGATAAGTTGCTGTTCCTTTATTAAGTGATTGATATTGTAACTGCTGAAATAACTTTATTAGTAAGCATATTGATAGAATTGCACTGAGCCAACAGCATAGGAACAGACTATCCAACCCGACTTTGGGGCAGCATGGTGGCACAGAGGTTGCTACCTCACAGTGCCAGGGGCCCAGTTTCAATTTCTGACTTTGGTCACTTTCTGTGTGGAGTTTGCATATTCTCTCTGTGTCTGCATGAGTTTCCTCCAGGTGCTCCAGTTTCCTCCCACAATACAAAGATGTGCTGGTTAGGTTGATTGGCCGTGCTAAATTGCCCCTTAGTGTTAGGTTAATAGTGTAAATAACTTGGGTTATGGGGATAGGACCTGGGTGGGATTGTGATCAGTGCAGATTTGATGAGCCGAATGACTTCTTCCTGTGCTGTAGGGATTCTATGTTGATATTTGTGCTTCACAAAAATATCCTCTTACATCTCTTCTAACTCTTTCAGCATATCCTGCTAGTCCTTTCTCCGTCGTGTTAGTGTTATCAACTCTCACTGGGCTCATTCCAGATGATGGCAGCAGAAGTGACGAAATGGGAAGCTGACAGTGTGGTGCAAATGGGTGAAGCTAGAGAAAAGGCTTGTAATGCTGAATGAGACAATGAAGTCTCCACTAAATTCCACTACTCGATCAAAACAATTCCTTCCCCTGTCCATTCCATGCCAAAGTCTGCCCAGCATCTGACCGAGTCTAATCTTAGCTCTTTTCCTCCAGCTGTGCAGCTCGAGTGGACATTGCCTCAACTGTTTGGAACATAGGTCATGTCCTCTGTAGGCCATTCATATAGTTCTCTAAAGTGCCCTCCGCTGAAGCTGAGTTGGATGTTTCTGTAGGTGAGGGAGGATGTTCCTACATAGGAAGGTCAAATAGTACAAAAACACAGACTATAGCTGGCTTGCGGCCTGTCCCTGACATAGGGAATGTCAGGTGGTGCCTGAGCCTGGACTGAGGCAGGCTGGTGGACAGTCCTGCTGCTGTTGCTGGGAACTGAAATGCTCCCAAAATGCAATTGCTGCGAATTGAAGCCAATTTTGGGGGTTCTCTGGCCATTCTGAGCATGTTAGCATTCTTATCTCGTGCTTACCCAGCTTTCCACGAAATGCATCTATGCTATTTGCCCAGCTTTTCTTTAAGGTAGCAAGCTCCACATTCTTAGTGCTTTTTGAATAAACAAGTTTCTCCTGAAATAAGTTTTTCCTGAAATAAAGTAGAAAATGCACAGAAGATCAGTCATCATCTGTTGAGCGAGAAATAATGCACATAGAGTCATTCTGTGACCTTTTATCAGAACTTAGAAATTTAATGAGTTTTGAGCATGCAGTGGCTGAGACAAGGACAAAAGGAAGGTTTATGACAGGGTGAAAATAAGGAGATATTGAATGACAAAAAAGTTAATCTTTACAAGGCCAAAGGAAATAGTAATGGTGCAAATAAAAGAAACAACGAAAATAAATGATGTGACCAAAGCAGTTAGTTGTGCTGTTGACAGAAAGCAAACTGTTTCTTCTAATTTCCCTGTTTATCGCCATTTTCATTAAATTTTTTTTGCTATTTAAGCCTGATGTTTTGAGATTTAATTTCCAAGCTCTTACAACAGTCATAAAGGAAACTCAGTTGATAGTTTTGGGGGAAGTTCTTGATGCATAAGACAGGCAAGATTGACTGTTCCTTGTGCAATATTTGCACATCTGCCCTTACCTCAGGACTCCCATTCACTCCCCAGGTGATCCTTCTTGAGTACCTCAGAGTACCACGTTCACCTCATGGTGCGCCATTTTTGGAGGCAGACTTGCAGACAATCTGTGCCAGATCACTTTACATTAAACATTTGTGCTACAGCATCTTTCCATGAAAAACTGGCAACATATGCTAAAAAAGCTGTATACAGATGCGTCAAGCGAGTGACAAGAGATCTTCTTGTTTGAAAGGCATAAAAAGTTCATAATTTTCCTTGTGGAAAGGAGTGACCAGGGGAAATAACTTTCCCAGAGTATCATAGTTTTCAAGAATGTAAAGCATTGTAATGCCAGCCCCTGGGCCATCTGGCCAGTAGTTTCATCAACTCTTTACTATGACTTGCTGTTGCTTATCTGTGCACTCTATCTGATCTAGTGCTACCCACTCATGTTCAGAACGAGGGGCATATGTGCTACTGATAATCCCAACCAGTGCCCTGTTTGGCTCTATGTCCCTTAACAAAAAGGTTATCTTACTGGTTGGCATTGTTCAAAAGAGGGTACCCTGGCATTTGTTCTCCACCATTCAGAAGATGGTCTTGAGCCATTGATGCCATAACACATGGCTGATTGTGGAACTAAACCTTTTGGTAATGTATCTGAAGCCTTCTTGCAGAATGCCTTGAAATACTGTTTCCGAGCAACCAATGATATTCTAGTGGTCAGCAGAGATTGGAACCTCAATTTGCTAATTTCCATTAAACACTGTGGGGCTGACTCTCCCATCCCGCTCTGCTGCTTTTGCGGGCTTCCTGCTAGGTGCCATGGTCTCCGTACATCTTCTGCAGCCAGATTTCTGGTGCCATCAGCTCCGTACCAATTTCCTGGACTGAAATCTCCAGGCCCGCTAGTCTCACTCTCTCTTCCCCACCAGGAATTGTTCATTCCCGCAGTGTTCGGTATTGCTCCCCACTTGTGGGGAGCTAGTGGCCTGACTCCACTGGAGTGAAGGGGGAGGGGTCAGTCGAGACTCCTCGGAGGATTGGGTGCTGGAGGCTGCCCCCTGGGCATTGTCACTTTGCTAGGGCCAGTCTGGACACCTAGCACTGCCTGGGAGCGTATTGACACTGCCCATCAGGCAATGGGGTAGTGCCAAGAAGGCGGGGCCTGATGAGGCGGGGCCTCTGGAGGGCGGTCGATGGGCTGGGAGTTCCTGCTGCCACTCTGCATTTGGGCTGAGCGACAGAGAAAGGGAGGCAAGCGATTGGGGCTGGCTATTGGATGTAGTGGGGGGAGTAGGGTCAGCTTGCGGCGGGGCATCTAGGCTGCAACGGAGATGAGGAGGGTTGGGGCTGTGGGGAGTGGAGGAGATCTGGAGATCAGGGCTAGAGGGGGATCAAGGCTGTGTTGGGCATATTCCAGGGTGGGGCGGGAGGGAGGCAGTAATCAGGCTGTGGTTGGGGGGGGGGTGCGGGGTGTTGCATGGCTGACAATGCGAGCACTTTTCAGCCTATGATTTGTGAAGTGTAGTCACTCATGTAATATAGGAAATGTAACATGATGTGGAGATGCTGGCATTGGGCTGGGATAAACACAGCAAGAAGTCTCACAACACCAGGTTAAAGTCCAACAGATTTATTTAGTAGCACAAGCCACTAGCTTTCAAAGCGCTGCCCCTTCAGATAAGTGGGAGTTCAGTTCACAGAACATGTTTATTTGGTAGCAAAATTCACTAGCTTTCAGAATACTCTCCTTCATCAAGTGAGTGTGATGCAACAGTGCTAACCACCGTGCCGCTAGATAACATTTATCTGGGAACTTGTTGCAGTGGGTGAGTATTATCTCCAACTCCACTTGCTTTCTTTTGATGGAGTTGGTTGGAAGCTGCTGCAATGGTAGACTTGGGACTGAAAAGTTGAAAAGTGTGGCATTCGAACATCTATGTTCCTTTTGTAATAAAGCAGAATTATAAAAGCGTATACTGTTTTGCAATTTGTAGTGAGTGTCTCGGCTGCAAGATGTTACTGTGATCCATTGATGGCTCCAAGCAGCACCAGTGCTAAAGTGGACAAATATGGTGCAAATAGACTTCCCTTGCAGGAACAATGATATGTTGAACTAGAAACTTGCGTATAGCTTGTGAAATATACAGTAGAATAATTTGCAACCTACCATTTTGTGATTCATTGCCCTGTTATCAATTAGTTTCAGTATTTTATTCTATGTCAAAGGATAGCGCATTCAAAATTACTTACAAAACTAATGTGTAAAATTTTATTAGACATTAAAATCTGATTAATATTTTTATTTTCTGAAATATACAGTTTATTTCAAATACAGAGTCCTAATATTTTTTAATTAATTCCTTTGCTTCTGCACCCTGGTTTTTAAATTATGTATAAATATGAAGCAACAATAAATGGATCAACTTAAAACTATAACAATATAAAATAGTTTCTTTAAAAAACTACGTTAGTTGACATTACACAAAAGATGGAAGCACAAATAAGAATTGTTCTCCACAAATGGATGCCAAAAGAATATTCTTCAGGTGGATGTACTGCGCTATGCCAAATGTGATTTAGAGGGATTGTTGAACGTTTAGTATTTGAATCTCCTATGACAGTCATGGAAGTTGATATGTTAGCTGCCATTCTCTTCTTAGTCCAACCAAAGTAAAATAAGTTGACATATGGGCACACCAACATTAAATAAAAATTAATACATTAAAAATTAATCATTCACTTAATGCTAGTCGCCAGTGCTAGATGCTGGAGAAAATAATGGCATGTGCGTGATAGACAGGACACTGGTATGCTGCCTTTTTTTAAAAATTGAGTTGTGGAACTCAAACTTTTGGCTTAATATGGTTATAGAATTCAATTTTTGAATTTGGCCTGAAGGGTATTGCTATTGTTGAGGAAAATGTAAAAAATGCTGGAATTACAAACAACACTTTATGCTTTTCCAATTGCAGATGCTGGAAACCTAAAAATGTTGGAAGGACTCAGCAGGTTTGGCATATTTTCTGAAGGGAGAAATAGCATTAACATTTCAGGTTAATGATTTTTTTATCAGAACTGGGATTGATTAGAAACATAAACTTTGAAGAAAGGGAAGACAGGAGAAATCAGATGACGTGAGGGTTAAGAACAAAAGGAATAGGAGCAGCAGTAGGCCATCTAGCCCCTCGAGCCTGCTCTGCCATTCAATAAGATCATGGCTGATCTGATAGTCGTTCAGTTCCACTTACCCTTCTCGCCATAACCCTTAATTCCCTGATTGGTCAAAAATCTACCTATCTGTGTCTTAAACACATTTAAATGAGGTAGCCTCTACTCCTTCAATGGGCAAAGAATTCCAAAGATTCACTACTCTCTGTGAAAAGAAGTTCCTCCTCAACTCTGTTCTAAATTGACTCTCCTGTATTTTGTGCCTCCCACCCTCCTCCTGAATTCTTGTTTCTATTCTGAATGGAAATGACCTTGCTGCTTCTACCCTATCTAGCCCCTTCATTATCTTATATGTTCTATAAGATCTCCCCTCAACCTTCTAAACTCTAATGAGTACAGATGAATGATGCAGGACCAAAGTAAGTAGTGTTGAGACAAGAAAGGAAACAGAACATGCCTACTGTAGGTGTTGAAGACAAACTGAAGCATACTGAAAAAAGAGCAGAAAATTTTAAATTCCATCTGAGGAGTGATCAGCAAGTTTGCAGACAATACAAAGATGGCTGGACATGCGGATAGTGAGGAGCACTGTCAGGCGATGCAGAAAATAATGGCATGTGCGTGATAGACAGGACACTGGTATGCTGCCTTTTTTTAAAAATTGAGTTGTGGAACTCAAACTTTTGGCTTAATATGGTTATAGAATTCAATTTTTGAATTTGGCCTGAAGGGTATTGCTATTGTTGAGGAAAATGTAAAAAATGCTGGAATTACAAACAACACTTTATGCTTTTCCAATTGCAGATGCTGGAAACCTAAAAATGTTGGAAGGTACCTTGGGCAGATAGATGGCAGATGGAATTCAATCTTGATAAATGCGAGGTGATGCATTTTGGGAGAAAAAAATGTAGGGGGAAGGTATATGATAAAGGGTAGACCTATTAAGAGTATAGAAACACAGAGGACCTGGGGGTGCAGGTACACAAGTCTGAAGGTGGCAGAGCAGGTGGAGAAGGTTGTGAAGAAAGCATATGGTATGCTAGCCTTTATAAGAAGGGGTACAGAGTACAAGAGCTGGCCTTTAATGTTGCAGTTGTATAAAACGTTGGTTAGACCTCATTTGGAATACTGCGTCCAGTTTTAGTCGCCTTACTACCGGAAGGACCTGGAGACTCTAGAGAGAGTGCAGAGGAGGTTTAGCAGGATGTTGCCTGGTATGAAAGGTCTGAGTTATGAGGAGAGGTTAGGCAAATTGGGGCTGTTTTCCTTAGAAAGACGTAGACTTAGAGGAGATCTAATGGAGGTGTACAAGATTATGAGGGATATAGATAGCGTAAACAGGGTTAAGCTTTTTCCTAGGATGGATTCAAATAGCACGAGGGGTCACAGGCTTGGGGTGGGGGTAAGGTATAATTTGGATGCTAGAGAGAGTTTTTTCACACAGAGGGTGGTGGGGGTATGGAATGCACTGCCAAGTAAAGTGGTGGGGGCAGGTACTCTGGAGTTATTTAAGAAATACTTAGATGGGTGCATGAACAGAATGGGAATGGAAGGGTATAGAAAACTGATTTAAAATAGGGATCGTGAGCCTTGAGAGTCCCTGGGAAGTGTGTAAATAGATAATGATATTGATGTACTTGTTTTTATCGTACAGGTGCTTTGGTCCACCTTGTTGTCTTACGAGGAGCATACACGTGATGGGTCGTGAGAGGGCTGCTCTTGGATTTTTTCGAGAGTATCTTAGTGCTTCACATCATTAGTGTACGCTTGACCTGGACCATTTGATGGGCAACACGACAGCTCAATGACTATTGCTGTGCTGTGCAGATCCATGGATTTGGGCCTGTGTCTGTGGGAGTTTGCGCATTCTCCCTGTGCTTGCGTGGGTTTTCTCCGAGTGCTCCGGTTTCCTCCCACATCCCAAAGATGTGTTCTTAGGCTAATTGACAAAACAAATGCTCCCTAAATTGTCTCAAATTTGGTTTTTAATCCATAGATCTATAAACATAGACAGGGATCGCAGGTAGAGGTGGGAACATTGGGGTGGCGGCGTGGGCTTGTTGTGCCGGAGGGCCTGTTTCCTGTGCTGTTTTATTCTTTGTTCTTTAACTCCAACTCACCTGATGAAGGGACAGCACTCTGAAAGCTAGTGGCTTGTGTACCAGATAAACCTGTTGGACTTTAACCTGTTGTGGAAATGTAACAGCCAGTTTGTACACAAAAAGCTCCAAGAAAATGTGATGATGACCAGATGATCTGTTTCTGTGATACTGATTGAGAGATAAATATTGCCAAGACAATTGTTAACTTTCCCGCTCTTCTTCAAAGTAGGATCTTTTGCATCCACCTGAGAAGCAGCGTGGCATAGTGGTTAGCACTGCTGCTGTATAGCACTAGGGACCTGGGTTCGAATCCTGACTCCAGTCACTGTCCATGCTGAGTCTGCATGTTCTCCCCCATGTCTGTGTGGGTTTCTTCCGAGTGCTCTGGTTTCGTCTCGTAGTCGGAAAGATGAGCTGGTTAAGTGCACTGGCCATGCTAAATTCTCCCTCAGTGTTCCCAAACAGGTGCCGAAGTGTAATGACTGTGGGATTTTCACAGTAACTTCATTGCAGTATTAGTGTAAGCCTACTTGTGACACTAATAAATAAATTAAGTTGAGGCACTTTTGACCATGCATCACTCCCTCAGCACTGCATTGGAGTGTTGGCCTTGATTTTTCTGTTCAAGTCCTGGACATAGGGCTTGAACCTAGAACCTTCTGACCCAGAGGTGAGAGTGCTACCAACTGTTTCACTGGTGACAATTCCCTTTGGTAAGGGAAGTTCATGCATTTTGATATTGCCACTAAATGCTGCAAGCCCATATTAAAGCTCTGGAAAGCTGATAATTTACAAAGCAATTTGTAGTCTTTGCAAGATGTTTAACAATGTGTAAAATGTAAATTCATCACTCAGCTGGGCTGTTAGGTGAACAATGAGATATGGAGAGTTCAGTCCTTGTAGGAAAAGATTAAATTTATAATTGATAATTACAGACTGGCATGACAATTACTGACCTATAGACATAGTTCTTTCGGCATAAACTAGAACTGACCAGATGGGTCATAATGGTCTTGTACATTTCTATATTTTTATAAAATAGACTAGTGTTCTTTAATTAAGTCCATATCCCAGAATATTCTGCCTTTAAAAACTGAGAAGGAAAGTAAGGAGGTTACACATCAGGACAAGATTCAAATAAAGAAAAAGGAAAATGGTGGAAGCATCTAAATTATGTGAATCATGCTTCTTAGCTGATAGGCAACTTCATTTCTGAAATTAATATTACTTTTATTATTTAGATTCCTGCCAACTTGTATAGATGTATAAAATTTTCTATTGCAAATTTCATTTTATACCTGTAAAGTTGTGACTTAGTCCCAATTCTATGTTAATATTTTTGGTAATGTATTCATGTTTCAGTAATATTCAGCTATTATAAATTAACATAAAGATATTATTTAGTGACATCTCAGATGGCCCAGAAGTTTGAGCCTTTGATCTTTCTCTGGTATGAACTATGATTATAGTTATAATATTTACACTTGGTGAATGTGTATGATGCCTTCAGTAGGGGCATTTTTTTAAATTCATTTGGGAGACATGGGCATCACTGGCTGGTCAGCATTTATGGCCAATCCCTAGTTGCCTTTGAGAAGGTGGTGGTGAGCTGCCTTCTTGAATCGCCAGCGTCCATGTTCTGTGGGTTGACCCAGAACGCCACTAGGGAGGAAATTCCAGGATTTGGACCCAGCGACTGTGAAGGCGATACATTTCTAAGTCAGGATGGTGAGTGACTTGGAAGGGAACTTGCAGGTGTTAGTGTTTCCATGCATCTGCTGCCCTTATCCTTCGAGATGGAAACGTTTGTGGGTTTGAAAGGTTCTGTCTAAGGATCTTTGGTGAATTGTTGCAGAGCATCTTGTAGATGGTACACAGTGCTATTACTGAACATCGGTGGTGTTTGACTACATTAACCCGTTATTGTATTTACCTAAAAAAAAAAAATGCTGGACCCCCTGTTTTGAGAATGTTTGTTCACGGTTTAGTCCCAGCAGCTGTTGTGCAAGGATTTCTGAGAGATAGAAAGCCACAATAAAGGGAAATCGAGTGTATAGATGAGAGATACCAAATTTTGGTCTGGGATTCAAAGATGAGAGCGATTTCTAATTCACCAATTGTCACACACTGAAATTGCACTGATAACAAATATGAAAAGCCAACTGCACTTAGATTCCCCACGTAAGGAAAGTGATACATAACTTACTTACATTCTCTTTGTAACTATCAACAATTGTAATGTCCCAATGTTTTACCTATAGCTAGCATTAATTTTATAACTTGCTGATATTCATCTTGTACCTACAGCCAGAATTCTCCCTGCAATGTCAGGCTTTCCAATTAATGCCCATTTTAACAGGTCCTAACTTGTTCTCCTTTTTGTATGTAGTTATAAATTTATATTGTTTTTGGGACTTGGATGCATTAGCAAGACTGCATTTACTGCCTATCATTAATAGTGGTGAGAACAGGATAGGCATCAATAGCTTGCGTAACAGATAGCTTGTCAGGTGGCTTCATGTGATGTGGCTTGGAGTCACCTATACACTAGCCTGGATAGAAATGAAAAGTTCCCATTCTACGTAGAAACATACAAAGAAACATAGAAAATACGAGCAGGAGTAGGGGCCGTTCGGCTCTTCGAGCCTACTGCACCATTCATTTTGATCATAGCCGATCATCAAAATTAATATCCTGATTCTGCCTTCCTCCCGTATCCCTTGATTCCTTTAGTCCTAAGAGCTATATCTAAGTTCTTGAAACCACTCAATGTTTTGGCCTCAAATATTTTCTATGGTACTGAATTACATATACTCACCAGTCTCTGGGTGAAGTTTCTCCTCATTTCAGTTCTAAAAGGTTTACCTCTTATCCTTAAATTATGACCCCTGGTTCTTGAATTCCCCCACCTTCGGGAACATTCTTTCTATCTATCCTGTCTAATCCTGTTAGAATTTTATAAATTTCTATGTGATCCTCCCTCACTCTTCTAAACTGAAATGCGTTCAATCCTAACCTTAGTTTCTCCTCATATGACAGACCTGTCAAAACAGCAATCAGCCTGGTAAACCTTCACTGTACTCCCTCTATAGCGAAGATACCTTTCCTCAAATAAACTGCACACAATGCTCCAGATGTGGCCCCACCAACGCTCTACATAATTGCACTAAAACACCCCTATTCCACTACTCAAATCCTCTTGCTGTGAAGGCTTCTTTACTGCCTGCTGTCCCTGCGCACTTACTTTCAGTGACTATGAGTATCCATCTCTCTCAATTTAACCTATTCAAATAATAGTCTGCCTTCTTATTTTTGTTGTTGAAGTGGATAGCCTCACATTTATCCATGTTGTACTGCATTTGCCGTGCGTATGCCCACAAACATAGCCCATCCAAATTATGCTAAAGTATCTCTCCTTACAACTCACCCTCCCACCCAACTTTGTATCGTCTGCAGATTCAGTTCCCTCTTCCAAATCATTAATATGGCCAGGTGGTTGACGTCGAGGTAGGAGAGCAGGTGTCAAATAGTGATCACAACTCTGTCTGCTTTAGGATATTAATGGAAAAGGATGAGACTGGCCCAAAAGGGAGGGTATTTAACTGGGGGAGGGCTAGATACGGCCAGATTAGGCAAGATCTTAAAGATACGGATTGGGATAAGCTTTTTGAGGGCAGGTCGACGAGGTACATGTGGGAGTCTTTCAAGGGAAAACTAAACTCTCTGCAGGAAAGATATGTGCCGGCAAGGAGGAAGGATGGGAAAGGTAGGATTAGAGAACCTTGGCTTACCAGGGAGATTGAGGACTTGATCAAGAAAAAGAGAGAGGCTTACATTAGATCTAGGCAACTAGGGACTGAGATAGCGCTGGAAGCTTATAGAGAGTGTAGACGGGATCTAAAAAGGGGTATTAGAAAGGCAAAAAGGGGCCATGAGGTGGCTCTGGCAGGTAGGATTAAAGAAAATCCAAAGGCATTTTACACCTATGTAAGGAGCAAAAGGATGGTTAGAGGCAAGATTGGACCTCTTAGGGACAGTGGAGGGGATCTATGCTTAGAGCCTGAGGGAATGGGGGAGATCCTGAATGAATACTTTGCGTCGGTATTCACGCAGGAGACTGGACAGATGTCTGTGCCTGATGTTGACAAAGTTGAGGATTGGTTGAGGGAAATAAGGATTACGAGGAAAGAGGTGTTGGGGCTGTTAGGCAGCTTAAAGACATATAAAGCTCCGGGGCCTGATGGCATTTACCCCAGGCTGCTAAGGGAGTTGAGGGAAGACTTGGCTGGGCCTCTGACGCAAATCTTTGTCTCTTCCTTGGACACAGGTGAGGTCCCAGAGGACTGGAGGATAGCAAACGTAGTACCGTTGTTTAAAAAAGGTCAGAGGGATCACCCAGGGAACTATAGGCCGGTGAGCTTGACTTCAGTTATAGGTAAGCTAATGGAGAGGATCCTTAGGGACAGGATGTATGAGCATCTGGAGCGCTGCGATCTGATCAGGGATACGCAGCATGGCTTCGTCAAGGGGAAGTCTTGTCTTACGAATCTGGTGGAATTTTTTGAAGAAGTGACAAAAACAGTTGATGAAGGACAGGCTGTTGATGTCGTCTACATGGATTTCAGTAAGGCGTTTGACAAGGTTCCTCATGGTAGACTGATAGAGAAGGTGAAGGCGCATGGGATACAGGGTCGGGTATGTAGATGGGTCGAAAACTGGCTCGGAAGGAGGAGACAGAGGGTAGTAGTGGAAGGCTCTTTTTCCAGCTGGAAGCCTGTCACTAGTGGAGTGCCACAAGGCTCAGTACTAGGTCCTCTTCTATTTGTGGTCTACATAAACGACTTGGAAGTAGGGGTAGGTGGTGAGATCAGCAAATTTGCTGATGACACCAAGATGCTTGGATTGGCGGGTACAGAAGAGCAGTGTCAGGCAATACAACAGGACATAGACAGGTTGGTAGATTGGGCAGATAGATGGCAAATGGAATTTAATCCGGAAAAATGCGAGGTGATGCATTTTGGCCGGAAAAATGTAGAAGAGAATTATAGGATAAAAGGTAAAACTATAAGGAGCATAGAGACGCAGAGAGACTTGGGGGTGCAGGTTCACAAGTCTCTGAAGGTGTCCTCACAGGTGGAGAAGGTGACAAAGAAGGCGTATAGTATGTTAGCTTTCATAGAAAAGGGTATAGAATATAAGAGTAGGAGTTTGATGTTGCAGTTGTATACAACTTTGGTTAGGCCTCACTTGGAATACTGCGCCCAGTTCTGGTCTCCGTACTATCGGAAGGATGTGGAGTCCTTGGAGAGAGTGCAGAGGAGGTTTACCAGGATGCTGCCTGGTATGGAAGGACTGTCTTATGAGGAACGATTAGATAGACTGGGGTTGTTTTCCCTTGAAAGACGTCGGCTTAGAGGGGATCTCATAGAGGTGTATAAGATTATAAGGGGTATAGATAGAGTAAATGGAGGTAAACTTTTTCCACCTTTAGAAATGGATAGGACGAGAGGTCATGGCCATAGGGTGAGGGGGGCTATGTATAGGACGAATATTAGAGGGCAGTTTTTCACACAAAGGGTAGTGGGGGTGTGGAATGCACTGCCGAGTAAGGTGGTGGGAGCAGGCACGCTGGGGCTGTTTAAGGGTCTCTTGGACAGCCACATGAGCGGTATGCAGATAGAGGGATATATTAGGACTGTTTAACTACGGCTTTTTTCCACAGGTAATTCGGTCCATAATTTGAGCACGCATTCGGCAGGTGGTGCGGGTACAGCTCTTGGATGTTGATTCATGGGTTGCCTGGTACCTCATGTCGTATATGAGTGCTTTATGTGGACCACCTGAAGGGCACCATGACAGCTCAGAGACTATCGATGTGGCTGTGCAGACACTTGGAATTGGGCCGGTGTCTGCGGGAGTTTGCGCGTTCTCCCCGTGGTTGCGTGGGTTTTCTCCGGGCACTCCGGTTTCCTCCCACAACCCAAAAATTCGCTCTTAGGCTGATTGGGTAACAAATTGTCCCTATGGTGAAAATTTTCCAAATTAGGATTAATATATATATTATTATATAGGAATATTAAAATAGGATAATGTATTTGGTATTACGGTGGCGCGGGCTCGTTGGGCCGAAGGGCCTGTTTCCCGTGCTGTGTTGCTTAATAATATATACAGTAAACAATTGGGGTCCTAAATAGATCCTTTGGAACCCCACTAGTCACTGATTGCCAATCAGAAAAATACTCATTTATGCCAACCCGTTGCTTCCTATTTGCTAGCTGACTTTCTATCCATCTCCAGACATTACTTGCAATCGTGTGTACTTTAACTTTACATAGTAGTCTGTTATATGAGACTTTGTCGAAAATCTTCTGCAATTCCAAACAAACACATCCACTGGTTCTCCTCAGTCAAACCTATTAGTTACATCCTCAAAGAATTTTAATTGATTCATCAAGCACGATTTCCCTTTTGTAAATCCATGCTACATCTGATTATGCCACTGCCTTCCAAATGCTGAGTTATGAAATCCTTGATAATGCAGTCTAGCTACTTGCCCAGTACCAACATTAAGCTACGTGGTCTATAATTCTCTGTTTTGTCTCTACCTCCCTTTTTGAATAGCAGGCTTACATTAGCTATCTACCAAAATCCAAAGAGATTCAGAAAATAACCACTAATGGATATTTCCAGGGTCATTTCCTTAAATACTCAGGGGTGCAGATTACCAGGACCTGGAGATTTATCCATCTTCGATCCTGTCAATTTCCCTAAAACCATTTCTCTACGAATGCTGATTTTCTTCAGCTCCTCACTAAAACCAGGACTGTGACTATCTATATTCCTTCACAAAGTGGCTGATGTTGGAAATATTGACAACAGCTCACTGTTTATGGTTCATGTTTGCATAAAGGAGGTTCCTTGAGACTCTCTATTTAAAGAGAGATAACTCCATTTCAGACATAGCGAGCATAACGATTTACAAGATTTGTAGACTTTCCCATGGTACAGGGAACTTATTTTCCAGCCATTGGTTACATGTACATTGTTTTATGAGTACCATACCTCAATTTTTCCATGTACTGGAACTGAAAGGGATTTATGTCCAGTTAGCATGTGACTTTAGGCAGTGCATCTTACTGTTCAATGCCCAGTATGCAGGTGGCAAGATGCAGAGCTTGCTCTATTTTAGTTATTACAGCTAATCAAAGAGTGGTTACTGAGCAAAACAGACTATTGATAACAATATGACTCATGACTCTAGTTCACAAAGAAAGCAGTTCAAATTGCATATTAGTAGATTATAAAATCGAATTCAATTAATGTGGTAACTTAAGACGAGCAGCAGGAAAAAAAGGCCATGAAACCTTTCAGTTAAACAGGTCGAGTTGGTCTTCATAACAAGAGGATTTGAGTATAGAAAAAGGAATGTTTTGCTGCAATTGTATAGGACATTGGTGAAGCTATACCTGGAATATTGTGTGCCGATTTGGTGTCCATATCTGAGGAAAGATGTTCTTGCTATTAAGGAAGAATAGCGAAGATTTACCAGCTAGTGGCTGTTTTGGCAGGTCTGTCGAATGAGGGGAGATTAAGTTGATTAGGATTATATTCACTGGAGTTTAGAAGCGTGAGAGGGGATCTCATCAAAACTTATAAATTCTAACAGGGTTAGACAGGGTAAATGCAAAAAGAATCTTCCCAGTAGTGGGGGAATCCAGAACTAGCGGTCATAGTTTAAGAATAAGGGGTAAATCTTTTAGAACTAAGGTAAAGAGAAATTTCTTCACCCATAGGATGTTGAATACGTGGAAATCATTACCACAGAACGTAGTTGAGGCCAAAATGTTATCTGGTTTCAAGAAGAAATTAGATGTAACCCTTGGGGCTAAAGAGATTAGTGGATATGGCAGAAAGTGGGTATCAGAATGTTGATTTTGATGATCGGCTATGATTAAAGTGAATAGCAGAGCAGGCTCTTAGGGCCGAATCTGTGTTTCTGTGGTCACCATCATAGCCGCTAGCAAGACGATTTTTTTCTCTGCTGTGAGGTTGGGTTGCAGCATTTGGAAAATTTCAGTATGGATTTTGTTGTAGAAGCAGAGATGTCTCAAATATTGGTTATTACTGAGACTCCTGGAGAAGAATTGCTCACTGGACACCCTGATTGGATGTGGCGTCTAACTAAGAATCCTTTTCCACTCCTTTCTCTTCTAGCAGCTTGTCTCACTCTGGCCTCTGTTCATTCTCCTAGTCACGCTCAATTCCAAAAGATGTGCATTCATGTCCGAGAATAATTGAATGGCACTTTGAAAGTCTTTATGGAAGCAACAAGCAACGTGGCTAAAGGGGAATCTGTAGATGTGATGTGCTTGGATTTCCATGAAGCATTCGATAAGTTGCTAAATCAGGGATTACAATACAATATAAAAGCTCACTGTGTAAAGCGTAACACATTAACAGCAATGTGGGAGTTCCTACAATACTTGGACTATCAAAGTTCAAGAAGTCAACTGACCACCACATTCTCAAGGGCAATTAGGGATGGGCAATAAATCCTGCCTAGCAAGTGACACTTATATCCCATGAACAAATAAAAGAATTAGCATGGATAGAGGATCAGTTTGCTATAGGAAGGAGAGATTAGAGATAAATGAGTAATTTTAAGATTGGCAAGCTGTAATGAGTGGAGTGCCACAGGGATCACTGCTGAGTCCTCAACAATTTAGCAATCTACATCAATAAGTTTGATGAAAGGACCAAATTTGTGGTTACTAAATTTGCTGATGAGACAAATATAGCTACTAAGTAAATTATTATGGGTCATAAAGAGTTTACAAAAGGATTTACACAGGTTAAGTGAGTGGTCAAAATTTTGATAGATGGAATATAATGTGAGAATATTGAACCAATCCACTTTGACAGGAAGAATAATTATTATTATTTAAGTGGAGAGAAACCATGGAGCTGTCTGGTATAGGGGGATCTAGATATCCTGGTATATGAATCACCAAAAGTTAGTACATAGATACAGCAAATGAGCAGGAAGGCAAATGGAATGTTAGTGTTTATTGCAAGGGGAATGGAATATAAAAGCAACTCAGTGTTGTTCCATCTGTCAGGTCTTGGTGAGACCTCAACCGGAACACTGTCTCCTTACTTAAGAAAGGATATAATTGCTTTCAAAGCAGTTCAGATGAAGTTCACTCAGCTGACTCCTTATGAAGAAAGGTTGAGCAAGTTAGGTCTATATTCATTGGAATGTTCCCATTAGAACTTGAAGATCCTGAGGGGACTTGCCAGACTAGATGCTGAGAGGCAGTTTCCTCTTATGGGGGAATCTAGGATTAGGGGACCTGTAACAACTTCTTCAGAAACATGATGAAAAGTCATAATACTGCCAACTAACACTAAACAAAAGAATAATGTATTTATTAACGTAAAAAGATCGACTATGATACAATACTCCTTTATCCCACTTTTATCTTTATAAATGTACATAGATTTGTAAGGCTAACACAAGGTACAAAATTTATTGCATGTTGTTCCCCTTACGCACACAATGCTGTAAAACAACAGGCTAACTGTGCTCAGAACACCTGAGTCTGAAGCCAGGTGGCGGATGCCACCCAATACAAATCTGCAGATTTCTCATCAAATTCCTCCAGATAATTATCGCAACATGAGCCAGTTGGTCTCATGGGAACTCTTGCTTCCACACAACTGTTTCCAAACTTCACTTTTGAAAAAAAACACACCTTGGAATCTTCTCCCATACAGTGCTTTATATAATGTGCCTTCACCATGGATCATTTTCAGGATTTCAGTATTTCTTTCAGTATTGCTTTACCTTGGATTGCCATGTGCATTCAAGCTTCCACACAATCTCTCAGGTTAGCCATGCCAGTGGAACACTAATGCTTCACAGATTGTATTAAGATATCACCAATATTAGGATTACTTCAGATATCTGCCTCCTCGCTGGTAAACATAACCAGGTCTGTATCTTTCAGCTCTGTCTGGGAGCTTCTCTCTGTCTGTTTCATTAACTTCAATGAACAATACTTTTTCGATTATCTGGTTCCTTTTGTCCCTTTGACTTAGTCTTCCTGAGACTTCCATTTCATCGCCTAATTTCTAGAATTATCTGTGCTTTATCTTCTGGTGTTTGCTTTCTTGCCCTGACTCCATGTGCTGCTTCTGTTCTGGCAGTTTCTGTGAGAGCTGCTTCTTCTCAGCTACCTAGTTCCAGCTGCTACTAGGTTCAGTTTAAAACTCAATTCAAAAAATCTTTCTAACCTAAAACAGCCCCATGATTGCTAAGTAACAGTCTAACCTTTCTTTAATGCTTGTTTATTTTCACATCATAAACCCTTTAAACACAATGCAGCACAGTTTAAAATGAAACCAAAGCCCTTATACTTGCAAACACCACTGTTTAACATGAACTAACTGAGGTTTCAATTCTTTCTTACACAGAAATACATAATTGACCTTACATAAGTCTATACCTTATTTCAAGTATCAAACAATACAAACGTAGATTACACAAAACTACCACTTTTTCCTGACAGAAGCTAAGTCATTGAATTTATTCAGGGTTGAGATAGATTTTTGAACAACAAGGGATTCAAGGATTAGTGGGTAGCAGACAGGAAAGTGCAGTTACGGGCACATTCACATCAGCCATGATCATATTGAATGATGGAGGTGGTTTAAGGGGCTGAATGGCCTACTCCTGTTCCTAATTCTTGTATTTTTGTGCAAGTTTAAAGGAAAGTATTCTCTGGAGCACAGACTCCAAAGTGTTATAGGAGCCATGTTGCCTGTTGAGTTGCATCATGATCTGACTACTCATGATAATTCCAGTGGACACCTGCTATATGCATGCGGTTGCTTTCACTAAGCTGGTGCCAGGCAGATTTCATGTTTAAAAATGTCTGTGCGTGTAGCAAACAACGTTTTGGATTTGTATTATCACGATTAGCTTCCTAAAGCAATGTTGCCGAGAAGAATGGCTGGGATTCTCCCAAAAAAAATTGAAAGTGTTGAATTCGTGTGAAAACTGGAGTAAATCACAGCAGGAGTTTTACAAAGAATCTCCCACACTGTGCACTGCAGAGTGCCTCAGCGTGAATCATGCTCAAATTCATATGCTGGGGTCTATTCCCACCTAAGAGGCTGGTAACATAGTGCTGAGTGAGCCACTGTGCATGTAGTGATCTGTCAGTGCCAAGATCAGCACATGTGCAATGGACTTGCATCCCTTGCATCGGGCGCTGCTTGAATCTCCCGGCCTACTGTGCTAAAACATTAGCACAGCGGGATGGGAAAATTGCCCTGAATATCTCTAAGCCCTAATTTCTTCAGAATGGACTCAAAGCGATGATTGATTTTTTTTCCCCTCTTCTCACTACTCCCTAGACCCAGAGATATTGCAATGTTACTGCTGTTGGCCAGGTTAAGGTGATTTACCATAATTCAAACTATAGTTTGAACCGGGAATATTCCTGCCTTTAAACACAATGCATTTAGTTGCCCAACTACTCACGAGCATCCTGCTTCTTCACAACAAATTTGTAGATATGAAACTCCATTTTGAAAATATGCCTTTAATTCAAGCAGTAAGTTTCATATCTAGGATCAAAATAACTTTGAAATGTTATTTCCGAAAGCTTTTCAGCTCAAATTCCCTGCATAGTGAAGCTAATTGGCAGAATGGTTGATAAAATACTTTGTTAATGTTTGAACCACAGCAATTTAATTTGGTCAAGGTTATATTAATGTTCAAATAACTTTTGCATACCCACAAGTAATTTAGCAAGAAATCTTAATTTTTTTTGAGACTGCAGTGGGCTGCTTTCCTAGAGTGTTTTAGCAATCGTGTAAGAATATCAATGTAGTTTGGCCTTCTGAGGTATAAACTAGTCTTTATGAGAGTGCAGTGGGTGATGAGTTACAGTCCCAAAGGAATGTGTTTTTGATAACAACCTTCATTTCAAACATACCAATATAGATCTATTATTCCCTTTCCACATCTACAGCAACACATTTTAAATTACACTTGATACTTTATGCAAATGGCTATCTGATTAGACACTGTGGCAGCGTCTGCTGATGTCTCCCAGGATTTCTGTAGAGTTTTGTTTACTAACCATCAAAGCAGTGTGAGAGAACGAAGATTACTGTGTAGCTTTGAAGGAGGGTAGCTAGCTCACCGTATTATACCTCTTGTAATTAGAAATGTACAGTAGAACAGAATGCAGTATTTTCAGTGTGCCTTGACTTTAAGTACAGTAAGATATTAAGTACCATTTTTAATGTACTAAGGCAGATTGCTAAAAATTTCCAATTATACAATAACATTGCGTAACAGAAAATAGAGCTTAAAGTTGTGTGAGTGATCAAACATAAATCTATTCTGTCAAGAATTGATAGATTACATTTTGAGAATTGTGACTAGCATTGGCCAGTAAAGGCCGTTGACAAAGTGATCTCTTTACAAATTTAGGTTAGTTAAAAATAAGGGGAAAGTGAACCTTTAATTAATGATAGTTTAGTACTTGGCTGTAGAATAGAAAGCATAGAACTTCAGAAGCGAAGATACAATGGGGAAAGGTATTTATTGATTGACTGAGAGTATATAATGTAAATTGCGTAGGATGATGTCATGGATGAAATAATGAAGGGAATAGCAAATTAAGGAAGAGATAAAACATTGGGATTATTCCCACTAATGCAGAAGGCCAATTGAGATATTTAACACAGGTAGTAAATGCAATACAATTCTTTTTGTGGTATAAAGGGAATATTTCTTCTAAGTAAATGAGAGAATCAGGAGAGAAATTAAAAATATCTTGTGCAAATAGGTTACTTGAACATAAAATTCTTTGTCACAGGGCGTGACTGATCCCAATGTTTGTGAAAGGTGAAGCTAAAATCGATAGCAGGAACTGTGGCTGAAATTCTCCAATCTTGTCTGAAGCTGGGTTTCTCCACTACTTTTGCAGTGAATGGAGATTTGGCTGAGCCCCAAATTCTCCGTTCTTCCTGGCAGCAGTACCAAGGCACGTGAGACAGGAGAATTCCAGTCTATACCTTTACATGAGGTTATTAAGAGCAAGAAAGGATATTGAATTAATTTAAGGAGCAGACTTCTGCTATAATGTTGACATTTGGAAAAGTTGGGACCATTTTGTTTCACCCAAATCTATCTTGTTGTTCGTTGGAAAGACAGTAAGAGATATCCTAGGCTTAAGTAAATGAACTGCAAAGACTCTTGGACAAAACAGCTGAATTTGTTTATTGCAAAGAAAACTAATGAGAAGAATGATTTAATTATTTTAAATAATGAAAAGAATTTTAAATATATATCAACTCACATATTTATCTATATTGAATTAGGAGACAGGATTATGAATTAAGATTACTTTTAAATAATTAGGATTTAGGACTAATTCATACCTATAGTTAACTGTGGTGTTCAAATAATTAGAACTTAAGGACTAATTCACACCTATAGTTTACTGCAGTGGGGTACACTGTTGCTTAGTGAGTGCAACCTTCTGTTGACACACTGGCAAAAATACTTGATTGAAAAGGGATTGGAAATGTGTTGCCGTGCTGCTAAATCAAGAAGTTAGAAATGTCTGAATGCCTTCAGAATGAAACACCCTTGTACATTTTCAAGTTACAAAACTCAATATAAGTAGAAGAATGATGGGAGAATTTTAGAGGATGTACTTTAAGGATTTATAGGCCATAGGAGGCTCTATTCAAAAAGAGTCCAGAGTAACATTTTTTCAAAAGGAATGGATAAGTATTGAAAAAAAAGGGTCTGCAGAACGGGCAGGGAAATGGGACTCAGCTCTATCAAAGTGCTGGCAAAGGGGTAATGGCCCAATTAGTCTCTGTGTAAAATTATATGATTGCATTAATTGCAGACTGAATGTAAAATAATACAATTATTAATGATCTAAGTTGGTTTAAAAATAACATAGTAAGAAGTCTGACAACACCAGGTTTAAGTCCATCCGATTTATCTGATAGTAAACTCACAAGCTTTCGAGGTTTCCATCTTCGTCAGGTGAATGGAGAGTTCTGGCATCAGACAGAATGGCCTCTCCATTCACCTGACAAAAAGGGAAATCTCGAAAGCTTGAGTTTACTATCAAGTAAATTGGTTGGACTTAAACCTGATGTTGTCAGACTCCTTACTGTGTTTACCCCAGTCCAATGTCAGCATCTCCACGTCTGAAAAATAACATCCAGGATTGTGATAGTGAAGCTTGAAAATAAGTTAACATGATTCAACAAATTGTAAAGGCAAACAAACCTGCTACCAAGGCTAGAGGAAGGTGAAAATAGTTTGACAGGGTTCTATATGTGGATCTAAATAAATAGCCTGTTTAGGTTGAATGATCTTTTCCTTGCTCTTGTGTCTTTGCGTTCTTTGATCTGAGAGAAATGGTCTATGAGTTGTCGTAGAAGTACATTTTCTTTTGTACGATCCAGGGTTCATTTAAGTGAATAAAATACAGGCCTTTACTGCAATACAAAAGGCACTGCATGCTCTGATACTGATTCCATGGGGCTCAGGAATACTACAATTTTTATGTATGATATTTACTTGTCATAATTATACTACTTTCCAGGACAATAAATTCACTTTGTAAGAACCTCTCAGGTCATGTGTAAGTTTGGACCATTGTGCAGGAGGCTAGTCCATCTTGCTGGATGGAAAAGTGATGTGTGAAAATTGTTAAAATAAAAACAATGCTTTTTTTATATGGTGCTTTATGTTTATCATAAAGAATCAGGCTGATCACAATACATTTAGAATGTATTTGATAGACAGTCATGGGAAATTAAACATTTTATTTTGTGGCTTGATTTTAACCTGAAGAAGAATGACAGATGTTTGGCTGGCCCACATCACCCATTCGCATTTATGTTAGATTCTTGCTTGTTACTGGCAGACTGACAGAACAGCATGTAGGCATGATTAGGTAATGACTACTGTAAGGAATTAATAATGTAGGTTGTCCTTAATGCTTTGTTTAGGTACAGCCCGGATGGAAAATACATGGTCCCTTTCGTTTTCTTTGCATGTTTGTAGTCATTACAAACTGTGGCTCTCCCCACACATGTGTGAGTTTTGAAATAACTGGAGAGTAGGAATCAAAATGCAAAAAAAAATGTTCTGATCAAAATGTTTTTAAAATTACAATGACTGGAATAAATTTGTGTATCTTACCATTTTGACAAATTGTGCTTTTGTTATAAATCTGTCCCTTTGTTTCCCTTCTGGTGAAACAACTTAAACATGAGAAGGATTTTTTGTGCTATGTACCTCAATACAAATACACCTCCTGTGAGATGGATAGATTTCTGATATAGCATACTGATAGTGGCTGAAATTCTCTAACCATTCACAATGCTGGGATCTTCTGGTCCTGGCGCACCCCTGTCACGTATTTCCCAGTGGTGTATAGTGGAATCATTAGGCAATCCCATTGACACAGGCGAGACCAGACAACTCAGCAAGCGGCATGCCACCTCCTGCAACCGATAAACATGTGCCAGAGAATCTTGCCTAGTATTGTTGTTGGGCAGCAGATCAACCTACTTCAAATACTGTACCTGACCACTTCATTCTGCAGAAAGATTCCCTTTTCTCTCTCTCAAAAACTACAAGTTTGAGAAGACCCCTTTGAAGTAACAGGAGAAGTCAGTTTCACTAGGGGGATTCCCTTCTCCAAAGCTGGTCACTCAGCCCCATTCTTATAACAATGCATTTTTGAAGTCTCTGAATCTTCCTGGAAAGCTAAAAATCCTTGAAATCCTTTTTTTCATTCAATTTTGCAGTTCAGTATCTTTAATGTACTTTTGATAGCTTAATGGTTTTACATAACATGCTCCAGTTTGGTTTATCTTACCTTACACAGTTGAAAGGGTCTAAAGTATCTCCCTCCCACCCTGCCCCCCTCCTCCATTTGTTCCTAATTGCAATTTTTATAAACATCCTCCTTCTGATTGATAACTGCAGGCAACTTTAAAGCAGCTAAGTGCTTTCAGTTACTGTTTTCTAAGTGCAGTGTTTATAGTGCTCCTTGGCATCTTGGCAGAGCACAAAATCCCATCCCATATAATTTAAGGTTTTCTTATCATACATAAGGTTTTGTTAAGCCTCTGGTATATTAATCAGAGATGTGATTTTTATTTTTTTGAGGCAATATTAACATTTAATAATGATGGACATGTACTATATTTAAACATCATGATTTTGGGTGTTTAGTCATTTTTTTAAACTAATATTTTGGATTAGTAATGTTGTATCACATGTTTTATCCAGTGTCATCTTAATTTTACTAGATTTAATATGGTAAGGTATCAAAAATAAAATTGAATCAAATTAGCTTTTAAATTTAAATCCTTATTACACACATTGAATTTCAGTTGTTTGAATTTGCAAGGATATGCTTCTATATTTTTTGGATATAAAAATATTTAATTTTTTTCAAAGGCGGGAATTGGAATTTTTAGTTGTTAGTTTAGCTATTCGTGTTTTCATGTTTACTATTGCACTAGAACTCCCTTCCTAAATCTCTTCAGTCCGATCTCTCTCATGCCTCTTTGAGACACTCTTTAAAATCTCTAGCCAGGATTTTAGTGACTGTCTGTATTGTCTCATGTAGTTATATCAAGCTTTATTTATTAATGTTCTTGTACAGCACCTTAAGATATTTTGCCATGTTAAAAGTGTGGTATAAATGCGAATTATTGCTACAAACATCTAAAACAGGGTAGCATTCCCTCATTGTAATTGTGAAGTGTTGTGTTTTGCTGGGGACATCAAGCTATCTGCCTGCTCATGTGGATGTAAACAAAATCTCATTGTATTCAGTAAGTTCCCATTTTAAGTTGCCTAAACTTCACTGTAGCGTCATAGATATAATAGGGCCAGTATGCGCACTTAGCATTGGGATTTTTGCTTTAGCTTGATTTCACACCAGGGTTGTTGAAAGGTGTGTGACCTGACTGGCACCGTTTTGGAGTGGTCTGTCTCATCACCCCCACCCAACACACACTCCCCCTCCTTGATTCTTTCTTCCCCTCTCCGAGACTCTCTTCCACTGGTAGAGTATCCTACCTAGCATTTCCCATCGTGACCCTTCCATTCACAGCTCCTCTCCTTCCCGTCCTCACTCATACCAACCCGCTCCGAATTCCTTGCTCACAGGAAGGCTTCAAGAGAGTGAGTGGGAAGGGGTGGTGGGGTGGTAGGGATGGCAGTGGGGGGGAGGATGTGCGGTGCCATGAAGGATAAATGGTGAGCTGAAAAATCAAGAAAGGGAAGTTGTGAGTAGGAGGGTCGGGCATGGGCAGTGGTGAATGGGAAGTTTGGGAACGGGAGTGGCTAGCTAGGGTGGGTGGTGGGGGTGGGGGAGAGGGTGTCATGCAGGGAGATTGGCACTTGGAAGAGTCAGGCAGGGGAATGGCGAGCGGGAGAATCAGACATGGGAGCAGTAAGAGGGTCAGGGAGGGAAGGTCAGGTGGAAGAGTGGAGAGTGAGCAAGATCCATCAAGCAAGAGAAAATTAGCCTGCAGGCAATAAATAAAAAGTTAGCATATTTCTTATTTTTAGAATTACATTTTAGAAGTTATTTAATTGATGAATACAGGAATGTTCAATATTTTGAACTTTCAGGGTACTTCGCTGTAATATTTTTCCAGTTGAGAAAGTTAATATAGAACTTTACTGAAGTTCTCACATTGATGGAATGGGAAAATCTGATTTGCTTAAAATATTTCACTTAAAGTTGCACTTTGCAGGAACGTAATAAAGTCTTTAAGCAAGTAATTACTGTGCTGAGTCTTGGTCAATAGGTATCCATTAAACATCACATAAAAACAGATAATCTGATTATCATTCCATTGCTGTACAGGGGAATCTTACTCTAAGTAAATGGTTAGCCATGTTTTCCTACATTACAACAGTATGAGTCTTCACAAATACTTCAACTCTTCAAAGGCTATAAATGGCTTTGGGATGTATGTAGAGGCCTAGGCAACTGTAAGCACAGTTACCAATAGTGGAGTAACTAAAATCAGAGCTTGACAAGAACAGAGATTTGGAGGGGTGCAGCAATCTTCCTAAGGGGTCAGATTTATGGAGGAATTTGAAAACAAGGCAGACTATTTTTAAATCAGTAGTGCCAGTGTTAGTCAGTGGGTGAGTAGGACTTGATGTGAGCAGCATGGTTTTAGGTGAGCTTACATTAAGTGTAAAATAGGAGGTCACCAGGAGAATATTCAGATATCATCTCCGATTTTAATAAAAGCAAAGACGAAAGTTCCAACGGCAAATGAGTTGAGGCAGAGGGGGAGGTGGAGGCAGGTAGTTTTTGTGATGTCAGAAATACAAGTTCAGGAGTTCATCAGATGCGACATCAAGGTTGCCAGTTATCTGATTCGGCCTCAGGCAGAGATCAGTGACTAAGGAATGAAGTTATGTATTGGCAACTATGGACAATAGCCCCATATAACTACTGTGGCTACAAGAGTAGATCATAGGTTGCAATTTCTGAGATGAGAAACTTACTTAAAGCCTTTCTACCTCCAACAAGGCGCAAATTGGATGTGTAATGGAAAAGTCTCCAATTACCTGCAACATTCAGAAAGTTCAGCATAATCCAGGATAAAGCAGCCTGTTGGATTAGCGACCAGTCCATTCCTACAAGCATTCAGCCCTTCCACACCAGAAAGTCATTACTGCAGTATATATCTACTAGATACACTGTAAGGCTTCTTTAGCAGTACTTCACAAATCAGTAACCTCTACTTTGAAGGGCGAGGAAGGCAGGCATTTAGGAATACCATTGCTTCCAAGTTCCTTAATTGTTACTTCCCTATCTAACAGCTCTGTTGGAGCACTTTAACATGGACTGCAGCAGCCAAAGGAAGCTGCACACCACAACCTTCTTTGGGATAATCATGGATGGGCATTAAATGCTGGCCTTGATAGCAGCACCTCCATCCCAGGGATCAATCACAAATACTTAAAAAGAAGAATTGGGTGTCATCCTAGATTATTACAAAGTACAGAAATGAGCATCTTCAGGTTCCCATGCAAAGAGATTATCATTCACCAATTCGCTCAACACGACTGGAAGTGAACACGCTCAGTATTTATATTCATGATTCAAACATTTGAAGTATGTTTTTGGAATAATTCCTGATCACAATATTTTTAATTTGTAGACATTCTGTTACAACATTGGAAATGGGGAGGAAAGATGCCAGCACCTCAAAAATGCCAATCGATCACTACCGGAAACAAATAGGTATAACTTTTAATCCTTTAAATGTTATATCTTATTGCAGATTGTGAAATAATTATGCAAGTTATAACTATTCATTTTTTAAAATTAACATTTTGCTGAAGGAATAGTCCAGGCATTCTTGAGAATTAATTTTAAAAATTACACAGATTTATTTTAAACAATATTTACAACAACTTAAACTTTAGATCAGACTTCATTTGGAATAGTCACTTTACAATTTAGTTTCCTCATTAGGGGAGGCAGTGGCAATCTCACTGGACCAAAGGCCATGACTGAAGACATGAGGTGGGATTTGCTACCTCTGATTCCGCTGCAGCGAATGGAGGTTTGGCTGAGCACGAAATGCTCCGTCCTCGTATGCAGTGGCAGAAGAGTGTAAGCGGCCAGAAAATTCCAGCCATTGTTTCAAATCCCACCATGATCTAAATTCCAGGTAGAATTTAGATTCAATTAATGAATGAAAAGGGAATTAAAAAGTAGACCCAGTAATTCTGACCATGAAACAATCGCCAGTTGTTGTATATAAACCCATTTGGCTCGCTAATGTGACTCAATGTTAGCAATGTGGTTGGCTGTTAAATGCCTTCTGAGCAGAGGCAATTAGGGATAGGAAATAGATGCTGGCCTATTCTGATGAACAAATATAAAAAAATCTCTCTTCAGCTCTTCTTTGCAAAGGCATGTTCTCATTTTAAATGCCTCAGGGGCAGCGTGTGGATGTGTTGAAACTCCATGAGGATCTGATCTCATCACCAGCCACACCACATTGTGGTGCTTGTTTGAAAGCTCAGCAAAACATGTGACAGAATACGCCATCTCCAGGACTTTGAGTGGACCATTGACTACAACTGGCCTTGTAGTCAACCTTTTCCATGAGAGACGTAGTATGATATGATCCAATTGGCTGCAGCATTCTGTGGCAACATGGCCACAGATATCCTTTGCAACAGAACAGATAGAACCTCAGCACATATTGACATTTGGTATTTGGAGTACCGAAGGACCATACAGAGCTTGATGTAGCCATACCACAAAAATGACCACTGGGATGAGGACAGAATTGGGCATGTTTCTTTCCCTTATAACCAGAGGTTATATATCTGAAGGCAATGTATGGTGTCTGTCTATATTTTATCCCCAGCACTCCGGTCTTCTGAAGCCATATTTTTCATAGAATGAGCTTCAGAATTTTGTCTTTCATGGGAGCTTTAATAGCTTGTGGCTTTTCCATAGCCAATGACCATCAAAAATAGCCTCAAAGTGAGGCCACACAGGCAAGCTGGCATATCAGCCAGTGATGGGAAATTGTGATTCCACTTTTGCAACTGTTTCAAAAAGTGGTCTAACATCTGAGGTCAGTGACTCTTCATTAGAACTGAGAATGATAATAGATGTAATGGTTTTTAAGCAAAGCAGAAACTCACAAGGGGCAATTGGAGGAGAGAATAAAAAGACCTGTGATAATTTGGAAGGCAGGATAAATAGATAACAGTGAGAACAGAAAGAGATGGTAATGGAACAAACGAAGAAACAGAGACGTCAATAGGAGATGTAAATGGGATAAACATGACTGCCAGCAACAGCTGTCATCCAACAAAAAAATGCAGCCGTATATTTGTTGAATTCATTGTTGAGTCCAGAAGGATGTAAAGTGCCTCATTGAAAGGAGGCTGAGACCACATTCTTCTATGATCAAGTTTTTGTGCCTTATTGTGTTGTGAAGAAGGGAGCAATTTTTCCAAATGCTTGGCTTCACTACCGAGTGGCATTGCTATATGGTGAATAGTATGTAGTCATACTGTAATTATTGGCAGTGAATGCAACTTGTGCAGATCATCATGCTGCTGTTTCTTTAGTGAAGCCCCTGGTTCTCAATTAATAACTGTCTTCTTTCGTAAGTGGGAACTCTCTGCTATATACTATCCCACATTATGTCCTCTCTGACTCCCTGTTAGTTGATTTTCCAATGATTCTGGGGTTTTTCCAACTTGGTTTAAATCTCTACGCAGATGGAGTTGACGTAACTAGATTAGCACTGGAAAACTCATAATTCTTCATACTAGTAAACTATGAGCTTTCATCTGGTTCAATTCCAGCATTATCCTTGGGATTTCTAAAACTTGGCTGTTGATTACCTGTATTTAAGAGTATCTGAGCTTGGGATGTCGAAAGTGACCCTACAGTGAGAGAATGTGCACTTCACATCTGGCGAACAGAGACTTCACTCATACGAATTTCTCAATAGTTTAGCTTGAATGTACTTAAACACACTTGATTTCCCACCATTTCTTCCTTTCTGACATTTCAACTAATACCTTGCCTGAATTTCAGTTTGTTCCTAATACAACTCCTACCCATTTCACCCATCTCTCCCCTACAAACCTATATTGCCTCCATGTCTCCTGACAGAACTGAGTTTAAATCCTTGTCCTCATTCTCTGCTTCTCAGATTGTGAACATAAATGCTTATGGAGGATTAAACCTGCACCATTCATGGTTGTATGCAATGTTTCATATCTCCACTTGTTTACTTTTGTTAATATTATGTCCATTTGTATATTTTTATATTGGTGAGTGATCATACAGCAAACAAGATTGTTTCAGCATATCGTCTGCTATGCTGACATACTAGGAGTGGTTTACTGGCACCGATTGAGAATTGGTTAACAGACAGAAAACAGAGGAAAGGAATAAATGGATCATTTTTAGCCTGTGACTGGTGGAGCACTGCAAGAATCAGTGCTTGGGCCTCAGCTATTCAAAGTCCGTATCAATGGTTTGAATATAGGGATTAAAGGTAATATTTCCAAGACTGCAGATGACACAAAATTAGATGCGTGTGTGAGGAGACTGAATAGATGCTTCAAGGGGATTTGGAGAGATGAAGCGATTGGCCAAAAATTTGGAAGATGGATTACAATGTGAAGAAATGTGAGGTTATCCACCCTTGTAGGAGGAAAGAAAGACAGAGTATTTTTTTTAAATGGTGAGAGGCTGGAAAGTGTAGAACTTCAAATGTGTCCTCACTTATGGGTCACCGAAAGCCGACATGGAGGTACAGCAAGTGATTGAGAAGGCACGTAGTGTGTTGGGCTTTATTATAAGAGTATTTGAGTACAGGAGTAGAAATGTCTTACTACAGTTATATAAGGTCTTGGTAAGACCGCAAGAGCATTGTTTTAAAGTTTAGCTGTTAGTGTCACAAGTAGGTTTACGTTGATATTGCAACAAAATTACTGTGAAAATTCCCTGGCCGCCAAACTTCGATGCTATTCAGGTACACTGAGGGAGATGGCCGATGCACTTAATCATCATGTCTTTCAGACTGTGGGAGGAAACTCATGCAGACACGGGGAGAATGTCCAGACTCTGCACGGACAGTTACCAAGACAGGGATTGAAACCGGGTCCCTAGCACTGTGAGGCACTGACGTACACGTTGCATTCAGAATTAATACTAACAAAGATTCAAAGTGACCTTCTGGAACTCTGTTACTTCCATGGTTTTGAAATATTGATGTGCATTACTTTACATTTGACTCGTTCAATGCCAGTTGCTAATCTATATATCTCATTTACAATGTTATAGGCCCCTGAGTCTTTCCACACAATTTGGTATCTCCAAATGCCAAGATCCACGGTATCCTTTCTTGCAGATCAATGATAAAGCAAATAGGCAACGACTGAAATTTCTTAAGAATTAATGTGCAAAATTTATAATCACATTGTTATTTAGATTGCTTCATTTTTTAAAATCTAGTTTTCAGTTTTCTCTTGTGTTAGATGGTTTTCCTTCTCATAAGACCATAAGAAATATGGCGTAGAAATACGGCCCCTCGAGCCTGCTCAGCCATTCAGTAGGATCGTGCACTATTAAAGGGATTGGGAGGAGGTGGGAGCAATGGGATTAAATATCCAATCATGCCTTTATGTTTCTACATGTGTCCATTTTGTAAACAAAGAACAATTATTAAATTGCAGAGGTAAGCAAATCTAATTAATGCTGCTTTGCAGAAGCTGAAGTAGAATTTGTTTTCTTTGGAGGAGGAACTACAGAGCCAAATTTCCTTCCATCTGGTGTACACACTGGCTGGCTAATATCAGCAGTGTATATCTGTTGTTGCATAATATCATTTAGCTTTGTATACTTTCACTGAAAGATTCATGTCCTAACATAAGTATTGAAGGTGTACAAAACCTAACCAGACAGCAAACACTTCACTTAAAATTACTTCCCCTCTGCGCAGAAGGGGTTAGATTAGTTGGAAAATTGCAGTTTGTGTAATAGAATAAAGAAACATCTTTTAAATGTGTGCAGTTTGGTAGAGTGGATATATCAGGTTTTTCCAACAGTGGGAGTTTAGAAGGGGAGGTATATATTTTAAAATAAGTAAAATAAGTATCGGTCATTCAAACTGAATCAGTGATTGGGACTATCCTAAAACAGAGTAACTGTTATCGAGTATTTAGATCGGAGGTAGAAATGTCACAATGAAAATATATACCTCCCCTTCTAAACTCCCACTGTTGAAAAACCTGATATATCCACTCTACCAAACTGCACACATTTAAAAGATGTTTCTTTATTCTATTACACAAACTGCAATTTTCCAACTAATCTAACCCCTTCTGCGCAGAGGGGAAGTAATTTTAAGTGAAGTGTTTGCTGTCTGGTTAGGTTTTGTACACCTTCAATACTTATGTTAGGACATGAATCTTTCAGTGAAAGTATACAAAGCTAAATGATATTATGCAACAACAGATATACACTGCTGATATTAGCCAGCCAGTGTGTACACCAGATGGAAGGAAATTTGGCTCTGTAGTTCCTCCTCCAAAGAAAACAAATTCTACTTCAGCTTCTGCAAAGCAGCATTAATTAGATTTGCTTACCTCTGCAATTTAATAATTGTTCTTTGTTTACAAAATGGACACATGTAGAAACATAAAGGCATGATTGGATATTTAATCCCATTGCCCCCACCTCCTCCCAATCCCTCTAATTTTCTCTCCTTCAGCCCTGCAGGTGGTGACTAGTGGTATTATATGGTTCCATTAGTACCGGCAGTTTTCTGGTGATCATCCAAGTTGATATTCTTCTGATGTGAGTTTAGACAGTGAGCGCCAACAGGCTATTCCATTGGAAGTATTGCCGCAGAGCCTGATCCTTTCCTCATGCAACATCCAAGCATGCACAATCCAGCAGGTGCCACTGAGTAGCAGTCAGGAGCTAGAACATTGGCTAGTTTTCTCTCAGGCATGGGACACTGAAACCAATTACAACCATCACCATCATTTCCGTGATTGGATTACGTAATTTGCTCTTAGGTTGTTTAATGTCGGCTGCATGAATTAAACTGATGAATTAGATGTTGAGAAGGTTGATTTGTGCAGTGAATCTAAGAATTAGAATCTGATCAGCTGGCTTTTGCATTATGATTTATAACACTGTTGTGCCTTTATTAATTTTAAATAGGTGTATATTGTGAGTAATGGAACAAAATTAACCAAATATGTAATGTATATTCCTGCCAAGTGCAGGAAGATGGGATTAGAAAGGGCACCTGGGTGTCCTCGCGCTGGCAGGGATAGGATGGGCCAAAAGGCCTCCTTCTGTGCTGTAACTTTTCTTTGGTTGCAAAACAACAAGAAGTTCATGCTACATTACTGTGGATTTTTAATTTTTAAAAGTCATTATTTAACAGAATCCACTATTACTTATGTCATTAACATGAATTAATTCATTATGTGTGTACAATTTGTTTGCTAATTCATATTAATTCAAATTAAAATCAATTAAAATATCTAAAAAAAATCCTTCCTCTTTGTTTCACTTGACAAGCTGTTGCTCGTACAGAATTTTATTATTGAAAGTTGCAACGACTTGAGCTTGAACTGCAAAAATAGTGTAGTATTATCGCATTTATATTCCATCTTATATGCAGATGTGATAATTTTCTTCTGAGATTTTGTATTTTCTATGCTTCTGTCCAGAGCAAAGAAAGATTATGACCTTGTATCTTTCCACTTGAGTCATTGCATTGTGCAGAAATACCCTAATCTTTTGAAAAGGTGTACAGCATCTCAGAAATAAATTTACCCTAGAGAAAGAGAATGCTAAGTAAGTTTCATTGTTTTTTGCTGAATACAGTTTACGTGCTATGTTCCCAAATTAAACACTGATTGAACAGAAATTTTATTTGAATCTTCGGGAAAGCCAAAAGTAGCAAACTCATTAAAAAAGTGATTAAAGCTGCCTTTAACTATTTCCCTCTTGACTTTTCATTAAGAATTAGATTTTCCTCCATATGCAAGGAAATATGTTAATAAACTGTTTGGTCAAAGAATGTTTCCTTAGCTTTACACACTGAAGGTAATATTCTTGTAAATGTCCCACAATCATGAATGTGTGTTATGTTTATCATTATGATTTCTGAACTCTAAAGGCATCAAGGGGAAGTGGAGAGTGCAGAATAATGGCTTTGAGATAGAGAATCAGCCACAATTATATTGAATAGTAGAGCAGGCTTGAAGAGCTGAATGGCCTCCCCTTGCTCCTATTTTCTATGTTTACAATGTCAGGTGTGTCTGTAATCTAACTGAGTTTGTAAAGAAGATTAAATAGAAGAAAACTATTTCCTCTGTGGTTGAGTGCAGAATAAGGAAGCACAACCTTAAAATTGGCAATGGGGATAAGGTGGAAAAGTGGAGTTGAAGATTGTTTCGAATCAAGTCTTGATTTCACTGGCAGCTCAGACTGTATAGGAAAATAGCTTACTTCTGCTTCTGATAAAGGGGCAGTGTTCCCCAGAGTTCTGTACACTGACCTCAGTTTTTCAGCATAATTATTAATAACTTGTGAAGAAATGAGAGTCGTCTATTCAAGTCCACAGATGACATTAAGGAGACAGTATGTTGTGTAGGATCGGAACAGTAAATTGTGTAAATGGGAGAGAAAAATTTTAAAGAGCATATACTAACTAAATTAGTGAGAAAAGCTATGGTAGATGGAATTCAATGTAGAATAATATTGTCACTTACTTTGTATTCAAAAAGGATAAATCAGAATATTTTCTTAATGATTAACCAGGAGCTGTGGTGGAGAAAATACATTTAAGTATTGATGCACAGAGATTACTGAAAACGTATACAAAAAAATAATCTAAAAGGCTAAGGAATTTTTTGCCTTTACATCAAGGGGGTTGGAATTCAAAAGTGGACAACTGACAGTAGAGCAGGCCCTAACTAGAGTATTATGTTCAATTTGGACACTGCACTTCAGGATAGATTTATTAGCCAGAATTTTTTGGCTGTTCTTGCCAGTGGAACTTTACAGTCCTACTGACAGTGAACTCCTGTTATGGGATTTCCTGTGGCAATGGGGGGTGGGTATTGCATACAATGGGAAACCCGTTGTCTGTGGAGGGATGTTCTGACCCCACTGCTGGCAAATGGTGGGCCCTCTTCTCTGCCGTAAAACCTGTTGTTGAGGGGGGGGGGCACGAGGCATGGACAGTCGCACCCAGTGACTTCAAAAGAACATTCTGTAGATGCATCAGAATGCCTCCAATGCTTGAAGAATTGGTGTATGAAGATAGATGCATTAAGGTGGCTTGAATGTCCTTGAATTTGGAACATTAAGGAGTGATCTAATTAAGACATTTAAAATGATGAAAGTATTTGATTGGATAGATACAGAGGGCCAAGTTCTCCCAGCTCACTCGTGGCAAGTTTTGTGGTGGATGAGCGCAGAGAATCTGACGAGAAGCAAAAAGTCAGAAACCTGTCGGTGTAAAATCATGTTGCAATTCTCCCAATAGCAAACTAATGACGGGTCCCTCTTCCTGCTGGCAGCTGGTAGCATAAATACCGTTTGCACTTGTTTCCATCTTGAGAACGCTCATTTAAAACATCTGGTCATCAGAATCCCATCAGGCATTCCTACCTTGCATCACTCCAGTGGAAAATCATGCCAGCACCAACTTCGATTGGTGTGCTGAAGAAGGCCCTCCATTTGCCAGAGATTTTGAGGTGACTGCAACATGCACAGCCTACCTAACATAATGCTGCACTGCTACTGAAATGCTGTACACCAGCCTACCAGGGCATTCTGGTTCCTCCCCTCCATCTGTATTCCAAGCTGATGTTTTACGGACCCTCCTATGTCACCAACTCTGATATTACTGCATCTAGAGTTGAGGATGTCCTCCTAGCACTACCACCCCTCCCTTCCCCCCACCCACCCCCAGTGCCACACACTAGTGTCTAACTGGACAGCACTGTGGTGCAGGAGCCATGCAACACCTGCAACAGAGTTCAACTGAGAATGTAATGTGTGGTGAGGGTGTACAGACACAGACCAATGTGGGACAAGGTGGAAGTAGGGCTGTGCAAGAAAGGGTAAGGCAAAAACAAGAGGGTGATGTGGATGGATGGCTCTGTAAGGAGGGAGGGGTGAAGGGTGAGGTCTCACAAAAGCAGGCTGAGAGCAAGAAGATGCATGTAGACAAAGAATGGAAGGCTGAGGGAAAACTGAGGGGAGAAAAGCATGACAAGTTCATGACAAAGGGGTTAAAAGGCCCTTTAAACTGGAAGAAAATGCGCACACACACTGCGGATTGTGGGCTGAGTGCCAGATAGTGTGATTCATTGGAGATGGTTTGTATCATCACTAAAAGTCGGACTGCAGTACTTTGTGAAGGCCATTGTTGTCTGTGGCCCTGTTTGGAAACAGGAACTACCTCAGGGTTCCCGTCAAAGTTCAGAGGTGGTTAGACCGATGATGTTGAGATGCCAGCATTGGACTGGGGTAAGCATGCTAAGAAGTCTCACGACACGAGGTTAAAGTCAGGTTTATTTGGCAGCACAAGCTTTCGGAGCGCTGCCCCTTTATCAGGTGAGTGAGGAGTTGTGTTCACAAATAGGGCATATATAGCCCACAAACGTAATTTACGAGATAATGGTTGGAATGCGAACCTTTACAGGTAATCAAGTCTTAAAGGTAGAGACCATGTGAGTGGAGAGAGGGCCAAGCACAAGTTAAAAAGATGTGTATTGTCTCCAGCCACAGGGACAGTTGATGAGATTTTGCAAACCCGGGCAAGTTGTGGGGGCAGCAGATACTGTGACATGAATACAAGATCCTGGTTGAGGCCGTCCTCATGTGTGCGAAACTTCGCTATCAGTCTCTGCTCAGTGACTGTGCATTGTCTTGTGTCGTGAAGGCCGCCTTGGAGAATGCTTATCCAAAGTTCAGAGGCCACATGTCCGTGATTGCCGATAGAAGGGAACACTCTTGCCTGATGATTGTTGAGGACTGTTGAGTTTGAGTTTGTGTCAATATATGCCCTGTTTGTGAGCACAACTCCCACTCACCTGATGAAGGGGCAGTGCTGCGAAAGCTTGTGCAACCAAATAAACCAATTGGTCTTTAACTTGGTATTGTGAGACTTCTTACTGTTAGACTGAGTCAAAGAGTGCAGACATTCCTGCTGCAAAATGGAAAGGAGTCATAAATAAAAGGAGTCTAGCCAGGTATGAAGTCAGAGAAAGGACACAGCGCAGCAGCCATGCAGCAGGAGCAATCACTGGGAGTGGTGTACCCCAAGCTGCAGGGAGAGACAAGGGCTGTGTACTCCATAGGAAAAATGCACAGCTTGCTGTGCAGAGCAGTCCCACAGTCTGTCCTTGGACATGAAGAGTGCTGTATTGGGTTGCAGAGGGCATGGTGATGGTCACCTGCAGCCTGTAGATAGGGGACACATAATACATAAGGGGAATATAAAGCTTTCATGGATGTTGGGGTGCGAGAGGGTGGAGATGGCTAGAGGTCAGGGTAGGGGGAACCTATAAGTGATGGAGCACAAAGCCTGCAATGAAGTGGCTACAGGTCCGTGTGAGGCATGGGTGCTTTGCTCAACGGAGCATTGCGGGGTGTTGGTGATTGTGCGTCAATTCCACCACCGCAATAACAGAATCCAGTGTTGGTGGGGGAGGCTGGAGAACAATAGGTATCATCTCTACCTGCACATTATGAGGCTTCAGGTAAATTGGAGGCATGCGGACAGTAAGGGAGGGAGAGTTACATGACTCCTCATTTGAGGCTGGAGCTGAGGGACAGAAAGGCCCTCCAGCATAGGTACTGTATGTGGAACAAGACCAGTGGCAGCAAGAGCATGAATAGGAGGCTGAGGAACAGAGACCAAGACTGCAAGACCAAGACTGGCAATGCCAAGGATCATCTTGGTGTTTTCAAGATGATAGATGATTTCAGGATTGCTGCCTGCACCTCGGGAGAGTGAGAGCAGGAATCAAATGAGGTGGAGGATGAATGCATGGCTGAGGGACTGGAGCAGGGGGCAGGGATTCAGGTTCATAGATCATTGGGACCGCTTTAGGGGCAGGTGTGACCTGTACAGTAAGGACGGGTGGCACTTGAACCCTAGGGGGACTAATATCTTGGCAGGTAGGCTAGCTAGGGCAACTGGGGAGTCTTTAAACTAGAAAAGCTGGGGGTAGGAATACCGATGGGACGGTGAATAAGGAGGTTAGTTCCCAGGTAGGGAAAGACAGTAGGCACTCTGAGAGGGGGGTTAGGCAGGTGGTGGAAAAGGGAAATATCCTGACTGAGGGGCTGCAGTGTGTCTGTTTTAATGCCAGGAGTGTAGTAAATAAGGTAGATGAGCTTAGGGCATGGATTGCTGCTTGGGAGTGTGATGTGGTGGCCATTACAGAGACTTGGTTGTCTCAGGGACAGGACTGGGTACTTCAGGTGCTGGGATTCAGGTGCTTCAGGAGGGACAGGGTTGGGGGCAAAAGAGGAGGTTGTGTGCAACTGTTGATCAGGGACAGTGTCATGGCTGTAGAGAAGGTGGAAGACGGGGAGGGATTGTCTACGGAGTCTCTGTGGGTGGAAGTTAGGAACAGCAAAAGCTCGATAACTTTGCTGGGTGTATTCTATAGGCCACCCAATAGCGACAGGGAACTTGAGGTGCAGATAGGGAAACAGATCCTAGACAGATGTAGAAATAACAAGGTTGTCGTGATGGGAGATTTCAATTTCCCAAACATCGACTGGAATATCCCAAGGATAAGGGGTTTGGATGGTGTGGAGTTTGTTAGGTGTGTTCAGGAAGGTTTCCTGACACAGTACGTGGAAAAGCCTACGAGAGGAGAGGCTGTACTTGACCTGGTGCTTGCTAATGAGTCAGGGCAGGTGTCGGATCTCACGGTAAGTGAGCATCTTGGGAATGGAGATCATAATTCTATCTCTTTCACGATAGCGATGGAAAGAGATAGGATCAGGCAGGCTAGGAAGGTGTATGTCTGGAGTAAGGGGAAATATGAAAACAAATGAAAATATGCAAGTAATTGGACGCATAAATTGGAAGGAGGTGTTCTTGGGAAAGAGTACAGAAGGGAAGTGGCAGTTTTTCAAGGAATGTTTGTCTAGGGCACTGCAAGACAACGTCCCGAGGAGTCAAGGAGGTTCTGGTAGGACGCGGGAACCGTGGTGCATGAAGGTAGTGGTGAACCTAGTTAGGAAGAAAAAAATGGTATATAAAAGGTTCAGAGAGCTAGGGGATGTTAGGGATCTAGAGGAGTATAAGATGTGTAGAAGGGAACTTAAAAAGGAAATTAGGAGAGCCAGAAGGGGTCATGAGAAGGCCTTGGCAGGGAAGATTAAGGAGAATCCCAAGTCTTTCTACAAATATGTGAAAAGTAAAAGGATGAGAAGAGAAGGGATAGGGCCTATTAAAGGTGAAGGGGGAAAAGTCTGTGTGAATCCGGAAGAAATGGCAGAGGTGCTTAACGAGTACTTTGCCTCGGTGTTCACGGTGGAAAGTGAACTGGGAGATTGCACTGCAGGTTTGCGGCATACGGAAAAGATTGAGTATGTGGATATTAGGAAAGAGGATGTTTTAGACCTGTTAAATTCTATCAAGATAGACAAGTCGCCGGGACCGGATGGGATGTACCCCAGGTTATTGTGGGAGGTGAGGGAAGTGGTTGCAGAGCCCCTGGCGATGATCTTTGCGTCGTCCATGGAAACGGGAGATATTCTGGAGCATTGGAGGATTGCGGATGTGGTTCCTACCTTTAAGAAAGGGAACAGGGATAGTCCAGGAAATTACCGACCGGTGAGTTTGACTTCAGTGGTTGGTAAGCTGATGGAGAGGCTTCTGAGGGATAAGATATATGAACATTGGGAGAAGTTTGGACTGATTAGAAATAGTCAGCATGGTTTTGTCAAGGGCAGGTCATGCCTTACGAGCCTAGTTGAGTTCTTCGAAAATGTGACTGAACACATTGACGAAGGAAGGGGCGGTGGACGTAGTGTACGTGGACTTTAGTAAGGCGTTTGATAAGGTCCCACATGCAAGGCTTCTGGAGAAGGTGAGAGGGCATGCGATCCAAGGGGCTTTGGCCTCGTGGATCCAGAACTGGCTTGCCGGCAGAAGGCAGAGTGGTTGTGGATGGGTCTTGTTCTGCATGGAGGTCGGTAACCAGTGGAGTGCCCCAGGGATCTGTTCTGGGACCCCTGCTGTTTGTCATTTTCGTAAATGACCTGGATGAGGAAGTGGAGGGATGGGTTAGCAAGTTCGCCGACGATACAAAGATCGGTGGTGTTGTAGATAGTCTGGAGGGATGCCAAAAGTTGCAGCGGGACATAGACAGGATGCAAGACTGGGTGGAGAAGTGGCAGATGGACTTCAACGCAGATAAATGTGTAGTGGTCCATTTTGGCAGGAATAATGGGATGAAGAAGTACAATACAAGGGGTAGGAGTCTTAGTTGTGTTGTAGAGCAGAAGGATCTCAGGGTCCGGGTCCATAGGACTCTTAAATCGGCCTCGCAGGTGGAGGAAGTGGTCAAGAAGGCATGCGGTGTACTGGCCTTCATTAATCGAGGAATAGAGTTTAGGAGTCAGGAGGTAATGATGCAGCTCTATAAGACTCTTGTCAGATCCCAGTTGGAGTAGTGTGCGCAGTTCTGGTCGCCTCATTATAGGAAGGATGTAGAGGCTATTGAGAGAGTTCAGAGGATATTTACAAGGATGCTGCCTGGATTGGGAGGCAGGCCTTATGAAGATAGGTTGAGGGAGCTGGGACTCTTCTCACTGGAGAGACGTAGGTTGAGAGGCGACCTGATAGAGGTTTATAAAATGTTGAGAGGAATAGATTGGGTGGACTCTCAGAGACTATTTCCCCGAGTGGAAATGGTCAATACGAGAGGACACAGATTTAAGGTGCAGGGAAGCACATACAAAGGAGATGTCAGGGGTAGGTTTTTCACTCAGAGGGTGGTGAGTGAATGGAACCGACTGCCGTCGGAGGTTGTTGAGGCAAACTCATCGGGATCTTTTAAGAGACTTCTGGATGAGTATATGGAGGAGAATAGGATAGGGGGTTACAGATAGGTCTGTGGATTGGTAGATGTGATCGGTGCAACTCGTGGGCCGAAGGGCCTGTTTGTGCTGTACTGTTCTATGTTCTATGATAGGTAGAAAAGAGGATTTCTTTTCCACCAGAGGCAGAGCAGGACAAGGCTGTGATTGAGTGTGTGATATGAGTGTGTCAGACTGGTATTTAAATATGACACCAGGACCTGCGAACCTGTCACTGCCAATTGGGGAGGAGAATCAGACAGGAAGTTACCTGTGCATAATTAATGAGGTTCTAAGCACAGAATCTGATGCAGGATCCTGTTATTCTGGGTGCAGGACAGGCTCATCTGAGCTGCCCACCACTGTACTTAGTCTCAAATGGAAAAATTCTACCCAGAGGACCCATTTTCTTTGGTGCATCCAGAACAAGGGGGCATATTCTAAAAATTTGGTGATGAAAGATATCATTTCATATATATTGAAATATATGTTTCATATATTACATATATATATATTGGCCATGTTAAATTGCCCCTTAGTGTCTTGGGACATGTAGGTTTGAGGGATTAATGGGATAAATATGTGGAGTTACGGGGATAGGGGCTGGGAGGGATTGTTGTCGTTACAGACTTGATGGGCTGAATGGTCTCCTCCTGCATTGTAGGGCTTCTATGATTCTAACTCGAGAAGCAAAGAGTAATGGAAATCTGGAACGGATTGCCCCAAAGGCTATAATTGTCAGTCAGTTTTCATTCTCAAGATGACAATTGATTGGGCTTGCATTCGACAAGAGTATCAAATGGTGTGGAATAACATGGGAAGTGGAGTTGAGGCACAAATCAGCCATGGTGTAATGGAGTGGCTGAATTACTTACTCCTGTTGCAATGTGTAGATATTGATGGAATGGGAATAAAAGTTGGCAGTTTCTCTTATCATTATCCCACATACACAGATTATTAAAAGCAATGATGTAGATAAAGAATAATAACATAGGGCTAGCGATGCATGGTATTAACTGAGTTCATTTAGAAATTATACAACACATGCACAGTTTATATCAGTGATTTGCTCTTGCTTGTTTATATCATCGCTAAACAATTGGTAGAATATATTTTTGTCACAACCTATCAGAACTAGAGTAACTTGCAAATCTCTAGTTCTCAATGTTGATCCTATTTACATTAAAATAATAACTGATCTTGTGTGTACATGAGAATCAAGATAAATGTGGTTTTCAAGTGAAAGGAACAGAGGCAGATGGACCAGGGCTCACAGATGTTATTCATTTCCCATTTAAAATCATATATTCTATCCTTATTTTCACATACTACTTGAATTCAATTGTTCATTGTTAAATAGCAAAATTCAGGGCAAGTTACAACATAGAACATTACAGCGCAGAACAGGCCCTTCGGCCTTTGATGTTGCGCCGACCAATTAGGAAAAAGCAATGACCCTCCAAACTAAACCATTCCCTTTTCGTCCATAAACTTATCTACTAACCTCTTAAACGCCACCAAACTTGGCGCATCTACAACTGCCGCAGGTAGGGCATTCCATATCATAACCACCCTCTGGGTAAAGAACCTACCTCTGATATCCGTCCTATAACTACCACCCCTTTAATTTAAAGCTATGTCCCCTCATGCTAGCTTTCTCCATCCTAGGAAAAAGGCTATCACTGTCCACCGTATCTAAACCTCTAATCATCTTACATGTTTCAATAAGGTCTCCTCTTAGCTGCCTTCTTTCTAACGAAAACAACCTCAAATCCCTCAGCCTCTCCTCATAAAACCTGCCCTCCATACCTGGCAACATCCTGGTAAACCTCCTCTGTACCCTCTCCAATGCCTCCACATCTTTCTTATAATGCGGGGACCAGAACTGCACACAATGCTCCAAGTGCGGCCGCACTAGAATTTTGTACAGTTGCAACATGACATTGCGGCTCTGAAATTCAAACACCCTACCAATAAAAGCTAAGACTCCATATGCCTTCTTAACAACCTTATCGACTTGATTGCCAACTTTCAGGGATCTATGCACGCATACACCAAGATCCCTCTGTTCATCAACACTATTAAGAGTCCTACCATTAGCCCTATACTCTACACATTTGTTATTCAGTTGGGCAGCAGTTTGGTGCAAAGCAATTTCTCTGCAGTACAGGTTGAGGCATTAGTGGGAATTGTTACAATATCATTGCTGGGGTTATTAAGTGTGAAAAGTTGTGCTATAGAACTAATTATATCTCGAGCAAAACTATTGCAGTACATCTCCAGCAATGGTTTCAACCTATCATAATGAAAAATGGCCCAAGTAAGACCTGTCCTCAAAAAACTGGACCGATCCCATCCAGCCAATTACCGTACCATCAGTCTGTCCGTCCGTCCCCCAAAAAAAACTCAACCATGAGAAAGATGGTGAAAATTTTAATTTACAATACAGTCAAGTTGCATATGATCACCAATGACCTACTCATTAATGTTCAGTCTGGCCTTCGTCTGGACCACTCAGCCCCAGACGTCATTGGTCCAAATATGGAATAAGGTGTTGAATTCCAGAGATGAGGTAAAGTAATTGATATCAAAGCAACATTTGACCAGTCGTGGCATCAAGAAGCGCTAGCAAATTAATGTCAGTGGGAATTGGAGAAAAATTCATGTCTGGGTGCAGTCATATCTAACAGAAAGGAAGATGCTTGTGGTGGTTGGAGACCAATCATCTCAATCCCAGGATATCACTGCAGGAGTGCCTAGATTCAACCACCCACTGCTGCTTCATCAACAATCTCTCCTCTGTCGTAAAGTCAGAGGTGGGAAAGTTCAGTGACATTTGCACAGTGCTCAGTTTCATCTGCAGCTCATAAAGTAACAGCCATATGTCTGTTCAAGAGATGGCTCCAAGGCATTGTGGACAGGGAACTAAATACTGACCTTGCCAGTGAGGCCCACATCCCATGATTAAATAATAAAAAATAAAAATCTGCATTTTGTATAGAAGGAATTCTACAGAAAATTTATTTTTTGAGAAAGAATTTCAAACATGTTGTACTGGATTTTCAAAGCAGTTTCAGGATCCAGTACTCAGATGAATTCTGAGTACCAACGTGGCACCTCAGCTGCAAAAAATGCAAATATCCTAATTGGCCAGACGTGAACTCAGTCCCCAATTAAAGGTGCTGAATTCCTCCAGGAGGCAGGAGCTGCCTGTCAGGCACTTCACTCATTCAGGCAAGTGGAAAGTATTCCATCACACTCCTGAATTGTGCCTAGTTGATATGGTGGAGTCACAAAGTGACGAGAACACGGAAACACAAACAGAGAATACCTCTTGATTTGGTCTAGTAGCCTCTTTGGAGTTGACATTTATTCAAATGTACTGGGTGCTGCAAGGAGCTGGAAGTCTTAAAGCGCATCAATGCAGATAGGTACCTGAGACCTGATGAAATGTATCCCTGGACATTGTGGGAAGCTAGGGAGGAAATTGCGAGTCCCCTAACAGAGTTATATGAATCATCAACAGCCACATCACCTGAAGATTAGAGGATAACAAATTTGTTTCTTTGTTTAAGAAGGGCTGCAGGGAAAAGTCTAGGAACTACAGACTGGTGAACCTAATGTCTGTGGTAGAAGGTATTCTGAGAGATAGGATCTAAAGGCATTTAGAGAGGTAAGGACAGATTAGGAAAAGTCAGCATGGCTTTTGTGAGTAGAAAATCATGTTTCATGAATTTGATTGAGTTTTTTGAAGGGATAACGAGGAAGGTAGATGAGGGCAGTATAGTCAATATTGTCTACATGGACAAGGCTTTTGACAAGATACCGCGTGGTAGGTTGTTGCATAAGATTAAATCTCACGGGATCCCGGGTGAGGTAGCTAATTGGATACAAAATTGGCTTGTCCTCGGAAGACGGAGGATGATTGTAGCGTGTTGTTTTTCAAACTGGAGGCCTGTCACCAGTGCTGTGTTTCAGGGATTGGTGCTGGGTCCACTGTTATTTGTTATTTATATTAATGGTTTGAACGAGAATTTAGGAGACATGGTTAGTAAGTTTGCAGATACCACCAAGATTGGTGGCATAGTGGGCAGTGAATAAGGTATCTTGGATTGCAGTGGGATCTTGATCAATTGGGCTAGTAGAATAGCAGATGGAGTTTAATTTAGATCCATATGAAGTGATCCATTTTGTTAGATTGAATGGGGGCAGGACTTTACTGAGTTAATGGTAGGGCGAGATTGAGGAGGACAGGTCCATAGTGCATTGAAAGTGCAGTCGCAGGTGGACAGGATGGTGAAAAAGGTACTCGGCATGCTTGGCTTCATTGGTTAGGACATTGGATACAGGAGTTGGGATGTCTTATTGAAGTTGCACAAGATATCAGTAAAGTCACACTTACAATATTGTGTACAGTTCTGATCACCCTATTATAGAAAGAATATTATTAAACGAGAGAGCACAGAAAAGGTTTACTAGGATGCTTCTGAGATTTGATGGTTTGAGTTATAAGGAGAGGCTGGATAGACAGGGAATTTTTTTTCCCCTGGAATCCAGCAGATTTAGGAATGATCTTATAGAGATCTATAAAATAATGAGGGATATAGATTAGCTAAATAGACAACATCTTTTCCCAAAGGTAGGGAAGTCTAAAATCGAGGGCATATGTTTAAGATGAGAGGGGAGAGATACAAAAGAGTCCAGAGAGGCAATTTTTTCACTGAGGGTGAGTAAGTATCTGGAACAAGTTGCTAGAGGCAGTAATAGAGGCAGGTACAATTTTATCTTTTACAAAACTTTTAGACAGCTACATGGGCAAGATGGATATGATAGGTTATGGGCCAAATGTGGGTAATTGGGACTAGCATTGTGGTTAAAAAAAAAGGCGGCATGGATAACTTGGGCCAAGTGACCCGTTTTTGGGTTGTAAACTTCCCTAAATGACATCATAACTAGCACTGACATATGTGTAGCTCCGTATCTTATCCTCCATAGTCATTTCTGCCACATTCAAACTCGTGACTATTTGCTAAGCTGCTTGCTCTAATTAGCAAGGTAGCGTCAGCCCCCAGCTGCAACTCATAAGGTATTGAATCAGTCCATGCCTTTTGTATCAAGACCTCGATGGCTTGGGCAAATAAGTGGCAAGTAACATTCATGCCATTGCCACTCAATGAGTTTCACCAACAAGAAAGCACCTAAACATTTTCTCTTTTCAATTGGAGGTCATTAGTCTCACCAAATCTTTTGCCACCAATATCCTGGGTAGGGGCACCCTTAACCAGAGAGTTAACTGAATAAACTTCAAAGAAACTTACAAAAGGGTCTATTACTTGGCAGCAACTGTGTTTCTTGTCCTTTCCACCTCCCCACTCTATCCAGTGGCCATATGAAGATTGTAAACTGTTCCAGAGCCATTGGGATACTAAGATGACTTCAGTTTTTAGATCCTGCCTGCAACAGACCCCGATCTTTAGGTCCTTTGAAAAATCAAACCCATTCTATCAATAGATTGTAGAATCAATTTTGGGGTCAGAGCTTTCATCACAGAGCCTCACTCAAACAATAGTAATTAGAAAATTTGGTTTGGAGCTGAATATATCCAATTCTTGGTCTTTGATATCCCTGTGATTGCCATTTGGGAAAACCAGAATCACAGTAAGCTAAGCACACTGACCTCCAGGGCTTACTTTTTCAATGTTTGTGTCTGTGACATCCTCCTTTAAAGTTAAAGTTTATTTATTAATCATAAGTAAAGCTTACATTAGTACTGCAACGGAGTTACTGTGAAATTCTCCATTGACCCGAACAGGTGCTGGAGAGTCAATGCACCTAACAGCACATCTTTCAGTTTGTGGGAGAAAACTGGAACACCCGGAGGAAACCCATGCAGACCTGGAAGAATGTGCAAACTGCACACAGACAGTGACCCAAGCCAGGAATCAAACCCTGGTCTCTGATGCTATGAGGGAGCAGTGTTAACCACTGCCATTTACAGCATTCCATGTGTTCTGTTACAATACTGTTTATCTTTACTCCTTTCCCTCTGCTGTAGGCATTGACTCACCAAGTTGCGATTTTGCACTTGTGAGCCTAAATGGTGAACGTTGGCATGCTGTTCAATCACAGAGAGCATTGAAGCTGGCTCTGATCCTTTTCTTGTCTGCCACCTTACATGTATGCTTCCAATTACATATGTGCTTTCAACTGAATGGCAGTCAGCCACGTCAACTCTGTCAATCGTGCCCCCCCCACCCCTCTCTTCCACCTAATTTCCCACCCCCCACATTCTTTCCAATTATACTTAGTCTAGTTGTAGTATTCGTCACTGTTGCCACTAAAACTGACACTTCCGTGGTGTGGCTCAACCACTCACTGGACAAACTCGCTGGGCCACCTGAGGCACAGGAGATTAAATTTCTAAAGCATCCTTGCAAAGATCAAACGATTGTTCATGCTCTGTGATTATATTGTGCAGTATTATATGATCTATTATGGAATATATTTGCAAGATTAAAGCTTTGATTTTTTTTCCCTAATCAAAAGCAATTAAGTATTTGCAGTTAAAAATTAAAACAAAAGTAGAACTAGACACAGCTGAGAGTCCATTTGCAGGTGAAAAGATGGATACTGCTTTGATGCTATACCAGCTGTGTGTTTGTTGAAAGAACAGTTTACTGAGCTTCTGTGCAACTGTCCACTGATAGTATAATGCAGTCATAAGCAGCTTATGTAGTATTCAGAAATAGCGCTGCATTAATTTTTCAAGCATAAAATGCATATGAGGCATAGTACTGCTGCAGGATGATAATGAAACTAGAATTTTAAAATCTGCAGGGAATAAAGCTCTGAGCCACTGAGATATAAGTGTTCATCAAATAATTTAGAGACATTCACATGTTAATGAACCTGGTCAGCAATATCAATGAATGTTTGAATTTCTAGTTTTGGTGTTTACCTTAGCTATTTCTATCTGTGTCACATTTAAATTTTTAGTACCCTCAAGTTTATATCATTTAAAAGAAAGAGTGGAGTTGGAGCAAGTTCAGGTGAAGGTGGAAATCTTGAGCATCATTTGTTTACAGTATCTGGGGAGAATGAATACTAAAACATTGCTACAGATCAGAGAGCAAAGGAATGGGAGCTTGAATTCTGTTTCTCTGAGCTGGGTACTTGACCTTTATTCTGCTGAAATAATAATCATTCTACTAGATTAAATAGTTATGTTAAGAATTCACCAGGAATCGAGAGTCATTTGGGATTTTCTTTGAAGCTGGTGTTCCTTCAACAACTGCAGAACGTTTTTGCAGAACAACAATTAGAAGTCAGGAACCAAAGGCACAGGTAGGCAACGGCTTTAAGATCTTGCAGTTAGAGTTTCAGGAGCTAGCAAGGAAGTTACAAAAGCAGATCTTAATCTCTGGATTACTCCCAGTCCTTTGAGCTGGTAATTTTAAGAGTATTGGATAAAACAGGTAAACAAAGAAATAATGCAGGAAGGAGAGCTTCAGATTCCTGGGAGCTGTGGAGCCAGTTCTGGGACTGGACTCTGTTCAGGAAGATGTTATGATGTTTCTTCACTCACAGGGAGTTAACCATAGCTACTGGGGGAGAGCTTAAAACTAATTTAACAGGACAATGAGCACAAGGAAATAAAAAGCAAGATACATAAAAGGCTGGCAGATATGAATAATACTGAAGAATAATTCAGAAATAGGAAGCATCAGTCAATGGGCCAATATGAAGCAGCTTAAAATGGGCCTGGAGTCCATGACCTGGATTTTCAACAGCTGACAGGTTGGGCAGGGCTTAAAATTAGCCCTGCCAGCCGGTGTGCCAATTTCACAGCTCCATCCTACCTATGGACTTCTTTTCTAAAACATGAAATTCACTGCATCATTGCTACGAGATCTGTTGGTTATTAAATGTCATCTTTCTGCATTTATTGTTTATGAAAAATCATTTTAAAGTTGTTTTCTTTTAATTGAACTTTCAAACTTTTCAAGTCAACAGATTCGGGCTAATTGCATATACCTGTATTTGTTTAAAATCCCACTTGGTTGGCACCCTGTCCACAAACATGAACTCCTTTCATCACCGATGCTCAGTAGCAGCAGTGTGTAGTATCTACAAGATGCACTGCAGCAAATCACCAACTGCTTCCAAATTCATGACCACTTTCATCTAGAAGGACAAGAGCAGCAGGTACAAGGGAATACCACCACCTGCAAGTTCCCCTCCAAGCCACTCACCATTCTAACTTAGAAATATGTCACCATTCCTTTGCAGTGGCTAGGTCAAAATCCTGGATTTCCCCCCATGATGGCACTGTGGGTCAACCCACAACGTATGGATTGTAGCGTTTCCAGAAGGCAGCTCAGCACCACCATCTCAAGGGTAACTAGAGATGGGCAATAAATATTGGCCTAATCACTGATGTCCATTCACATGGATAAATAAAAAAATGCTCAAATTGCACAATTAAATTAGTGACACTTCAAAGATCAGAGATAAATTAGACATTTTCTTCCTCAATACTATTAAAAACTATGGGCTCTTGCAATTGCCAGACCTTAATTCCCACAATACTTCCATGCCTTGCCTATCTTTAATGCTTTCAGAGTTTCCCTCTCTACTGCTCTTGTACCCCAGAACTGTCCCCATTGTTAACACATTGCAGGCCTTCTACCTCCCAAGACATCCTTGTTCAATGACCCTCGTTCCTATGCCCTCTGAAATAGCTACCAAATTCTTAATATCTCCCACAAAGCCGCGCTTACCCATGTCACACCATTTGCTACTATTACAACCTACATTGCCTTTTGCCAGAATTTATGTGCATATTTTAGTCCAGACACTACCATCCACCAAATCAATACTCTAAACAAATGCTCCAAAATTTCTTTTTCCTCCATGTCTCAGTACTTTACTCATTTTCTTGAGCTGCCTTCTCCCACAAGACTCCTTTCTCCGAAAGCCTTTGAACCCCTGGAGTCTCTTTGTTCATAAAGTATTTGATTGCACTTGCAGTCTACCCTTTTCCCAGAACTACCCTAAGTTTTCAGACTCTCAAAACCTCATCTAGATTCCAGGATTCTTCATTTAGTAATTCTACACATTTTTTCACTATACCTCAGTTGCGGGATATCACTGTAGGAGTTCCTAAGCCCAACCATCTTCAGTTGCTTCATCAATGTCATCCTTCCATTATGAAGTCAGAAGTGGGGATGTTCTCTGATTGCATAATGTTCACAATTCACAACTCCTTAAATAATGAAACAGTCCACATCCAAATATGGTATCCAGGCATTCGTGCCACACAAGTGCCAAGCAATGACCATTTCCAACAAGAGTGAATCTAACTATCACTCTTGACATTCAACGGCAAGGCAATTACCAGATCCCCCACTATCAACACCCTAAGAATTACCATTGATTAAAAACTGAGCTGGACTAGCCATTAAATACTATGGCTACAAGAGCAAGTCAGAGGCTAAAAATTCTCTAGTAAGTAACTCACCTCTTGACTCCTCGATGCCTATCCACAATCTACAAGACAAAAGTCAGGCATGTGATGGAAATACTCTCCCATTGGGGATGGACAATGAATGCTGTCCTAACCAGTGAATTCTGTATCCCTTGAATGAATGAAAAATAACTAGGACGTCTCATGTCCTATGCTCCTTGAACTCTGGAGCATCTCACGTAATACTCCTAGATCCTGGAGTACCCTTTATAAAATGGTAATATTTTTGAGTCTCCACACAATTAATATGAGATTCATTAGAGCTTTCCCTAGGGCCTCTTCAGGGCTGATGAATATTTCTAGTAATAAGTATGACTGAGCTTATATGTCTGTTTTTAAATCTTTGATTCATTGTGAATATTTCTATGTAAGATTTCCTACAATTTCTTAAAATTTTAGAATGCATGCTTCCTCTAAGTATTACATTCACATACTGTTGCATCTTTTTCATTGATAGTCTATTTTTAGCATTTTTCTACTCATCTCTAGTCTATTGTTTTTCTCCACCCAGAATTTAATAATTTGTAAAATTATGCTAAGTAATTTGCAAAGTTAATCAGTTTTTTTTGAAGTTGAGAGTAACAAATTTATTCCACCAAGCAAATTTCTTGTAGTTGATTGAATAATATGCATTATTCATTGGAATTCACTCGCATACTGGAATTTGTTAGAACACAATGTTAACAAATCAAGTTACTCAGAAATTAGCAAATCCTTTTGCTCACTGTTTTACATTGAAATGTTTAGTATCCAAAATAGGTTCTTAAGCACAATAAAGCGATGGGCTAGAATTTTACAGGTGGGCATGTGCCTAACCTGGAAGTGTGTGAAATTGCGTCAAAGGTTTCACATCCACTCTCACCCGTGCCAACTTTAGGCGTGCCCCAAATGTAAACTTGAGGCCACAAAAATCAGGTATTTGATAGATTGTGTCTTTTAATATATTAATTCAAGAGCCAAGACTGTTTTAGCAGCCTGATCTTAAACTGTACCAATTGCAGATCCCTCCTCATACCCCAACCACACCACAGAACAGTTGAAGTGATTTAACGATAATTTCTGTGCCTGTGTAGTTTGCAGAGTTCCTTGGACTGTATCAGTAAAAATGTCTTGATTTAAGAACTGCTACCTTTATCCTCATATCAGAGGCAAGAAAGATATGCCTTTGTATAACACCTTCCATGACCACATGATGACTCAATGTACCTTACAGTGAATGAAATTTTTTTCATTGTAATCAGTATTGCAATGTAGGAAATCTATCAACCAACTTGCACGCAGCAAACTCCCACAAAAACTAACACAATAATGACCAGGTAATCTATTTTTGATTGAGGGATAAATATTGATTAGGACATTGGAATTGACTCTGTTTTGGAATAGTGCCATGAGACCTTATATTTAAATTGGTGCCAGTATTTTACGGCCCCCTGCTCTGCAGCGGATGCAGTGAGCCATTGGCCAGGTAGGAGCTTCTGGTCCCACCAAAGCCCGTGGGCTATTGCACTTCTCACCCACCAGCTGCCAGGGGACGTACTGTGAGGTGTTGATTTCCACAGGATTGGGAGATTCTGCCAGCAGGAAGGGCCAGAAAGTCCTGTCCAGAGATAGTTTGCAGGCTTTTGTTTAACATCTAATTAGCATCATAGCGTCACAAAGGTTTGCAGCATGGAAACAGGCTTTTCGGCCAGATTTATCCACGCCACCCCTTTTTTTAACCACCGAGTTAGTCCCAATGGTCTGTATTTGGCCCATGCCCCTCATATATTCCATCCTACCCCATGTAACTATCTAAATGCATGTTAAAAGATGACATTGTAACTGTCATAGAGATTCTGCAGCACTTCCTCGGTACTATACTGGTTTTCCTGGTACTGTATTGGTTTTCTGAGTGTGTACTAGCGTGTTCGCCTTGATTTCTGTTTTTATATCCTGGAGTTGGACTTGATCTCACCATCTTCTACTTTTCTTTTACTTTCTCTCTACAGAAATGTGAATGAATCACTGCTTTTCCTGCGTAGCTCTGTGTCTTCTGCTGTTTTAGATGTTTATCCACGTTCCCCTTGCAAGATTTAAAGATCTCTACTATTGCTCCCTGTGACAAAGCATTCCATGCTCCAGAAACTCTCAATGTGATATTTCTTCTAACCTTTCTTACATTGAGTCACTTTTTTAAATTGTTGAGACCTTCCAGATTTATGTCCCAACCACAGGAATTTTGATTTTTTTATTCTCCCAATTAATACTTTGCAAAATTTTAAAAGCTTCTATCAAATCATCCCTTAGTCTTCAATGTTCCAGGAGAAATTGCCACATTATCCAAAGCTATCATTTCAATTACTCATCTCCTGTTAATCCTTTTGAACTTGCACTGTTTTCTGTAGCTTTAATGATCTTCATAAGATATCATGGAATCCCTCAGTGTGGAAGTAGGCCATTTGGCCCATTGAGCCTGCACCAACAACAATCCAATCCTATCCCTGTAATCCCACATATTTACCCTGCTAATCCTCTTGACACTAAGAGATAATTTAGCACAGCCAATTGACCTAACCCACACATCTTTGGATTGTGGGAGAAAACAGGAGCATTCGGAGGAAACCCACACACACACATGGGGAGAATGTGTAAAGTTTGCACAGACAGTGACCCGAAAATGGAATTGAACCCGGGTCCCTAGTGCTGTGAGGCAGCAATGCTAACCAGTATGCCATTGTGCTGCCCTAATGGCACCAAAGATATGGCACCAAAACTGCACACAATACAATGGCAGACATAGTTCATGGCAATCTCCTGCCCTTTACCCCACTTACAAGATACTAATTCAAATTTTAATCTGTCTCTGGCTTTATCTACTTTCATTTGTATCTTCATGAAATTATGTATCTGAATCCTCGGAATTAATGGCATTTTACTGAAAAGCAAGAAGCCAACCAGTTTATCCTGTCAATCAAAGTCCTTTGAAAGAGCTAGTCCCATTCACCCGTCCTCAGACTCTTTCATGTCTTTCTATTTAAAATACTTATTCATTTCACTTTTATAAATTCTTATGGATTTTGTGTTTTTACTTCTGCCTCTGGTATGGCATTCCATTAAAATGACTGAGTGCTTCATTCTGTAAGTACCTACAAGCCCCTATTTGTCCGCCAATTGAAAGAAACTGCACACTGACCTTATTCTAAAAGGACCAAGGCAGCAGACAGATAAGAACACTACCACCTGCAGGTTCCAGTCCAAACCACTCATCATTCTGATGTGGAACTGTATCGCCATTTCTTCAATGTGGCTGTGTCAAAATCCTGGCACTCTTCTTCACAGCACGGTCAGTGTACTTACACTGCGTGGAATGCAGCAGTTCAAAAAGGTGGCTCACCATCACCTCTCGAGAGCAATTAGAGATGGGCAATAAATGCTGAACTCCCCAGAGCCTTTCATGAAATAAAAACAATAGGCAGGATTTTGGGTAGTTGCAAGAGCTGAGCAAAATTACCAGCATTCTTGGAAAGGAAGCAACTTAAATATGGTGGTGATTCCTTGCAAGCACCATTGGGGCATTGGGATCAGGGCAGAGGAATTTGGTTTAAGAATGAAACATTTGGCTATTTTTTGTTCTACTTCATGTTAGATATGGCATAAAGAATATCATTTTCACAATTTCTACATTGATTCTAAGGTTGAGCAGTGAAACATATCTTCAGATTTTATCACCTGATATCTAATTTGAGAAGCAGTTTTGGAATTTTAGTGATCTTCTAATTCCATTACAGTTTTTATTTGTCCATGGATGTGAGCATTACAAGTAAGGGCCTTACTCATTGCATATCCCTAATTGCCCTGTAAAAATGGTGTACTAACTTCTTGAAGCTCTATAGGTACACCCTCAGTGCTGTCAGGATGAGAGTTCCAGTATTTTGACACAGCAACAGTGAAGGTGAGTAATATATCGAATGATGTGTGACAAAGAAAGGAAGTGCTGGTATTCCATGAATCTGCTGCCCTTGTTCCTCTGGGTGGTAGAGATTATAGGTTTGTAAGGTGCTGTCAAAGGACTTTCAGTGAGTTATAAAGTCATAGAGTTTGAAATATGGAAACAGGTCCTTCTGCCCAACTTGTCCATGCCATCCTTTATTTTTAAAACTGCTAAGCTAACCCCAATTGCCTTTATTTGGCCCATATCTCTCCATACCCAATGTATCTATGTAACTATTTAAATGTTTTTTAAAAGATAAAATTATACCCTGGCAGCTTGTTCCAGACACTCAGCACTCAGGAGAGTACTGGACAGCGAAAAAAAAATTGCCCCTCTGGACACTTCTTTGTGTCTCTCTCCTCTCACCTTAAACCTATGCCCTCTAGTTTTCGACTTTCCTACCTTTGGGAAAAGATATTGACTATCTATCATGTCAATACTCTTCATTACTTTATGGACCTCTATAAGGTCACCCCTCAGCCTCCCACGCTCCAGGGAAAATAGTCCTAGTCTATCCAGCCTTTCTTTATAACTCAATTCATCAAGTCCTGGTAGCATTCTAGTAAATCTTTTCTGCATTGTTTCTAGTTTAATAATATTCTTTCTATAATAGGGTGACCCAGAATTGCACGTAGTATTCCAAGTGTGGCCTTACCTATGTTTTGTACAACTTCAACAAGATGTCCCAACTTCTGTATTCACTGTTCTGACAATGAAACCAAGCATGCCAAATGTCTTCTTCACCATTCTGTCCACCGTGACTCCACTTTCAAGGAGCTATGAACATGTACCCCTTGAGTAGTGCCTCTGCTGCCACTGTGCACCTGTGATATAGGGAATGAACATTTGAGATGGGGAACAACTGCTTTGTGCTAGATGGTGTCAAGCTTCTTAGATGTTGTTAGAACTGCACTCATCCAGACATATGGAGAGTATTACATTACACTCCTGACTTGTGGAAGGGTACTGGACAGCTTTGGGTAGTCAATTTGAAACAAAATAAATCAAACGTTTTTTAGAACTGCATATGTGAATATGCAGCATCATTTCTAAATTTAATACAGTCATTTTTTAAGTTTTTAACATAGAATATCCTGCAGTGATCTAGTTTTAATTTGACAATATTTTCTGCATTATAAGTAGTGTTTAAAAATACTTTAAAAGTCCTTTTCATATGGAAATAGTGCATTTCACTAACAATTGTTTTATTACCCCCAGGAAAACAAGATTATAAGAAAACCAAATCAGTTTTAAAAGCAACAAGATTGAAAGCAGAAGCTAAGAAAACAGCACCAGGAATAAGGGTGCGTGTAGTTGTTTGATAACCTTCATTAAATTTCAGTGGCTGTCAGGTATCTTTTCCCTAAAGAGAGATGCACTGAATATTGATCATTTCTTTGAGATATTGTTTGTGACATTTCAGAATCTGTATGGAATGTTAGGAACTAAATATTTATGCAGTACTGCACTTAAAACTGGAAATTATCATAAGTCCTCAATGCTCTGTAATGTAAAAGCAAAAACTAAGCAGAAGGCTATCTGATTGTATTCTGTGGGATTCAAATTCAAGATATAATATAAAACAAACTCCAGGTAATGTAATATTCACTTTCTGCTTCTGCTGATACAGCTATTCAAGTAGTATCTTGTAGTTAAATGCATAGTACTTTGTGTTATTAGTTTGAATTCTTAATCCACAGTTCCTACCTTCCTGTGTAATTAACACCAAAAAACAAACAACTGTTTTAAATGCATAGCTTTTCTCTCATGATGCGAGTTTAATTTGGAAGTGTCTTGGCTAGATAAATGAACGCCTGAACCAAATATAATTCTGATAAAAGTATGATGCTTTTATATTTGGAAGCCTTTATATATTGGAATTATGAAGGAACAGCAATATAATTCCAAATTAAGATGGTGACTTGCAAGAGAACTTACAGGTACTGGTAGTTGCTGTCCTTGTTCTCGTCAATAGAAGCTGTTTGGAAAGGGCTATGGCAAAATCTTGAAGAATTGTTATTGTATACCTTCTACTTATACAAACTGCATAAGTGGTAGAGTAGTTAGTTTTTAAGATAGTGAATGGGTTGCCAATCAAATGGGCTGCTTTGTCCTAGATGGTGTTGAGCTTCTTGAGAGTTGTTGGAGCTTCACTCATCCAGGAAAAAGAAGAGTGTTCAATTACACTTCTGACTCTTGCTTTGTTATAGTTGGAAAAGCTTTGGGAAGTCAGGAGGTGAGTTTCTTGCCAAGGTATACTTAGCTTCTCACCTGCTTTTTTATATGGTAAAAATAGTATTTATGTGGTTGGTTCGGTTCAGTTCAGTTCTGGTCAATGGTGACTGCTTCGATGTTGATGGCAGAGAATTCAATGATACTTGTGCTGTTGAATGTCAAGAGGTGATGGTTAGATTTCCATTTGTTAGAGATGGTTATTGCCCAAACATTTGGCGTGGATGCTACTTGCCGTTTAGCAACCCAATCTTGGACGTCATAAGCGGTCATGGACTGTTCCGTTATATGAGGGGTTACCAGAGATAGCCACATATAAGTTAACCTTGAAACTCAAAAAATCCTCTCAAAAATGGGAATTGACTTAAATGCTTAGTATAAAAATAACCACCACCAGAGATGTGGGTGATCATCTTTGTTATTCACCATGCAGGGTCAGCTTTGTGTGGCCTTGCCTTAAACTCTTGCAAATCTTTGGGACACACCCTGTATCATCTGCTTGATCCCTTGCACCCAATTATAAAGTATAGTTAAATAAAATTTGGGGGATGAAAAGTTGAGGCTGATTTCTTAAGTGAATATAAACATGTCATTACTGAAAAGGGGAGGGTCAACTTGTATACTGAGTAAATGCAAAAACATGATTTTTGGGATCTAAAATGGGGTCAACTTATACAGCATGATTTATGATGCAAATTAGACTGAACATTTTGCAGTCATCAGCAAACATTCCCATTTCTGACCCTAGGATGGACTTTGATCATTCATTAAGCAGGTGAAAATTGGTAGATCCTTGAATACTACCAGAATGAATTCCTTCGCTAATATCCTGGGGCTGAGATGATTGGCCTCCAACAAATATATCTATTTTCCTTTGTGTTACATATAACTTTAGCCAGTGATGAGCTTTTTCCTAATTCCCACTGACTTCTGTTTTACTAAATCTCCTTAATCCCATATTCAGTAGATGCTGCCTTGATATCAAGGGCACTGATTCTCACTACACTTCTGAAACTCAGCTCTTTTATTTATGTTTCAATCAAGCCTGTAAGGAGACCTGGAACCAAATGGTCTTGGTGAAACTCAAACTGAGCATTGATAAATAGTTTATTGGTGAGTGGTCACTTGTTAGTACTGTCAATAATGTCATCCATCATTTTAATGATTGAATGTATACTGATTTGCTGGATTGGATTTGATCAACATTTTATACGCAGGGACATACTGGGCAAATCCCACTTTGGCTGCAAAGGATTATAGACAAGTTAAGTGATTGGGCAAGAAGGTGATGGATGAAGGTTGGAATTCTCTGATCTCACCTGTAGCTGGGATTCTTCAGTTGCTGTGAACAGAGATTTGGCTGATTGCCAAATTCTCTAATCTCACTGGCAGTGGTGATAGGGTGTACAACATTGGAGAATTCCTGTCAAAGTATAATGTGGGGAAATGTAAAATTGAAATTTATACAATTCATAAAGGGCTTGACAGGATAGAAAAGTAAAATACTGCACATGTTGGAATCGGAAATTAATTACTTAGATCTGGTAGCAATTATGGAGAGAGACAGAGTTTATGGGTAGTGTTTAATGGAGCTGACAGGTCTAGCGCATTGGTGGAAAACTGTCGAGAAAGCGTGACCTATTTTAGGGAATTCCCATTAAATTGAGTGTCCTTTGTACACCTGACAGAGAAATGGCAAGCTTTTCCCAGTCTCAAGGATACCGGGGGGTGGGGGTCCTGCCAGCTGAGAGCAAATTAGAGGTTAGCAGCTCCATTCAAAAGCAGCATCACTGAGGAGGTTGTGAGTGCTGCTGATACAAAACCCATGTGTGGATGCACACAGGTGAGTGATGAAGGAATTGGCTTCCTGGTCATGGGAATCAGCAGCAAGAGGGTGGCTCTCACTGCACAATCCTTCTTCTTGGTATTCTTTTATTAGTATCACCATATTAAATTTTTTGCTATGCATATTGTCTGGAAAGCAGCAATTTTATTGTTTCTCTCAGAATTATTTCCTTGGCTGCAGTAAACACACGATAAGCACAATTTCCAAACTTGTACAGCAACAGCTCTACAGTCTCACTCCATCTTATCTGTGTGGCTTGTCCTTCTTACATAATGCTGTTATCATGCATTTTTTATTCATTCATGGCATCTGGGCATCGCTGGCTGGACCAGCATTTACTAGCCTTGAACTGAGTGGCCATTTGAACATGTAGGGCCCGATTTTAACCATCAGAATGCACCCATTTTTGGGCACGAAAACTTGGTGAAGTTGGGCATGAGAACAAGTAGTGTGATCTGCGCCCACCTCTGCGCCAGTTCCCCCTTTATCGAGGCTCAGAAATGGCCGCGATAGGAACAGTTCCGGAGATGGGCATGCATTTAAATTGATTTAATGGGCTGCCCAATCTTATGGGCACTTCTCCCTTTCCCACCACGTTCGCCCATCCAGATTCGGCATGAAACAGACATGCTGCACAAAAATCTAATTCAGGCGCTGCAGTTAGTGAGGAAGTAAATGCCGAGCATCCGATGGCTTTCTGCTTGAGATTGGTGGGGGGAGCAGAGAAGGGAGGGATCAGCTACCACTCTGCCTGAGATTAGTGAGAGGGAAGTGGGGGTTTGCTCCGACTATGCCTGTGACCAGTGGGGAGAAAGGGGTTTCCACTGCCTGAAATCAGTGGTGGGGAAGTGGGGAGGGGCCCGCTATCGGTCTGGATGGCGGAGGTGGGAAGGGGATAAGTGGGTCAGTAATGTTTTGGGGGTGGGGCAATGTCTGTGGGGGCCAGTAGGAGGTATTAGCCAGCCCAGAAGGGATGTGGCAGAGGAGAAGCATTCTATTTATTTTTTCTGCATATGTGCAATTGGTGGTGAGAGCTGCAGATTTCTGGCACATTAAGCCTCGCCCACAAGCTTGTGCAGCGCAATTTGGAATCACTGATATTTTTGCAGGCAGAGTGCATTTGGGGATGCTTGGGAGCGGGTCTGAAAGTCAAATCTGAAGCACTCCAAGTTTCATGTCATCCAGAACTTAGAATCAAACGATAAAATAGGGCACGTAGAGTCACATGTAGCCCATACCTGGTGAGGATGGCAGGCTTTTATTGGATTCACATTTCACCCTCTGCTGTGATGAGATTTGAACCCAGGTCCCTGTATCTCTGGATTTCTAGTTCAGTGACAATACCACTGTGCTACCACCTCTCCTATGTCATGGGCAGCATGGTGGTTAGCACTGCTACCTCACAGTGACAGGGACTCCGGTTCAATTCTGCCCTTGGCTCTTTGCCTGTGTGGAGTTGGCACATTTTCCCCATGTCTGTATGCATTTCCTCTGGGTACTCCGATTTCTTCTCAAAGTCCAAAGATTTGTGGGCTAGGTTGATTAGCCATGCTAAATTGACCAGAGTATCAGAGACTTAGCAGGGTAAATATATGCAATTCTGGGAATAGGGTCTGGGTGGGATTGGGTTTGGTGCAGATTTGATGGTCCTACAGGATTCTGCACTACAGATTTTCCATGATTCTGTGTATTCATTTTCTGACATGCAACTTTTGGCTGTCTCTCAGAACTTGAATTTTCTTGTCAAATATACATATTTCTGCAGATTTCATCCCAAATGCAAGACAGCAACGCAAAAATAGTTCCAACCGTTGGTTTCCATCTCCAACTGACAATTTTTTTAGCTATTAAATAATTTGAAGCCCAGCTGTTAGTTCATATTATATTTCTACACAACATATGGTGCAAATAAAGTATAATAAATTATTTTAATGGTGAAATAGGGAAAAATAAATGCTTATTGACACTGAACTTTGTAACTCCTTCAGACTTACAGTCTTGAGGTCTCATGTCATTCGGTTTATTGCAAAGATCTGCAGTTTATGTTTAAAATATATAAAACACAAAGTAAATGAATTTCATTTTGTTTTATCAACTCTGTTGACCAGCAGTCATATTTAAAAATGTTGTAAACAGAAAAATCTGGTCAGTTTCCATGGATTATCTCTCAATTATATGGTGGTTATTTTTTCTTCAGGAAAGAGACAGGGCATGAATAGCTCACTGCAGTCACATTGTACTCTCAACAGCTGGTCACAGATTGCTATCCATTTCATTGATGAAGTCTACATCCCATATTCTGTGTGTGTCAAAGAAAAAGGATGGTGCAAAGATAGATGAAATATGTAAAATATGTAGGACAGTGACAGTTGTAATTTAATGCAGACAACTGTAAAATGTTGACAGAAAAATGGGAAACAGTATTTTGTGAATGACATTGAAATAGCTAAGGATGAATTTGAAAGACATCTAAGAATTTTAATAGACCTACCACTTATCATGTTCAGTCGCTGCCAGATAGAAAATACAATGCAATGCATGTGATGCCAGAGAAAATGGGCCATTTTCCTTGTCTTGTGGAGCCTGTTTTTGGCAATGACAAAGATGGTGAAATTCATCATTGCCTCTAATGTGCCTACTCAGCTTCAGCTGATAGAGGAAAAGAGAAGTTGGGGGCCAGGATGTCAAACTCAGGTCATGGTCATGGTTTACCAGGTAGCAGTGATTTTCCATGCTCCTATTTGCTTCAGATACTCGGGATGTATCATCAATGGTGCCTTGGTAAGATCCTTGAAATCGGTTGGCAAGGAAAGCAGTCCAAAGCCAATCCTCGAGATGCTGATCACTCAAAACTATTCCTGTTGGCATTGTTCAAATGTCTGAGACCAGATTTCGTAAGCGACTGGTCTCCGTGAAACATGATCCTGGTAGAAGACATCCAGGAGCACAAGAGAAGTAATTCAGGGACATCCTCAAAGCATCTCTGAAGAGATCAGACATTTCCTCTGACTCATGGGAAATCCTAGCTTGTGACCTAACAAAATGGTGAAAGTATATTCAGGAAAGCTATTAACACATTGAAAGACTGTCAGGATCATGCAGAAGTGAAAGCAAGTTGTTGAAGAGAGCACACTAACCTCTCAACAATTCATCTGCCCAACCCTCCAAGCACTACCTATCCTGCACATGATAGAGTCTGCACATACTGCATTGGATTTATTAACCAACTCAAAATCCTTTGAACAGAGTGAAAGCATTTGATTCTGAAGGAAGACCTAAGAAGAAGAAGGCAATATTAATCTGATTGGTCCGCAGATCTCCATTCATTCCAGGGTTATCACCACAGTGGCTCGAAGAAGCACTACCAGTTAGCAGCCTGCAACTAAGTGCCAGGATCCAGAAGTAAAGTGAGCAGTAGGGATCTTGGGATGGATAGGGAAGGTCCGGGGGTTTGTGAGGGGATGACCAAGTTCTTTCTGTAAGAGTAATAGGTGGAGAAGTTTAATTGCAGCAAAGTTTTAGCTGTAAAGACTTGCATTCTAATCAGTATTCTGTAAACTAAGTGTGATTTTATATGCCCTTTTCTGATCAGAACGTTCCACACACCTGATGAAGGGACACCGTTTCCGAAAGTTTGTAAGATTACTATCAAGTAAACTGGTTGGACTCTAACTTGGTGTTGTGAGACTTCTTACTGGATCCACTGCCCAGCAGCACCAATCTTTTCTTGTTAAAAACAATCTCTAGCACCTACAGTGCCAATCCCTCAATATATTTGGGCTGCTCTCTTCCACTTTGGTTCAGTGCAATCACTTCATCACTTTTGGTGTTGCCTGGTCTAACGTTATTTAAAGTTTACTCATTAGTGGCACAAGTAGTTTTACATGAACGCTGCAATGAAGTTACAGTGAAAATCCCTTAGCCACCATACTCCGGCACCAGTTCAGATTTACTGAGGGAGAAGTTAGCATGGTCAATTCATCTAACCAGCACGTCTTTTGGGCTGTGGGAGGAATCGGAGTACCAGGAGAAACCCACACAGACATGGGGAGAATGTAGAGTCTGCACAGTGACCCAAAATGGGAATCAAACCTGGGTCCCTGGCACTGTGAGGTAGCAGTACTAACCACTGTGTTTATCTATTGATGTTGTTTTGTTAAAATTTGTGATGCTCAAACATGAGCATTGCTTTGTGTTGGGAATGCTATCTCAATCCATTCTAAAATGTTCAATTGAAACCTGGCTTGTTGGGGGAGAGATAATGTTATTCCTGATTAAAACTGTTTTAACTCCCATATAATCTGTTCATGTTAAAACAGCAGGTGATTGTTAGTTGGAGATGTGGCCTATATATAAACTAGGAATTGCTAGGAATGTAAATATTTTGTCCCTAGTTGTCAATCAACATTTTGCAGTTTCATGAGTGTAGCTGTCCTCAAAAACAACATTTGAATGAGCATAGCACCAAGGAACCCTGTAAAACTAAGTTTAGGAGAATCAAAGCGCAGCCCTCCAAAGTCTGGAATTGTAACAAACACAAAGGTAATGGGTTATGCTTGTAAGAGGCTGATCATTGCAGTCCTAAGATTTCAATATAGTAGTTCCTCAAGAGGCAATCTGAATGGCCTTCCTTTTTCAGTCAAGAATCAGCTTTTTGCTGTTGAACATTTTTTAAATTTTTGTTTCTAGGTGTTGGAGGTCTGGGGTGTGTGAGATGTTGCCAAAGAAACCTTGACTGCTTCTATGAAACATATAGGCAGCTCATATTATAGTCAAGACATGCCAATGGCAGTGGAAAAGTGTCATTCCAGTAACTGATTTGACAATAAATCTATAGTAATTCAGATTAAAGAAGTTCCCATTCAGGAAGCTTCTGTTTGAAATATTAAGCTGCTGCTTTGGATCTTCCAGTGGTGCTTCGCGCTTAGGTAATTTGTATGCTTTCTATTCTTTAAGCAGTCTTTATTAGGATTTGTTAAGGAATGGCGAACACTTCCTGCTCATTATCAAAGTAATTTGCCATTATTGAACCTGTACTTTTCTGGAGACTAGGAACTAGACTCTCAACTTGCCAATGAGGCATGAAACTGACATAGCATCAGTTGCCCATTATAGAAATCGCCTGTGAAATCAGGTAATGTTTCTAATGGACAGCTGTTTCACAGCATCAATGTCACAACTGGATGGCAAGTTGAATATCTAGCTCTCTGAATTTAGTTCCTGTAGCAGATTTGATACTAATTGCACCTTTTTTTATTTGAGGTAACACTTTAATCTAGGGCTCGAGATGTTGCCTCAACAAAAAAACCATTCAACTAGATCCAGAAAATGTTACAGGTCAACTGGGCAGCGTGATGACGCAGTGGTTGGCACTGCTGTCTCACAACGCCAGGGACGTGAGTTCAGTTCCTGGCTTGGGTCGCTGTTTGTATGAAGTTTGCACGTTCTCTCAGTGTCTGCATGGGTCTTCTCTGGGTGCTCCGGTTTCTTCCCATATTCCAGAGATGTATGGGTTAGGTGGATTGGCTATGCTATGTTGCCCCTTAGTGTCCGGGCGACTAGGTAGGATAAATGCATGGAGTTATGGGGATAGGGCCTGAGTGGATTGTGATCAGTGCAGACTCGATGGGCCAAATGGCCTCCTTCTGCACTGTAGGATTCAATCGTTCTGTGGTTTCTACCAACCATCTGTCTGCAGTGGGAAGCTATCATAAATACCTTTAGTCCATGTATTTGCCCAAAATATACTCTTGTGCTTGTTGATCACAGATAAAAAGGTTAGCAATATCGTAAGACTCCCTTAGGAATGGTGGTTTAATTTTGGTGTTATAGGAACATTCGTTAAGTTGACAAAAGCAGCAACCAAGCAGTAATACACAGTTTTATAGCATAATAGTTGCAGAAAAATGCATTACCTTCCATGTTAAAGATTTTATCATCCTGCCATCAAAAATAGTCAACATTAGTATTAAAGTTTACACTGGGCATTAATGATCTTAGAAAGCCTGCTTAGAAAAAAAGGCTGAAGTGTTGGATATGACCAAACTAATACAGCTAGGAACAGCAGTGGTTATTTCAAATAGTCCTGCTGTCCACTGGCCTCACCAGATGGAGCTTGCAGTTGTGTGTCACTTGTTTATTACATCCTGTTAAGATTAGTAGCTGTGTGGCCAGATGGGTCTGTGAGCACAGCTGTGGATACAGGAAAATAAATGGAAGCTCTCTTGTATAGTCTTAGCCTCTTGAGATGTACGAATGTTGCGATTAGAACAAAAAAAATCCTCTTAAACTGTCTGCAGATGTTTCTGTTATAGATAAACTGTCCACAAATGGGCATAAGCATTCGAATAGTTAAAAATTATATGGCGATTACGTGAATTAATTTAACTAGTATTGTTTTTGGTGATACTGCAAGACAAAAAATGCTTCAGATCTTGTAATTATTTTCTGCTCCCTACTCTCCTCTATGATCTCAATTCCTCTGCTGGCACTATACAATGTTCCCAATTGCAGTATTTTTTTTCTGACAGCCATCTGTGCCAGTTCAAAATCAGCCAGGATAGGATTTCTTCTGCCATTTCTTATTTTTAAAACCAGACCCCTTGTCCCTTTCCAAGTTGAGTATTCCACTGCCCTGCAGTATTCCAGTGAGTAATACAACTGACAAGAGGCAAAACCTTCCCAGAGATGGCACACTTGTTCAAATGTTAGTCGCAGGTGTGATTCAGAATCATTGGCCACAAAACTGTGTCATCTTGTGTCCCTGGTGCTGGCACTCCCTACAACTGGCAAAGGTCATGCTTCAAGCTGTTTACGGTGTAAGCCACATGCCATCCTGTGCAAGAAAATGCATTATCAAGAATTTGCCTTTGTACACCTGAAATGTGAGGAGAGCTGCTGTCATGATGTCAATTAGCCAATCCAGCTGATCTCATGACAGTTTCAGAAACTTGCTCTGTGCATAATGTAGTGAAACTTTGTACCAGTTGCTCTCATCTGAACTGGGGTTCAGCTGCCACAAACTGGTGTTATTTAAAGAGCCAGATTTATACATCATTTTTGACTTGCTTCCACTGTTGCAAATGAATGAAAGTGCTGTGGGTGGAGTCTTTATGGTGAGTTGCTGCACGTGCATTGAGAAATCCCAGAAGATTTGGTAACCCAACACTGCATCATATATGGGGACTATGGATATGTGTCTCTAGATCTGCCATGTGACTGGAGAATGGAGCCGAGACTGCAGGGAGGGAAAACTTTGCAAAGAGAGAAGTTTTTAAAGTTTATTTATTAGGCACAAGTAGGCTTACATTAAACACTGCAATGAAGCTAGTATGAAATTTCCCTAGCTGCCACCTACCAATGCCTGTTTGAGTCAGTGCACCTAACCAGCATGTCAACAGGTCTGTGGAAGGAAACCAGAGCATCTGGAGGAAACCCATTCAGGCAGGTGGAGAACGTGCAAACTCCATACAGATAGTGACTCAAGTGGGATTCGAACCCAGGTCCTTGGCACTATGAGGAAGCCGGGTTAACCACTATCCCACATGCCACCCATAGAAGATCTACAGAAGGTCCACCTTCATGCGTTTTTAAAGAATCTCTTTTACCTCTGCTTAACCTAGGAGCAGCGTCTGAGGCTACTCCAGTTCAACAAAGTGGTGGCCACAGAATTGTGGGACTTCTTTCAGCACAACCTAGAGCCTCACCCAAGGGTGGGGAAAGCACTGCCAGTGACTGTAAAAGTCACTGAGATTGAACTTTTATACACCCAGATCTTTCCAGGCACGAGTAACATAAGCAACATTTCCCAGTAGCTTGTCCAAGGATGCATCTGGGAGAGGGAGTGGGGGGGCATTAATGAAGATTCTGCTATACTTTTCAGCAATAACAGTTCCAATATTTCAAGCATCTCAGTATCCATGTTAATCGACGTCTTCTCTATACCATCTCATTGAGTTCTCATCTGTGTCTCCTGTGGCAGAGCTCATCTGCAACTTGTCATTTAGAGAGCTGGTGGACGAGATAACGTTATCGTCTTGCCTAACGTCAGCCCACTTGTGTCTGGTGACTCACTGCATGTCAATCCTGACTCCATTATTGGTCTCTAAAATGCCTGCAGTGACAATAACTGAGATGGTACCTTTGAGTATCAGCTAAAGTATGGTTCTTCTTCAAAGAGGTCCATGCAGTCCTCTCTCTTCCTGTTCTACTGGATCTACTGTGGCTGGGTATGCAGCAAGTTTGAGTACCGTGAACTCTAATTGTTTGTGGAATTTCCATTTCCACAAAATATTGCAAAGGCTGAAATCGCAAATGGTGCATTTGTGGCAATGGCTTGGGTGCAGTATGGGTTTGTAACCATCTACCTTGTGGATGAACAAAGCTTTGGGGCCGCAAACCATGATTTTGTGTGCATAAACAAATTTGTGATGAGGGAGGTTGTGAATGATGGGATTTTAACTGAATTTGAAACAAAAACGTCAGATGGGGAGGTTTATATTGAGGAAATGGGTTGGAGTCCATTTTATTACCATCTGCTGAAGTGACAGTTGAAAAGAGACATACAACAAGACATAGTGTCATTCTGAATATTCTTGTTGATGCTGTTACAAGGAATTCCAGGATTTTGAGTCATTGGTAGCAAAGAAATGACAATGTATTTCAAAGTCAGGATGATGGTGGTGTTTCCATGTACCTAATGCCCTTGTCCTTCTAAATGGTAGCAATCATGGGTTTGCAAGTTGCTGTCTAAGGAGCTTGTTGAGTTTCTGAAGAACATCTTGTAGATGGTACATTGCTGTCACTTGTATTGGTGGTGAGGGAGTGAATGTTTGTGGATGTTGTGCCAATCAAGCTAGATGCTTTGTCCTGGATGATTGTGTCAAACCTCTTAGAGCTGCACTAATCTAGGCAAGTGGGGAGTATTCTATCCTGATTTGAGTAGGCTTTGGGGAGTCAGAAAGTGAGTTGCCCATCACAAGATTCATTGCCTCTGACTTGTTCTTGTAGCTGCGGTATTTATATGGCTGGTCCAGTTAAGTTTCTGGTTAATGTTAACCCTCAGGATGTAGATAGTGGGGGATTTGACAATTGTCATGTCATTGAGTATCGTGGAATGGTGGTCAGATCCTCTCTTGGTGGAGTTGGTCATTGTTTGATACTTGTGTAGCCCGAATGCCACTTGCCACTTATCAGTCCAAGTCTGATCTGAATCTTGAGTCCTGATGGAGTCTGGTGCACTGAACAGTGTGAAATGCTGGTGGCACATGAAATTTGCAGGAGACGATGCATTTGTTAACCTTGACCACCCGAGTTAGGTACTTCTTTTGCCAGGTCCTCAAGGCCAGACTCCGAGAGTTGACTTTCTTGGCCACTTGTTTCCATCCCTTCGAAGAGTGATCCTTGAGGGTCTCCTGGTTCTGTCCAGAAACATGGCATCTTACCTCCTATTCACTTCCATGATTAAGACATCCAGTGTGGTGGGCTCTCACTGTTGTTCTTTCATCCTCTCCAGTTGTAGTACTGACGGCTCCCCTTTAAGAGGGAGACAGTGCTTTAAAAACTGGACTGCATGGATTGCACTTGATTATATGCAGAAATTATAGAAACAAGGTAGCATGTATAAAGTTTACATGCTACCTGCCTCAACGGGAACAAGCAGGGGCAGATTGCCTGAAAATGTGAATTTATAGCCCTTTATTTGTTTGGTTAGGAGCTGGGCATCAAGTTTACGATTTCAGAAAAGCTATTTTTACTTTGGTGCGAATAGGATAGAACATTTTGTTTGGGCTTTGCCTGCAGAAAATTTATTAAACTCCCTTGTTGACATTTCTTCCCACCCTAAACCCAATTCCCAGAACTGCAGCAAGCTACTGAAGCTTTCTGCATTTATTAATGTTTAATGAATTTTTCTCAGTGTTAGATGCTTCAGCATTCTAGGAAACTTCTTCAGGAATGAAAGTTCAAACCTTTGGCAAGGGAACTTGCTGAAACAAAGAAGAACTTTGTTGGGTTGCCAGTCATCATTAGTGTGTTGAAATTCCTGGACAATTGATGGAAAAGAAACTAATGAAGTTTCCAGTATTGCTAAAGATGCAGGCCACTAAAGAAAATGACCATGGACTTTAGAAGCATAGTCAGGTTCAAAGTTGCATAAAGCAAACAGAAAAAGGGATAGAGCTTCAGATGAATCATCCATGTTGATCCTGGTAAGATTATATATGGATACCAAACAAAATCATTTCATTCACTGTGCACATAACACTGGCAGATTAAGTTGCTATAAATGACCAGTTAAATATATTAATAATTTTCATATTTATTGTCTCCTTTTTATCTAATCAATTAGTTTGAATAGAAAATAATTTTGTAACTAATATAGTTTGTATGAAGATAGATTTTCATTGATGAACTGCTAAAAATTATAAATTAATATTCTCACAAATTATCCCTCTGCATTGAAGTTGCAGATGCCTGAGAAAGAGAATGATTAGAACTTCAACAGTGGAGAGAGAATTGCAATGATTGCCAGAACTAACATCCAAGGAGCAGAAGAGATTGGCAGATGCTTTCAGTGGAGGAAATTGATTAGATCCTCTGTGGAAGGGCAGAACACTGAGCATCCCCAAACTGCTTTCTTCTCACTAAAAGATAGACATGGCAGTGTTCTTGGTTTCAGAGGCACTGAATGCACGCACATTATCATACAGTCTGCTTTACATTAACTCTACGGTAGTATTTTCTATTGCAAGTGTTACATGAGCCATGCATCTTTGCTCAATAATTAATCTGTTTAGTTCAGTCAGTAACATGTTTATTTCTGCATCAAAAGAAGATTGTGAGAATGCTGTCTTCAGATATTCAGTGAAGTACTGAAGATGTACTATATTGACAGTGGTGCTTCCGGTAAAAGGTTAACAAATGTTTTAGGAGCACAGTAGGCCATTTAGCCTCCAGACCGCTCTGCCATTTGATAAGATCATAGCTGACCTGATTGTGACTTCATCTTTACTTTTCTGTCTACTCTCTATACCACTTGGCTCACTTGTCAATTAAGAATCTATCCAACTCAACCTTAAAAAGTTTCAATGACCCTGTTTCCACTGATTGGCATCATATTTGCCTGTTCAGGTAAATGTAAAGATCTCCTGACATGATTCGATATAGAGTTGGTAATTCATCCTGCCACTGTCTTCCCATGGTTAACACAGCAAAAAGAATCCTTAATGAGCCAAATATCTCTGCTATTTTGGGGAAATGATTGTTGCAATATGCATTGTTTGCTGACATAACAGCAGTCATTGTATTCCAAAGAAAATTTAATTGCATGAAGCATTCTAATATATTTGTATACTATACATATGTTTTAATGTTTCTTGTGTTTATAAGGAAACTTATTTTATGATGTAACAAACTCTGGAGCAGTCACACCACCTGCACTAGGTTGGTGCTGGAGAGTCCACAGCATCTTCAGTTCAGGCTCCATCTGATTTTTTGGAGCTTCCAAATGGATGCTCTGCTACAGCTTGCAGGTTCTGGTAGGGCAAGAGATTGATTTCCTCTCAGACTAGGCCAGCTGGCAGATAAGGTCATACTAGAGAAAATAGACAAAGCCTGGAAAGTTGTTCTCAAGCAAGCCAGGTTTTAGGTTCAGGAGGAACACCCAAAAATTAAAAAAAAACTTAAACTCCCTTGCCCACCTTTAAGTGACCAGCAGTGTTACTATAAGGACCACTAGTATGGACACTCAATATTTGGTGGAAATGAATAGAGTACTTCTAACACGTGAACCTAAAAAAAGATTTGCTGCTGAGTTCTGTAGTTGGTGTAGGACCCCTATTTGCATGTCACTACAGAAAGGTGGGTGGACTGTGAGCTCATTTATAGATCCATTTGTATCTTGTATCATGTGAAACTTGAGCATCAATGGCTCCCCTTCACTCGTTGTACTTCACTTCGCAGCCTCCTTTCCCACTCACCAGCTCAGAATAAAACATGATGACCAATACAATGGTGCTGCAGATGTAAGATTAATCAGGAGCAAAAATATTTGCATGCACTTGGACAAAAGCCACTAAGTTCTCTGCACAAAAATATCACGTCCTTAATGACCCAATATTTAAGTTCAGTTTCCAGTACAATTTCATAAAAATGTACTGTTTGAATGTGGGTGTTGCTGACAGGACCAACCTTGATTATCCATCCCTGATTGCTCTGAACACTTGATGGTGGCCTCACCACTTAAATAATGTTCTTTATAATGGTTTGATGCAAATGAGTGTTGCTATGTTAGCATAGAGGGCAGTAGTTATGTTGGTTTAGGCCAGGCCTGGTAAAGATGACAAAGTTAGTTCTGTAAAGAACATCAAAGAATTAATTGGTTTGTTATTGATAATTGGTCAACTTGATTATTGATATTTACTGTTTTCAGAAACTGAATTTGTGTCCCAACTGTGTGGTGGGAGTTGATTTTGCATTCTCTATATTAGTTAGTTCAGGCCTTTGCATTGATTTGATTTGATTTATTATTGTTACATGTCTTAACATACAGTGAAAAATATTGTTTCTTGCACACTATACAGACAAAGCATACCATTCATAGAGAAGGAAATAAGAGAGTACAGAAATGTAGTGTTACAGTCATAGCTAGGGTGTAGAGAAAGATCAACTTAATGAAAGTAAGTCCATTCAAAAGTCTGACAGCAGTAGGGAAGAAGCTGTTCTTGAGTCAGTTGGTATGTGACCTCAGACATCTGTATCTTTTTTTCTGATGGAAAAAGGTGGAAAAGACAATGTCGGGGTGCATGGGGAACTTAATTATGCCAGCTGCTTTGCTGAGGCAGTGGGAAAGTATAGACAGAGTCAATGGATGGGGGGCTGGTTTGTGTGATGGATTGGACTACATCCACTTTATAGTTCCTTACGGTCCTGCTAACTATTACTCTAATATACTGTTTACTCCTATGAAATTTTCCTAAGGCGTGGATATTTACATGTTGCTTTATCTGCTGATAAATAATGTGCATATTTTAAAAAGTGAAACCATTAATATTACTTCTGTTATTATTAGTCCAGCATTAATTAAATATCAAATTGCTCAAAGTGCGTCAGTTGCATTAGAGTTTACCTGAAAGATAATGAAGCTCTATAGTTGAAACAATGTACAGCAGATGCATATTTAGAAAAAAAAGTATTGGCAGCAGGATTTGTTATTAATTATGTTCATATTTTTATGTTTTTAAAGTTCTCATCCACCCAAAAAAAAGCACCTTTACTTTTCTGATTTATTCATATACTTTTTATTTAGCAGCTAATAATTGCCTTAATTACCAAGCTATTCAAATTCACTAATTCTATTAGGGACATGTTTGATACCAAAATGATGAGAACCGTGCAGCACTGCTACCATTTTATTGTCAGTAGTGAATAAACAGCAGTTATTCCTTATAGTATAAGATACTATCCTTAGAAATGACATCTATTACTTTTCCTTGTTAATGAAAACTAATTTGTTTCAGAATAAGATTATTACTGATTGTGTAGGATTTAAACATAAAAGTGCACACTGCCTAAAATCTTAGTACATGGGTATTGAATAAGTAAAATAAATTGCGTCAGGAAAAATATCAAAATACTAATGGAATGTACCCATAAATTCTCATCTTACTAAGCGAATAATAAAAACTCCTTGTTTCTAACATGCACAAAAACTTATTCACTGCCACACAGACGTGTGGGTTTCATAGATGAGATTTTCCATTTACTAATCTTCAAAAATAATTCAAACAGTTGTTTTCAGAATGACCGCCTGGATGTATATGCATTTTTCTCAATGGTTGTATCTTTGAGGAAGTGGTTTGGCACAGATGTATTCAGAGAATCTGTATTGTTTAGTTCTTAATACCTGAAAGCAAAATACATTGTTGTTTGTTTCTCAAAAATATTTGCTTGTTTTAAACAACTTTAATTCAGAAAATCACAGAGAACTACAACTATTATACTTTTCTTCATGTTTCTTCAACATTAATACTTATCTTTCTTTTGTAGGATGTGACACTCATCATTGCAGCTATTGTGATTTTACTTGTGGCTATTTATGGTTTCTTTTATCTGAAACTCACCACAGAAGTCGACCTTGATCTAGACTTGGATGAAAATTAGAAAATGCAAAGAGACATTCTCCTATTGTGGAGCAGTGATAAATACTCAGCTGGGATTTGCAAATGTATTTTGCACCATAAGGAGACTTGACGTCACTTTTTAGCATGTAATTACTGAGAATTACTTTCTAAACTTGAAGAATTTTGCATCAATTTTATATCAGTATATTTATGAGCCCATACTGTGTGCTCACAAGTCTGTATTTTAAAGTAAAGTGTACTTAATTGGCATTCATTAGTTATTGAAAATTCTGTTTATTAATGGCAGTGGAGTAGTTGGATCATATGCACCAGAAATTCCCCAGATGTAATCTGTCACGATTCAAACTTACGTTTTACAACTGGGATGCTTTTTTACAATTGGCCTCATCATTTCTCATTTAGGAAGGATGGTCTGGGTTATGATATGCAACATGCTCAGGTAGCTTGTCAATGGTCACTATCCCAGCTCTTTTATGGGCTGGATTTAACAGAATGCTACATTGACCCTCACCGTCCCAATCCCTATTCGATAATAAAGTTGCTCATGGACTCTGATGGCTTGTGTCACTGGTATTTAACACCAGAAGGCGTGTTGATTGCCATGAAGCAAACTTTTTGTCCCCACCTGGACAGTACATTCTGCCTCTGAGAGCTGCCATCCAATCAAATGAAGGGTAACTCACTTCTCCGATCAGTATCACTGTTGGGACTGCATCCCAGTCGGTGACACTGAGATGCTGAAGCCAGGATGAGTGTTAAATGGCTGGGGCAGAGGGTGATGATTCTCACTGGGGTCAGCTGAGGTTGAGGAGGTTGGAGGCCAGGTTAAACTGGCCATGATGGGGGTGGTAGCTGGGAAGAAGAAGACCAGTGTGGGACCCTCTGATGGGCACAGCGGATGGGGTAAGAAAGCACCTTTCCTTGCTTGCAATCAATCTGCACAGGAAAAGTTGCCAAACTATATGTTTGACATGGGATGTCCTGCTACAGGTTAAGTGATAGTGGCAACCAAATGAAGTCCTTAAGTGGGCATTCGGTGGTCACTTAGGGGACTCAATGGGTCTATCGGCAGGTTGAGCCATCCATCTCCTCCTCCACTCCCATCAGTGATAAAATTGTGGCAATGACAGGGAGGGGTAGGCAGTGGGCATGACACCCACAGTATTTCAGGGGTACCTCTGAACATCTGCCACCAAGAGTGTTTTAAAATCTAACTCATAAATGATAAGCACTTGAACAAAGTATTGTCAAGAAACTAAGGCCTTTAGTCTCTTACATCAGAAAAGAGTCAGTGCTTGTAGGAGAAGACTGATAAAATTAGAAAAGTGGAAAAATATATTGAAATTGGATTAAATCCAAAATGCTATTGAACCAATTTGTCAGTATGATATTTTGACAAAAATGACATCTATCCAGTCCACCAGGTATTACAAACAATCCATATACAATGGCAGCTTCAGTGTGTTTGATGTAGAGATGGGTGAGTGAGAACAACTACAATTAACAATGAAACCAATTAATATGGTGCTATGAACTCAGCAAATAATTTTTGTTTAAAATGGGGAAACAAGTGATCATTCTGGGAATTTTTTAAAATGAATAGACGGGAGGGTTTAATAGTAAAGTGACTGGCAAAGTTATCACATATGTCACAGACTAATGAGAACATTAGCAGTAAGACCACTTATAATTGTACATAGATATAGAAATGCATATTGAAAGAACAACAGTACAACAAATTAATTGATTGTAACTTGTAACTTGTGTGAAATATTTTACTGTTTACATTCAAAATAATCTTTTCTACATTTTTAACTTTATGGCCAAAATGTCTTTAAACAACTGCATTTTTAAGATTCTTCTCCAAACTTAGTATCTTGACAACTGATGAAGTGAATCTAGTACTATTGTTAAAGAATGTAATTCTTCCAATGCTTTGAAGCATTTTTGTCACATGTTTACTATATGTTCAAAGGATCCTTGTATTTGTTGGTAATGTAAATGTCTGTGGTCTATTAAGGAAATTAAAAAGTCTCACAAATATGTTTTGCCTAGCACACTTGTTTGTCATGTAATTAATATGGTGCATTACACAATTATCCCTCACACACACAACAGGAATATGCATCAGATGGCAACCTCTAAAGAGCAAACTGAATATTGCCTATATGTTACTAATTTCTTATTTTACTGTTGCCTAATTATTGTAACTCTAAAATGTTTTTCGTTGTGGGTAAGTATAGCTGGTTGGTTATTCATGTTGCACAAGTGACTTTGCAAAAATGAGAATGCAAAGAATTCGAGCCAACAGATTGACAATGGGTAGGCAATTGGTTAGGAAATAGGGTGGGGATAATAGGTATGTATTCTAATTTAGCAGGATATGATCTATGGTATTCACTAGGCATCTGCAGTGGGTCGTCCGCTTTTCAGTATATCTATCAGTGAGATAGATGAAGGAGTAGATATCTGTAAATCTAAGCTTAATAATGACACTTAAGTTCATGGCATAATAAATAGTGGAGCATAAAGTTGAAAAGGGATGTTGGTAGATTAAATGAGAAGGCAAAATTTAGTGTAGGATCATCACTGGAGCTAAAAAGCATAGATCAGGTGATTTTCCAGATCTTGACAATTTAGAAACTGAGGAGGAACAAGAGACTCCTCCACACGAGGAAGAAGAATCCATATGTATCATTTAAAAGCTAAGGGGAAGTTGGAAAAATAATCTAAAAGGCTGGGCTGCAATGAAAAGCGGTGAAAGTTACACCACAGTTATATAAAATTCTGGTTAGGCTTCACCTTGAGCACAGAGTATCATACCTCAGGAAAGATATATTGATCGTGGAGGGGTGCAGTGTGGATTCATCAGAAATTATTAGTGCTAAAATATTACATTACAGTAACAAGTGCATTATTAAGCTTGTATTCCTTTCAGTATAGACAATTAGGTGATTCATCATTAAATGCTAGGAAGGATAGCTGAAATTCTCCCAATAAAACTCTAAGTGCCCTATATGCAAAAAAAGGGGGTAAATCCCACCGGTTCTTTTAGCACGATGTCCAGACTGAATCTCTGACAATCTTTGCATCAGAGTGCCTTTGTGTAATTCACTCTGGAAATTTGGGGGTGGGGCCTTTTCCCACCTGAGAGACTGATAACATTATGCTGAGTGAGCTACTGTGCGTGTGCTTATCTGTCGTTGTAAAGATCAGCACGTACACAATGGCCCCTCTGGCCAGCAATCCGCAATCCACCCCCCCCCCCCCCCCCCCACCAACCCAACCCCCACCCTTCACCAACCCCGCCATCAACCCCCCCCCCCAACACCCCCATCCCCCCCCCTACCCCGCCCCAACCGCCCACATCCCCACCACAACCCCCCCCACCATCCCATCGCTGGCCTTGCGAACTGCTCGTCCCCAGATCACTGGCCTCTCGGACCTGGGCCAACCCCAGTGCCAAAAGAACAAAACAGCACGGAAAACAGGCCCTTCGGCCCAATGAACCCACTCCGCCACCTCGATGTTCCCACTTCTACCCATGATCCCTGTCTATGTTTATAGATCTATGCATTGGATTCAAATTTGCAGAACAATTTAGGGAGAATTTATTTTGCCAATCAGCCTAAGAGCACATCTTTGGGACGTGGGAGGAAACCGGAGCACTGGAGAAAACCCACACAAGCATGGGGAGAATGTGCAAACTCCCACAGACACAGGCCCAAATCCATATATCCGCACAACACAGCGATAATCACTGAGCTGTCGTGTTGCACATCAATTGGTCCAGTTCAAGCATACACTAACAACATGAAGCACTAGACTACTTTCAAAAAATCCAAGAGCAGCCCTCTCACGAATCATCGCGTGTATGCCGCTTGTTAGGTAACAAGGCGGACCGAAGTACCTGTAGGATAAAACAGAAATACATCAATATCATTGACAATTTACACACTTTCCAGGGATCTCCCAAGGCTCATGATGCCTATTTTAAATCAGTTTTCTATATCCCTCCATTCCCATTCTGTTCATGTGCCCATCTAAGTATCTCTTAAATAACTCCAGAGTGCCTGCCTCCACCACTTGGCAGCATGTTCCATACCCCCACCACCCTCTTGTGAAAAAATTCCCTCTAGCATCCAAATTATACCTTACCCCCTCTCACTCTAAGCCCATGACCCCTTGTGATATTTGAGTCCAAGCTACGAAAAAACTTAACACTGTTTACTCTATACCCCTCATAATCTTGTACATCTCTATTAGATCTCCTCTAAGTCTAAATCTTTCTAAGGAAAACAGCCCCAATTTGCCTAACCTCTCCTCGTAACTCAAACCTTCCATACCAGGCAGCATCCTGGTAAACCTCTGCATTCTCTCTCTCCAGAACCAGAACTGGACACAGTATTCCAAATGCGGTCAAACCAATGTTCTATACAACTGCAACATTAAAGGCCAGCTCTTGTACTTTATACCCTACCTATAAATGCTAGCATACTATATGCTTTCTCCACAACCTTCTCCACCTACTCTGCCACCTTCAGAGATTTGTGTACCTGCACCCCCAGGTCCCTCTGAGTTTCTGTACTCTCAATAGGTCTACCCTTTACCATATACCTACCCCATACATTCTTTCTTTCAAAATGCATCACCTCGCATTTATCAGAATTGAATTCCATCTGCCATTTATCTGCCCAAGCTACCAGCCTATCTATGTCCTGCTGTATCACCTGACAATGCTCCTCACTATCCGCAAGTCCAGCCATCTTTGTTTCATCTGCAAACTTGCTGATCACTCCAATTACTCCCTCTTCCAAGTCATTTACATATGTTACAAATTGAAGAGGTCCCAGTACCGAGCCCTGCGGCACACCACTAGTAACCGACTTCCAGCTAGAAAAACACTCTCCACTATTACTGTCTGCCTCCTATTACCAAGCCAGTTACTTATCCATCTAGTTACCCGTCCTTGTATCCCATTAGCCTTGACCTTTTCAACTAACCTCCCATGAGAGACTTTGTCAAACACCTTACTGAAATCCATATAGACGACATCAACGGCTCGCCCTTCGTCGACTGTTTTCGTCACCTCCTCGAAAAATTCTACCAGATTTGTAAAGCACAACCTCCCCTTAACAAAGCCATGCTGCGTATCCCTAATCAGATCGCAACGCTCTAAGTGCCTATACATCCTATCTTTAAGAATCCCTTCCAACAGCTTCCCTACCATTGACGGCAAACTCACCAGCCTATTATTTCCAGGGTTTTCCCTACTACCCCTTTTAAATAATGGTACAACATTAGCTATTCTCCAGTCCTCTGGGACTAAAGAAGAGACAAAGATTTGTGTCCCAGCAATTCCACCTTGTGCCTCCCTAAGCAGTCTGGGATAAATGCCATCAGGCACCGGAGATTTATCAGTTTTAATGCTACCTAGAAGCTCTAACACTTCCTCCCTCGGTATGGATATTTCCCTCAACTGGTCCACAGCTCCCTCAGAGACAGGACTGGTCAATAAGCCCCTGTCCTTTGTGAATATTGACACAAAGTATTCATTCAGGATCTCCCCCATTCCCTCGGACTCTAAGCACAGTTCCCCTCCGATTTTTCCTCTAACTATCCTTTTAATCCTAACGTAGGAGTAAAAAGCCTTTAGATTTTCCTTAATCCTATCTGCCAAAGCTATTTCATGCCCCTCCGACCAACTATTACCTACCTGATCCACCCCCCCAGCCAGCCTTGATCTCCCTGACTCTACTAGTCAGTTCCAATTCCCTTTCACTCTCCCCTCAACTCCCACCGAGCAGTCCTGATCTTCCTACTTTGCCCCCAGCTATTCTGGCCTCCACTGATGTCCCTCTCTCTGCTCAAGTAGCACAGCGGGCTGGGAGAATCGCCCCTGATATCTTCCCACAATTACTAGACATTTGGAATTCTCCATATAAACAGGACAATTTGCAAGTTGCCCCAGCTTTATCCATCCTATCAGAATGGGTGGGACAACAACACAGGAGGTCCAATGAGAGAATCAGCAGCACCAGATGGCTGGCCACCCCATTAGGAAAGTTGTGAACTGCTGAAGGTGATAGGTGTAAGAAGAAATTAGACATAGCTCTAGGGACTAAAGAGATCAAGGAATATGGGGATGAAGATGGGATAAGGATGTTGAGTTTGATAATCAGCCATGATCAAAACGAATGGCATGGCAGGCTCGAAGGGCTGAATGGACTACTCCTGCTTCTAGGTTATATGTTTCTGTGTTTTAATGAGCATTCATGAGATGCAAATAAATGCAAATTGCACTCACATCACCAGACAGCAGGGAGATCGACTTGTCATTAGTCTGCCATTGGAAGAATTGCAACAGGATTTTACACCGACAATGTTCTGACTTTTTGGCTCCTACAAGGTTCTCTGTTCCTGCCTGCCACCAAAACATACCACAGGCAGGATGGGAGAATTCCACTCATTGTCTTTACAGACCATCAGAACTCCTTTTGTAAACATAAGGGGTGTAAGTCTCCCAAAAAAGTTCCAAGTGTTGAATTCGTGGGAAAACTGGAATAAATCACACTGATCTTTTTCAGTGGGAGTTCATACTAGAATATCTCATATTCTATGCTGCAGAGGCCACCAATGTCAATATCATTAGATTTCGAGGGAAGGGCCTATTCACACTGGAAAGGCTGAAATTAACATGCGCAGAGGCCCCAAACTGCCAGCCTGTAGTTTGCTGGCCAATACAGCTGACCGGCAAGCCCGAGATCTCACTGCAGCCCAATCGTGGCCCCCATGAGCATTCTCAAGTCAGCCTCAACCCTACTCCCTGTCCCTGACCGCCCAATTTCCAGCCATTTCCTACCAGTGTCCCCCACACTCCCCCCCCCCGACCCCCCACAACCCCTGTGATGATCCCCCACCTCCCCCAGCAGAACCACACAGGCAGATCCTTTCCCACACCGCCAGGAGACAAATCTCTGCCCCCCACCTCGGCAGACCTACTGCCTCTGCCTCCCCACTCTCAGCTGACCACAACCCCAAACCGTCCTGATCGCTGGACCCCTCCAGCCCTGGCTGGTCCCAAAGCAGAGTGGCAGCAGGACCCACCCACTGATTGCCCCCTAGGCCTTGTCCCATCAGGCCCTGTCCCCTAGGCCAATAGGCCCCACCCACTTGGCACTGACCCATGCCTGATAAGCAATGTCAATATGCCATGTGGGTACGGGCACTTGGCCCTTGAGCAATGCTGAGGACACAGACTAGCACTGCCAGGATGCCCATGCCCAGGGAGCACCACTCCCAGCTGCCTGACCCCCTGGTGGGCCCTGATTGCCTCTCCCTTCACTCCAGTCAGAGCAGGCCACTGTGTCCTCAAAAGTGGAGAGCTAGCCTGAACCCCGCCGGAGTGAAATACTCTTGGCGGGATGGGAGATGTTAGAAGGCCCAGAGAATTCAGTCCCAGGCCCGCTAATATCATTTAAAGAGTATGTTAAATACATTTAATGCTAGCCCCAGTTCCCAACCTATTTCTGGCGTTGTGCAGATGCCACCAGAAATTCAAACCTGGGAGACGCAAGTGCAGCACAAACACAGTCCCACGAATTGGCCAACTCACCCAGCCCACCGTGCTAAAAAATCCGCGACATAGGATGAGAGAGTCATCCCCAAGATCTTCAAGAGATTATTAACCAAATTAAGTCATATGGAATTGATGACATTGTGATATCATTGCTTATTGGTTGGGAGGGAAGATACAGAGACTAGAGATAAAGCATTAATTTTCTGGCTAATGGGATATGAGAGTTATGTTTCCCAGTATTTTGTACTGGGCCTCAGCCTTTCACCATACATGTTAATGACAAGGGTGAAGGAGTAGAGAGTTGTATTGTCAAGTTTGTAGCTGGCATTAATTGGAAGATAGAGTGGGCAGGAAGTTATAAAAGAAGATAGGTTTCATGCATGGGTGAAGTTTGGCATAAATTGTTCTGTATGAGGATATGTGAGATCATTCACTTTAAATCTGTGAAAGACAAATCAGGGTATCTTCTTAATTGATTTGATTTATTATTATCACTTATTGATATACAGTGAAAAGTATTATTTTTTGCACTATACAGACAAAGCATGTGGTATACAGAGAAAGAAAGGTGAGGGTGCAGAATGTAATGTTACAGTCGTAGAGAAAGATCAGCTAAAGAATAGAGAATGGGAACTATAGAATAGCAAAATAAACTATGAGTCCAGATATACAATCATGAAAAGCTATTGAATTAAAGTACAAAAAGTAATCAAAAAAGCTACTATACTTTTAGCCTTTATCAGTGGGTCTCAATTCAGAAGTGCTGAACTGCTTACTCAAGTATTGGACCCATCTGAGGTACTATGTTCTGTTTTGTGAACTAAACCTCAGGAAGGATTTTTTGGCTTTAAAGGGGACACAGTGAAGGTTCAACAGGATTCAAAGAGTTAACATATGAGAACTGCTTGCATATTCTTTGATGCTTTAAGGAATGATCTGCAATGTTTAAAATGTTTAAGGGATTCAGAATTATTTTGAGCTAGAAGTCAAGACAAGGAACACAATTGTAAAACTAAAGATAAGCCATTGAGGAGTGATGTCAGCGAACAATTCTTTGCACAAAAGGTTGTAGAAATCTGTAAGTGTCTTCCCCCAATAACAGTGAAGACAAATTCTGGAATCACTTCAGATTTGTGATGGTGAATGGTAGGATTCCATGGAAGGATGAATCAAATGATCTCCCTCACCTGTACTTTTCTTTATGGTATTAATCTATTTAATGTGAATGCAAATAAGGAAGGTTAGATGGTGGCCAGAAAAGTGGCTGTCTTGTCAAAAGCAATGGACCAAGTAGTTAAATAAAACTAGGGAGAATCAAGTTATCGTGACATAGTTATTATGTCTATGCCAGCAGCCAGCATGTGACCTGAACATTGGCAGGGCAGGGTTAGTGGTGGGCGCTCATTGGAATTATCATAGAATACAGGGTGCAACTTTGGGCATGACCTGACCAAAGAAAGATTGCTGTCCAAAAACCCAGAAAAACCCAAATAATGACAAGGTACAGAGGAAATAAGATTTTTGTTCCGAAAAGCTCAGGGACATTAATATTGCAAAAGATTTGTGATCACCATATCGTCACAGAAATGTGAAAAAAGAAGCAGAGACATGTGAGGTCATGTAGGTGTCCAGAATAAATTAGGATATTGCTCATGTGGGAACAAATTGTTCAACCGGTTTGAAATATGAAATCAGGTTGATTGCAAAGATAACTTTGATAGGATAGGATCTAATTGAGTGGAATTTTACGGCCTCACTTATCCCAAAACCATAAAATCCCACCTGAGGTCAATGGACTTTTGTATGGACTGGCCCTCACCCGCTCCGATTCCTGTGGCAAGCAGGACGTTAAAATTCTGGGTCTAGAACTGCTCAAAAATTTAGAAATTGTAGTTGATGAGATATTCAGGATTTATTTTTTTCATCTGTGACAACGAAATGAGGTCCTATCTTTTTGTTCAGATAGGTATTAAAATGATCTCATCGCACTATTCAAAAAAGAACAATGAGTTTTCTTACTAGTTTCACACACTATTAATGAAACCTTGCAGCATGCAAACACGTATACTCCCTCCACAAGGAAATCACTTAGAAGGAGCAATAGGTTACAGGTCACACATCTGAAACAAAGTACAAGCTAGTCAAGCTGCCAACATTAACATTCTGTGTAATAAGGGCAAAAGTTGCAGCACAATGTGGTTTTGGCACAGTTATTTGGCAGATGTGATTGTCAGACATTTACAGAGTAAGATGATTCCTCTTTGCACACATGCTGCTTCTTCATGTAAGATGTGACACATAGGATTATAGTTCCTCTGTCTTCCCAGGGATACAGGATAAGGCAAATATGTTTGTCTTTCCACAACACTCTTGCACTGAAGTACAAGGCAAATTTGAAATGCGCTATCCTCACATCTTTCATTTAATACATAGACGGGGGGAAAGAGTTTCTGCTGTATGCCGAGGAGAATTTTCTTGAGTAGTTTGTTTCTGTTCTACAAGAAAGGATGCATTACTGAATCTGTTTCTGGGGAATGGCATGGGTCAAATGGATCAAGTGTCACCATAGCATCATAAGGTTTCGATTAGCTATGGAAAAGGACAAGAAACAAGTTAGAGTAAAATTACAGAACTGGAGTTGGGCCAATTTCAGGGTGTGAGAATGGCTATGGCCCAGGTAATTTGGAATCAAACACTGACAGGCAAAACTGTAAGGGAAAAATGGATTCCTTGTAAAGAGGAGATGGTTTGGTTACAGTTGCAGTGTATTCCCATGAGAGGAAAAGTAGGGCAAATAAAGCTAGAGCTTCCCAAATAACAGAAAGGGTGAGATGAAGCAGAAGATGATTGCACATGATATGTATATGTCAGGCTGATAATACAAGTTCGGTAGCACATTAGTTAGTACTGCTGTCTCACAGGAACCTGGATTCGATTCCCAGCTTGCGTTTCTGTCTGTGTGGAATCCGCACATTCTCCCTGTGTCTGTGTGGCTGTCCTCCGAGTTCTTTGGTTTCCTCCTACTGTCCAAAAGACATGCTAGTTAGGTGTATTGGCCATGTTAAATTCTCCATCAATGTACTGAACAGGTACCAGAGTGTGACACATGGGGAATTTTCACAGTCATTTCATTACAGTTATGTGTAAGCCTACTTACAAAACTAATTAAATTAAAAAAACTTAAAATTTTAAACAAGTATGAGGCAGTCTGAGTATATAAAGTTTAAAGAGGGAGTGGAAATGAAAATGAAAGGCAAGGAGGGGGTACAAAAGAAACTGATAGCTGGCATTTAAAAATCCAAGTCTTCTGTAAACATACAAATAGTAAAAGGATTAAAAGTGGAGGGATGGGTCTGGTTATACATCAACATGAGGCCTAGGAGGGGGGTGGGGGAAGGGTGGAAGGCTGGGCATGACTAAAGCATGAAATGGATATTTTGCATCTGGTGTGACCAGGTGGAAGATGTGCTCAAAGCTGTAGTGAAAGAAGAGGACATTGTGATTCTGAATGGGCTGTATGTAAAGTGATAAAACACCAGAACTAGATGGGATGCACCTGAGAACATCGAGCAGAATAAGGATGGAAACTGTGGAGGTTCCATCCTTATTCTTCTAATTCTCCTCTGGGAACAGTTATCTAAGCACTGAAGAATTGCAAATGCTGAATCTTTGCCCAAAAAAATGTGTAAGGATAAACCCAGCAACTATAGGTTAGTCAGTTTAACCTTGACAATAGGAAAACTTTTAGAAGTGATAATCTCGGACAAAATTAACAATCAGTTGGATGATGTATATTATTTATGAAAAGCTGGGACAAATCTGTTAAAGGTGAATCATGTTTAATGAACTTGATTGAGTTTTTTGATGAGGTAACAATGAGGATTGATGACAATAATAGGTGTGGTGTGCATTGATTTCCAAAATACATTTATCGCAGCAGTTTTCTGTCAGAAATGCCGAGTGGATGATCCATCTCGGCCTCCTCCAATGGTCTCCAGCATCTCAGATGCCAGTCTCCAGTAAATTCGATTCACTTCACATGATGTCAAGAAATGGTTAGAGGCCCCGGATAGAACACGAGAACATAAGAACATAAGAACTAGGAGCAGGAGTAGGTTGTCTGGCCCCTCGAGCCTGTTCCTCCATTCAGTAAGACCATGGCTGATCTTTTCATGGACTCAGCTCTACTTACTGGCCCGCTCACCATAACCCTTAATTCCTTTACTGTTCAAAAATGTTATCTATCCTTGCCTTAATAACATTCCATGAGGTAGCCTCAACTGCTTCACTGAGCAGGGAATTCCACAGATTCACAACCCTTTGTGTGAGAAAGTTCCTTCTCAACTCAGTCCTAAATCTGCTTCCCCTTATTTTGAGGCCATGCACCCTAGTTCTAGTTTCACCTGCCAGTGGAAACAACTTCCCTACTTCTACCTGATCTATTCCCTTCATAATCTTACATGTTTCTATAAGATCTCCCCTCACTCTTCTGAATTCCAATGACAATAGCCCCAGTCTACTCAGTCTCTCCTCATAAGCCAAGCCTCTCAACTCCAGAATCAACCTAGTGAATCTCCTTTGCACTCCCTCCAATACCAGTACATCTTTCCTCAAGTAAGAAGACCAAAACTGTACTCAGTACTCCAGGTGTGGCTCACCAGCACCTTACACAGCTGCAATATAACCTCACTGTTTTTAAACTTCATCCTTCTAGCAATGAAGGACAAAATTCCATTTGTCTTTTTAATTACCTGCTGCACCTGCAAACCAACTCCTTGTGATTTTTGCACAAGGACAACCAGGTCCCTCTGCACAGCAGCATGCTGCAATTTTTACCATTTAAATAATTGTCTATTTTGCAGTTATTCTACAAAAATGGATGACCTCACATTTACCAACATTTGGCCATATGCCAGACCCTCGCCCACTCACTTAGACTATATTATTCCTTTGCAGACACAGGAAGAATGTGTAAACTCCACGCAGACAGTAACCCAGGCCCCTGGTTCAGTGAGGCAACAGTGCTAATCTCTGTGATACCACGCTGCTCTAATTCTTGAACTGCTGTCGTCCTTGTGGTGCAGGTACAGCCATGTTTCTGTTGGAAAGGGAGTTTCTGAATTTTGTCCCAGTGACTGAAAGAATGGTAATATAGTTCTAATTCAGGGTGGTGAGTGGGTTGGAGGGGAACCTCCAGGTGATGGTGTTCCCATGTATCTCCTGCCTTTGTCCTTCTAGGTACAGATGCAGCAGCTTTGAAAGCTGCTGTTAATGATGCTGCCGAAGTTGGCTGAGTGACAAGTAACAGGGTGTTGGTGAACCAGTTTTTCAGATAGGAGGAAGTTATACTGCGGGGTTCCCACGGGTAGGTATTTGGATCATGGATTATATTTCTATTGTATCTTGACACAAAATTTAGAAATATTGTAAATGCATGAGGAGGATTATAAGACACTTCAGAAAGACATTAACAATGGGTGGGTGCATGAATGATGAAATTTAGAACAGAAATGTTTAAAGTAATATATTTTGTTCGGAAGAATGGGGAGACGCAATAGACAAAGTAGGATACAACTCTAAAGCTTGTGCAAGACCAAAGAGTCCTTAGGGGATGCATATATAAATTCAGGCAGGTTGAAAAACTAGTTTAGAAATCCAAGACTTTTTATATAAGGGCCCAGAGGGCAAACGCAAGGAAATTGATGAACATTTATAAAATATTTGTTTGCTCTCAACTACAACATTGTGTCCAATTATGTGCACAATACTTTAAAACAGATGAGAGGCTTTTGGGGGAGTCGGTTCAGCTCAGCTGGCTGGGCAGTTGCTTCAGAGTGATGCCATCAGTTCTTGTATCAGCTGATCCATGAAAGCTCACCTTCTCAACTTTCTCCCTCGCTTGAGATATGCTGATTCACATAATATAAATATAACATTTAGATATGAAATATATCTAACTGCTTCTTGAAAACATTCAGGGTGGAATTTTACAACCTCCTTATGCCTATTTTGTGGTGTGAAAATTTCGTAAATCGGGCATAAAGCAGGTGGTGCCGGTTTTCGCGCCTGTTGCAATTTTATGACACCCAGATTTCCATCGTGGTCAGTCTCTTGCTTGAAATGGGCAAGAGGCTGATTAATTTATTTAAATTTATGGATGTGTTTATTTCAATGTGACTAGTAAGCCCGGCACTCAATTGTCTGGCTCGCTAGTCTTTATGGCCTCGCTGGGAGAGGTTCCTTCTGGCACGGAAGACACCCATGAACCTGGAATAGTCTTGTTGGCCTCACCAGTGGAACCACAAGCCATTGAGGCCCTGCTCGGGGAGGCCGAGTGGAAGGCGGAGGTGTCCCTTAGGCAGTGCCAGACTGGTACCTGGACAGTGCACACTGGGGTTGACCAGAGGACAGGGCCAGCAGGGTAACCAATCAGGTGGGCCATAGGCAGGGCCACTGGGGAAAGGGAAGTCCACTGCCACTCTGCATGTGATCTGTGGGGGAGAGTGGGGGGGGAGAGTGTGGGGGTGAGCGAGGAAGCCTGTTAACACTCTGCACATGATCAAGGGGAGAGAGAAGGGATCCTGCTGCCACTGTGCATGTGATCGATGAAGGAGGGAACAGGGGCTGTGATCGGAGTGGGTTGGGGGATGCTGGTGAGGGTTGTATCTCAGGCTGCAGGCCCTCATGATTACGGGTGGAGGGGGATTAGTTGAGACCGCCTGCAGTAGCAGGGGCCTGACGGCTCTTTGTTTCTGTCTGTCAGACCCCTGCTATCGTTAATAGTGATGTGCAGTAACTCCCTCTAGACACCGTCTGACAAATTAAGCCCCATCCACAGCCTCTCCAACTAGAAACTGACTAGCCCATCTTTTTAGATTCAGAGTGCATAAGATTGGGTGTGAAAACTCACCCATAAAACTGATCTGGAACTCTTCCATTTTCAGACCAGCTGGACACTTTGAAAAAAAACTCGTAAAATCCCACCCTCTATGTTTTGGCCTCAACTGACTTGAAACTTGAACTTTATTTTTCTCCTCAGATGCTGCAGGAACTGCTGAATATTACCAGTATTTTCTGTTCTTTATTTCAGGTTTCCAACATTCATAGTCTTTTGCTTTTTTACCAATTTGAGCTGATTGGCGAAAGAACTCACTGCAATTTAAGAAAGATCTTTTGACCATGCAGGTGGTTCAGATCCAGAATGCACCGGATGGTGGAGACAGATGCGACTGTGGCTTTCAAAAGAGAATTGGATAAATACCTGAAGAGAAATAAATTACAGGGCCTCAGAGGATGAATGGGGAGATTGATCAGTTGCTCTTGCAAGGAACCAGTATAGACACATGGGCCAAATGGCCTCCTTTGGGGCTGGATTGATAGTGGGCACTGCATACGAGGCTCAAAATTGCAATGTGCAAAGGTGTAGACTCATTTGGGGAATGGGCACAGGAAGGGAGAGGAGCCAGTACTTGTGTGATTCATTAGCTTCCAGTCAGTTAGGCAGTCATACAGCGAGAGTATGTAGGCAGTGTTGTAGCCACATAGAACTAACTCACTACAGGTGAAAGAGAGATGAGCAATAAAATGTTGTTAAAAATTCAATCCCTTTGCTCTCTTTTGCCCTGTGTCAGGCTCCATTGTGCACCTTTTCTTTGCCCTTTTACTCTGGCCTGTGTTTGGCTAGCCCCCACCCCTTCATATAAAGGAAGTATCTGGATGCGCAGTGGGCAGCTAGCAGCCCTTCACTGGTCACTGATACATGATAATACACTTTCACATTCTGAGCACATCATCAAAGCTGCACCTGGAGAGTCAGTAAATTATTCACAGAAGTTGACTTTTGTTATCTGGGAAGGTCAGCTCAATTATGCAGCACCGGCACTGGTGGCATGGCACTTGACATACATTGTCTTGCTTGTCTTTGAAAGCTTAGTAATGAGGATGCATTGTAGCTAGCTGCCATTTATTCTTCGTGTAGAGTCTTCCCTGAATGAATGAATGGTAAATCTGTGGAACAAGCTCCCTCAGGGGACAGCTGTAGCAGATAATATTGATTCATGCAAAGGCAAATTAGACAGATTCCTTCCAGAAAGTAACAATTGGGGATACATTCTGTCTATAATTTGTGCCATCATATCACAGAATCAGAGAATTGTTACACCGTGGATGGAGGCCATTCGGTCCATTATGTCTGCACCGGCTCTTTGAATGAGCAGTTCATTTGTTGCAATTCTCCTGTATTTTCTCTGTAACCCTACATATTTTTTCTCTTCAGATAACAGTGTAATTCCCTCTGGAATGTTTTGATTGAACCTCCCTACACCACACTCTCAGGCACTGCATTCTGGATTTAACCTGCATGAAATTTGTTGTTCTTATATCACTTTTGTTTCTTTTGCCAATTATTTTAAATCTGTGGCTCTCTTTCTTGATCCTTTCACGGATGGAAGCACTTTCCCCCTATCTACCTGTCCAGATACCTTATGATTTTGAATACCTTTATCAATCTGCTCTCAGCACTTTTTCTCCAAATGAAACAGTCCCAACTTTTCCACTCTACTTGAGTGAAGTTCTTTATCACTGAAACTATCCTTGTAAATTTTTTCTGCACTCTCTCCAAAACTTTCTCAGCTTTCCTATAGTGTGATACCCAGAACTGTAGACAATACACCAGCTCAGGCCAAACTAGTGACTTAGACAAGTTCAACACAGAAACATAGAAAGTAGAAGCAGGATAGGCCATTGAGCCCTTCAAGCCTGCTCCGCCATTCTTCTTGATCATGGCTGATCATTGAATTCAATACCCTGATGCTACTCCTCCTATATCCATTGATCCCTTTTAGATCCAAGAGCTATATCTAATTTCTTCTTGAAATCAGATAACTTTTTGGCCTCAACTACACTCAGTGGTAGTAAATTCCACACATTCACCGCCCTCTGGGTGCAGAAATTTCTTCTCACCTCAGTTCTAAAAGGTTTCCATTTTATCCTCAAATTATGACCCCTAGTACTGAACCCTCCATCATTGGGAAAATCCTTTCTGAATCTCCCCTATCTAACTCTATTAGAATTTTATAAGTTTCTATAAGATCCCCTTTCACTCTTGTAAACTCCAATGAATATAATCCTAACTTACTTAATCTCTCCTCATGTGATAGGTCTGTCATCCCTGGAATCATGATGTAAAGATGCCGGCGTTGGATTGGGGTGGTAAGAACTCAGTAAGAATTGAGCAACACCAATTTTTAATCCAACCGATTTATTTGATAGTAAAATTGCGAGCTTTCAACACTCTGTGTCTTCCTCAGGCAAATGCAGTGTTCTGGTCTGCAATAGCACACATCAGCACAGACAGTCAGAGATTGCTGATTATAATGCGAATCCTTACATCTAACCTGCTATTCAAGTGTTAAAGTGGCTAACAATGTGTGTGAAGGGAATCCTGAGCATTGGTTAGAGAATTGTGTATTTTCTCCAGACAGCACAGTAAGTGAGGTTTTTTGCTAACCCAGGCAAGTTACGGGGGTTACAGATAGTGTGTCATGAAGCCAAGATCCCTATTAAGACCGTCCTCATGTGTGCGGAACTTGGCTATCAGTCTCTGCTCAGCAACTCTGCGCTGTCGTGTATCACGAAGGCCCCTTTGAAGAACGTTTACCCGCAGGTCGGAGCCGAATGCCCATGACTGCTGAAGTGTTCGCCGACAGGAAGGGAACTGTTTTGCCTGGTGATTGTTGAGCGATGCTCATTCATCCGCTGTTGTAGTGTCTGCATGGTCTCCCCAATATACCATGCTTCGGGACATCCTTTCTTGCAGCGTATTAGGTAGACAATGTTGGCCGAGTTGCAAGAGTATATACCATGCACCTGGTGAATGGTATCCTCACGTGTGATGATGTCGTCCATGTCTATGATCCGGCATGTCTTGCAGAGGTTGCTGTGGCAGGGTTGTGTGGTATTAATGGTATTAAAAAAGCCATTCCCTATGGACAAGCCCTCCGTATACACAGAATTTGCTCAGATGAGGAGGATCGTGACAGACACCTCCAGACACTGAAGGATGCCCTCGTGAGAACAGGATATGGCGCTCGACTCATCAATCGACAGTTCCGACGTGCCACAATGATAAACTGACTCCTCAGAAGCACTGACCTCCTCAGAAGACAAACACGGGACACGGTGGACAGAGTACCCTTTGTTGTCCAGTACTTCCCCGGAGCAAAGAAGCTACGACATCTTCTCCGGAGTTTTCAACATATCATTGATGACGATGAACATCTCGCTAGGGCCATCCTCACCCCCCCACTTCTTGCTTTCAGACAACCGCACAACCTCAAACAGACCATTGTTCGCAGCAAACTATCCAACCTTCAGGAGAACAGTGACCACAATACCACACAACCCTGCCACAGCAACCTCTGCAAGACACGCCGGATCATAGACATGGACGACATCATCAAACGTGAGGATACCATTCACCAGGTGCACGGTACTTACTCTTGCAACTTGGCCAACATTGTCTACCTAATACGTTGCAAGAAAGGATGTCCCGAAGCATGGTATATTGGGGAGACCATGCAGACACTACAACAGCGGATGAATGAGCATCGCTCAACAATCACCAGGCAAAACAGTTCCCTTCCTGTGGGAGAACACTTCAGCAGTCATGGGCATTCGGCCTCCGACCTGCGGGTAAATGTTCTTCAAGGGGGCTTTCGTGATACACGACAGCGCAGAGTCGCTGAGCAGAGACTGATAGCCACGTTCCCCACACATGAGGACGGTCTTAACAGGGATTTTGGCTTCATGACACACTATCTGTAACCCCCGTAACTTGCCTGGGTTAGCAAAAAACCTCACTTACTGTGCTGTCTGGAGAAAATACACAATTCTCCAACAATGCTCAGGATTCCCTTCACACACATTGTTTGCCACTTTAACACTTCAATAGCAGGTTAGATGTAAGGATTCGCATTCTAATCAGCAATCTCTAACTGTCTGTGCTGATGTGTGCTATTGCAGACCAGAACACTGCATTTGCCTGAGGAAGACACAGAGTGTTGAAAGCTCACAATTTTACAATCAAATAAATCGGTTGGATTAAAAATTGGGGTTGCTCAATTCTTACTGAGTTCATCCCTGGAATCAGCAAGGTCATCTAAACTTTCACTGTACTCCCTCTATAGCAAGGATAATCTTTCTCAGATAAGGACACCAAAACTTCACACAATAGTGTGAAGCCTCAGATATAGTCTCACCAATGCCTTATCTAATTGCAGTAAAACATCCCTATAGTCAAATCCTCTCGCTTTGATGATCAATATACCATTTGCCTTCTTTATTGCATGCTGTACCTATATGCTTACTTTCAATGACTGATGCATGAGGATTCCAAGGTCTCACATGAGTATCCACCTCGCTTAATTTATACTCATTCAAGTAATAATCTGTCTTCCTATTATTGCTACCAAAGTCGATAACCTCATATTTATCCATATTATACTGTATCTGCCATGCAGTTGCTCACACACTCAACTGTCCAAATCACACTGAAGCATCTCTGCATCCTCTTCACAGCTCACCTTCCCACCTTCTTTATATCATCTTCAAATTTGGAGATAATACTTTCAGTTCCCTCTTCCGGAACATAGCTCCTTGCTCTTTCATTCTGTGTCCCCATAAATGTAACCTAGAAAACTGTATGCTTTATTAATTTGATTTGATTTATTATTTAATTTGATTAGTATTGTCACATGTGTTGCTACGTAATGAAAAGTATTGTTTCTTGTGTGCTATACAGACAAAGGATATGTATATAGAGAAGAAAAGGAGAGAGTGCAGAATGTAGTGTTACAATCATAGCTAGGGTGCAGAGAAAGATCAACTTAATATGAGGTAGGTCCATTCAAAAGTCTTCTACAAGAAATTGAACTAAAGCATTGTTATAGAGTTTAAAAGATTTAGAATAGGGTTTTCAAAGCATGGAATGAGAGTAAAAGAATTAGAGGGAATGCTGGGCACAGCTTGCAAGCAGTCATCACGTTCTGCTCATTGTTCTCTCTATCTGTCCTGCCTCCTTCAATGACTTGTGCACAAACCCAAGTTCCTCCGCTCCTGCACCCCCTTTAGAATTATACCCTTCATTTTATATTTTTTCATGTTCTTCCTATGAATAAAGCACTTTGTATTATCTACACTGAACGTCACCCGCCACCTATCTATGTTCTTTTGAAGTTCTATGTTACCCACCTCACACTTGAATATGCTTTCAGATTTTGTAGCATCTGTAATCTTTGTAACTTGCCCTATACACCAAGGTCTAGATCATTAACATACATCAGGAAAAGCAAGGGTCTCAAAATTGGACCTTGGGGAACTCTACTACACACCTTACACTAACCTGAAAAATAGCCATTAACTGTTACTCTCTGCTTCCAGTCACTCAGCCAATTTCTAATCACAGCCCCTGTCCCTTTTATTCCATGATCTATAACTTGCTCACTAGTCTATTGTGAGGTATTGGATTGAACGTCTTTTGCAATTCCATTCATATTACATCAACAGAATTGTCCTCACCAATCCTCACTGTTACCTCTTTAAAAAATTCCAGCTATTCAATTAAACATGATTTTTCCTTAAGAAATCCCTGCTGGCTTTCCTTAATTAACCAGCATTTATAATGTGACTATTTACTGTGACCCAATTGACACCATGGTTGAGTAGTCTTTCCTACTGGTGACATTCTGGTTCCAGATACTCAAAATGGCTGAACTTCCTGCTCTCCAGATAACTTTCTCATTGGCTGATCATACCACTGATGACTTCCCACTGGTTAGCCTACCCTCTGTTGATTTTCGCACTGGCTGATTTTCCCACCGGCTGACCTTCTCACTGGCTGATCTCCCCATTGGCCAACATTTCCACTGGTGACATTCCATTAGTTGTCCTTCCCACTAGTGACCATGCCACTGGTTGACCTTTGCACTGGTGACTTTGCTGCTCGTTGACCTTTGCACTGGCCAATCTTCTAACCTTCCCCAGTGGCTGATCTCCCCACTGGCCAAACTTTCCACTGACTGACCTACCTGCTGGACGACCTTCACACTGATTGATCCTTCAGTGACCTACACAATGACAGCAACTTTGCATTTCAGGGTCACAAAGATAAACCACAAGCAGTCAGCAATGGGAAGGTCAGTAAGCAGGAGGGTTGGTCAGAGCAGGAAAGGACTTGAGGTGGAAAGTAAGTAGAAAGATTGAGCATATGGCACATGGCACAGTGGTTAGCACTGCTGCCTCACAACGCCAGGAACCCAGATTCAATTCCAGCCTCGGGTCACTATTTGTGTGGAGTTTGCATATTTTCTCCATGTCTGTGTGGGTTGCCTCTGGGGTGCTCCAGTTTCCTCCCACACTCCAAAAATGTGCAAATTAGATTGATTGGCTATGCTGAATTGGCCCTAGCGTAAGGGGGATTAGCAGGGTAAATATTTGGCATTACGGAAATAGGGCCTCTAGTCGGTGCAGACTCGATGGGCTGAACGGCCTCTTTCTGTACTGTAAGGATTCTATGTTGCTTTTTAATTTTGAAGTCTATTTTAATTTACAGCTTATTTTGTTTTCAAATATGGAAATATAGCAGTCTACAGTCCAGGGTATATGTTTTAATTTTTTTCTCTGACAGGAAAGGCCCTATAGAATCCGACTGAAGTTTTACATTGGTTGTATTATGAAAGTCTGAGTTGCTTAATATTGTTTCATTTGAAGGCATACTTTCAGGCACGCAGCTTTGATGTTAAGGAAGGAAATTACTGTATTTGTTCTACTGCCATCAGTTAAACTGGCTCATTATTCCGGTCATCCTAGGATATTGTGGTTAAAGCTGTCTTCTTTTCCCTGATGCAAATTATCCATGTAAACCCCTGCCTCTGTCCTCTCCATCCTCACCAACAGCAAATATGAGGAACTCATTGATTTCTTTGTTATTAAGTCAATCCAATCAGCTACCTATGCCACGCCACTTCCGCCCCAAACTTCCACTGGCTCACCTACCACATATTCCTATCCTCCCTCTTGCCCTACCCCTGATTGCCTCTCTCTGCTGTGTCTGTCCTAACTCTCCCTCATTAAGACCATCATGTCTATGAAACCCCTTCCCCTCTCATGCCCCCTTGATCCTATTCTCACCAAACTGTTGATCACCTAACTTCCCTTTCTGGTTCCCATTTTAATGGACACTGTCCGTTCTCTTGAGCTGTTGTCCCACTCCCCTTCAAATCTTCCATTATTACTTTCTTTTCACAAACCAACACTTGACCCTGCAAACCTGGTGAATTATCTTTCCAATTACAACTTTTCTTTCCTCTTCAAATTACTTGAATTTGTTGTCTCATCTCAAATCCGTTTACATACTTCCCAAAACGCTGTATTTGAAAATCTGCAAACAGATTTCTGTCCTGTCCCACAGCACCTAAACAGCCCAATTTCTGTGATGGTGCCCGATCTTAATGTCTGGAAAATCTAGTCAGATAAAATAAGATACCTATTGCAGATTGTGGGAACAAACATTATAGTTCGATTAAATCTGTTCACAAATGGTTTAGAAATCGATGCACAAATGATACTTCATTTGCATGACCACAAGGTCTGAACTAGACAGATGGCACCAGATGGCTAGAATTCTCCAGCTGTTCATGCTTCGCTGCTGCTGCCAGCGAGAATGGCACATTTGATGTTCAGCCAAATTTCCATTCACAGCGGCAGGACCGGAGAATCCCAGCTGCGGGCGAGTTCGGTGAATGAGGACCTTAGTTTATACTCTATACTGACTACTTTTCAGTTCTCCTTCTCAGCTTCAATGATGCTTGTCACACATAAAATCATTGCCACAACTTTAAATGTGTCCCAGATTATAATTGTTATTCATTTTCTAAAGATAAAATCATGCTAACCTTGAGGCATCAGCTTCACCCATGGTACAGGGATAGATTTGAAGTAATATGATAATATGATGAAGGCAGAAGCAATCAAGAAATGAAAGGTGGATATATTACTGGATTAGAGAAAAGCCATTGAAAGGAAGTAAGTGTAAGAAAGAGGGTATGTGTATGCATAAGGGAGAGTATATTTTGTAATGACCACAGACTGTATAGGTTATTGCTTAAAAAAAATGATCTTGGGAAGCTGTTGTTATGGGAAAGTGTGGTACCTTCACCAGTAACTTTAAGGTCAAGAAGACATCATGTTGAGCTAAACCACACATCAGAGGCCACTGGAACAATTAAGGGAGCAAAATGCTGTAGATTGCTATGTCTAGAATTAAACTCTGTAACTCTTATTTGAGGAACTGTGTTTGCTTTGGCCCAGGGCAATGTTTATTTCTGCACTAGAATCAGAACTATTTCTCTGTGGGAATCATGAGAAAGTGCAGAATTTGAGAAGGTGCTGTTTTTTAATTTTATGTTGAAGAAACAAAGTCCCCACTTATTTTTTTTTCACCGACTGCCCAGTACTCAGTTCTGAGGTCCATACAATGGCTTTTATCATTGCAACCATCATTATAACTTTACACTGGTTAATAGGACGTGTGTTACTAAATGATACAAGCTTCTATGTACATTGTTCCTTTCATTTCTCATCATAGAGTATAAAATGCCCTTGGAGATGGGCAGTAAATGCTGGCCCAGCCAGCAACGCTCATATCCCATGACTTTATTTTTAAAAAATAGCTGTACTTTATAATGTTATGGAAATGGCTGACATGTTTTTAACAAGAGGGAAACTGAAATCTTACCGGGGAGATAGGGGAATAATGGTATTGTCATTAGCCTAGTAATTCAGAGACCCAGGGTAACGTTCTGAGGGCCTGGGTTTGAATCCTGCTGTGGTAGATTGTGACATTTAAATTCACTAAAAATCTGGAATCACAGATCTAATGTTACAAAAAAGAACTGGTTCACTAATGGAGAGAAATCCACCAGCCTTACCTGATCTGGCTCACCTATGAACATAGAACATAGAACATAGAACATTACAGCGCAGTACAGGCCCTTCGGCCCTCGATGTTGCGCCGGCCAGTGGACCCTCTAACCTAAACTATTCCAATATCATCCATATGCCTATCCACCGAACATTTGAATGCCCCCAAAGTAGGCGAGTCCACAACTGCTGCAGGCAGGGCATTCCACGCCCTCACCACCCTCTGTGTAAAGAACCTGCCTCTGACATCCGTCCTATAACTACCACCTCTTAATTTAAAGTTATGTCCCCTCGTGTTGGTCATCACCATCCGAGGAAAAAGGCTCTCACTATCCACCCTATCCAATCCCTTGATCATCTTATACGCCTCAATTAGGTCACCGCGTAACCTTCTTCTCTCTAATGAAAATAACCTCAGGTCCCTCAGCCTTTCCTCATAAGGCCTTCCCACCATACCAGGCATCATCCTGGTAAACCTCCTCTGCACCCTTTCCAATGCTTCCACATCTTTCTTATAATGCGGCGACCAGAACTGTACGCAATACTCCAAGTGCGGCCGCACCAGAGTTTTGTACAGTTGTAACATAACCTCACGGCTCCTAAATTCAATCCCTCTACCAATAAAAGCTAACACACCGTACGCCTTCTTAACAATTATGACTCAGTAAAGTTTGACAACACCGATTTTAAATCCAACTGATTTATTTGATAGTAAATTCACGAGCTTTCAGCCTTTGTGGCTGAGGTGTTCTGGTCTCCAAAAGCACACATATCAGCACAGACAGTTTACAGATTGCTGATTAGAATGCGAATCCTTACACCTAACCTGATATTCAAGTCTTTTGTCTACCTAATACGTTGCAAGAAAGGATGTCCCGAAGCATGGTACATTGGGGAGACCATGCAGACACTACGACAACAGATGAATGAACATCGCTCAACAATCACCAGGCAAAACAGTTCCCTTCCTGTGGGTGAACACTTCAGCAGTCACTGGCATTCGGCCTCCGGCCTTCGGGTAAATGTTCTTCAAGGGGGCCTTCACAACACACGACAACGCAGAGTCGCTGAGCAGAGACTGATAGCCAAGTTCCACACACATGAGGACGGTCTTAACAGGGATCTTGGCTTCATGTCACACTATCTGTAACCCCCATGACTTGCCTGGGTTAGCAAAATACCTCACTTACTGTGCTGTCTGGAGACAATACACATTTCTCTAATCTCTGCTGTTAGCCACTTTAAGACTTGAATAGCAGGTTAGGTGTAAGGATTCGCATTCTAATCAGCAATCTGTAAACTGTCTGTGCTGATATGTGTTCTCTTGGAGACCAGAACACCTCACTCGCCTGACGAAGGCCACAAAGGCTGAAAGCTCGTGAATTTACTATCAAATAAATTGGTTGGATTTAAAATCGGTGTTGTCAAACTTTACTGAGTTTACCCCAGTCCAACGCTGGCATCTCTACATCATCACCTGTGACTCCAGACTCTCAAATGGCCTCTGAAATGACCTAGTAAACCATTTAAATCAAAGGCAAGTAGGGATGGGTGATAAGTGCTGGCCCAGTCAGTGAAACCCACATCTACTGAATGAATAAAAAAAAATACATCCAACTTTTCTGTACTGTTCATTTAAAAATAATGAAAAATCTTAAACTTAATTGCTGTTCCTTATTTCAACTGGGGTGTTTGCTGTCTCTTTCTTCATCTAAATGAAAGTTATGCATGTAATTGAAATGATGCTGCAACAAGTATATGACCAGTACTCTCAATAATATTCTCTTTCTGTGCACAGATCTTCTGGATGTAGTCCCCAGTGAAACAGTGGGATCACCTGTGGATCATGAATCCTATTTACAAATGGCCAGGCTTTTCCCTGACTATTTAACTGTGCCACAGCACGAGCAATCCACCTCCGAGTTGCTCAAATAATTAGAGAGGATGGGTGGGATTACACGCCCCTTCTGCTGAAGGTAAGATTTCTAATTAAAGGGACTTAGGTTACAAGAGTTCACCAGCAAAAGGATTTTTGAAGCTGCAGCATCCACAGGAATAGAAGACAAACCTGGCAAGGCTGCCAGCTGCGTCTCTCACTCTTACCCAGAGGCCTTGCTACAGGATTGGAGCTGCAGGGAAGCAAGGTCACCCAAGGATGGGAAGAAGAGCAATCAACCAAACAGGCATGGCCAAGGAATTCAGCAGCAGATGTGTTGCCCCTCCAAATTGGAGACTGTGCACCAAGAGGATCCAGGGTCTCAACAGAATGGAAAAAGTAATGACATAATCCTTTCGCATGCCAATCCCCATGCACTGACTTCCCCAGTGATCTTCTACAGGGATATATGATGAGAAGGGACATAGTGCCTGCAGCTATTACTGTTGGTGATGTTGTGGCTTCTGCCCCTGTCCTCAGCAGTGATACCAGGATGAGCTGCTACTGCCATGCTGTGATGAAGGCTGGTGAAAAGTGAATGAAGTGCAGGATAGGTGAAGTGTCTTTCAAGGTGTTGGTAATTATCTGTCAAGCAGAGATGGCACTCTCTGACAGAAGTGCTTTAACAGCAATCTCTCAATGGCCACATGTAATATTCAAGCCTCACTTCTGCAAGGCAATGTCCATCTGCTACCAGACAAAATCTAACCATCTCTGACATGCAGTGCTACTGGCACTGTCACTGTTGAAACAAAGAACAAAGAAAATTACAGCACAAGAACATTCTCTTCAGCCCTCCAAGCCTGCACCATCCATGCTATCTGACATAACTAAAACCCCATACTCTTCTGGGGACCATATTCCTCTATTCTCATCCTATTCATGTATTGTCAAGAGACCCCTTAAAAGTCACTACCACATCTACTTTCACTACCACCCCAGCAATGAGTTCCAGGCACCCACTTCTCTCTGTGTAAAGAATCGGCTTCATGTATCTCCTTTGCATCTTCCCCCTTGCATCTTAAACCTATGCCCCCTAATAATTGACTTTTCCACCTTGGGAAAAAGCAACCAACTATCCACTCTGTCCTTGCCTGTCATAGTCTTGTAGGTTTCTATCAGGTCTCCTCCCCTCGACCTCCGTTGCTCTAGTGAGAACAACCAAGTTTTTCCAACCTCTCCTCACAGCTAATGCCCTCCATACCAGGCAACATCCTAGTAAATCTTCTCTGTACACTCTCCAAAGTCTCCATGTACGTCTGTTAATGTGGCTACCGGAATTGAACACTATGTTCCAAGTGCAGCCTAAGGTTCTATAAAGCTGCAACATGACTTGCCAATTTTTAAACTTAATACCCTGGCTGATGAAGGCAAGCATGCCATATGCCTTCTTGACTACTTTCTCCACCTGCATTGGCACTTTCACTGTGTATCTGTACACCCGGATCCCTTTGCCTATCAATGCTTTTAAGGGTTCTGCCATTTATTGTGTATTTCCTGTGTATTAGATCTTCCAAAATGCATTACCTCACATTTGATTGGATTGAACTCCATCTGCCCTCTCTCCGCCTAAGTCTCCAACTGATCTATATCCTGCTATATCCTTTGATGGTTCTCATTGCTTTCTTCAACTTTTGTGTCATCTGCAAACTTACTAATCAAACCAGTTACATTTTCCTCCAAATCATTTATATATATTACAAACAACAATGATCCCAACACTGATCCCTGAAGAACACAATTTGTCAAGCTCTCCATTCAGAAATGCACTGTCCCATTGCTACACTCTGTCGCCTTTGACCGAGCCAGTTTTGTATCCACCTTGCCAGCTGACCTCTGATCCAAAGCAACTTCACCTTCTGCACCTGTCTGCCATGATGGACCTTGTCAAAGGCCTTAATGTGGTCCATGTAGACAACATCCACTGTCTTATGCTCATCAATTATCTTCGTCACTTCTTCGAAAAACTTGATCAAATTTGTGAGATACGACCTCCCTTTCACAAAACTATATTGTCTGTCACTAATACTTATTTCCAAGTGGGAATAAAGCCTGTCTCAAAGAATTCTCTTCAATAATTTCCCTACCACTGATGTAAGTCTTAATGGCCTGTAATTACCTGCATTATTCTTGCTACCCTTCTTAAACAAAGAAACAACATTGGCTATTCTTCAATTCTCTGGAACCTACCCTTTTGCATTGAGGATACAATGATTTCTCACAAGGCCCCAGCAATTTCTTCATTTGCCTCTGTCAGCATTCTCATGACTCACTTAACTGAGCCAGCTGCATAATAGTGGCTCAGAAAGAGATCAGATGGTGGTAGTTCAGTAGTCAGTAACTCATATCCTAACCCCCAAATTCTGTCCACCATCTAAAAGTCATAAGTCAAGAATTTGATGGGATACTGTCCACTTACCTGGATGAGTGTGGCTCAACACCATGCAGGGTCAAGCAGTCCGCTTACCATAAATCATAGTGTATAAGTCCACCTGTCCTATAAGATAACCCTTTCTTTTCGAGACATGAAAGTCATGTTTATGCATATAAGTTGACGCTCTTTATCAGCCACAATATACTATGTTCACGTTAACAATCAGCCTCAATTTTTCACTCTTCAAATGTATGTCTTAATTACCAATGTCTTATAATGGGCAAAATTAAGAGATCAAATGTATGACTTGGGCTCTGTTATAAATGTGCGTGGGAGTTTAAGACATGCTCACTCTTTAAATGCCAATGACATTTAAATATGGCAATCACTGACACCGGCTGTTCACTTTTATAATTAGTATGTATATCAACAACCGTCTTTGGATAAATTTTCCGAGGCTTCAAAAGTAAATTTATACATTGCTATCTGTGGTAACTTGCACTTTATCATCGGCTCCCGGAGCAGCAGAGGGCACAATGGTTTGTGCTGCTGTCTCACAGTACCAGGGCCCAGGCTTGAATACTGGCTTGGGTCTACATGTTTTCCTTGTGTCTGCGTAGGTTTCTTCCCATGGTCTGAAAGGCATGCTGGTTAGGTGCATTAGTCATGCTAAGTTCTCCCTTGGTGTACCTGAACAGGTGCCGGAGTGTGGCGACAAGGGGATTTTCACAGTAATTTTATTGTAGTGTTGATATAAGCTTACTTGTGATCCTAATAAATTATCTCAAGGTTGAAACCACCAACACAATGGCAGCAGTGTGTACCATTTACAGTTTGTACTGCAACTACTTGCTATAGCATCTTCGACAGCACTTCCAAATCCACGTCCTTTACCAGATAGAAAAACCAGAACAGCAGATACATGGTTACATTACCACCTGTTTTCCTCTGAGTCACATATCATCTCACTTGGAACAAAATTGTTGTTCATTCACTGTTGTTCGGTTAACAATCCTGGAATCTCCTTTCTAATAGCACAGTGGATGTGCTTACAGACTACAGAAGCTGCTCACTATCAGCTTCTTAAGGGCAATTAGGGATGGGCAATAAATACTGATCTAACCAGCACTGTCCATATTCAGTAAGGGAATTTTAGAAAAGTGACAGGAACTGACCTGTGTAGCTAGTGAATGCTTGTCAGGCTGACTGAAGGAATTCTTCCTATTGTGGGGTCATCTCAGTGGGCTTGATGAGCAGCTGAAAGGTCGGAGAAACAGCCCCCCTAGCTCAGAAATCCAGAAGTGAAAGTTAAAACAGGTTTAATTAGCTTTAACTAAACTTTAACTTGGTCTGTGTGGCGTTTGCACATTCTCCTCGTGATTGCGTGGGTTTCCTCCGGGTACTCCAGTTTCGTCCCATAATCCAAAGATGTACAGGTTGGATTGTTTGGCCATGCTAAGAAATTGCCCCTTAGTGTCCAGGGATGTGTAGGTTAGCAGGATTAGTGAGTATAATATGTAGGGGCATGGGTGTAGGGCCTGGGTGGGATTGTGTTCGGTGCAGACTCAATGGGCCGAAGGCCCTCTTTCTGAACTGTAGGATTTCTATGATTCTATGAACTACTTGAATTACATACCCAACAGAGTCGAGAATTTTCCCTTCTCACCTTCAATCCACCCCACAGAAAGGGGCGGAAACACGCTGACATTCTGCCATTAAATTCAGGGAATTGAACGCTGCATGCACACAAATCCACTTCCTTTTACTTGTGACAATCCCACCAGCCTCTTTTTATCTTAATATATTTGCAGAACATTTCTGCTTAAAAGCAACTTTTCGCTGACAAAGCTGGTTTCATTTCCAAAATTTTGCGAAGTTACCAAATACAATTTATTAGATACTGTGATAGAAATGTTGGATTTTTAGACAATCGGGGTATTATTTATATATTCTGGGGAATTGCGCATAGTGACATGCTTAGAGTGAACTAACTGTCTTTAATGAACAATAGGGATGATTTTCCAACCTTGCTGCATCTGGTGCAAATCATGTTGACCCCTGAAAATGGCACGGTGGCACAATGGTTAGCACTGCTGCCTCACAGCACCAGGGACCTGGGTTCAATTCCCGGCTTGGGTCACTGTCTGTGTGGAGTTTGAATGCTCTCTCCATGTCTGGATAACTTTTTTCTGGGTGCTCCATTTCCTCCCACAGTCTGAAAAACATGGTGGTCAGGTATATTGGCTATGCTAAATTCTCCCTCAGTGTATCCAAACAGACAGCGGAATGTGGCAATTAGGGGATTTTCACAGTAACTTCATTGCAATGTGAAAGCAAGCCTACTTGTGACTAATAAATAAACTTAAACTGAAATAGCGTGCGGGTCCAGTAATTAACTTCGCGCCCGGCACCAAATGGTTTGCAATCATCTTGGTCTCTTCCTAATGTCATGAACCTGCCCAGAGGCTGATTATTATATTTAAAGTAGCAGAATCACTACTGGTCTCCACGAGAGGAGACCAGATATGATAGTCATGCAGGGAGTCTTGGAGGTGATTGAAGCCCTCGGATGGACAAAGACATAGCTGGGCAGTACCCACTGGCCAGTGGGCACCTGAGAGTGCCATGAGACTGGGGCCTGAGTGGGGGCTGTGATTGGGGGATATGCAGGGGTGGCTATGCACGGGGTATATGCAGAGGATTTAATGGCTGAAATATATAGCAGAAGGGCATGACTTGGTTTGCGATCTGTAGCACTGTGAATGCATTATGCAGTGACTGTTATTGAAATGATCAAATACTGCACCTGCAGAAACATTTGTCAGGAGCATTGAAAAAATAGCTTCAGCGCTGATGCTTTCAAATGACTTTTGTGGCACATTTTCCCAAATCAAAAATCTGTACTGCTTCAAAGCTTTTAAGAACAAATTAACCTCAAAGAGGTTATTTTCTGACTTTGCACCTCTGACTCAGCAGCCCAACTCTCAGCACTTTTAAAATGCTCCCTAGCCCTCACCCTTCACCCTTGTCACATTGCTACATGTTCCCATGCTACCCAATACCACCTCCATGCCCTTTCAGATTCTTCATGCCATCTCTATGCCTCTCCATACCCTCAAGTATCCTCCACAGTCACTCATTCAACATCCAATATGAACAGTCTTCAAGATCCATGCAGAGCATTGGGAATTCTTTTAAATGCCGTTGCAATAAGAAAACAGCGACAATCTAATAAAACTATTCAAACACATTGTTTGGAATTTTGCAGTTGCGCCTGCCCCAAGACTGGAAATTCTACCAAGGTCAATGGACCTTTAACTGGTCCCTCAAATTCTCCGTCCTGCCCACAATAATTCCTATGGCAGTTGGACCCAAAAATTTACCCCTCTGTCACTGATTCTGCATTAAAAATAAATGTTCTTCATCAAAAGTAAATTCATCCTTTGAAGTGGCCATTAAGTTATTACACAAACAGTCACACACTCTGAAATGGCATCAAAGTAGAGTATTACAACTTCATAAGACAGTCAGTCAAAGCCCTGAACAACTATGTAAACAGGCATTCAGCTACTGGAACTTGGTCAAGTATTCATAAGCTTTTAAATGGGAAGCAAATATTCAGTATTAGAAAAATTACGCTGGTGGTGCTGGTTTTGCGATAATTACAAGGCTAGTGAGAATGAAGCAAGCCTTGTTCGAAGGAGCTGCCTTCCAGTGCCACAGGAATTGAGAAATGTATGTAGGCAGCAATCTTAACTTGTTTCATTTACTCCATTTAACTGTCTGAATTTGACAGGAAAATTTCTGTCGGAGTTCAAAAGTTTATAGCACTAAAAGATTGTCAAAGAACTCCAATTATGTGTATGTAGCTGGAAGTTTCTCATGCTGCCTGTCACAGGAATTGCAGTGAGTGGGACAGTAAATTAATGGACCACTTAAAAGTCTGTTGAGCTCGGGCAGGAATTTCCAGTCTTGGGGTCTGCACGGCTGGAAAGTCTCGCCCAATATTTTGATATGCAGTAAACATACTGCTTTTGGATTTTTTTCCTGTCATTGGGTGGCATTGTAGCACAATGGTTAGCACTGCTGCTTCACAGCTCCAAAGGACCTGGGTTCGATTCCCAGCTTGGGTCACTATCTGTGTGAAGTTTGTACATTCTCCTTGTGTCTGCGTGGGTTTCCTCCAGGTGCTCCAGTTTCCTCCCACAATCCAAAGATGTGTGGGTTAGGTTGATTGACCATTCTAAAAATTGCCCTTTAGTGTCCTGAGATACATAGATTAGGGGAATTAGCAGGTAAATATGTAGGAATGGGAGTAAGGCCTGGGTGGGATTGTGTTGGGTGCAGACTCAATAGGCCAAATGGCCTCTTTCTGCACTGCAGGTTTTCTGTGTTCTATACTATTGCTTCAACTGTGAATTTTGCCTGAAATTTTTTATATGAAAGAATGATGTTTTGAGTATTTACCCAATGAGGATATGAGCACTTGGTGAGCAAGTCATGTGGTGCTCTTTTCGTGAAGTAACTCATCTGAAGAACTGAAGAAAAAAATGAGGAACAAAGAGAGTGTGAGGGTAAATTGACAGCATTGTGAAAAGGAGCCCAAAACTTTTCCATAAACTTATAAAGAGTAAAAGAGCAGTCAAAGAAAGGGTGAGGCCATTGAGGTCAAACAGAAAAGTTTTCTTGTCACAGTAAAGGACAGAAATTGTCACAGTAGCACAGAAATTGCAATGATAAAAATAGACAAAGAGGAGGTACTTAAAAGAGCTGTGGCGGTCACAATGGAAAAGTCACCCAATCCAGAGAGGATACTTCCTCAGTTACTGAGGAAATTAAATGAGGAGATTTGTAGAGCTCTGGCCATCATCATTCAATCCTCCTTAGATGTCAGAATGGTGCTGGAGACTGAGCATCGCCACTGTTACATTCCTATTCAAAAATAGAAGGATAAAGCCAACAACTACAGGCAATTGGCCTAACATTGATAATGGGAAAAAATTTAGAGATAATAATCCAAGATATAATTAATTGGCACTTAAGAAAATTGTTAGTCCATAAATGACAGCCAGTATGTGTTTGTTGAAGGCAAATCATTTTTAATTAACTTGATTGAGTTCTTTGATGAACTAACGGAGATAGTGGATGAGGTTATGTGGCATTTTGTTTTTCTAAAGAGCTTTGATAAAGAATCAGAAAACAGACTTGTTAGAAAAGTTGCAATCCATGTGATTATTGGGTCAGTAACAGTATGGATATAAAATTATCTAAAAAACAGAATAGAGAGAGTAGTGATAATTAATAATTTTTCACACTATAGAGAAGTATACCATGGTATCCCCCAGGAATTGAGATTAGGACTATTGTTCCTTTCAGTATACATTAAGACTGGACATACAGAGCATTATTTCAGTATTTGCAGTTAACATAAAATGCAGAAATGTGGTAAATGAGAGTGGATAGCAACAGAGTTCAGGATGACTTAGACAGATTGATGAAATGACAGTCACATAGTAGATGAAATTGAAAACAATAAAATGTGAAGTTTGCTTAGTCAAATCTTTGAAAGTGGCAGAACAAATTTAAAAGGCTTTAAAAGTTATACAGGATCTTAAGCTTTATAAGCAGTATGATAGAGAACAAAAGTAAGGATGATATGTGAAGCATTTATAAATCACTGGTTGTGCTACAACTGGACTATTGTACCCAACTTTGGGCAATACATTTGAGGACAGATGTCAAGGCCTTGGAGAAGACGCAGAATGATTTAGTGAAATGACACCAGGAATGGATTTGACAGGGTAACTGTTCCCCTGGCCCTCCCTCCTCCCTATCTCTACAATCTCTTCCAGTTCCTCAAGAGGTCTGTGTTCATCTAACTTTGTCCTTTCCAGCATCCCTGATTTTAGCTGTTACATGATTGATGGTCAGATCTCCAGCTGCATAAAAAATTAAGCTCTGGAATTCCCTCCCTAAAATTCTCTCCCTTCCTTTCACTTTTAAGAGGCTCAGTCAAATGTGTCTTTTTGACCCAAATTTTGGGTATCTGTCCTAATACCTCCTGATATTTTGGTGTCAAATGTTGGTTTATAGCCTTCTAGAAAAGCACTGTGGGATAGTGTTAAAGTTGCTATAATATTGTTGTTACAGCTTTGATGTGAAATGAAAAGTACTTTCTGAGTGCTTTCTGTGGATGTGGATGTGTACAGAACTAAGGCTTATAAAACTCAAGTGTAATTATTATATTCTGAAAGAAAGAAGGGAAGCCTTATTTCTTGAATTACCTGGGAAAGAGGTTGAAAGCTTGTAAAATGAGAATGGTTCAATGTGTCCAGTCATTTTGGAGCATTGAAGCTAGTAAAATGCTGGGCTACCAAAATGGATGGAATGTTGCTTGTGGATATGAAGGAACTATATCTTTATAGGAAAGGCTAAGGCACCTTTATAGGAACTTTCATTAATTTCTATAGATGTGTTGTGTATAATTAGGATTACTAAGTAGGTGAGTGGACTTTGTAAGCTGAACACAGCTTTTCAAAATTCTGAATATTTTGTTGCATGATTCACTAGATTCAGTCTTTCTTTGATTTAATCATGAGATGTGGGTGTCACTGGCTAAGCCAGTATTTATCACCCACCCTTAATTGTCCTTCAACTGAATGACTTGTCCATTTCAAAGGGCATTTAAGGATCAGCCATATTGCTGCAGATCTAGAGTTTCATATAGGCCAGACCAGGTAAGGATGGCATCTATAGCTACCAACGATACTGCATGACACCCCACCCAAATGAATTGTTTGTTGTGTATCCATCATTTCTTATAGGTAGAAGGATGCCATCAAGAAGTGTGATATTTTTGTCAGTTTGAGTGGGCGGTGTGAACAGAGTATTGTTTTGGTTATCTGAACTGTCAGTGTGAATGGTGCTGTCTCCCTCTCTCATTCTCTTTCTTCAGTCATCTGTACATCTGAGCAGTACTCTCTGGTCAAATGAACTGTAGCCGAGTAGCCGCAGTTGGTTTGTTGGTTTGAGGCTCAGGAGTTGCGCTGGCTCCAGGTGTGCAATCAGCAGCAGCAATCAGCTCCCTGTCGGCATCACCTGCAGCGTGCGGTGACTGAATGCACAGATCTCAGGAATGAGGAGAACTCGGGGGAGTTAGTTGCTGTGCCCTCAGGCCTCCATGTTTTTGTTTATTGGTTAACAGATGAAGCAAACAGAATGTCAGAATGAGAAGCTAGTGATGTTGTCACCCTGTTCGGTAGGATGCTTAACACTAAATCCATTTCACTGCTTTCTCACTGTGGGTATAATTTTATTGGTCTTTTGATATCATTGTTATATTAAGAAGACAGTAAACAATTTCTTTAAAAGAGATGATTCTGCTGTCGGTTGGGCAGAAAGTTGTTGTAGAAATGATGACTTTTGCAATCTGGCATGGATTGTACAGCATCATGCAAATGCTCCACTTTTTTATTTAAATCCAGAACAATCTTCACAGAAGATGAACAAGCATTCCGATTCTTATGTTCTGAATGTAAGGATTCACTTTCTGTTCACAGGTAAAATATTTTGTCCTGAGAGAAAAAGTGTTTGTATATTTGAAAGATGGGGGTGGGGCATTAGTTAGACGACATCAGGTTGCATAAAGTGCAGGTGTTCGACAGGTGCCATCCTGACAATACATTTCCCAGATTGCTTCCAGCTCCTTTAGTGTTTCTGTGCTTCTCATATTTGCTTTATTCAGGAGCAGCCATGCATTGCACACCTGTGAAGTCTGCTTCTGAAAAACAAATGATCCCATTGCCTCACATTGTTACATCACATTAAAAATAGAGCACAATGGTTCACAGAGTTCCTGGCAACTGGAAGATTAAAATTAATTGCATCAAAATAACACATTATTCCTTCAATCTTCTCTGTGACAGGTAACTTACATGGTTTAGTTCTTTAAAAAGTTTCTTTAGCATTGTAACTTTATTTATTAGTGTTACAAGTAGGCTTACATTAATACCTCAATGAAATTGCTGTGAAAATCCCCTTGCCACCACACTCCGGCACCTGTTCATGTATACTGAGGAGGAATTTAACATGGCCAATGCACCTAACCAGCACTTTTTTCGGACTGAGGGAGGAAACTGGAACACACAGAGGAAACCCATACAGATGAGAAGATTATGTGCAGACTCTGCACAGTGACCCAAGCCAGAACTGAACGCATGTCTCCAGTATTTTGAGGCAGCAGGGCTAACCACTGTGCCACCATTTGTGACAAACATTTTACTAATTATGGAAAGGAAACCTTTTATAGACAAATTGTAATAATCCACAAGGTGCAAAATGTGCAAAAAAATGGAATCAGTCTAGTAACTGTTCTTTTTAGATAAAATATTTATGGTATTGAAAAGTAGCATAAATAAACAAGACATTAAAGATGCTTAAAAGATATAGCATAAACAGATTTTTTATTTTTTCAATCATGTTTGCAGTAAACACAAAGGGAGGTGCAAAATATATTTTGTTGTTCAAGGCAACACTTTCACACGAGCAATAGAAAAATGTTTTTGAGTGAAAGAATACTCATATCTATGTCAGGAAGGAGGGACCATGCTGCTGTGGAGATTGTTACCATTATTTTTGTGATAAATGTGAAAGGCTTTAATATTATACCTGAACTTTGAGCTACTGGAAATAGATTTCTTGGACTATCTTCCCTGCCTGCCAAGTTTTAGGTTACACTAAGTACAGATGTGGGACAGCCATTTTTATTTTGAAGATAATGAACAAATTCATTATTCTGCATGTAATTGTGTCACTGTAGATTCAGAGAGGGAATGAGACATTTAGACTTTCCAGTATGCATTTGGACTGCTTCTCTCTTTAATGTTTCAACATTTGGTGCCTTTCTTCCTTTGTGGAAAGTCTCAGGGCTATATTTAGGCTTTGTACTATAATGTAAAGTGAGTGATTCTGAAATGGCAGCCTTTTTTTTAAATTTCCTCAGATGTCGTTAGTTAATTAACATTTGGACCCTGTCAGAACAATCTGTTCATTTTACCTGTCGAGATTTTAAACATCTAGTTTAACTTTTTCTCTGTCTCCTTTATTTCTCCCTCTTAGCCTTATCTTTCTTTCTCAATGAGGCTTTGAGGGAACTTGGGAGTAGGTAGGGACCATGAGTTGTCATAGGGACCATTGGGGGTGGGCATGGTCATGCATTAGAACTGAGGGCATGGATAATACCTTTGAACTTATCTTTCAAAAGTTTCTCACAACCAGATTCTGACTCCTCTGAAGGGTAGTGAACCATGAGTCCTAGACAAACTGGTTCAACATGGTAAAGGTGAATGGCGGAGCAGATGCAAACGAGCTGAATGGCCTAGTTCTACTCCTATGTATCAGGATCTCATGGACTCTACGTGAAAAGCAGGGTGCTACGAGATGTTTTTCTCACACTGGAGCCAGGAATGCTGGATGTGGGCACTTGCATGCCAGTGAAAATTAGAGGTGCCACGAATGGGAATGGAAATCCAAGAATCAGAACCATTCTGCCATTTTCAATGATCCATGAGTTCTCTGCAACTTCCTGAAAACCTGCTTCTACATGTTTGGTCAAAGAGTTTTGCCGTTTCTTGCCTTTCTCACATAGCCACTGATCTACTGCTATGCTGGATTAGATAGATAGAACATAGAACATAGAACATTACAGCGCAGAACAGGCCCTTCGGCCTTCGATGTTGCGCCGACCATTATAAAAAAGCAATGACCCTCCAAACTAAACCATTCCCTTCTCTTCCATAAACTTATCAACTAACCTCTTAAACGCCACCAAACTTGGCGCATCTACAACTGCCGCAGGCAGGGCATTCCACTCCCTAACCACCCTCTGGGTAAAGAACCTACCTCTGATATCCGTCCTATAACTATCACCCCTTAATTTAAAGCTGTGTCCCCTCGTGCTAGCTTTCTCCATCCTAGGAAAAAGGCTATCACTGTCTGGTGTTTTGATGCCTGGTGAAATCAAGTCTACCCTTAAAAGCTACAGAAAGCTGTCAGCAAGGTGAATGGCAAGTTCTGTTCCTGTGCTGCTGACCTCAAAATCAGAGCTGATACCTGATCACTAAAGAGCTGTCACTCATAGAAAAACAGCAAGGAAGCAATTAACAGTGACAGTAATCTGTCACTGGTAGATACACAGTATTTTTCAAAACCAGACTCACTATTGTGCTATTTTGCATAGCATCTTAAGATCATTTGTTTTTGTAGAAATCATCTGACAACTTTCACCTTTTAACCAAAGTTACCACATGTTACTCTTGCAGAAATGTTAGATTTGAAGACGAGTTGAAATTTCGAATTGTGAATTTAGAATTTCTTTTTGAAATCTTGCAAATAAGCAGCCACTTCATTTAAAGTTTTTGTGATGTTATAGAAGACTGGATGAGATTAGAAAGCAAATCTTTTCCCACTCTGAACTTTACCTGAAACTGTATCTTATGATAAAAGGTTTTTGTAGCCACTTCCACAACATTTTATCTGGCTCCAGGCGTAAGAAAATTAGCCTATTGAGAAAAGCATTGCATTTTTAACAGGAGTGCATTAGCAAGGGTCTAATTAATGGTGTTAAGATATTGAGTACCCCGTTCCCAGTTGGGATAGTTCTCACATTGATCATGTAGCCGATAGCCTGAAGGATGGTTTCTTTTTTATTCTCTATGACTCATTGCATGTCTCTTGGCCTTTTGTGTTTTATTATGTTGGTCAGAAAGGTCTAAATAGGTCAGATCTAGTACGATCTTTGCTGAGCTCTCAGGGATTTAATAGCGATTTTGAGAACAATGCATCTCTGTGAATATCAGAATACTTCAAATTACAAGTTCTTTTTCTCCTCGATTGTAGTATTCCAGCAATATCCTAACAAAGTAACACTTCCAACATTGAGGTTTCAGTCATGCAATTTTATTCATTCAGAAAATAGTGAATATATTTTAATTCAGGTTAAAAATAAAATTGTACAGATGCTTTTCTGCACCTTTCAGCTCATTTTTTAAAAGCCCAAACTTGCTGCAAGTATGAACTGATAAAGGGATAAGAAGATAACAGTGCAACAGGACTTTTGTTCATGTCAAGACCAACAATGTATCTCATTAACCAGAAGATTTAAGGATTGAAAGACAGAGGAACGATAGAGAAAGGGAATGAATTAATGTATCCACTTAGTCAACTCAGGTATAAAAGGCAAAATAAAGAGTGGGACAAGAAACACTGTAATAAGAAAGGCACAAATATAGAATGTAAAAGGAAAAAAAAAACTTGATATTTTAAAAATCTCTAACAATTGATTATTTATAGGAATGGAAATGAAATATTTCTAAATGGTTCCTGCTGTAGTGCAAAGATCTTTAGAGGCTTTGCATTAATGATTATTAGATCTTTAAATACAAATTATGCTTTGAGAACTGTACATTGACTAGTAACGTGAATTATGCCCCATGAGTCTTAATAATAAAGTAATAGGTGTAGACTCAGTCAGTGGGAAGATGGCATTATTATAGAATCATGGAATCATACAGCATAGATAGGGCCTTTCAGCCCATCAAGTCCACACCAACACATTAGAAACACCTGAACTCCCACCTAACCTCATCTGCAAGCACTTGTCCAGAATTCTGAACATTACGATCTGTCAAGTATTCAGATACTATTTAAAGAGTGTGAGGCAACTTGCCTCTACCACCCATCCAGGCAGTACATTCTAGACTGTCACCACCCTCTAGGTAAAAAGCGTTTCCTCACATCCCCCCTAAACTCCTGCTCTTCACTTTGAACCTATGTCCTCTCGTGACTGACATTTCAACTAAAGGGAACAGCTGCTGCTTATCTACTCTGTTCATGTCTCTCATAATCTTTTGTAATTCAATCAGGTCATCCCTCAGCCTTCTCTGTTCTAGCAAAAACAACCCAAGACTATCCAACCTCTCTTCATAACTTAAATGTCCCATCACATGCAGTATTGTGATAAATTTCCTCTGTATCCCTTCCAGACATCGCATCTTCCTGATAATGTGATGACCAGAACTGCAAATAGTACTCTCACTGTGGCTTCACCAAATCTCTATACAAATCCAATATGACTTCCTTGCTTTTATAATCTATGCCTCAACTGATGAAGGCAAGTATCCTATATGCGTTTTTCACCATTGTAATAACATGTCCTTCTGACTTCAGAAATCGATGGACAAACACATCAAGGTCCCTTTATTCCACAGAGCTTCCTAATGATCCATGTATTATGCTGCAGATCATTCACTCTTTTATAAACATTGCATTTTACAAGACACCTAATCCTCAGACGATATCCCTCATATTTTGAGTGAAAATTGGTCAATCTGGGGCTGACCATGATTGTGTAGCATATTGAAATTTTTAAATCTTTAATTTTAGTAATTTCATTTATGAGACAGATAGAATACACAGAAAGGTAGCTTTTCTTTTTGACATGAAACTGAATCTCAACTGAATTGTTAATATGCGCACATGTAAGTTGTAGATCATGTACTTTATGTATAAATATTTATTTGGTATATGTCAAAAATATCAACACTGTGGAAGATTATAAGATCATAAGAAATAGGAGCAAGATTAGGCCATTTGGCCTACCAAGAATGCTCCACCATTCAATATGGCCATGCTCAATATGATTGTGCCCTTAACTCCACTCACCTTCCTGTTCCTTTTAACTCCTGATTCATTTGTTTGTCAAAATTCTAATTCATATTCAATGATCCTGCTTCCACTGCTCACTATGGAACAGAATTACAAAGACGAACAAACCACTGGGAGAAGAAATTCCTCCTCACCTCTATTTTAAATGGAAGAATCCTTATTTTTAAATTATGCTTCCAGAAATCATAACTCCATAAGATGAAACATCCTCTCTAGCATCTGCACTGTCAAGCCCCCTCTGAATCCTATATGTTTCAAGACCACTTCTCATTGTTCTAAAATCTTCATAAAATAACCCTTATCCCATGTATTAACCTAATGAACTTTTACTAAACTGCTTCTAATGCAAATATAACCCTTTTTAAGTGAGATGACAAAAGTCACACAAACTACTGCAGGTGTGATCTCACCAATGTCCTGAATGGTGGTAGCATGAATGAACATTCTTTCATATTCCATTGTCCCCTCTCTTGCAATAAAAGCTAACGTTCCATTTGCCTTCATCATGGGGCAGCATGATGACACATTGGTTAACGATGCTTCTCACAGCACAAGGGACTCAGGTTTGATTCCTGGCTTGGGTCACTATCTATGCGGAACTGTCTACATGTTTTCCACATGGCTACGTGGGTTTCCTCCGGGTGCTCTGGTTTCCTCCCACAGTCTGAAAGTCATGCTGGTTAGGGGCATTGGTCATGCTAAATTCTCCCTCCGTGCACCTGAACTGAATGTGGTAATGAGGGGATTTCATTCCACTGTTAATGTAAGCATACATGTGAAACAAATAAATAAACTAAAAAGCTATTATTTTCTTTACATGTTAATGTTTTGCATTAATACATATCGACATTGCTCCATACTGCATCATTCTGCAGTATTTCTCCATTTAAATAATATTCTGCTTTTCTATTCTTCCTGCTGAAATGAACAATCTCAATTTTGCCCACATTGTACTCTATCTATCAGACTTTCACCAACTCATTTAAACCTATATATATCCCTTTGCAAACTCTTATTGTATCCTCTCATTGTATTAGGTTTTCACAGTAATTTTTATATTATCAACAGATTTGACTACGATATAGTTGGTTCCTTTATCCAAGTCAATATAGGTCATAAATAATTGAAGTCCCAGCATTGATTCTGTGGAACTCTGCTTGTTACATTTTACCAACCTGAAAATTATCTGCTCATCCTGACTTACTGTTTCCTGTTAGTTAGTAATCCTGTGTGCATGCTGACATATCAGCTGGAATTTTTCCAGCCCACCTGCCATAGGAATCAAAGCAAGCGAGGGGCCGACCTCAGTTCTGTTGACCTCAGGTGGGATTTTACGATTTCAGGACAAGCAAGGCCGTAAAATCCTGCTCATCATCTGAACCATCGAGAGCTCTTACCTTGTGTGGTAATCTTTTTATGTGGCACTTTATTAAATTCCTTTTGGAAATACAAATACACTAAATCTGCTGCTTCCCATTTTTGATAGTGCTTTAATTCCTTGAGAGGTGATTTCTAACTTCTTCACTGATCTACAGCTGTGCTTCCTACTGCCAGTGTTTACCACAGCATGAGAAAGCTTGTGTAACCACAGCTTGCACATCTGATAAGGGACAAGAGGGAAAAGCTACACCACCAATAACAACACTATCTGCTTTATTGCTTTAGCCACATGTCTCTCTACAGGAAAGCGGGAACTAATACTGAGATCCAGCTGGAATGAGGTGAGATTCCCAACACATGGTTTACAGCCTCAGGCTCAGCTCTCTTTGTATCTGAGTATCCGTTCCTCAGGAGACATAGGTTCTTATAGTAGATTATTGATGACATCTGATATCTGTTGGAACAAGACTTCTTCCTAAGGACGTAAGTAGGCATATATTCACTGGAGGGCCATCCCCCACCATCTGCCCAAGTCTCTGCTTCTCATCAAGTTGCATAATTTCTTCTGAAGAGAAAACAGAGGTGTGAGTGCCTATAATGGTTGGTGTAGAGAAGAGGGAAGGACCATATTTGTGGAGGGTGACTGTGAAGTAGGGGTGCGAGAGGGCAGTAAGCTGAGGGTGAATCTGAATGTTGGCTACTTAGATGTGTATATGAGGTATCTGCAGAGAGAAGGATGTGTGGGACTCCAAGGTGTCTCTTCTGTGCAGTATTGTGCAGGAGAACATGTGGAAGTCAGAATGTAGGGCCAAGAAACAGCCAAGAACATACTTCTTGACTAGTGTAACATAGGTGATTCTAATTGTAGTAACCCAGCCATGCCATTGACTGAATTAGCTGAAATAATCATGCAAAAGCTAATGATCTGGTCTGTCAAGATGTACAATGTTTTGAAATGTCTAAAAACTGTTTGTATGGACACTGTAACAGTTTGTGCTGACTATACTAGAACTTTGCTTTCACAGTAATGCTTAGCCAATGACATAGTGCTATGCTGAGCAAAATAAATGACCTCAACAATTATTTATTCCAGTCATAAGCTATTGCATCAGAAATAGCTTATTTCATGATTGAACATGAATGTTAAAATCTTATCTATAGAAGTCACAGCTTTATTTCTTCCTCTACCATCACATTAGTTAAATATAACAAAACATTGCAAACGTCCAAGTACCACTTTAGGTTAGACAATGTCCTGACGAATACTGCATCATTCTTCCATCATTGTTGAGTACATATCTTGGAAATACATCATCAGGATAAGTACTTTCAGTGCACAAACTGTTGTGGTTCAAGGGGAAGATTCACCACTATCTTTTTAGGGCCACTGGAAAATGTAATAAATGCAATCATTGTTATATTTCCCACATCATGATTTAAGGAAAAGGAGCTACAGTTATAATATGTTCAGTTATAATCCCAATTGATGATATAACTGGACAGGAAGATTCCAGAATGGAACCCTGACTCAAAAGACTTAACTTTTACTTGATTTAATATAAAAGGAAGTGGAACAGAATCATAGGCCTGCTAATTAGCTCCAAAAACAAGAAAAAACTAAGCGCGAAAAGATTATACTACGATGCAATATTCCTTTACTCTTCCTCTTAGCTTACAAACAGACTTTAAGATTAACACAGATTGCAAAGTATATCTTAAATGACAGTGTTCTCAGTAACACAAGTTTCTTTTAAGCACAGATATACACTCGCCACTCTGAATCTCAAATGATTGTGGATTTTTCCTTACAATCCCTCTGATGATTGTCACATGATAGTTTCCAAATTCCACTTTTCGAAACTCCAAGTCCAAAAAAATTATGCTTTGAAGTATTCTTTCACAAAAAGATTTTCCATTAGCAGTTTCCATTCCAAAATCAAGTCCAGGTTTTCTAAATGATTCTTTTAAACAGAACTTCCACTCTACTTTTAACAACGAACTCAGCATTGTGTTTTACCACTTACTTTTTAAGATTCCTTTGTTGTGTCTTTCTTCAAACTGTTCACACTGCTTTAGCTATCGATTCCCAGACTGTCTTAAGATGTTGGCAAACTTTTGATTTATCTCTTAAGTTTGCTTCTCCACTTTATATCTGGATACTGCAACTGCCCCTTTAACTCTGAACACTTTATTTTCTCCTTCAAATTCTCCTGAACAATACTTTGGTCTCTGTCCCCTTAACTTTAGTTTTCTTCAGACATTCTATATGTCCCAATTCCCTAGCTATATATACTGCATCTGGTTCTTTGTGAAGCCTGTCTCTTTGTAACTCCCTGTCCTGAGTAATCTCTCTTCTGGCAGAGTTGAGAGATAGAATCATAGAATCATACAGTGCCCAACGAGTCTGCACCAAACACAACCCACTCAGCCTTCAATTCCATATCTCATGCGCCTACCCTAGCTAGTCCCCTTTACATTAAAGGGCAATTTAGCATGGCCAATCCACCTAACTCACACATCTTTGGACAATGGGAGAAAACCAGAGCACCCAGAGAAAACCCACACAGACACAAAGATAATGTGCAAACTCCACACAGATAGCGACCCAAGCCAGGAATTGAACCTCAGTCTCTGATGCTGTGAGGCAGCAATGCTACCACTGTGCCATCATGCCACCCCAAAGTGTTAAGTGTCTATTTCCAACTGCAGACAACTCTTCATGCCATACCCCATTTTAAACACTATAGAATCACAGTTGGAATTGAAACCAACCCCCATACATATAAACACCTTTGTCCAGTATGAATTTAACAATATGTTTTACCCTTCCAGGCACAGAAGCACTAAATTAAGCCCATTCTAAACTCTAACTTATTTTTAATACTTAACAACAGAAATATAAATCCCTTCAAAATACCTTTGTTTTCTTAACATTCTGACCAGAATCTGTTAGTGAAGTTACAGTCAGTGTGTGACAAAATATACATCTGTTCTGTTAAAGTATTGCTTCACCAAGATAAAGCATTGTCATACACCATTAATGACTGGAATGCCAACATATTGCCACATCAGCTCCTTATCAAAGTTCAAATAAGAACTTATGTTGCTGTGACTATGGTACACTATCCTTCTCGAGCCACCAAAATCATCGCAATGGTTAACCACACTATCTTTCACTAACAGCCCTCTTCTGTCATATCAAATTCAAAAAATGGCAATGTAAGCTGTGTTGCAAAGTAAATTATTTTCATCAACATTTGACTCATTATCTGTTTATTTACAAAGAACTGCAGTTTAAATTCTCTTCCTACCTTGCAACAGTGTCAAATTTTATTTGTTACAGGATTGAGAGAAGTAATTTGGTTTTAAGGAATGATATGTGATAGATTTAATTTGTGATTTTGACCAGTGATCAACATCCCATTTATAATTTGTCAATTGTCAGAACTGCAGAAAGTATCTAAATAAGTTTATACTTGAATCTGGGTCGATTTAAAAAGCTCTCACAAAAGTTTGACACACCTGAGAAAGAGAGAAAGAAACATTGGAACATTGGAATTTCCCTCTCCCCGCAATAGGTTTTTCCAAGGTGGATACAGCGAGCCATTGCTGCCATGGTATCTTCTGGGCTTCTTTGGCCATCCTATGACATCAGGAAGCTCCATCTTCTAGCACTCACTGCCTTTATGGAAGTGTACAGGGAAGAGTGGCCACTTGCAATGTCCTCCCAACAGGCATGATTGGTGCTGATGATATAGCTTATATTTGGACAGCTCCCCATGTCTCATAGAACATAGAACATCACAGCGCAGAATAGGCCCTTTGGCCCTCGATGTTGCGCCGACCAATTAAGAAAAAGCAATGACCCTCTAACCTAAACCATTCCCTTTTCAGTCATAAACCTATCTACTGACCTCTTAAACGCCCCCAAACTTGGCGCATCTACAACTGCAGCAGGGTGGGCATTCCATACCCTTACCACCCTCTGGGTAAAGAACCTACCTCTGATATCCATCCTATAACTACCACCCCTTAATTTAAAGCTATGTCCCCTTGTGCTAGCTTTCTCCATCCCAGGAAAAAGACTATCACTGTCCACCCTATCTAAACCTCTAATCATCTTGTATGTTTCAATAAGGTTTCCTCTTAGCCGCCTTCTTTCTAACGAAAACAACCTCAAATTCCTCAGCCTCTCCTCATAAGACCTGGCCTCCATACCAGGCAACATCCTGGTACACCTCCTCTGCACCCTCTCCAATGCCTCCACATCTTTCTTATAATGTGGGGACCAGAACTGTACGCAATACCCCAAGTGCGGCCGCACCAGAGTTTTGTACAGTTGCAACATGACGTTGCGGCTCTGAAATTCAATCCCCCTACCAATAAAAGCCAAGACTCCATATGCTTTCTTAACAACCATATCGACTTGATTGCCAACTTTCAGGGATCTATGCACATATACACCAAGATCCCTCTGTTCATCAACACTATTAAGAATTCTACCATTAGCCCTATACTCTATACATTTGTTATTCCTGCCAAAGTGAATTACCTCACACTTTTCCGCATTAAACTCCATTTGCCACCTCTTGGCTCAGCTCTGCAGCTTGTCAAGTCTCTCTGCAAACTATGACACCCCTCTTCACTAACTACACTCCTCTGACTTTGGTGTCATCGCAAATTTACTAATCCATTCTTCTATACCCTCATCCAGATCATTTATAAAAATTACAAACAGCAGGGGCCCCAAAACAGATCCCTGAGGTACACCACCTGTAACCGAACTCCATGATGAATAATTTCCATCAACCACCATCTTCTGTCTTCTATCAGCTAGCCAATTCCTGATCCAATTAGCTAAATCACCCTCAATCCCATACATCTGCATTTTCTGCAGAAGCCTTCCATGGGGAACCTTATCGAACGCTTTACTAAAGTCCATATATACCACATCAACTGCCTTACCCCCATCCACCTCTTTGGTCACTTTTTCAAAAAAACTCAATGAGGTTAGTAAGGCACGACCTACCCTTCACAAAACCATGCTGACTATCCCCAATCAATTCATTTCTCTCTAAATAACTATAAATCCTATCCCTAATAATTCTCTCCAATACTTTGCCCACAACAGAAGTAAGACTCACTGGCCTATAATTCCCTGGAAGGTCTCTCTTCCCCTTCTTGAACAATGGGACCACATTCGCTATCCTCCAGTCCTCCGGAACCACACCCGTAACCAACGACGACCTGAAGATCAGAGCCAGAGGCTCTGCAATCTCCTCTCTTGCCTCCCAGAGAATCCTAGGGTAAATCCCGTCCGGCCCAGGGGACTTATCCAACTTCAAACCCTCAAGAATATCTAGCACATCCTCCCTATCTACTTCAATACTTTCCAGTTTGCAACCCTGTACCTCAGTGTTCTCCACAACTACATTTACATCTCCCTGCATGAATACCAAAGAGAAATATTTGTTCAGTGCCTCTCCAATCTCTTCAGGCTCCACGCATAACTTCCCACTGCTGTCTCTGACTGGCCCTAATCTTGCCCTAACCAATCTTCTATTCTTAACATATCTAAAGAAAGCTTTAGGATTCTCCTTGATCCTATCAGCCAAAGTCTTCTCGTGTCCTCTTTTAGCTCTTCTCAACTCACTCTTTAGCTCTCTCCTGCCTAATCTATAGCTTTCCAGTGCACTAACTGAGCCTTCAAGCCTGACATAAGCCTCCTTTTCCCTTTTAACCAGCGAATTAACTTTTTTAGTACACCATTGTTCTCTTACTCGACCATTTCCTCCTTGCCTGACAGGGACATACTTATCAAGGACTCGCAGTAGCTGCTCCTTGAATAAGCTCCACATTTCAGATGTTCCCAGCCCCTGTAGTTTCCTAGTCCAACCCATGCACCTTAATTCTCTCCTAAAAGCCTCATGATTACCATTCCCCCAGCTATAACTGCTGCCCCCAGCTTCATGCCTATCCCTTTCCATCACTAAGGTGAATGTAACCGAATTGTGGTCACTATCACCAAAATGTTCATCAACTTCCAAGTCTCTTCCTTAACTCCTGGAAGTCTTCCGGATATGCTGCTTCAGTTGATTTGAACCCCCCTCTGCCCCACTCACTGGATCTCCATTCATTCCTTCCCTGGCCAGCTGTCCGTCTCCAGTTGTGGGGACATTTTTCACGTTGAACAGCCTTTAATTGGCCAGTCAGTGTGAAATTTCATCAATTTGATGTTCATGGCTGGAAACGGAAATTGGGGTTGCCCCACCCACCTTACATGTCTAACAGGCATAAAATTCATGAATAATACCCACACACCCTACTCCTGGCAGCAGCTGAACAACAGGGAAACTGGAAGAGGACACAGGTGGGGCAGCATGGCAGCACAATAGTTAGAACTGCTGCCTCACAACACCAGTGACCCAGATTCAATTCCTGGCTTGGGTGACAATCTGTGCTGAGCTGGCACATTCTACCTGTGTCTGCGTAGGTTTCTTCCAAGTGCTCTGGTTTCTCCCTTCAGTCCAAAGGTGTAAGGGCTAGGTGGATTGGCCATGCTAAATTGCCCCTTAGTGTGAGGGGAGCCAGCTAGGATAAATGCATGGGATTATGTGGATAGAGCCTGAGTGGGATTGTGGCCAGTGCAGACTCAATGGGCCAAATGGCCTTCTTTGCACTGTAGGGATTCGATGAGATTCTATGGGAGGGGAAGCAGAACCGTGAAATGTTACAGCTGACATGTCTACTGGCCTTTTGCGCCTTCTGGCACAATCTTACAAATGATAGAGGGACTGTCAGGGGACTTACCATGTAGATAGTAACAGCTTTTGTGCGATCAAGTAGTCGGTTACTTGCCACATCTCAGATTTGCATCATTCCACCGCTATCGAGCCAATTGAGGACCTTGTGGCTAATTAATGGCCATCTTAGGGCTACATCTCACCATAGTTGAGGTTTATTCAGGGACAGCAAAGATTCACAGCAAGTGGCCAATCCCACAGATTTCATGTGCAGAGTGATATGGGCAAGGAGGTTAGGTGCCTCCTGGCTCATTGGAGGAAGAATAGTCGTATTCATCTCAAAACATTAACTCTGTTTCTTTCTCCACAGATGCTGCCAAACCTGATGTTTATTTCCAACAGCTTCTATTTTAATTTCGAATTTTCAGTATCTACAGTATTTTGTTTTTATTTTCATGTTTAGCAAACTAGCCCGAATTTTTTTTTGATGAGCTAACAGAATAAGGTTTATTTATTTAATAGTCACAAGTCAGACTTATATTAACATTGCAATGAAGTTACTGTGAAGTTCCCCTAGTCGTCACAGTCTGGTGCCTGTTTGGGTCAACAGACCTAACCAGCATGTCTTTCATGGAGGAAACCGGATCACCCAGAGAAAACCCACGCAGATATAGGGAGAATATGCAAACTCCACTCAGACAGTGACCTAAACCAGGAATTGAACCCTAGTGCTGTGAAGTAGCCATGCTAACCACTGTGCCACTGTGCCACTCCATATACAGGATTGATAATGCTGTTGATGTATTGTACATGCTTTTTCAAAAGGCATTTGATAAAGTGGAGTACAACAGACTTGGAAGCAAAATTAGAGCTCATGGACTGTAGCAAAGGGACAGTAACAAAATGGAAATGAAATTGGCCAAGCAACTGCAAACTGAGTTGTCACTTTTGAACTGCAGGAAGATTTATCATGAATTTTCCCAGGGATTCTTGTTTGGACCCCTGCTGTATCGGAGTTGTTAATGTCCTAGATCATAGCTTCAATTTCAATTTCAAAAGTTGCAGATAATAAAAATATTGGAAATATTGAGAACTAGGCAGAATGTGTAGAACTTCAAAAGAACATGGACAGGTTCAAGTGGCAGATTAAATTTAATGCAAAGGGCTGTGAAATTATTCAGTTTGGCAGAAAGAACACGGAGAGATAAAATAAAAAGTATAATTCTAAAAGGGATGCAAGAGCAGAGAGACTTTGGTGTATATGTGCAGAAACCTTTGAAGATGGCAGGACAGATTGAGCATGTAGCTAATAATGTGTACAGCATGCTGGGCTTTGTCAATTGATGCATAGAGTACAAAAGCAAGTAAGTTATGTTAAACTTCTATATTGAAGGATGGAAGGTGGGTAGGAGGTGAATCTAATGTTGAAATTTCAATATGGCAATGAAGCTGTAAGCCTCATTGCTACCTTATTTTTGAGCAATCATTGTCATCGGCCCTGTTTCCTGAGAATCGGGTAATTTGGCAGTTTGCGCAAGGCTGGTATTTGATGGATTCAGGACATATATTTGAAGGCACTTACTTCCTGGATCCAGGTGTTCATCTGAGGAGCTGCAAAGCTCCCAGTGGCATTCCCTGAGGCTTCTAACTTTCCTCTCCATAAACCACCTCAGGATTCACAGCTATCGCCCCTCTCCCCCACAACCTCTTCTGCAATTGATCATCTCTTCCTCTCTCACCCACAGTCCACAATTTCAGGGCAGGCTTACCTGCTGTTATGACCAGAAGTGACTCCTTCCCATTCCACTAAAGAGCTAGTTGTTAATCAGGAGGAGTGCACGTGTACACCAACATCCCTCTGCTTTGGCACCTCTTTTAGAACTGTACTTTTTATTTTCACTCTCTGTTTTCTTCCTACCAAACTGAATAATTTCACGTTAAGTTACTTCAGAGACATTCTTTGGTGTTAAAATGCCAAAGTGTGTGGCAGAATCCTGAATTGTGAGCAACCTGTTCACTATCGGTCAAGTCAATACAAATTTTACCCATTAGCACAACGCTGGAAAGAAAGGACTTCAGTAAGGACCAACAGACATTGGAAGAGCTAGAGATAAAAATACGGAGCAGAGGATTTAAGGATTTAAGACTTCAGTTGGAGCTGTCTACACACTTACTGATCATACTGATGTAAATATAAAGCAAGCTTGTTGCGAAACAATATCATGCGAGATCATAACTTTCTCCAAAAGCAGAATAGCTCAATTTGTAGAGGCAATGAATTTCTAAAAGATATTCAAAACAAATTTCTGATCTTAGAACTAACAAGGGATAAGCCCATATTAAATTAATGATGAGTAATGAACAAAATAAGTTGACAAAATGTAACTGCAAGAAATATCTTGAAAAAAAAGAATCATAATATTATTGAATGTGATTTTAAGATATAGAGATATATTTGAGGTCTTTGCACAGGGAATATGAGGGTGGAAGTGAGAACATAGATGTACTGGAGTGGAATACAGAATGACTGTCAGTTATAATTTCAGAAGAAGAATTTGTTTTAAAAAAATTAGCAGAACTCAAGTTAAGTTAGCTAATGGGCAGAGATGAAGTGTACACTAAGCTGTTGAAATAAACCAGATTGACTATAGTAGAGGTTCTGGTCACAGTTTTTCAATTCTTTGTTAAATATGCAAATTATACTTTTGGCTTGGAGAGTAGCCAGTGTTGTTCAAGACGGAAAAGAAAAACCGGTAATTGTAGTCAAGTGCATCTTGTGTGAGAATCATAGAATCCCTCCAATGCAGAAGGAGGCCATTTGGCACATTGAGTCTGCACTGTCCACAATCCCACCCAAGCTCTACCTATTTAATTACACTACTCATCCCCGTGACACTAAGGGGCAAATTTACCATGGCCAATCCAGCTAATCCACACGTTAGTTTATGGACAACTTCTTAGAAATAAGATTAAATTCATGAGTATTAGAAATAATGAATTAAACAATTTTTAAGGCAAGTTATTTTTGATAAAATTAAGATTTTTTTGACAAATGAAATGCTGTACATGTAGTAGATATCAATTGTAGAAGACTTTTTGTTGCTGTCTCATGACAGTTTGATAGAACAATTCAGGGTAATGGCGTAAGAGGAGATGCAATGGATAAAACATTAACAGAGGAAGCAAAAACTTAGGGGCTGGAACATTATGGCCATTCACATGAAATTCTCTGACTTCGCTGCAGTGGGAGTGTGGTATGAACAACCAGTAACATTGTGCCAAGAGGTTTTGCTTGAATTGTGTAATGTTTAAAATAGTGCACCTAGTGACCAGTGCTAAATCTGTTCTTGTTCTCAATGGCCAAATTTCACCTGTCTCACTCACCATGGGAATCATTAGTGAGTGAGATGGAAAATCTGGCACATCATTCAAAGATCTGTTGAGCTCAAATGGGAATTTCTGGTCTTGAGGTGTGCACAGTCACAGAATGGTTGATATGGGTATAATAACACGGGCAGAATGGTGGCACAGTGGTTAGCACTGCTGCCTCACAGAGTCAGGCACTCAGGCTCAATTCTCCGCTTGGGTCACTATGTGGAATCTGCATGCTTTCCCCAAGTCTGCATTGATTTCCTCTGAGTGCTCCAGTTTTCTCCCATAGTCCGAAAGATGTGCTGGTTAGCTGTATTGGCCAGGCTAAATTTCCCTCAGTGTACACGAACAAGTGCTGAGTGTGGCAACCAGGGGATTTTCGCAGTAACTTCATTGCAGTTGTAATATAAGTCTATTTGTGATATAAATAAATAAATAAACATGTTGAGAAATTCGGCCATGCATTAATTTCTTTCACAATAACCAGAGGCTAATCAACCAGAAAGGAAACAAAGCACATTTCCAATTGGAAGAATACTGTTCAACATATTTTTGAAGATAGATATGCTGACAATAGGTGTGTTCTTCCAATGTATTAAATAAATATATTATTCCATTTAAATGGATATGCTGAACTTGCAAACAATAAGTTGAGCAGTAGAAAGAACTCTTCTTTCTTTTCCAAACTCTTTCTGGAAACCTGCAGATCCCACATCCCCTTGTATCAGTCTAACTATTGACTCACCATGAGCAATGATAGGTGGGATCTATCGAAATGTGTATATTTCAAAACCCCCTTGCTAATTTACATATTCTTACTAATTACACAAAAATATTTCAGTTACTTTTCAGCTGGATTTTTTATTTTGCTTCGATTGGAAATTTTCCATTTCTAGTTTCAGCACTGTGTAGATTTATGGCAGATTTTCACAATAACTCAAGCAAATCAATAGTAGAATTCAGATTAATGGGATATCTGTTTCATTAATGTAAGTCAATTCACATTTTAAGCTGATTTTTTGCTCCTGAGCCAGGAAAATTCCTAATCGCGCAAACTTAATATAGGAGAGAGTCCAGGGTGAATGAATTTTTGCTCTCAGGTCAGGTGGATGTTTATTTGAGTTAGACCTGCTGTCCATGGGAAGAGTTTGGAGTCAACCACAGGAGCTGCTTGTTGCTGAGGTGGGCTGTTAAATGACCCAACTCAGTGCACTGGGACTTTATCCCAGTTGTAATCCTCAATGGTGGTCAAGACCTCAGCCCTGACACCTCCTCATCTCCCCCACATTCCTCACGCTAAATCCATGCCAACTCATGCCACCTTACACTGCCACCCAACACAAAGGTCCCTCATATACTCAATGTATGTTCCTCTGCCGTCCCTCATGTCCCTTTATAGAATGCTTACATTGCAGAAGGAGGCCATTAGACCCTTCGAGCCTGCACCAACCACAATTCCACCCAGACCCTGTCCCAGTAAAGCCTTGTATTTACCCTGTGAGTCCATGTAACACTCAGCATGGCCAATCAACCTAATCTGCACATGTTTGGACTGTGGGAGGAAATGGACACACCTAGAAGAAACATGGTGAATGTACAAACTCCACACAGACTGTCACCAAAGACTGGAATTGAACCCATGCCCTGGCACTGTGAAACAGCAGTGCTAACCACTGTGCCACTATGCCACACAGCATTTATTGCCCATCCTGATATATTCTTGAGAAGATAGTGATGAACTGTCTTCTTGAACTGCTGCAATCCATGTACCTACACACAGTGATACACACAATGTTGTTCCAGGATTTTGATCTAATGACAGTGAAGCAAGAACAAGATATTCCCAAGTCATGATTGTGTGACTTGGAGGCGGAATTCAAGATGGTGCTGTTCCTGTGTGTTTGCTGTCCTTGTATTTCTATATAAATAGTGGTTATGAGTCTGAAAGGTGCTGGCAAACAACCTTGGTGAGTTCCTGCAGTACATCTTGTAGATGGTACACACACCTGTCACTGTGCATTGGTGATGGAGGGAGTGAATGTTTGTTAATGAGGTGCCAATCAAGATGTCTGCTTTATCCTGGGTGTTGACCTTCTTGGGTCTTCGAGATGCACCCATTCAGGTAATAGACCATTTTCATTCACATACTTGATTTTTGCCTTGTAGATTTTGGGGAGTGAGGAGATGAATTACTCAAAATAGGATTCCTAGCCTCTTATAGCCACGGTATTTATATGGCTAGCCCAGTTGAGTTTATAGTCAATGGTAAACCCCTGCATGTTGATGCCAGCTTAGTACTGCATTAATGTCAACTAATGTCAACATATGCCTTCCAACTCAACACTCTTCGTGCTTACTGTCTCCATACCAAGTTATTTATAGGCAACCCTCAGAATCCATTCATGCTGAGATGAAATAAAATACGGTTCTAAATATGTATTGCAGAGTTCACTTTCTAAAATAAATCCCATTCAATAACATTCAATGCGTTTATCAGTCCCCTCAAGTACTTAATCTCTTATAAAAATGGAAATTTGTGCTGGATGGTGTTGAGATCATGTAATAGACAGTGAATCCTTTAATTATCAATTTCGGCTATCAATAAAACGTATAACATCCCATTAGCATAATGATAAATTGTGGAAAAGAGAAGCCAGATATTAATAATGCTGTAATGATAGCATTTGGGCTCATGTCAACAAATAGCTTTTGAAACTTTTAGAACAGTTTTTTTCAACTTTCACAGACATATCCAGACAGTTGTCTTTTCAATTTTTAAAGTGTTGTATATTTAAATAACATAACAGCTTAACAATTCTATAGGCATTATCTACTTTTCATGAATATTTTACAGCCCATTTAAAGATTAATAACCCCCTTCATCATAGGATTAATTCCTTGTTTCAGTGCTAATGAGGATCTGTACTCAGCACTGTACCAAGGCCCTGCAGAGTTTAGGTTTCCCACCCTAATTTCCACCCCTCAGAAAAAAGAATGTAGAAATACATTTTTAAAAGTTGTAGGCTTTATTTGATTGCTGATTGAACTAATAAAAATTTAGCTTCAGTGTTTGCTTTATTTCTCATTAATTTATGATCTTTCAGTTTCAAAGTTTTTTCAGGTTACTCTGGAATTACCATAGAAATCATAAAAAAATTAAAGCTCAGAAACAGGTCTTTTGCCCCTTCTTTGTCTATGCCAAATCATTTTTTGCCTAGTCCCACTGACCTGCACTTAGATCATATCTTTCCACACCGCTCTCATCCATGAACCTGTCTGAGTTTTTCTTAAATGTTAAAAGTGACCCTGCATTTACCACTTTATCTGGCAGCTCATTCCATACTCCCACCACCCTCTGTGTGAAGAAGCCCCCCCCCACCCCAATATTCCCTTTAAACTTTTATCCTTTCACCCTTAACACATGCCCTCTGGTTTTCTTTTCTCCCCTAGCCTCAGTGGAAAAAGCCTGCTTGCATTTATTCTATCTATATCCATCAAAATCTTATACACCTTGATCAAATCTACCCTCATTCTTCTATGCTCCAGGGAATAAAGTCCTAACCTATTCAATCTCTCTCTGTAACTCAGCTTCTCAAGTCCCAGCAACATCCTTGTGAACCTTCTCTGCTTCCTTTCTACCTTATTTACGTTCTTCCTATAACTAGGTGACCAAAACTGTACAAAATACTCTTAACTTGGCTGCATGAATGCCCTTTATAAACTTACCATAACACTCCAACTATTATACTCGATACTCCGATTTATAAAGGCCAATGTACCAAAGGCACTCTTTATGACCCTATCCACTTGTGATGTCACTTTTAGGGAATTCTGTACCTGTATTCCCAGATCCCTCTATTCAACTGCACTCTTCAGAGTCCTACCATTTACCCTGTACGTTCTACTTTGTTTGTCCTTCCAAAGTGCAATATCTCACACTTGTCTGTGTTAAATTCCATTTGCCATTTTTCGGCCCTTTTTTTTAGTCAGTCCAAATCCCTCTGCAAGCTTTGAAAACCTTCTTCACTGTCCACTACACCTCCAATCTTTGTATCATCAACAAATTTGCTGATCTAATTTACCACATTATCATCCAGATTCTGGGGCAGATTTTCATCTTTATTGCCTGGATGGAGGAAGAATGGAATGTGTCGAGAAAGATCAAAGAATCACAGAAGCTACTGCAGAAAAGCCCTTTGGCCCATTGAGTCTACACCAACGCATGAAAGTCCCTGACCTGCCCACCTAATCCCACTTGCAAGCACTTGGCCCATAGACTTGAATGTTATGGTGTGTCAAGTACTCATCCAAGTACTTTTTAAAAGATATGAGACATCCTACCTCCACCAACCTTCCAGACAGTGTGTTCCAGACTGTCACCCTGAGTAAAAAAGATTTTCCTCAAATCCCCGCCAAACCTCCCACTCCTCACTTTTAAGTTATGTCGCCTCATAGCAGACCCTTCAACTAAGGGAACAGCTGCTCCCTATCCACGCTGCCCACACCCCTCATAACCTTGAACACCTGAATCAAGTCACCCCTCAATCTTCTCTGCTCCAGAGACAACAACCCAAGCCTATCCAACCTCTCTTTAATGTTTCATCCCAGGCAACATCCTAGTGAATCTCCTCTGCACTGCCTCCAGTGCATTTACGTCCTTCCTCTAATGTGGCGACCAGAACTGCACACAGTAGTCCAGCTGTGGCCTCACCAAAGTTTTATACAACTCCATCATGACCTCCCTGCTTTTGTAATCTACACCCCAACTAATAAAGATGAGTGTGCCATATGCCTTTTTCACCATCCTTTTAACCTGCCTTTCCATCTTCAGAGATCTATGGACAAACACACCAAGGTCCCTTTGTTCTTCAGAATCTTCCCAGTGTCAGACCTTTCATAGTATACCTCCTTGTCAAATTACACCTTCCAAAGTGCATCACCTCAACTTTTCAGGTTTAAATTCCATCTACCACTTATCCACCTATTTATCTATATCTTCCTGTAAACCTAAGACACTCAACCTCACTGGTAATCACCTAGCCAATCTTTGTGTTGTTGCCAACCTTACTGATCCAATCCACTTATATAAATGATGAACAATAGGGGGCCCAGCACAGATCCCTGTGGTACACCACTGATTACCGACCTCCAATCACTAAAGCAACGGTCTGTCACCACACTCTGTCTCCTACCCTCAACCCAATTATGAATCCATATATCAGATCATCCTGTATCCCATGTATATTAGCCTTCTTAATAAGCCCCCATTGTGGGACTTTGTCAAAGGCTTTGCTGAAATCCATGTAAGCTACATCAACCGCATTAACCTCATCCACACACTTGGTTACATACTCAAAAAATTCAATCAAACCCGTTAGGCATGATCTCCCTGTGACAAAAGCATGCTGACTATCTCTGGTCAAACCTTGTCTCTCCAAATGGAGATAGATTCTCTCCTCCAGAATCTTCTCCAGTCATTTCCCTGGCTTGTCTCTACAACTTTTCTTTAACAGTGGGACCACATTAGGTATTCTCATTGGCTGCTTTCATTAAGAGGACGTTGGTATTCCCCTTACAGAAACTAGATCTTCCTTTCATTATTGTCAGTGGGAGGAGAATCAAATAGAACCAGCCTAGCATGTTTTTCCATTTTAGCATGGCCAATATGATGCTTAATCCCCAGGTAACAGAAAGTAATATCTGTTCTGGTGTTTGCCTTGCAGCTTGTTGCTCAGCTTTTGCCTTTATTGTTCTAAAAACTGCAAACGGCAGACATCTGAATATCCTTGTGATATCTCTCTCTTTGCTTGAAGCACATGCCCTCTAGCTGGGTACTTCCTGCAGCTACAGTATCAGCAATTTACTGAAGTTGCGAATTGAACTTATGCATTGTTATGTATGTCTGGAATTCCCACCAGCTTTCTATGGTGGGATATTTGCAGAAACTATAGAAAAATGAGATGAAAGATCACAATTCGTACTTTTTCTATGGGAGTTCTGCCCAGTTTCCTGCTAAGGTTTCAGCAATGGTAAGAACCAGGGGCAATTTATAACCCGTGGCTTGGTGGCAGAGGGAAGGAGGTCAGCCATCGGGCCAGACGTAGGAGTAATGGAATGAGGTCAGCTTGTCGGAGGGGATCGGGGCATCTGGTGGAGTGGCGGGGGCGGGGGGGGCGGGGGGGGGAGGTGTTGCAGGAATGGGAGATAGACACTGCTGGAGTTGGGAAATGGGGGGGAGAGATCAAGGCGGACCAGGGAGTGGAGGAGTGGGATTGAGGCTGACCTAGACACATTCGGGAGGCCAGCGAAATGGCCATTAGGGGATCGGCAGGACAGTGACACAGAGGTCACGAAGCTGGCCAATAATCGCAAGGCCGGCAGTGCAGGACTACAGCGCATACACTGACCGCCGCTTTGACAGATTGGCGCATGCATAGTGGGCCACTCAGGGCTATGCTGCCAGTCTCTCCAGTGGGATTAGGGTCTGCTCGCAGAAGTTTAGTGAGATTCGTGCTAGTGCCCTCTGCAATGCACAGAGTGTGGGAAATTCAGTTTGAAGTAAACTGTGGGTTTACTCCAGTTTTCAGCACTTAGAAATTTTTTGGAAAAATCCCACTCTCTCTCTAGTTCAGAAATTAGGAATGAATGGGTCACTGATTAAAATTGGTATGATGAATTGCATAGGAAATCTCTTTCTGAAAGAGCAGTTATATTGAGCAGATCTTGCATATTTAAAGAGAAAAGTAACAAAGGCAAGAAAGTGGAGGATAGACAGTATTTGTTGAAGCAGGGCAGTAAAACTTGATTTAGATTGCTTTGTAAGTAGACATGATGGGCTGGAGATCACCTATGATGTAAACCTCTAAGGTTATACACTTATAATGTAACGCAAATGAACTGATCATGTAAATATTACGGCTACAAGAACAGGTCAGAGGCCAGGAATTCTGCAATGAGTAACACACTTTCTGACATCCCCAAGCCCAACCACATCTCCAAGGCACAAGTCAGGAATGTGACAGAATACCCTCCACTTGCTCAGATGGGCGCAGCCCTGACAACACTCAAGATGCTCAATAGCATCCAAAATAAAGCAGCTTGCTTGATTGACACTTCACTCACCACTTTGGACATTCACCTCACTAGCATAGAACATAGAACATAGAACAATACAGCACAGAACAGGCCCTTCGGCCTTCGATGTTGTGCCGACCAAAATAAAAAGCAATGCCCCTCCTAACTAAAACATTCCCTTCTCATCCATATACTTATCAACTAACCTCTTAAACGCCACCAAACTTGGCGCATCTACAACAGCTGCAGGCAGGGCATTCCACTCCCTAATCACTCTTTGAGTAAGAACCTACCTCTGATATCCGTCCTATAACTCATACCCCTTAATTTAAAGCTGTGTCCCCCTCGTGCTAGCTTTCTCCATCCTAGGAAAAAGGCTATCACTGTCCACCCTATCTAAACCTCTAATCATCTTATATGCTTCAATAAGATCCCCTCTTAGCCGCCTCCATTCTAACGAAAACAACCTCAAATCCTTCAACCTCTCTTCATAGGACCTGCCCTCCATACCAGGCAACATCATAGTAAACCTCCTCTGTACCCTCTCCAATGCCTCCACATCTTTCTTATAATGTGGCGACCAGAACTGCACACAATACTCCAAGTGCGGCCGCACTAGAGTTTTGTACAGCAGCAACATGATGCTGCGGCTCCTAAATTCAATCCCCCTACCAATAAACGCTAAGACTCCATATGCCTTCTTAACAACTTTATCCACTTGACTGCCTACTTTCAGGGATCTATTGACACATACACCAAGATCCTTCTGTTCCTCAACACTATTAAGAGCCCTACCATCAGCCCTATACTCTACACATTTATTGTTCCTGCCAAAGTGCATACCTCACACTTTTCCACATTAAACTCCATTTGCCACCTCTCGGCCCAGCTCTGCAACTTGTCCAAGTCACTCTGTAAACTATAACACCCCTTTTCACTATCTACCACTCCACCGACTTTAGTGTCATCTGCAAATTTACTGATCCATCCCTCAATACCTTCATCCAGATCATTTATAAAAATTACAAACAGCAGGGGCCCCAAAACAGACCCCTGAGGCACACCACTCGTCACCGAACTCCACGATGAATATCTCCCATCAACCACCACCCTCTGTATTCTATCTGCCAGCCAATTTCTAATCCAATTAGCTAAATCACCCTCTATTCCACACATCTGCATTTTCTGTAGAAGTCTTCCATGGGCCACCTTATCAAAAGCCTTACTAAAGTCCATATATACTACATCAACCGCCTTACCCCCATCCACCTCTCTGGTAACTTTCTCAAAAAACTCAATGAGGTTAGTAAGGCATGACCTACCCTTCACGAAACCATGCTGACTATCCCCAATCAATTCATTTCTCTCTAAATAACTATAAATCCTATCCCTAATAATTATCTCCAATACCTTGCCCACCACAGAAGTAAGACTCACTGGCCTATAATTCCCAGGAAGGTCTCTCTTCCCCTTCTTAAACAATGGGACCACATTCGCCATCCTCCAGTCCTCCGGAACCACACCCGTAACCAACGAGTTACGAGTTACTGAGTCATAGTGGCAACAGTATGTACTTTATATATATGATGAACTGCAATAACTCGACAAGCTTCCTTAGACAGCACTTCCCAAATCTCTAACACCTAGAACACACCTGAAATTACCACAACTTGCAAGATCACCTCCGAACCACGCACCATCCTGAGTTGGAGAGCTATATCATCATACATTCACTGTTACTAAGTCAGGATGCTGGAACTCCCTTCCTAGTAAGAATTTAGCAACACCAATTTTAAATCCAACCGATTTATTTGACAGTAAATTTGCGAGCTTTCAACACTCTGTGTCTTTGTCAGGCAAATGCAGTGTTCTGAGACCAGAACACTGCATTTGCCTGACAAGGACACAGAGTGTCGAAAGCTCGCAAATTTACTATCAAATAAATTGGTTGGATTTAAAATTGGTGTTGCTAAAGTCTTACTGAGTTCTTACTACCCCAGTCCAACACTGGCATCTCTACATCATGACTCCCTTCCTAGGCAGTGCCCAATGTTAGGTGCAGCTACACCACATAAACTGTATTGGTCAAGAATGCTGCTCACCACCACTTTTGCGAATGGACAATTAGAAATGAGCTGACCTTGCCAGCACTGCCTCATCCTGTGAAAGAATAAAAACATTCTTATAATGCCAAATGGCCAGTTCAAATGCAGTTTGCAGAACTGACCTTTTTTTGGAATTTTTGTTTAGTACCAGGAACTGAGCATATAATCGTTGACTTGGTCTTCTCTGTAACCAGTAATAAGTTTTTGTTTACAATAGCAAGATGTTACTAAAACCTGAGTACATTTGCGAATCTTTCAGGATACATTTTCCTCTCTTAGAACTATTTTTGCCAGGTTGTTTATATCAGTGCTGTTACTGAGCAGAGCAGCTGAATTCAATGTTTCATACTGAAACACATCTTATGTTAATTTGGGGATTGCAAGCTCGCTAGATTCACTTTTATTTTTATTAAGTGTCTTCATAGTTCGCTGTGGAAATTATAATTCATTCTACATAGTTGAGGAAGGATATCATAATTGAAGATGGTTTAAATAGTTCATTCTTTCCTTAAGTGTTTGTGTGCTTTCCTTTGATATCTGTTTTCAGTTAAAGATCATGATGTTGTGCATTCAGTATGGCATCTGTGTTGAATTAGAACGGGAGCCATTTTTTCCCTCCAGAGTTTGTCAAGTTTAAATGTTTTCTTCTGATTGCTGAAGTTGTTCCAATTCTGAAGTATAAGACAGAGTGCAGACCTTGTCACGAACTGGTACCAGGATTTAAGTACATTCTTGCAATATGATTCACTGTCTGGCTCCAGCCTGGCCATACATCTTCCTCCTGCTCATTTTATTAAGTTACAGATGACTGCTGCTCTCGTTGATTTCTGCAAAATTATTGTCTAAGGAGAAACAAATCTGAAAAGTCTGTCCTTTCATCAGCCATTTTGTTTTCCTTTGGGTATGACACTTTTGATCAAAGAAACAACCAGATGTATTTGGGAAAGATCGAGATAGTTCAGTGCTGAAGAATAAGGCCTGCTTTTCAGAAAGATTGTCAACATTTAAAGGGACTTTGCTCACATCTGTTTAGTTCAGTTTTTAAAATATCGCACTGTGGGGGAGCTAGATTTCTTCAGGAGTCATATTGGCAATACCCGTAACGATGGAATAAACAAAATGCTGTGCAGATGCTGCAATTACAAAACTAAAAATCAGAAAATTCTGGAAATACTCAGCAAGTCTGGCAACATCTGTGAAGAGAGAAACAGAACTTTTATATTTGAATATGACCCTTCTCCAGAAGTGGAGAGTATACTTGCTAATTGTGGGAATTTACACTTCACATTTGGATGAAGTTACTTATATGTCCAGCCAAAAATTTGGATATTTTTTAGATAGCATTTTAAAACCATAAAGCTGATATAGTGTACCTACATTGTTTATTCCTTTAATTCCTCATCAGCATTATATCCTAATAATTTACAGAAGGCAAATTGAATTAAAATATGAAGTAAGCATTATACTTCAATGCTAATGATCTAATTCTTAATTGAGTTTCTCTCTCATATTTTAAGTTAGATATACATGATTAAAACATTAAATTAATATTTTATGATTGCTAGAATCCTTTTCTGTCCATCTGATTTGTTTTGTTAGTTGTCCCAAGTTTTTTCATGCTGCTCTTGCCAGTTCTAAATTTAAGTTTGCGTGTAATGTTTTACAGAATATTATTGTATGTATTAATGTGCATTATGTTACAGTCAGCTATTATGGCATCATGTTAGGCTGTCCACGACATGTTGCTGTTTTCACTTTGCTGCATGCTTCCAGCTGTCTGCAATTGTCACTTTTTCATTTATCCATGTCTTTGTCTCTGACCTTCCATATGCTGCTTTTTCTGGATGGGGCCAGTTTCAGTGTAAGTTTTCCAATTCTACTCAGGTGAGAAGGGAATGCAGCAAGCTTGGCACTCAGTTGGATCATACCAGACTGACTTCACAGGATTACCACAGACCAGGCCTAATTAGCAATGCAAAATTGTTTGGGGCTGGCATTGTGTAGAGAGAGAGATAAATAAATTGTGGCCAGTTTTTCAGTGCCGAATGTGCAGTTTTAGTTCCAAAATGGCATCTGCAGCAATTGTGCAAACTAGTAAAAATCACATGAATTTTTGAGAGGTTGTTGGCATATGCATGCATAAGGAGGATCTGCCAGAAGTAGCAGAATAGACAGACTGTGATATCAATCAGTGTGTAAATGCTGACTCAATGTCAGTGCTGCCATTTTGAAGCACGATGCTAACTTCCTTGTTCATAATATTAAAATAAAAGCTGCCACAGAACAAAAATTCAAAATACAATGTATCAACTAAACCAAGCCATACTGAATACAAATATCAAATAATTATCTTTGTGTATTGTCTGAGGGCAAACCTTACTTGTCCCTTTGTCTGCCCTGAGCAAAGTTACTCACTTGGCTGCAACATGGCTTATGGAAAGCTTTGATTTTCAAGTTGGGACTGCTAATAGCCTTGGAAGATGTCCTTGAGCAGCTCCAGTCCTAGAATTTCAACTGGGCTTTGAATTGCACCATCTGGACATGGGCAAGCTGACTAGACAACAGGTATGAGCAAGAGCACTGGTGACAGTAGTCAGAGAATGAATGTGCCTTCCTGAGAAAGGCTGCATTTTTGTGCTCCAATGTGCCACTGCCACTCCTCAGGGCAGGGTCACATCAGTCCTATTCATTTGTCAGAGGAGAGATTGCAAACTCTTTTAAGCATTGCTATCCACAACAATGATGGCATCAGCTGTGCTTGCATGACTTCAGTCTACTGCAGTACTGAAGCACTGAGTGGCTTCATTGGGGTAAAATAGAGACTGACATTGACCATTAGAGGCTGCAACACCTTTGGCCAAAGATGTGTGCTAATGGAATTATCAATCAGTTACACACGGGAAAGATGTGTCCAAGTTTTGCTCAAAGTTCTAGCAGGCCTGTCAATACACCAATTAGATCATCAAGCACACCCATTAATCTTCTTCCGGCTGGCCCTTTGAAGTGTTCATCTGAATCCTCTTCAGCTGAACGCATTGCAATTTCACCTTTCAGCAAACTTGCACCTGCACTAACTTTGTCCTTTGCCTGATTACAGGTCACATCACAAGCAGATTCCAACTCTAAGCTGCCCTCTAAATTATGTGGAGTATCAGCATCTGAATTGCTGGCTGCAACTATGAGATTGAGTAACCATTTTTCATTTCCATCACTGTCTTCCTGTTCACTCACTCCTTGTTCTTTAGCCATTACTTAGCCAATAAGTGGAGGTGGAGAAAGCAGGACATACATGCTAATATCATCTGCAGCCAGTTCATCTGAGGAGATTGTGAAATGAGGAGGAAATTGGATTTGGGAGGGAGATTGGGTATGAGAATTTTCCCATCTTTAATGGTTTCAGCCATGTCTCTGGCCATAACACCAATCGTATCTTTTCTATTGATGGAGATTACTATCTCCTTCATTGGATGTACAACCATACCTATCTCCTGAAATAAACAAAGTACTAGCTAGAAAAGATAAAAATACCATCAATATGAATGAGCAATGGAAGCAGAAATAAAATCTATAAAGAAAGAAAGGGCAAAGAGCTCTTTTTTTTAAAGAGGAATAAAAGATCAAGGAACCATAGATTATGACAGCAATGTGGCAAAGGATGGAAGGATGGTGAAAATGGAAGAATACGAATATTGAAGAAGGCAAGCTGAGGTAGGCACTTCAATAATAAGTTAAAAGAAATAGAATAGAAATGAGAACAATGGTTATAAGAGTAATGTGATATGCTCGATGAATCAGATCAGCTCGGAAGGGTAAATCTAGGTATGCAAAAGCAAAGGAGAGTAGGGGCACTCAACATAAAGGACTGAAAACAGAGAGTAGGTGGTATTTTATTAACAAACAACGATGAAATAAAAAAGTGAAAGGAGCATATTGGAAATCAACATGCAAAAAATTAAGACCTGAAATGATTTAGTGAAAAGAAGAGAAAGAAGAGAGTAACATTGACATTGATTTCATTGGATCGGAAATGCTAGAAAGTGGGATAGGAGCAGTAATAAATGAGATAAAAACTGGAAAAATGGCTGGAATAGATGAAGTATCTGCAGAGTTATTGAGGACGTGGGAAAGAATGTAGCAACAATGTTTACTAAGCTATGCAAAGATATTTATATGTTAGGAGAATGGCTAGAGGATTTTATGTAGACACGATGATCACCCTAACAAAGAAATCAAAGGCACACTGATGTTCTGACTTTCATATGTTTTTTTTTGTCTATTTATCAAAAGTTGTGTTGAGAATTGTAACAGAGAGTAGATGGGAAGATGCAGAACTACCTCAGAACTGAACAATTTGGATTCCAGAAAGGAAGAGGGCAAAAGAGTCGGCAACATAAACTTAATGAGTGAACACAATTTTGAGTTTGGACAGGAAGTATATGTTTGCTTTGAAAAAGCATTTGACGGGATTAATCTCTTGAGATTGCTGAAAGACATTGAAGTAGACTGGAAAGATAAACAGCACAAAAGAAATCTGTACACGGGACAAACAGCAACAGTGAGAGTAACCAACAGGGAGTTGGAAACGTGTGCAACTGGAAGCGGAGTTTGCCAAAAGTGTTGTTTATCACCTGTCTGCTTCAAGGTCTATGGAGAAGCAATAATTAAAGAAGTGTTTGAAGACATGGACACACTAGATTGAGGGATGAATGATAGCATCAGTTATGTGTGCTGCAGCAAGCACAGAAGAAAGCTACATTAACTTATAGATAGACTACTAATGGCAAGCCATGAACTTGGAATGAAAGCAAATATCATGAAAATCAAAGTGAAGCATATCATAAAATCACCAAAAAATTCATATTCAGAGAAGGAAAAAAACCAAACACGCACAAAGACTTAAGTAATTAGGAAGCATAATGTCTACGATTGAAGGTGAAACAAAGAAATAATAATAAAGATAGCAATGGGAAAGGCTGTGTTTGGTTAAAAGTGACAGTTGCTTACTAGAAAGCTGAATAAACAATTCAAGTAGTGATTCACAAAGTGCATGGTTTGGAGTATGGTTTTGTATGGATAGTTGACTTTGACCTTGGAAAGAACAGACCAAATTGTTAAGTAGCTTTGAAAGGATTTGGAGGAGAGCGTAAGAATTCAGACAGATAGAAAAAGTAACATAGTGAACAAAGAAATGTGCTGAACCAAATTAGGAAGTGGCAAAGAGACTGGGGAGAGGATTTCAGGAATTAGATCAGTAAGGGATGATATGGAGGGAAGATTTCATGAAGGATGAGGAAGGAAAAGACTACTCATCTTTGAAAAGTGAAGGATGTTATTAGAAAATGGAAAGACTGATACATAACAGAGAGACATGGAGAAGACTATAAAACAAGGATCTGCATTTAGGCAGTGCATGCATGATGATGCTGAGCATTGGAAAATCCTAATCTATACTCTATGTCAAGTGATTCCAATGAATGTTCCCCATGTCAAATTTGCATTGAAAACAATTTCTAGCTCCTGCATCACAATGCACTACATTTTTTTAAAAAAAGCAGTCTTGTTTTAAGTGGGAGAGCTAACTTAACTCTTGCTAGCCTTTTTTGATTTTGTTCAGGCACACAATCGTTGAATGGCATGGTTAGAACTAGTTTCATGATACAAGTGCGTGTGCTACTTGCATCAGAAACAAGGCATGCATGATAAATGTACATTGTGATCCCCATGTCAGTTTGTGGGCCAACCTCAAATTTGCAGTCCATACAGTGCCATTAACTCTTAAATAATTATAAACAACAGTTATGGGATTGTTACTACTTAAAGATAAGTGAATTTAGGTGGGAACAAAATTTATTTGACATTTCCAAAATCTATACATATTAGCAATGCATTTTCAGCTTTACCACCTCAATGAACGAATAACAGAAGTCTGACCGAACCGAGAGAAGACAAAATTAAAATGGTAGTAGGAATCAGAGTCTTCAAGCAGTGAAGTAATGCAGCACCAGAGCCTATTGTTTAACGATTTGTGAAGTGAGCATACTTTGTGAGGTATGTTTGAGAAGGTTTATCCTGTTTTATGCTCTAAACAGCAGTACAGCAGGCTTGACAGTCAGTATGGGCAGGTTCAGACCAGAATATACTACCTATTCAACATGAGACCACTCTTAAATTGAAATGGCCATGCTATGTGAGGCACAAAATGCTGCCTGTCAACTTGTCCACATTTAGTGCTTGACGTTCTAAGCTCTTACACCACTTTGCAGTCATTGCTTCTCATGTAAACCAATAATGCGAACATTCAATTTGCAACTTATGGCCAAGTATACATATTGGGATGTACATATTGGTGTACATATTTAGCAAAATACTTATAGAATTATTGTAACATTAAGTTGACATGTTATGCATGATCATTTACTCATGATGTGGAGATGCGGGTGTTAGACTGCATTAAACACAATAAGAAGTCTCACAACATCAGGTTAAAGTCCAACAGGTTTATTTGGTAGCAAACGCCACTAGCTTTCAAGGCTTTGTTCCTTCATCAGGTGTGTCAACACCAGACTCATCAACCACACTCACAAGACAGCTCTGAACATCACCCAAGCACAATGCAACGCCATTCGCACTCTCAAGACAAACTGCAACATTGTCATCAAACCAGCAGATAAAGGAAGGGCCATTTTCATACTGAACAGATTACTGCAAAAAAGTGTATCGACAACTGAACAAAGAGGAACACTACAGGCAGTTACCAGCAGATCTACCAAAAAACACACCTGTCAACTCAACTCTCTGATCAAGACTTTTGACCTGGAACTTCAGAGCGCCTTCTGTGCTCTCATCCCATCTACTCCCCCTGTTGGAGATCTCTATTGCCTCCCAAAAGTACACAAGGCAAACATATCCAGCCGTCCCATCATATCGGGCAATGGGACCCTGGGCGAGAACCTCTCCGCTACATTGAGGGCATCCTGAAACCCATTGTACAATGAACTCCCCATTTTTGTCACAACACAACGGATTACCTACAGAAACTCAGCACACATGGAGCAGTTGAACCAGAAGCACTCCTCATCACAATGAATGTCTCGGCACTCTACACCAGCATCCCCCACAATGATGGCATTACTGCAGCTGCTTCAGTATTCAACGCTGACTGTTGTCAGTTTCCAGATACAATTTTACAATTCATCTGCTTCATTCTGGGCCACAATGTTTTCACCCTCATCCAGACACACGGAACAACCATGGGGACCAAATTCTCACCTCAGTATCACAACATCTTCGTGCATAGGCTCGAACAAGACTTCTTCACCGCAAAGGACTTTCAACTGATGCTATACACTAGATACATCAATGACATTTTCTTCCTTTGAACTCATGGTGAACAATCACTGAAACAACTATATGATGACATCAACAAGTTCCATCCCACCATCAGATTCACCTTGGACAATTCTCCGGAATTGGTTGCATTCTTCTACATACGCATCTCCATTAAGGACCGTAATCTCAGCACTTCACTGTAATACAAGTCCACTGTTAACTTCATGATGCTCCACTTCTCCAGCTTCCACCCTAAACACGTTAAAGAAGCCATCCCCTACGGACAAACCCTCTGTACACATAGGATCTGCTCAGATGGGGAGGATTGCAACAGACACCTCCAGACAATGAAAGATGCCCTCATAAGAACAGGATATGACGCTTGACTCATCAATCAACAGTTCCGACATGCCATAGCGAAAAACCTCACCGATCTCCTCAGAAGATAAACATGGGACGTGATGGACTGAGTACCCTTCGTCATCCAGTACTTTCCCAGAGCGGAGGAGCTACAACAGCTTCTCCAGAGTCTTCAACATGCCTTTGATGAAGATGAATATCTCACCAAGACATTATCCCTACACCCCCACTTCTTGCCTTCAAACAACCACACAACCTCAAACAGACTATTGTCTACATCAAACTACTCAGCCTTCAGGAGAACAATGACCACAACACCACACAACCCCGCCACAGCAACCTCTGCAAGACATGCCAGATCATCAACACAAATGTCATCATCTCACGTGAAAACACTATCCACCAGGTACACGGTACATTTTCTTGCAACTCAGCCAATGTTGTCTATCTGATATGCTGCAGGAAAGGATGTCCTGAGGCATGGTACATTGGGGAGACCATGCAGACACTATGACAACGGATGAATGAACACCACTTGACAATCACCGGGCAAAACTGTTCTCTTCCTGTTGGGCAACACTTCAGCAGTCATGGGCATTCGACCTCTGATCTTCATGTAAACGTTCTCCAAGGCGGCCTTCACGACATACGACAGCGCAGAGTTGCTGAGCAAAAACTGATAGCCAAGTTCCGCACGAGGATGGCCTTAATGCAGATGAATGGGATTGAGGGTGATTTAGCTAATTGGATTAGGAATTGGCTAGCTGATGGAAGGCAGAGGGTGGTGGTTGATGGTAATTATTCATCATGGAGTTCGGTTACAAGTGGTGTACCTCAGGGATCTGTTTTGGGGCCTCTGCTGTTTGTAATTTTTAAATATGATCTAGATGAGGGTATAGAAGGATGGATTACTAAATTTGCGGATGGCACCAAAGTCGGAGGGGACATAGCTTTAAATTAAGTGATGGTAGTTATAGGACGGACGTCAGAAGTAGGTTCTTTATCCAGAGGGTGGTAAGGGTATGGAATGCCCAGCCTGCTGCAGTTGTAGATGCGCCAAGTTTGGGGGCGTTTAAGTGGTCTGTGGATAGGTTTATGGATGAAAAGGGAATGGTTTAGGTTAGAGGGTCATTGCTTTTTCTTAATTGGTGGGTGCAACGTCGAGGGCCGAAGGGCCTGTTCTGTGCTGTAATGTTCTATGTTCTATATTCTATGTTCTATGTTAATCGGAATCTTAGGTTCATGTCACATATTTGTAACCCCCATAACTTGCCTGGGCTTGCAACATCTCACGTACTGTCCTATTTGGAGACAATATGTATCTCTTTAACTTATACTTAATACTATCTCCATTCACATTGTCTGCACCTTTAAGACATGATTAGCTGTAAAGACTCACTTTCTAATCAATGTTCTGTAAACTGAGTGTTTGCCTTTATATGCCCTGTTTATGATCAGAACTCCCCACTCACCTGTTGAAGGGGCAAAGCCCTGAAAGCTAGAGGCATTTGCTACAAAATAAACCTATTGGACTTTAACCTGGTGTTGTGAGACTTCTTATTATGATCATTTACTGACAGGTGGGGCAAATGTTGAGTGCTTGTCCATCATGGTTTAGGAGCTCCTTCCATATCTTGCATGACAAGATTAATCACACTACATGGGGACAGGCCAGAACTGAAAGAAGAGTAAGAAATTACAAACCTTATATTGCACTGAATGAAGCCATCATGGAATTACAAGTATTTGTGTGTGAAGTGGGAATACTAGAAGGTTAACACACAGGGCCAATAATATCCATCAGGTTCCTCTTCTCACACAAACATCACTATCATCATGATTATCTTTTAACGCAGCCTCTATGAAAAGCCATGACTTGCAGTCTCCATTTTCATGTTTGTTTCTTTTCATTCATTGTCTGACTTGGAGAAGAGTTTGAGTGTGGTTCACAATAGGAGAGCACCCTGCGGTCCTTTCGTTAACATTTGAAAGCAATGCTGTACAAACTGCAGAAGATGCAGTTAATGAGATTGAGGAAGTAACAATGAGAATAACCTGATGGTGAAAAGCAGGAGCAGAATCTTGATGTCTAGATGGTCACATGACTGCCATCAGTGATCTTCAAGCTATTCTATTCTATTCCATTATGGTCAGCCTTTCAATGAATTAACAGACAATATTCATCCATTTCAGCTTCTACAAAACCACATAATGAAAAAGCTCAATTCTTTATCAAATATATATTTTCTCTTAACAAAAAATACAATTAAAATCATGCCATTGCACTAGAAAATAAATCAAATGTCTAGGAAGTGTCTGCTCATTTTAAATTTGTAAGCTTTCTGTAAATGCACTCCAAATGGACAAACCAAGAGCACAGTGAGCTATTGTGCTGTGAATTACACTATGCTTAATTTAAATGTTTTCCAAAGTTGCATGTGAGAGCATTTGCAGCTGGTAAGAAGATCATTCACGACACAAAAGTGGCAGAGTTCCAGTGGTATGGCTCTTTTTCTAATGTTCCAGATCCCAATCACCTTTCCTACTCTCACAGCACCAACTGTGACTATGGAAAATATACCCTTCCATTGCATTCTGAGGGCACCTCCAATCTTCAATTGCAATACAAATACTCTGTAAGATTCTTGTATCTTGTTCTTTTACTGTCCAGAAGTCATGCCTTATCACATTTCAGCATGCTGCCCTCCCAGCTGATGTCAAAAGTTCTCCTTATAAAGAAGATTCCAAAAGTTTCTCCTGCTTTTGTGCCTTCATCAATGTAAATTATTGAAAGATGTTATTTGAGATTAAGTTTGCAAAAACACTAAATAGAGTTAAGAAGATTCAAATTCCTGCGACTAGTTTATCAATATTTAAACCTTCACCATAATGAAAACACATGCATGTTTTTCAGCACAAATACTTGGGAAGAAAAACATTTGTTTTTCAAATTTAGCTTTCTCATCTGAAAAAATGCTCTAAAGGGCATTAAGTTATATAGTTTCAGGATAGAATTGAGACTTTCTGCAAAGTGTAATTGCTTTTGTCCCTTTTTTTAATACAATGTATTTGCACACTAATGCTGAACAAATTAAATGGAATTTTTGCATGTCTGGAAAATGTATTGCAGCATGATGCCATCTGTGATACATATTCAGCCCTGTCTCCCCAGATAATTTTAAACTGTGCTGTTGTTCAGAACTTCTTGTGTATTTAATCTTAATGGTTTAAACAGAAAATTGTACTTAAGTTCCCCAGAATACTGGACGCGGTGCACACAGTTGAAACAATTTGAAGTATTTAAAAGTCAGTCACATTTTTATTCCCTTGTGTATCAATGAGCAAATGTTAGAATTTTATCCCCTTCTTTATTCTTATACCTTATTCCATAGCTCCAATTTGAACTGAGGGCTTGTTGTAGGCAAAGTGCAGGGCGAGTGGGTAATTCTCACAGAGAATTCAGCAAGAAACTTGGACTATTTTCATTTCTCACCTGAGAAAGGAGCAGCACTCTGAAAGCTTATGATTCCAAATAGAAGTGTTGTACTTTAACCTGGTGTTGTGAGACTTCTTACTGTGCCCGCTTCTCAGATGAACAGTACCCTATAAGGTTGACTGAAGCAGCATCAGTGTCCATGTCCATAAGAATAGTGTTGTATGGAGAACACACAGTTATCAACAAATGATACCTTTGGGAATGAAAGGGACGATCAGGATAAAGGAGGCCTGAAGATCCCTTGGAGAAATAATTCTGTTACTCCAAGCCCAGAAGGAATGCTCACTGATTCATTTTTCATTTTTCAATTAATCTTGAACTCTTGACTTCGTCTCAATGCTACTTATCTGCCCCCCAGGCTGCAGGTTGGTTTGAAAAATGCTGTGAACTCTGAGGTTGGGATTCCATTTGCTCCTATGCTCTGGAGCTTTAACATAATAACATAAGAAATAAGAGCAGGAGTAGGCCACTCAACCCCTTGCTGGACCTGTCAGTAAGATCATGGCTGATTCCCCTGCCCATCCCCCATGACACTTCACTCCTTTGTCAACCAAAAGTCTGTTTAATAGTCAAACATCTGCATAACTCCAAACAGCAAGCATGATATCGCTGATGCCAATTGAAATGTTTTGTTTTCAATCAGGTGGGGAGCTAGTCAGTGAAGATGTCAGGACAGACTATTCTGTCTGCATAGTGGGAGGAGCAGTTGCTAATCCTGGGGTTTGGGAGATCAGTCAGAATCATAGAAAGAAACTCTACAGTGCAGAAAGAGGCCATCTGGCCCATCGAATCTGCACTAATCACAATCCCACCAAGGCCTCACTCCCATATCTCTACATATTTACCCACTAATCCCCACATGGCAGGACACTAATGGGCAATTTTACAAGCCCTCAACCTAACTCACACATCTTTGCACTGTGGAGGAAACCAAAGCACCCGGAGGAAACCCATACAGACACAAGGAGAATGTGCAAACTCCATTCAGACTGTAACCCAAGCCAGGAACTGAACATAGGTCCCTGGAGCTGTGAAGCAACAGTGCTAATCACTGTGCTATGGTGCTGCCTAGGTGGGCTGCTGATCTCAGAGTCCCAATTAGTTGGTGCTGAGCTGGGGCTGGATGGGTGGACTGATTGTATGTCTTGGTGGGAGATGTTGACAGTGCGTGTGATAAGCAAAATCTTCATGGTGATTGAATTGGTGCTCGTGGGTAGAAGGGAAGCAAGAGGGGGTAATGGAGAGCTGGGAATCAGAAGCTCAGGAAGGAAGTTGGTAGATATCAAAGGCGTGGTGGGGAAAGATCAGAAGCCTCAGCAGACGGAAAGGTGAAATGGGTGGGCATGAGGAGTGGGGGAGGGAGGGGAATGGGTGGTGCATCATGCCTCAGGCCAGTTTGGATGCCTGGTGTGGGATGGGGGTTGGGGGGGGAGTCTGAAAGTTGACAAGATGGATGGAATTTCCCATCCTTCCCATGTCAGCTTTGGTGTGAGCAAAGAATCTAGCAGGAGCCATAAAAAAATCAGGAACTTACCAGCATAAAATCATGTTGCAATTCTCCCAATGGCAGGTATATGCCAATGAGTCTACCGCTGGCTAGAGGCATAAATGTCATTTGCATTTACTTGCAACTCTTGAATGCTCATTAAAATAGCTGTCCACCAGGATTTCATTAGTCCTTCCAATCCCACGTCATACCAGTGTGAAATTACATTGGTCTAAGTCTGATTGGAAGAAATAACTTGGGTTGAAATAGTTGTGGGGAACAAAACAGAACGCAAACTTTATAAACATTAAAATATAAAGAATCCTCTTTCCTCACTCAAGGGTAATTACCTAACTTTACACTTGGCTGAAGCTATCACTGCCAAAAGTGCATGAGAAATTTGAACATGTATTGTGCATGGTTTCCCACCATTTGAAATTAAAATGTGTGTAGTATGGTCTTAATTTCATATATTTCCCTCTAATGGGCAAATCTCCATTAAATGGTGAAAAGTCAATACATTTTTCCTTAGGTATTCAGTTTCAGTGTAAATGAAATGTTGGAAATTGTGGGGTTTCCACCGCAGTTCTGGCAAAGTTATGGCAGTAAAACAGGAGCAGCTCCATGGAATTTCTTGGCTAAAACATAGTTTAACTTCATCACTGTATATTCCATGAGTATAGTTACTTGCTACAGCTTGCATTCTACTTGCCATCTGTTGTTAATATGGAACCAGAGAAGGCCGTGTTAATGGTGCCAAATGTGGTCTGTAGTATTGAATCATAGCTGAACTCAAAAGTGACCTATCTTTACGGCCTTTTTTGTTGATATTTAGAGGCTGCACCACTTTTGCAAGTCACTATTCTGCAATGCAAAAATGGCAGTTTGATTTCTGATAGAAGTACGTTAAAGATGAGCAAGATTGCTGTTAATTACGAAGTTTAAGCCTATTTTGACAATTTCCAAAAGAGGATGTCCCCCAGAATTCAGGTATAAAGTGGTACATCAGATGAACTTGCAGTATTGCAGCTCCAAAGGAAAACATATTGAAATATTTTTCTGTGTATAGCTGTAACTGAAAATTACTGCATACTTCACAGTGATAGCCATGGATGATGTTATGAGTAAGCTTAAATATGCAATACTGGTGAGCTGCAAGCATGTTGGGCAAGATTTTCCGGCATTTCTCTCAGCCTGGGAGGTAATACACTGTTTGCCGGTAGTGGGATCCTCCAGTCCAACATTTATCAATGGGAATTCCCATTGAAGCTACCCCACACTGCCAGCAAATCTATGGCGGGGGATGCGCTGCCACTGGGACCAGTGAATCCTGACTGGCATGAATGGCTAGAGAATTCTAGCCAGAATCTGAGCACATGAACCAGGAATCATTTTTGAAAAGGTGTAAATAGCAAATCCAACAACTGAAAATATTTGCACAGAGTGAGGTGCATCACGAAAGCAATAGTCACAACCATCTCCAGAATGTTCAATGTGGGTGAAGAGTAGCTATGCAATATAATAAGAACATAAAAATCATCTGGATCCTCGAGCCTTCTCCACCATTCAATAAGATCATAGCTGATCTTTTTATGGACTCAGCTCCACTTACTCAACCACTCACCATAACCCTTAATTCCTTTACTGTTCAAAAATTTATCTATCCATGCCTTAAGAACATCCAATGAGGTAGCCTCAACTACTTCACTGGGCTGGGAATTCCATAAATTCTTTGTGTGAAGAAGTTCTTCCTCAACTCAGTCCTAAATCTGTTTCCCCTTATTTTGAGGCTATGCCCTCTGGTTCTAGTTTCACCCACCAGTGGAAACAACTTCCCTTCTTCTATCTTATCTATTCGCTTCATAATCTTATATGTTTCTATAAGATCTCCCCTCATTCTTCTGAATTCCAATGAGTGTAGCCCCAGTCTACTCAATCTCTCCTCATAAGCCAACCTTTCAACTCTAGAATCAACACAGTGAATCAGCTCTGCACCCTCTCTAGTGCCATATAATAGCTGGATGCTCCCCTTTGGACCATCCCTAACCATTTCTTAGGATTAGTCATCATATGATATGAACACACAATTTAGGAGCAGGCATATGTCATTTGGTCCCTCAAGTTTGATCTGCCATTCTTAGCTGATTTGATTGTAACCTCAACTTAGTATTCCTGCCTTTTCTCGACAACATTTCACCTCTTTGCTTACTAAGAATCTAGCTACCTCTGCCTTAAAAATGTTCAAAGAATCTACTTACACTATCTTTTGATAAAGCGAGTTTCGAAGCCTTATGACTCTCTGAGACAAAAAGTTTCTCCTCATCTCCGAGTTAAAAGGACAGCTTTTGGTCTTAAACAGTGTCCCTTATTCTAGATTCTACCACAAGTGGAAACATCCTCTCTATACTCACCTCTTAGGATCTTGTATGTTTCAATCAAGTAGCTTCTTATTCTTCTAAACTCCAGCAGATGCAAATCTAGCCTGTCCAAGCATTCTTTATAGCACAAGCCAGCATTTCCAGGTATTAGTTTAGTAAAAGTCCTCTGAACTGCTTCCAATGAAGTTATGTCCTTCCTTAAAGCAGAAAACCAAAATAGTACACGATACTCCAATGTCCTATACATCTGAAGCATAACCTTCCTGTATTTGTATTCAATTCCCCTTGCAATAAGTGACTCTAATAACTTTATTAGCTATTCTAATTACTTGCTGCACCTCCAAATTAACTTTTTGTGATTCATGCACTCGGTAAGTCAGAACCCTCTGCATCTCAGAGTTCTACAATATTTTATCATTTAGATATTGCACTTCTTTTTATTTGTGCTGCCAGAATTGACAACTTCACATTTTCCCACATTATATTCCATTTGCCAAATCATAGCCTACTCACTTGACCTGTTTATATCCCTTTGTCGCCTTATGTCCTTTTCACTTGTTACTTTTCCACCTATCTGTTGTTTATTTAAAAGTGTTGCAGGTTGCTTTAAGAGCTGATTACATGAATTGATGGTGATATCATTAGGGTGATTGCAGAAGCTTCTATTTTATTTTCAGTTTTATACTTGGTGCAGTGCAGAGAACATCTCTTTAATAAATCTGTTGTTACATTGAATCCACATGTGCAAATCACATATTTTCTTCCTCGCACTTCAAATATTAGAAGGCCAGGGAGAAGCAACAACAGGGTTAAAGATTAAAATGCTTGGAAAACTAGTAAGGAAAAAGTTTCCTCTGTGGTTTTAAAAGAGGGGCTTTCTGATCACAGAAGGGTGAGACAGGTCAATTAGGATCAATAGGCTGTTTCAGTGAAGAATATGAATCATGAAGCTCCTATGCAAAGCAGCTTCGGTACTTCACACAAGCAAATGAATTTATAGATGAGCTGTTCATAGCAGTTTTTTTCTCCAGTATAATAGGATGTAAAACCTTTAATTGGCTCTATAGCATTGTTCATGCATCAAAGCCAACAACTAAAACTTATGATGACTTGGCACAAATCCTTGAAGAGCTTTAATTTCTAAAACCACTGATCATCACTGAATGATTCAGAGTTTCCCGAAGGAATCAAGTGGAAGCAAAAGCTCAATTTGTGGTGATCTTAAAAAAGTTGGCATAACATTATGCCTATTTGCATCGGACTTTGACAGCTCTGGAGCTCTATGCATGCGCAATGGCCCCAAACTGTCAACCTCCAGTTTGCGGGCCAGCCCAACCGCTAACCAGCCTGGGACGTCGCAGTGCTCTCCCTCCAGCCCCTCCCTGGCCCAGTTGCTGCTCCCAAAGGAATTTCCGGGACAGCCCTCTCCTACCCCCAGCAGTGGCAATTCTCCTCACCCTTCTCACCCCAGCAGACACCCCCGCCCCGCTAACCCCCAGCATGCCCAATAGCTGCCCTCCTCTATCCCAAACTGATCCTGTCTGCAGAGTGGCAGCAGGATCCCCCGCCCCCATTGATTGCCCTAGGCCTTGCCCACAATAGGTCCCTCGCTCTTGTCACTGCCCAATGCCTAATGGGCAGTTCCAAGGTGCCCCCTGGGCAAGGGCACTTTGCCCCTTGGTCAGTGCCAGGCAACATAAGCTAGCACTGCCAGGGTCCCTATGCCCAGGGGCACCAGCCTCCCCCACTGCCCAATCCCCTAAGGGGCCCCAATTATTCCCTGTTCATTCCAGTGGGTCTCCTGCTAGTTCCCCAAATGTGGGGAACCAGTCTAAACTTCTGGCAGGATAAAAGATATAATCAGCACCTGAAAGATCCCAATAATGAACAAATATACTATTTAAAATACAAGCAGAAAAAATTTAAATCACTTACCTGCCTTCCCGTCAGTTTCCAGCATGGTCTGGCCGGCAACTGTGCTCTGGCTCTGGGAGATGCATATGTGCAAATCCTTGTTCAAAGCCACAGACATGTGTCTCTCACTTCGGCCTGCTAGAAAAGTTGCTCACAAAGGGAGAATCGTGGCCTGTATATGTTAAAAAATAAGCTTAAATTGACCATCCAAGGTGGAAGTCTATTGTGGGGAATCCAAGTGACCATTCCTTCCAGTCTGCGTGTAAGAGTTCTTATCATAGAATTCCTACAACGCAGAAAGAGGCTATTTGGCTCATCGAGTCTGCACTAATTCTCTGACAGGGCATCTTACCCAGACCCTATCTTTGTATCCCTATGCATCTACCCCCACTAATCCCCCTAATCAATACATCTCGGGACAGTAAGGGGCAAATTAACAAAGGCCAATCAAACTAACCTGCACATCTTTGGACTGTGGGAGGAAGGAACTCAGTAAGAATTTAGCAACACCAATTTTAAATCCAACCAATTTATTTGATAGCAAATTTGCGAGCTTTCAACACTCTCTGTGTCTTCATCAGGCAAACACTGCATTTGCCTGACGAAGACACAGAGAGTGTTGAAAGCTCGCAAATTTACTATCAAATAAATCGGTTGGATTTAAAATTGGTGTTGTTAAATTCTTACTGAGTTCTCACCACCCCAGTCCAACACCAGCATCTTTACATCATCTGCAGGAGGAAGCCAGAGCACCCAGGGAAATATCACACAGACATGGGGAGAACATGAAAATATCACAAAGGTTGGTATTGAATCTGTGTCCCTTACGCTGTGAGGCAGCAGTGCTAACCACTGTGCCATTGTGCTGTGGCCCCTTTGCTGATCTTTGCTCTTCTATTAACACATTCTGCAGTCTTACCTTTATGCCACTATCAGCACGTTCTGTAGTCCTTCTAACTATAAAACTCCCTTTGTCTTGTGCCCTATACATCTTTGTTGCAATATTTCCTTCTGTATATCAGATATTCCTTCAATATCACCCATTTTTAGGCATTTTAGAATTCATCCCATTTTTTCCTCTCTTTAGCTCTAAAGAAAAATAATTTCAACTGATTTGCAAAAAATTATCCCATAATATACATTGATACTTGAGTTCAGAGGCAGGGTGGAAAATGCTATAATCAAGGCACCTGGTCGCTTGAGTTTCCTCAAACAATATTTACTTTAAAATAGGGGCATATTTTAATTTATTTTACCAAGTCTCCTGCCTGGCAGCTAGCCTGACTGACCAAATGTTGTGACACAAAAGTACAATAGTGGATTTAGAGTAAAGTTCATGGAGTTTGGTGAGACCAGAGTTTGGTTTTATTATAATTCCGGTTGATCTTATAACTAAACAGGAAGATTTCAGAATGGGACCTTGGCATAAAGAACCATAAATTGTATATTTTTTATAATACTGGAGGAAGAGAGTCACAAGATCAGCAATCAGTGTTAACAATAAAAAAAACCATAAAAAGTAAAAAAAAGATCCATGATACAGTACTCCTTTATTCTCCACTTAGCAAATACCCATAGATTTTAAAATTAACATTGGTTACAAAATATGTCTTAAGCTATGAGACAAATATGTCTCATTAACACGAAGTCTCTTTAGGTACACAGTTTAACTGTGATCAAATATGTACCTTCTGCCTTGTCAGCAGGTTAGCATCTGTGAGCCTCTGCTCAGAATCCCCCCAAATGATTGTCATATGAGAATTTCCAAACTCCATTCGCAAACATAAGCTTTAAATATATTTCACAGAGCTGCTTTCCACCAGCAGTTTGCATTCTGAAATCTAAGTTTTCTAAATGACTCTTAAACAAAGCCTCCACTATATCTTTAACAGCAAACACATTCCAGATTATACAAATGACTTTCTTAAACAAAATTTCTGCTCTATATTTATTAGTGAATCCAGTCCAGACATTACAATTGACTCTCTTAAGGATTTACTTGTCACGATTGCTATGCAAACTGTTCACAATTGCTTTAACTCTCGATTCACAAATTTTATTAAAATGGCATCAAATCTCTCTTTTACCTCTGAAGTTTACTTTCCAACTTTAAGTCACATTCTGTAGTTAACTAAGAACACTTTATTACTTTTCCTTGAATTTTTCTGAATAATATCTTGATCTCTAAACTTTTAACTTCAGTCATCTTAGATATTCTTTTTGTCCTAATTTCATGGTTATTTGTACATAATTGGTTCTTTGGGAAGTTTGCCTCTTTGCAGCTCCCTACCCTTGTCTGCTTCTCCTGGAACATCCTGGAGATGTTCACTCCCTGCTGCCCTTTCTGCAACTAAATGCTTTTAAAGGCATTTGAATCAGCTAAAACTAAGAACAAAGGAAATCCCTTCTCCCTGGAATGTGGACCCTACTGATATGTAACCACTTCAGTTTATTTACTTTTCAATCCATAGCCCTTTCTAAGTACAGTAGAATCAGAGTTGGAACTGAATCAACTACCACACATACAAACACCTTTGTCCATCTAATGATAGATTTTACCCTACCAGGCACAAATACATCAAACTAAACCCGCTTAAAATTATACCATATTTCTAATTTTGTCAGTGCAAATATAAATCCCTTAAAATTACTTTTGTTTACCTAACAGTTGGATCAGCTAGGGAGAGAACTTGTAGACAAATAGAAAGGAATTAGAGTTGGAGATACCATCAGGTTTGAAGGTGGGGTAAAGAATATTGGTTTGATGACTCATTTATTGAGATTGGATTGGTTAATATTGGAATTTTTCCAATTTCACTTTTGATTTATTGTAGACTAATTGATTACTTGGATCAATCAACAACTCCATTATTGTATCATGCATTTACCTGTAAACAAATGAGATAGACCTTGCTTTTTCTTCATTTATTATTTTCTCCATTCCACGAAGAAGCTGTTAGATAGCTTAACCAGGATTTTCCAGCCTCGTCGCAGTGGGACCTGATATAGGGGATGTGGCAAGTCAGCCAAAAGTTCATTGACATGTGGTGGGACTGGGTGATCAACTCAATGGACAAGGCCAGAAAGTCCAACCCTTTGTTACGGTTTCACTATTTCTAAACTGTTCAACTAATGAGTGAATGATATCTAGATATAATCTCATTTAAAATGTTTCACGTACTTAATCAATGATACAGTATAAGATGTTGACTCATATCTAGCAGAAACTCAAATGTGTTTTGCTTAGGCCTTTAAAAAGGGGGGAAAAAAAGCAACTAACAGCCTACTCAGCTTTTTGGTTGAAAACTGACTTGTAAACAAATTGAATTCCCTGGATTGTACACTGAGGAATGTCTGTGAAATGACACTCTAACAATATAGATTAACAAGGCACCAAACAACATTTTAAAGAATCACAGTAACAATGTCATTCATAATAAATGGATCTTGCAGAATAAAACAATGATGATCATCAGTGACAAGTTGCTTACCTGTTGATTTTGAAATGAATTAAATGCATCAACAGAACCATTTATTATCCTATTACATATTGAATTTGTAGTTTGCTATTGTATTTCATACTGAAATGTGGTTTAAGTTTTTAATGTTACTGTTTTATATTATGAAGGAGAAGCAAAAGTATAACTGCTAAATTACACTTGACTTTCCAGTGTGGTTTTTACATCACCTTTCACATAATCATATGAATATCACATCTTATTAAATCCCTGTCCAAACTTCAAAGTTTACAAACTTTAATGTGTCCAGGGCAGTGGTGGTGGGGGGAGGTGGGTGTGTCCCCTGCAAATGTTTATACATTCCAGGCTTCCCATCTTCATAAGATGGATCTAGATGAGCTGTAAATGGCAGCAGCAGGATCATTGCCAGCACCTGCTGTCTGAAGAAATGGGGACATTGTCTATCAAACTCTCTACCTCACTGCCACTCTTGCCACCTGTCTTTAGCTTCTTATACTGTTGCAATGAAATTCAATAGAGACCTGAAGAACAATACGTCATCTTTCTATCAGGCACTTTACAAACATCTGGATTCAGCATTTGTGCTTCATTTCAGATCTCATCTATTTCCCTTATTCTTAACAGATTACCTAGTGGGTTTTATCAATTACCTACCAGAGAAACTTTCTCTTCATAATTGACAAATTGAAATCGTGGGATTCTTTGAAGATCTCTTGGGTTTGTGACCCTGTTTGAATACTGTTTCTTGTGTTAATATTTTGTCCTCAAAAGCTTTTTGTCCCAATAAAGCAGCATCATTTTATAATTAAACATATAAATTTCTAATTACTTATTTAACATGGGAAATGAAATTTGACTTGAAAAGAAACAATTGTGAATCAGTTGCATATTTTATGCTGCATCTAATTAAAATCATAGAATCCCTACAGTGCGGAAGGAGGCCATTCAGCCCATCGAGTCCGTAACAACTCTCTGACATCATACCCAGTCCCACTACCTATCCCTGTAACCCCACGTATTTACCCAGCTAATCACCCAACCTACACATCTTTGGACATTAAGGGCCAATTCAGCATGGCCAATCTGCCTAACTTATTCATCTTTGGAGTGTGAGAGGAATCGAGTGCTTTAGTTTCCTCTCATAGTCCAAAGGCACGGGGAGAATATGTGAACTTCATACAGATAGTCACTCATGGCCAGGATTGAACCTAGGTCCTTAGTTCTGTGAGGCAACAGGAATAATGATTGTGCTACTATGTTGCTATTATTTTCTTTGCCATTAAGTAAAGTAAGACAGTACATGAGATGGGCCGCTGATTCATTCTTGTCCCTATGGTAGTTAATATAAATTGTACACCTCTGGATCCTTGAACTGCTTCAACCAAACTACATTTTTCTGTTCCATTCAAAAGACATAGAGTAACATGAATTTAAGGAAAAGACTGACAATGGGTTTGTATTCATCCATCCCAGTAAGGATAGCTGCTGATGTCAGATACACATGCTGAAAAGTTTATAGATGTAGCTGAATAGATTTAGAAGAATAGTAATAATTCACAGGAAGAGTTTAATTTGCCATCTGTTATGAAATGCTGTATTTAAGAAGATTTTAAATAATTAATTTGCTAGTTATCATTTGTTATTAGTTGCATCTAATATAATGAATATAACTATCTGGAAGTTTTACAATATATTGCATGCACTGTGAGTAGACGTTAAAAATTCTAAAATAAATTGCTTGTCAAAATTTGCTACCAATTGACTTCCTCCAGTGTGTATAAATTCCAAAAGGGAAACACCTGTGTAAGAGCACAAACTGTTACTCAAGAGATTTATTTTCATTCCAAGATTCTTAATTTTTTTTAAGGAAAGATGGAAAACTTGGTTCAACTATTATTAATGAACGTAAAGATTTATCAGGGTATAAATATTTGCCGTGCATACTTTAATTGAAAATCATTTTTATAATATAACTGAACTTTTCAATGGACAGGCAAATGCAAAAATATCAGGTTTTATAACTTGGGAATGTCTGAATAGTTATTTTATTAATAGTTATTTAATAGTTATTTTAACATCTATGTTGTGTTGCATTTGCACAATAGTTTTTACTGGCAAAATTTGCACTTGCAAAATGATATACTCCCTTTCAGTTTGCTGCAACAGACTTTTAAGTCTCTGGATATTGCTATTGAGCTAGTCACAAGATGTGCCCTGGGTGTTGACTTGTCTATTTTGTTCCCCATTGGAAAATGCCTCACCTCCACTCTTTACGAGATCTCAGATTTACCAGAAGTTGAATTGTAGATACCAAAGTCCTAACGCTCCATGATACAAATTATTTTGCAGATCATTGATTAATAAAGCACAGATGAGCTCAGCTGGCCCATTGTACTGTTTTTTTGATTTCCATCACCCTCCTCTTTCCTCATGGCAACATAATGGACTGGGTCTTTCTAGTAATGCCAATAATAGTAGAGTTGTCGCTTTGCTCAAAACCTTCCCTGAATCACAGCTAATACACATTCACTTTGGTGTCTTTTGAGCTCAGTATTCACGGAAAGGAAATATTGTAGGTAATACACTAGAAAATTGGGAAGCTTTTTAAGATTGTGGCCAAAAGGGCCATCTAAAATTGTGATTTGTAAAGCACTCTGGGACAATTGGGCAAGAGCTAAAATGACAGGCAGCAGCCTAAAAGACAGAGATAAACAGGCTGCAATTCAGACAAGTGAATACACAGGATATGGGTCATCTCCAGGACAAAAGAGACTTTATGGTCAAACTGTGTTGTTTACCAGACATAGGGGTGTTGCAACCCCTTATTTGTGAGGGAGGTGTGTATTCTACGTGCCCCCAGCATCTGCAGACATAGCCGTTGAGGACACACCCAGAGATTGGTGTGGCAGCACCCGATTGCACTTCATCAGTCAGGGTGATCAAGTCCTGATCGATTGATTGGCAATGGCCAAAAGGGGTGCAAAGCCCAACAGGGTACAAAGAGTGCTGCGCAGTGAAGAATCTCTTTGTCTCTGACCCCTACAACAATGGTAACCATTGTCAGCGATGACCAGCATGATGAGAGCCACCATACCTGATAAAGAAGCAAGACCAGACTGTGCAGAGGAAGATGGAGATCAACACACAGATAAAGACCAATATCTGTTTGGGTACTTGCCGATCACACAGAATTAAGTCAAGGTCTTGTATTGGAATTGAACTCTAGTATTTTCTGTAAAGATAACTTATTATTGGTTGGGTAGGTGATTATTGATTCTGTGTCTTAAATAAATATTGGTTGTACCAACAAGATGTCTACTCACAGTTATTTGTCCACTGTATAAGGATTAAAACAGACTGTGTGGCAGGCACAACAAGATCAACAAAACTTCCCTAAAAAAGTAATAAAAAAAGCAATGGTAAATTATGAAAGAAAATTAGTGCAAAATAAAAATATGGACAGCAAAAGCTTCTATAAGTATATAAAGAGGAAGTGAATAGCTAAATTGAATGTTGGTCCCTTGGAAGATGAGGCAGGAGAATTAGTAGTGGGGAGGGTTGAAATGGCTGAAAAACTGAATCAATATTTTGCCTCAGTTTTTATATTGGGGGTCATGGTTACCATTCCAATAGTAACAGAAAATGCAGAGGTTACAGAAAGGGTTACAATATTCCAAAATTTCCGGAATGCAGGAAAGGTTCTGGTGGATTGGGAAAATACTAATATAACACCCTCATTCAAAAAGGGAGAAAGACAAAATGGAGGTTGGGGGAAGAGAGATCACGGCCATTTGTTAGAGCACAAGTGGCTACTGGCAAACTTAAAGGTGAAGGCTCTGAATGTTAGCAAATGGATGTGTGAATGGATAAATGGTAGATGTCTATATAGGTAGGGTGCATGAAGTGGGCAGGTGGATAAGTGAGTGAAGTGGGTGACTGGGTAGGTGGGTCATCTGGTTAGTAGAAAGAGTGGATAAGGTGGGTTGATGTGTAAGTGGAGTATTTGTTACATTATCAAACAACTCAAGCAAATTACTCAAACACGATTCATGCTTCATGAAGCCATACTGATTTTGATGGATTGCTTTCTGCTTTTCTAAATGTTCTGTTGTTGCTTCCTTAATAATGAATTCTAACAATTTCCCAATGACAGATATTAAACTAATTAGCTAATAGTTACCTACATTTTGTCTTTCTCCCTTTTTGAATAAGGGCATTATATTAGTATTTTTCCAATCCACCAGAACCTTTTCTGCATTCTGGAAATTTTGGAATATTGTAACCCTTTCTGTAACCCCTGCATTTTCTGTTACTATTGGAGTGGTAACCATGACCCCCAGTGTAAAAACTGAGGCAAAATATTGATTTAGTTTTCAGTCATTTTTGCGTTCCCCACTATTAAGTCTCCAGTCTCATTTTCCAAGGAACCAACATTCACTTTAGCGACTCACTTCCTCTTTATATACTTACAGAAGCTTTTGCTGCCCATTTTTTTATTTTGCACTAATTTTTTAATATAATTTAACATTGCTCTTTCTTTTACTTTTTTAGGGAAGCTTTGTTGATCTTAAGAAGCTTCCCAATTTTTTAATGCATCACAGGCCTTTTGCAATACAATATGTCATTGTTTTTGTCTTTTTGTTATCCTTTAACTTTTCTTGCTTGGCCATCAAATTCTTTCCCCTGTCTTAGACCTTTCCCCCTCTCTGGAATGTATTTTGGTTGGGAGAGTTTGAATATTTTCTTAAATATCTCCCACTGTTCATCAACCTTTCAGTCTTCTTGCCCACTGCACTAGGGCCAAGTCTGTCCTTATGCGTATGCAATTATTTTATTTAACTCCAGAATGCTAACGTGGGACTCCACTTCCTTGCTCTCAAACTGGATTTGAAATCCTAGTATGCCATGATCTCTCCTCCTTAGAGAGCCCTTAACTATGAGATCCTTTATTAGCCCTGTCTCATTATATAATACAAAATCTAGAGTAACCTGCTCCCTGGTTGGTGTCACAACATATTAGTCCTAAACACAATCACAGTGGTGGAAGGACTGAATGTTTAATGTGTTAGATCAGATGCTGATCGTGTGGACTGCTTTGTCTTTAATGGTGTTGTGCTTCTTGAGTTGCTCTTGGTGGTTGGAGTTGCACTCACTCAGCCAACTGGACAGTGTTCTGTTACACTCCTAACTTGTAGATGGTGGGCAGACTTTGGGGAGAGAAGATGAGTTACTCACCACAGAATTCCCAGACGCTGAACTATTGTTATAGCCACAATATTTAAGTGGCTGGTCCGATTAAGTTTCAGATTAGAACTAAACTAACATCCAAGCTATAGATATTTATTGATGATAGTGCCATTGAATGTCAAGGGAAGATGGTCATTGCCTGGCATTTTTTTTTAGAGCAACACAGCACGGGAAACAGGCCCTTCGGCCCAACGAGCCCGCGCCACCGTCATAACTATATAGTAACAATTCCATTATCCTATTCTAATTTTAGGTTATTCCTAATATGAAAGAGTCTCAATGTAGGGACAATTTGTTTCCCAATCAGCCTAAGAGCGAATTTTTTGGGATGTGGGAGGAAACCGGAGCGCCCGGAGAAAACCCACGCAACCACGGGGAGAATGCGCAAACTCCCGCAGACACCGGCCCAATTCCAAGTGTCTGCACAGCTACAGCGATAGTCACTGAGCTGTCATGGTGCCCTTCAGATGGTCCAGATAAAGCAATCATTTACGACATGAAGCACCAGGCAACCCATGAATCAACATCCAAGAGCTGTCCTCGCACCACCTGCCGAATGCATGCTCCTTGTTGGTCAAGTATGGACCGAATTACCTGTGGGAAAAAAAAAGCCATAGTTAAACAGTCCTACTATATCCCTCTATTTGCATAACGCTCATGTGGCTGTCCAAGAGACCCTTAAACAGCCCTAGCGTGCCTGCTCCCACCACCTTACTCGGCAGTGCATTCCACACCCCCACTACCCTTTGTGTGAAAAACTGCCCTCTAATATTTATCTTATACATAGCCCCCCTCACCCTAAGACCACGACCCCTCGTCGTATCCATTTCTGAAGGTGGAAAAAGTTTACCACCATTTACTCTATCTATACCCCTTATAATCTTATACACCTCTATTAGATCCCCTCTAAGCCGACGTCTTTCAAGGGAAAACAACCCCAGTCTATTTAATCGTTATTTGTGTGATGCAAATGTTATTTGCCATTTATCAGCTCAAGTCTGAATGGCGTCCACATTTTGCTGACATGCAGATACGGACTACTTCTTTATCTGAGAAGTTGTTAGTTATATTGAATGATATACGGTCAGTACATCATCAAGCAGCCCCACTTCTGATTTTCTGATGAAAGGAAGGTCATTGAATAAGCAGCTAAAATTGGCTGGGCCTCGGATACTGCCCTGAGGGATCTTGCAGTGATGATATCCCACTGAATTTATGATGAGAATACACTGGAGTGCTTTACAAGGTCACAGTGTTTAAGAATTGTTGCACTTTCTTGTATTTGGACATGGAAATCCTCTCTCATTGAGTTTGAGAATAAATTGATTGAAGTAATTTGTTAAAATGTTTGTTAGGATCTCGTTATCATGTGGAGATGAACTATATAAAGAGCATTAGGATAAATTTCTGTTTTCACCATCTGGATGATAATTTAACATATTCCATTGTGTTCACTCTCTTGATTATGAAACAGTCTGCCTTTTGACAGGATGTTGCATGATGATGAAGGATTCCAAAGAGGAGGAGCTTGTTTGTTTGCAAGCAACTGTTTGATCTGTTGCATTGCTGTGTGGTATTAATAGATAACACTATTTATCTGAGAAATAGCAGAGCATCAAGATTGTCTCAGTTTCTAAATTATGTTTGGCTTTGTATCATTGCTGGCAATTCACTGCTCATCTGCTGTGAGCCTTCAGATGAGAATACAATCCAGTTCAAGCAAGACATTGTTTCGGAGAGAATTTCAATCATTTTCCTTGGAGCAGAGGAGACTGTGGGAGGGTGGGGGGAGGTATAAAATTATGAGGACCATAGATAAAGTAGATAGGAAGGAGCTTTTCCCCTTACTGGAGGGATCAATGACTAGGAGGCATAGACTGAAGGTAAGGTTTAGAGGGGCTATGAAGAAAAGCTTTTTGTGCAAAGAACGGTGGGAATCATCCCAAGAATGGGATGAAGGAGTACAATATAAGGGGTAGGAGTCTTAGCTGTGTTGTAGAGCAGAAGGATCTCCATAGGACTCTTAAATCGGCCTCGCAGGTGGAGGAAGTGGTCAAAAAGGCATACGGTGTACTGGCCTTCATTAATCAAGGAATTGAGTTTAGCAGTCAGGAGGTAATGATGCAGCTCTATAAGACTCTTGTCAGACCCCAGTTGGAGTATTGTGCGCAGTTCTGGTCGCCTCATTATAGGAAGGATGTAGAGGCTACTGAGAGGGTTCAGAGGAGATTTACAAGGATGCTGCCTGGATTGGGAGGCAAGCCTTATGAAGATAGGTTGAGGGAGCTGGGACTCTTCTCACTGGAGAGACGTAGGTTGAGAGGCGACCTGATAGAGGTTTATAAAATGTTGAGAGGAATAGATAGGGTGGACTCTCAGAGACTATTTCCCCGAGCTGAAATAGTCACTATGAGAGGACACAGATTTAAGGTGCAGGGAAGCAAATACAAAGGAGATGTCAGGGGTAGGTTTTTCACTCAGAGGGTGGTGAGTGAATGGAACCGACTGCCGTTGGAGGTTGTTGAGGCAAACTCACTGGGGTCTTTTAAGAGACTTCAGGATGAGTATATGGAAAAAAATAGGATAGGAGGTTATAGATAGGTCTGTGGATTGGTAGATGTGATCGGCGCAACTCGTGGGCCGAAGGGCCTGTTTGTGCTGTATTGTTCTATGTTCTATGTTCTATGTTCTATGAATCGGAAACTCATTGCCTGAAAGGAGAGCAGAGGCATTCACAACATTTAAGAACTATTTAGATGTGCACTTTCAATACCAAGGCATATGAAGCTTTGGACTAAACACTGGAAAATGGGATTAGAATATTTAGGTGGTTTGATTTTGACCGGCACAGACATGATGGACTGAAGGGCCTTTTTCTGTGCTGTATATGACTCTATGAAAGGCTTTCCTGAGTTTAAGTATGTAAAAGGTGAGTTTTATTGTGCTAAAAATCCATCCGGAAGTCACTGCCTGAAGAGGAGGTGGAGATGGAGACCCTCATAATGAGTCTACCAAAACTATCAGTATGTGGAGAAAAGATGAAGATCCCTAAGAAATGAAGGATGTCTAAATCATAACCATGGACAAGAATAAACGTGATAAATGAGATTGCAACAACTAGGTGGACAGAGTGATGAAGAAGACATTTGGCACACTTGTTTCATCGGTCAGAATATTGAATACGGGAGTTGGGGTATCTTGTTGAAGTTGTACAAGACATTGGTAAGTCCATACTTGGAATATTGTATATCGTATTGTATACCCAGAACAGAAAGAGTACAGAAAAGATTTGCTGGATGCTACCTGGACTTGGTGGTTTGAATTATAAGGAGAAGCTGAATAGACTGGATCTTTTTTCTCTACTGTATAGGAGGCTGAGGAGTGATCTTATATAGATCTATAAAATATCTTTTCCCAAAAGTAGTGGAGTCTAAAACTAGAAGGCATAGTTTTAAGGTGAGTGAGCAGAGATACAAAGGCTTTGGAGGGGTAATTTTTTCACAAACAGAAGATGGTGAGAAGCTGCCAGATGTAGTAGTAGAAGTGGGTACAATGTTGTCTTTTAAAAAGCATTTAGATTGTTACATGGATAAGATGGGTATAGAGGGCCAAATGTAGGCTATTGTGATTAGCTTAGGGATTTAAAAGAAGGGGTGGTATGGACAAGTTGGGCCGAAGGATCTGTTTCCATGTGGTAAACCTCTATTGCTCTATGACTCTAACTACTGGAAACCCATCAGCGTCAGCTGCTTTACCAAACAACATTTATTTAGTGCTGTTTCTGTAACAACCCCCATGGTGGACTAAGTACTTAGTTCATATTTTGCTGTTTGGTGAAGAAAACAGTGCTTCTTCACTGACTGTATTTTGTCTAGTGTACATATTGTTACAGACAAGAGGAAGAGGCAAAACTGAACTCTTTTATGTTCTCACCTCCTCTCCATAGCAGGAGGTGTTTACATTTTTGACATATGCTGTGGCATGTTTCCTCAAATCCTCTGTGAGGACAATTTTCAAAGCAGCTCACAGCAAACTCTCTTTAAGCTTATTGACACATTCAAATTTTGGAAATAGTCATAATTTTGTACACACCCACCCAAGCACACCAGAAGAAGATTGGAAGAGTAAGTTTTTAAAGCTATGGATAAGTTAAAGAAAAAGCACTATAAATGTGCATATCAGATGATGTGATTGCCAGAGTCCTGAAAGTGAGATCCAGTGAGGGTTTCTTCACCAGGAAATTACAATTCATCTAGCTGAAACAGGATTTTGCAGAATTCTTTTAGGGACTGATGGGTATGCAGCAAGATAAGCTTGGTCATCTGGACATGTTGGAATCTTCTAGAAAATAAGGTACAAAGAACAAAGAACAAAGAACAAAACAGCATGGGAAACAGGCCCTTCAGCCCAACGAGCCCACACCGCCACCCCGATATTCCCACCTCTACCCGCGATCCCTGTCCATGTTAATAGATCTATGGATTAAAAACCAAATTTGAGACAATTTAGGGAGAATTTGTTTTGCCAATTTGCCTAAGAGCACATCTTTGGGATGTGGGAGGAAATTGGAGCACCCGGAGAAAACCCACGCAAGCACAGGGAGAATGCGCAAACTCCCACAGACACAGGCCCAAATCCATGTATCTGCACAGCATAGCGATAGTCACTCAGCTGTCGTGTTGCCCATCAAATGGTCCAGGTCAAGCGTACAGTAATGATGTGCAGCACTAGGATACTCTCAAAAAAGATCCAAGAGCAGCCCTCTCACGACCCATCGCGTGGGTATACTGAAGCGTACAATGAAGCTTAGACTTGATGCAGACTATTGGTTGGCTTGGAGTCCTGCTTAGATGTTTGCAGACTAGAAATTAGACAGCAGATTGAACTGTGGGTCTCAAGATATAATTTAAAAACTTTTCAAAGGTCCGAAGCTTATTTCATGTGACTTTGTCCATGAATGAATCAGTTTCAGGCAAATAAACAGTTCTGATGTACCTGGTCAAATGCCATCATTTACTGTAGGAGAGGGTGGTTTTTAGCGTCACTGCAGATGTAATGAATTTTGATAGCTCTTCCTGTGTTATAGTCTAGGCTGGAGAAACAGGTTGGTTTTTGGTCATGGACTTGTTGATTGTAATGTGCCTTCATCATGAGAAGCATGAGATTCTACAAGGGTAGAATTGAGCTTTTTATCCTGTAAACTGCTGTTTATAGAAACAGTAGCCAACATGTGAATCATGTAACCTGTAGCAGTCATCTTTCAGTTCAACCATGTCAACTTTTTAAATAATTTAAAGATTAATTTGATAGTTTTTGATCTCTTTCATGTCTTCGGAGATGACAAATCCAGATCATGCTCTATCTAGAGGCCCATAATTTTATCTGATGGAAGACATAGAGTCATAGAGATTTACAACATGGAAGCATGCCCTTTGGCCCAACTTGCCCATGCTGCCCTTTTATTTAACCACTGAGCTAGTCCCAATTGCCCACATTAGGCCCATATCCCTCTATAAAGAACAAAGAACAAAGAACAGTACAGGCGCTTTGGCCCTCCAAGTCTGTGCCACTCATGCACCCAACTAGACCATTCGTTTGTATCCCTCCATTCCCAGTCTGCTCATGTGACTATCCAGGTAAGTCTTAAACAACGCCAGTGTGTCTGCCTCCACCACCCTATTTGGCAGCACATTCTAGGCTCCCACTACCCTCTGCATAAAAAATGTCCCTCTGATATCGGAGTTATACCTCTCCCCTCTCACCTTGAGCCTGTGACTCCTTGTGATCATCATCTCTGACCTGGGAAAAAGCTTCCAACTATTCACCCTATCTATACCCTTCATAATTTTGTACACCTCTATTAGGTCTCCCCTCATTCTCCGTCTTTCCCGAGACAACAACCCCAGTCTACCCAATCTCTCCTCATAGCTAAGACCCTTCATACCAGGTAACATCCTAGTAAACCTTCTCTGCATTCTCTCTAAAACCTCCATGTCCTTTTGGTAGTGCGGTGACCAGTACTGGATGCAATACTCCAATTGTGGCCTGACCAGAGTTCTATATGGCTGTAACATCAGACTCCAGCCTTTATACTCTATACCCCATCCTATAAAGGCAAGTTTACTATATGCCTTCTTCACCACCTCCACCTGTGCTGCCACCTTTAAGGATTTGTAGACTTGCACACCTAGGTCCATTTGTGTTTCTATATTCTTGATGGCCCTGTCATTTATTGTATAATTCCCCTCTCCATTAGTTTTTCCAAAATGCATCACCTCACATTTATCTTATATATCCACCTTCCTTTGTGACTATCTAAATGCTTTTTAAAAGACAAACTTATAAGCTTCCCTACTACTATCTCTGGCAGCTCAGTCAGACACTCACCACTCTCTGTGTGAAAAAATTACCCCTTTGGGCTGTTTTGTATTTCTCCCCTCTCAACTTATATCAATGCCCTCTAGGTTTAGACTCCCATATCTTTGGGAAAAGATGTTGACTATCTACCTTATCTATGCTCCTTATTATTTTATAGACCTATTGATAATTCCTCCCAGAGTTGTGCATAGTGGAGTGGATTTGGTGACAAAGGGCCCGTCACTTCTTTAAGTCCAGCAAACATTTTACAAACATCACAATTTTCAATGCACATATTGATACTTTGATAGACATCAAAGCAGTATCCTCTCATACATCTGCAATATTCTTCTAGGTGGATGTTTAGGGATTCTTTTCCCATTTGCTGTTTATATATATTGTTAGAAGTGTTCAAATAATGCACTCTTTGCTTCAATCACTGGGATAAAGGCAGCTTCATGAGTATTAAAGAAGTTGGCTTCTTTTCCTTACACCAAGAAAGTCTCTGGCTGTTGCATAGTACGCTGAAGTGATGGCCACTCTTTTGCTGGGCTCTGAGGTTCACATCTTATGGACCTTTCACCAAAAATATCAGCTAGTTAGTGATTTCTTGAAATTCCTTTCTCATTGTTTTTTATTCATTCATGGGACATTGGCATTGCTGGGTAGCCAGCATTTATTGTCCATCCCTAGCTGCTCTTGAGAAGGTGCTGGTGAGCTGCCTTCTTGAATCGCAGTAGTTCATTTTCTGTGGGTTGACCCATAATGCTGTTAAGGAGGTGTTCCTGTAAAGGAATGACGATACATTTCCAAGTCAGGATACCAGTGGAGGGGAGTGGAGGGGAACTTGCAGGTGGTTGTTCCCATGGATGTACTGCCCTTGTCCTTTTCAATGGAAGTAGTCGTGGGTTTGGAAGGCACTGTCCAAGGATCTTTGGTGAATTGCTGCAATGCATCTTGTAGATAATATAAACATTGCTGCTACTGAACATCAGTGGTGGAGAGAGTGAATATTTGTAGATGTGGTGCCAATCAAGCAAGCTGCCTTCCTGAATGGTATCTAGCTTCTTGAGTGTTGTTGGTGCTCCACCCATCCAGTCAAGTGGGGAGTTTTCCAGCACGTTCCAAGCCTGTGCCTTATAGATTTTGGGAAGTCAGGACATGAGTTACTCGCCACAGTGTTCCTAATCTCTGATCTGCCCTTGTATCCACATTGTTTATGCGGTGGGCCCAGTTGAGTTTCTGGTTAAAGGATGTTGACAGTGGTGATTCAATGATGGTAACACCATTGAGTGTCAAGGATAGTGGTTAGAGCATCAATTATTGGTGATGGTCATTGCCTGACATTTGAATACCTTGTCAGCCCAAGCCTGGATATTGTCCAGATCTTGTTGCATTTGAACATGGCCTGCTTCAATATCTGAGGAGTCACAAATGATGCTGAACATTGTGCAATTATTGGTGAGCATCCCTCCTTTTGACCTTATAATGGAGGAAAGGTCAATAATGAAGCAGCTGAAGATGATAGGACACTACCCTGAGGGACTCTTGCAGAGATATTCTGGAACTTGAGATGACTGACCCTCCACAATCACAAGCAACTCCTTATGTATCAAGTATGACTCCAACCAGCAAAATGTTTATCCCCTGATAACCATTGATTCCTGTGTAGCTAGGATTCCTTTATGCACACTTGGTCAAATGCAATCCTTGGTGTCAAGGGCTGTCACTCTCACCTCATCTCTGGAATTCAGCTCTTTTGTCTATATTTGAACCAGTGAGGAGCTGTAACCCTGGTGAAACTCAAACTAGGCGTCACTAAACAGGTTAGTGCTGAGCAGATGCTGCTTGATAGCACTTTAATGATTCCTTCCATCACTTTACTAATGATCAAGAGTAGAATGATTAAGCAGTAATCAGCTATGTTGGATTTGTTCTGCTTTTAGTGTGTGGGACATATCTGGGCAATTTTCCACATTGTCAGGTACATGCCAGTGTTATAACTGTGCTGGACCAGCTTGGCTAGGGGAGCGGCAAGTTCTGGACCACAAGTCTTCAGCGCTATTGCCAGAATGTTATCAGGATCCATTGCCTTCAACCATTTCTTGATATTACATAGAATGAATCAAATTGGCTGGAGACTGGCATCTGAAATGCTGGGGACCATTGGAGAAGGATGAGATGGATCAGCCACTCGGCACTTCTAGCTCGAGATTGCTGTAAATGCTTCAGCCTAATCTTTTACATTGATGTGCTGGGCTCCTCCATCATTGAGGATGGGGATATGAGTGGAGCCTCCTCGTCCAGTGAGTTGTTTAATTGTCCACCATCATTCACAACTGGATGTGGCAGAACTGCAATGCTTTGATCTGATCCATTAATTGTGGGATCACTTGTCTATCACTTGCTGTTTTTGCCATTTGGCATGCAAGTAGTCTTGTTTGGTAGCTTCACCAGGTTAGCACCTCATTTTTAGGTATGCCTGATGCCTTCCTGTGCCTTCCATTGAACTAGGATTGATCCCTTGGCTTTATGGAAATGGTTGAGTGGGGGATATGATTGGCCATATGAGGTTGCAGATTGTGCAGGGGTATAGTTCCACTGCTGTTGAAAACCTACATTGCCTCATGGATGCCCAGTCTTGAGTCACTAAATCTGCTCAAAACCTTTCCTATTTAGCACTGCGATTGTGTCACACAACATAATGGGATTATTTTCAATGTGAAGACGGGATTTTGTTTCACAAAGACTGTGCGGTGGTTACTCTTACCAATACCATCACAGCCAGATGCACCACAGGTAGCAGATTGGTAAGGATAAAGTCAAGTATGATCTTCCTTTTTGTTGGATCCCTCACCACCTGCTGTAACCCAGTCTCGTGGATATATTCTTTAGGACCCAACCAGCTCGATCAGTAGTGCTGCTGCTGACCCACTCTTGTTGGTGGAGATTGAAATCCCCCACCCAGAATACATTTTGTGCCCTTGCCACCATCAGTGCTTTCCCCAAGTGTTGTTCGACATGGAGGAATACTGATTTATCAGTTGAAGGAGGATGGTACATGGTAACCAGTAAGAGGATTCCTTGCAAGTGCTTAGCCTGAAGCCATGAGACTTCATGGGGCCCAAATTCGATGTTAAAGACTCCCTACTGACTCTATACCACTGTATCACCACTTCTGCTAGGTCTATCTTGCTGATGGGACAGGACATATCCGAGGATGGTAATGGTGGTGTCTGGGGTGTTATCTCTAAGTTATGATTCTGCGCAAATGATTATGTCAGGCTGTTGCTTCACTAGTATGGCAGAAGCTCTCCCAATTTTGGCACTAGCCCACAGATGTTAGTAAGGAGGGCTTTGCAGGGCTGACAGGGTTGTTTGTTTTGCCGTTGTCTTTTCTGGTGCCTAGGTCGGTGCCAAGTGGTCCGTCCAATTTCATTTTGTTGAGACCTTGAGCGACTGATACATAAAGAGTTAGTGAGGCTATTTTAGCTCCGTTTTTATTGGACTGTTCTGACAGGGGCAAGCAGCCCGTCTCTAACTCGAGCTTCTTGATTTCTTGGGGCAATGGCGTGGAAGCAGTTTCTTCTTCTAATGGGAATGGCCATTATCTCCAGGCCACTTGGAGGACTTCCTTTTTTAAATTTATAAATGATCTGGCTTTTTTACAACTCACAGCCGGTTGAAGCTAGTACGACCTTTGCCTGTGCTAGTGAGATAAGAGTATACAGTTAGCACATGAATCAAGCTTCTCTCTCCTGGCTAATGCACCTTATCAATGTCAAGGACTGGCCAAAACGGCTGGCAGTACATCAGCAGCATCGCAATGCTGGAGAAGATGATATGTGCTCTGCAGCCAGTCATGAGACTCCTTATCAAAAGAAAGTATTAAAGATGTGAACTGGAGCCCCACATTAAAAATGTATTAAAGTTTATTTATTAGTCACAAATAAGCTTACATTAACACTGAAATTAAGTTGTTGTGGAAATCCCCTTGTCGCCACATTCAGGTGTCTGTCTGGGTACACTGAAGGATAACTTAGCGTGGCCAAGGCACCTAATAGCACGTCATTCAGACTGTAGGAGGAAACTGGAGCACTCCATGAAAACCTACATAAACATGAGGAAAACATGCAGACTCTGCACAGACAGTGATCCAAGCTAGGAATCGAATCCTGGTCCCTAGCACTGTGAGGCAACAGTGCTAACCACCATTTGTTGATTTTCTGAAATTAACTTGTAGGGTTGAAAAAAGAGAAAAGCATTGTTGACCAACATGAACTACTGAAGATGATGCCTCACTACTCCTGCTTCAGTTACAATGGAGTTTACTGCTGCACTCATTCAAATTCACAAAACCTTTCAACTGTTGCAATCCCAAAACAAATTCCTCAGTTAAGTAACATGGAAACAAAAATCTGTATGCTTTTAATTTTAAACCTTTAATAATATTCAATTAATGATAGGACAAACTTTAAGCTTTTGTATTAGAATTATGCAGCATTCAGAATAAAATTAATGAGTTAACAGTACATATAGAGACAAAAGATGTATGATTTGGTGTCGATTACTGAGACATGATTATAAGGAGACCAGGTCTGGGAGTTGAATATCCAAAGGTACTCAGGATTGACAGAAAGTAAAAGGAGATGGTGTAGCTTTGCTAGTAAATGTGCTTTCAGTTAAATAGTAAAACTTCCAGAATAAAAAGAGACTTCTTTCACCTGTGCTTTTAAACCTGCAGCCAAAAACGAAACTAAATACAACTCTTGTCACATGATCAGACAGTTTTTTTCTATTTCTCCTCTCACCAATTACATCACCTAAGATTGTGAGCTGCAGAGATCATGAATTAAAAAAAAAAAACTCTTTAAGGAAAACTGAAGTTACAACATGAATTAATGATCTTTAATAAAGGATCCTCTAGGGAAGAGTGATCATTGAATGCTTGAATTTCAAATTCAGGTTGAGGGCAATAAACCTGAACTCCACACTATGAAGTTAATCCATGATAATTATAAAAGCATGAGGCCAGACTTGGCCTGAGTGGGCTTGCTAGAAAGACTGAAAGGTAGGACAGTTGATGAACAATGCAGATCTTTGAGGAGATATTCAATTCCTGCCAACTAAAATATATAATACAGAGAGGAAGAAAGATTGCAAGAGGGTAAAATACATCCATGGGTAAGCAAGGAGGTTAAAGATAACATAAAGGCAACAATTAAGGCATATCAGATTGCAGAGGTCACTAACAGGATGGAGAATTGGAAAACTTTTAAAGAGCGCCAAAGGGATTACTAAAAAAAGTAGTAAAAAGAGTAAAGGTAAATTATGAAAGAAATTTTGTGCAAAATATAATAACAGATACCAAAAGTACCTATAAATATATAAAAAGGAAGAGAGTAGCTAAAGTTGGCACAAGTCCCTTAGATTTCAAGATTGGGCAGTTAATAAGAGGAACATTGAGATGGCAGAGACGCCAAATCAATATTTTGCTTTCGTTTTCATGGTGGAGAACTCAAACAGTCTCAATAGTAACCAATAATACAAAGCTTGTTCAAAAGGAGGAACTTAAAACAATCCCTGTCATTAGGGAAAAAGTACTCAACAATTTATTGGGATTAAAGGCAGACATGTTCCCAGGATCTAATGTGGAAAGAAGTGGCAGAAGTGATAGTGGCAACATTGGTTATAATATTCAAAATTTCCTGGATTTTGGACTGGTTCCAGTGGATTGGAAAAGGCTAGTTAACACTCCTATTCATAAGGGGAGAAAGGCAAAAAGTAGGAAACTATAGACTAGTTAATTTAATATCTATTGTTGGGAAACTGTTGGAATCCATTGTTAAGGAAACAATAATGGGACATTTGGAAAGTCAAAACGCAATCCATCAAAGTCAGCATGATTCTATGAAGAGTAAATCATTCTTGACTAATTCACTAGAGTTCTTTGGAGCTGTAACAAGAAAAGTGGATAATGGGTGTCCAATAGATGTATCTGTCCCCCAGGAGGTGTTATAGGGTCGGGGGCGGGGGGAGGATGTGCAGTCTGCTACATGGGGGGAGGGTCTGTTGGGGGGATGCTGGTCTGGTCTGCTGGAGTGGGGATGTGGGTGTATTGCCATTGCTTGGATGGGAGGGATTATCAGTGCTGAGGGCAAGGTAGCTGGAGATCAGGGAGATGGGAGGCATTGGGAATGGTCCAGGAATGATTTTGGGGATTGCAATTGGGCCACAATCAGGCTACGGGGAGGTCTGGAGGGGCAGGACTGCGAGGGTCCCAGGCTGGCTAGCAGTCAAGCTGGCCAGCAAATGGGGAGTCTAACAAATCGGGGATGCTGCACATGCAAAAAGTTCCAGAACTGTCAGATTCTGATGTGAATAAGTCCTGCCCCCTGAGGCTTAATGAGATTCACGATTGTGACCTCTGCTTTGCACAGAATATGTAAGATGCAGCTCTGAAGTTGAACTGAAAAAATAGTCGTGACTTTACACCAGTTTTCTCATCAATTCAGCACTTTTGGGAGAATCACCCCCAGGGTGTGCTATCGGGTTCAGTCCTCAAGCACCAACTGTTTACAATCTATATTAATGACTTGGTTTCAGGGGTAGAATGTATTATAACAGATCACACAAAGATTGGTGAGAAAGCAAGTTGCAATGAGAAAGTAAGAAATTTCAAAATGGATATGGATAGGTTTAGATAGGTGGGCCAAGTATTGGCAGATGGAAGTGTGAGATTATCCACTTTGGGCAGAGGAAGGAAAAGGCAACTTATTATCTAATGGAGAAAAATGTTTCAATGGAGAGGAATTGGCTAGCCTCCCCCCCCGCCCCCGGCTCGGACTGGCTCACTACTGTAGCAGGGTGTAAGGCAGATCCTCTCTTTCAGGGAGCCGATGGCCCGACCTTGCTGGAGTGAAGGAGATGCAACTGGGGCCTCCCAGAGGCTCGGACAGCGGGAGGGGTGGGAATTCCTTCTGGGCATTGCACCCTGGCACTGTCTAGGGGACACCTTGGCATTGCCCATCAGGAATGGGGCAGTGCATAGCAACATAACATATGGGGACAAGGCCTGAAGGGGCAATCGGTGGGAGTGGGGGGTTCCACTGCCACTCTGCTGACAGGATTGCTGGGGGAAGGAGGGAGGCTAGCAATCAAAGTGGACTGGAGGTATGGGGGAACTGGACTGCAGGGGATGTGCTGGCACTGAGGAGAAGGGGTGGCTTAGCACTATTGGCGGATGGTTGTGGCTGGGCCAATGATTTGGCTGTGGAAGGGTGGTTGCACAGTCTGCAATCCGGGGGTCATGGGGCTGGCCAGCGATTGAGCTGGCCTGTGATTGGGAGGCCAGCAGACAGGGGTCACAACGTATGCGCTAATCTCGTCATTGACAGATCAGCACATGGTCAGTGACCTACTCAGTGCTATGCTGCTGGCCTCTGCCCATTTCCAGCGGAAATCAACCCTGCCCATTGATTTTCACAAGATTAATGCAAATGCACTCTGCAGTGCACAGAGTATGGGAGATTCATTTTGAAACTCCTGCTGAAAAAAAAGCAGTGTGATTTACTCCAGTTTTCACCTGAATTCGGCACTTCAAATTTTTTTGGGAGAATTTCTGCTATCGTCTTTGATTATGTGATCTACTTGAACCTCAAAAGAAAAACACTTCTATATTTTTAATAACTGCTCCCAATCTTATTTTTCTGGAGATGGGGGTGGGGGGCTGGAAAATTTTGGAATATTAGTCTTCAATAAATGTCCACTCCTGGTGTGGCAAGCATTTTAATCTTTGCTCGCATGGCACGGATATATTTTACACAGTGAACTATTCTATGACCTCTTATCTGTTGTTTTCAGCAGTGGAAGTAACAGCAAATGAAATGTGATATTTATCTAGTAAGTGGTATCTGGGTGATTGGGTTCTATATCTTTTGTTAATAGTTAGTCATTCCTTTTGGTATATCTAAGCTTTAGCAGTATAACCTTGAAATTATCATTGACAATAATAACAGCAGAACATTTAAGACACTCTGGATATTTTGACAAATATGTTAATTTATTTTAAAAATGGGTGTATCAAAATGGCCATATTTGGATGTGCAAAGTTTTATCCGCTAACATTGACTGGAGTAATTCTAGGTTTTCTAATTTGATATCTCGTGACCAGGCCAACTCCAAGCACATCATTGTTATGCCTCTGGCCTGCTATTATTTCAAGAAGAAAGGAATTTGAAGTTTCTGGCAAGCATTATGTTAAATTGCTAGCTTCTTGGCTTGGATAAATGCTTTAGTGGTTGTTGAAGATTGTTAGGGCAAAAGAGAAAAGATGTGTTCTTCAAAAATGTTCATTCAAGCTTGAACAAAATCAGATGACTGACAGGACCGTGCAATGTTTAATATATGGAATGTTCTCCCTGTGGTTGTTACACAGTGGTCTGTGGTTGAAGCCGCTTCATATTAAATAATTGAATATATACAGCAAAATGCTTCTTCTATTAATTTCTTTTAATTTTGTTACTGTTTAATCTGGCCCAACATCTTATTGCCAAACAGTCATGAGGACTTTCCATGCAATCAGCCATGTGTTTTGTGGCTACCATTGGCTAGTGGTGAGGTCTTCTGGTCAGCGTTGTCAAGGGGGTTTCCCATTGAATGCACTTCACACCTCACGGGGGAAACCCGAGATAGGGGTGTGCCATTGGCAGGACTGGAAGATCTCATCATTATGCATAGCATAATGTTCCAGCCACAGAGTCACAAAAACAGCCCTTCAGCCTATTGTATTTCTACTGGCCACCAACAACTTATCCATTCTAATTCCATTTTCCAGCATTTGTTCTGTAGCCTAGTTTGTTATAGTGTTTCAAGTGCTCATCTAAATGCTTCTTGAATGTTGTGAGGGTTTCTATCTCTTTCAGGCAATGAGTTCCAGATTCCCATCACCCTCTAGATGGGAATCTAGGCTAGTGAGTGAGCCACATGAGTGGCCCCTCTTCATCTCAATGGGCTGCAAGACTGAAATCAGCATGTTCATTAACCATGATGCTTGAATAAGATTGAATACATTTAATACAAGCTGAATATTTCATAACAAGTTATAGAAAATGCTTAATTATTCATATATTAAAAGAACTGTCATCATCTTCAAGTGGTTAAAAACAAAATAACTATGTCTAATTGGATACAGAGAGAACAGTCACAGTCAATGTTGTGTGTGAGCAGCATGCACCTCATTTCATGTGCTCTTGCTTTAAGTGCATATCACTCAGTCATACTCGTAGGACAAATCCAAATGGAATGTAGCAACCCTACGTTAGACAATAGTCAACCAAATATCTTGTGGATTGCACTCAGAACCTAGGCTGAGCGTGTCCACCTCTGCTCTGAGTGGAAAGATATTTTCTCAAATCCCTCCTAAACTTCTGCCTCTTCCTTAATTCTCCGCCCCCTGGTTATTGAACCACTATGGGAAAAGTTCCTTGCTATCTACCCTATGTCCCTCATAAATTTGTGCATCTCATGTCCAGTCTAAACCTTCTCTGTTCTGAGAAGGAAATTCCCAGCCTATCTAGGCTCTCCTCACAACTGAAAAGTTCCAGCTTGGGGAACATCTTGGTGAATCTCCTCTGTGCAAATCTCTATTGCAATTATATATTTCTCATAGTGCGGCAACCAGAGCTGCACACAATATCTCTAGCTGTGACCTAGTGGGCACTTTATATAGTTCCAACATAAGCTTCCTGCTTTTATATTCTATGCCTTGGCTAATAAGGGCAAGTATCCCATATGCCTTCTTAACCATTTTATCTTCCTGTCCTGCTGTGTGATAATCTCCATGAGATCCATGATTGTTTGATTTCCCTGTGGGACTTGTTGCTTATGAGTTCCGCTGAAAACAACAGCGGTCTTCCCAACTTGAAGAATTTAGCTAAGCCTTTTATAAGTCAAGTCCAGGACTGGATATGCTGAATTGTAATCCCAGGAAGGGGCTAATATATGTACACTACAGTGGTGCTTTTATTTCTCATTTTGTAATAAGCTGTGTTCCTTTCCAGTCGAGTTTCCTGTATCATTACATGCTGCCTTCAGGAATCTATAAACATGCAACCCACGGTTACTCTGATCATCTGTACATCCTTTTATCCTACTGTTCATTGTGTATTCCCTTGCCTGGTTAGTCCTCCCATTATGTGCACTATCATAGTTTATAAGAATGTTATTCAAGTCACATAGCTATCTGTTTTGTTCCTTATAATGTTATCCTTGATGATCATTTATTTTTCTGCACAAAAAGTTGTTTCTGAGATCAATTTGCAGATCTTCTCAGGATTTAATCCAATCTCCATGATAATCATTTTGTGATCCCACATCCCTCATTTCTACTTCCCTTTACATTCTCCAAACTTTTGAGTTGAAGGGCTCTAAGCTATAGCTAAAATTTTGTCCCCTTTTGGGAGAGGTCAGCTGTGCTTTGGGAAAGATCAGATGCCCTTTGGAATTGTTAAAATTAGACATAATGTATTTAAAAGTGGAAACCACTGTGGAACTGTCAAATTATAAAAGTATTTAACTTTACAAGCCCTTATGTTTCAAAAAATATCCAGCCTGCAGTTAAAAAACAAAGATGCCTGTATTTCACTAACTTTCTGTTGACATACGTCTGAGGGTTATTATTATAGGATTAGTGCTGATTCCACAACCTATCATTATCAGTGTAAGGTTCCGTAAGTTCACAATTTGATTGATAATTCAAAGTTGTTATATATGCCAATGGATACAAATATTTGTTTTCATAAGGGTTGAAGTGCTTGAAGGAAACATATGTTTTTAACAGGAGTTAAGTACATGATTGAATTAAAATATTTGACTGGAGATTTATAACTGAGAGTGTTTTTTTTAATTAATAAATTCATCAGTTGACACTTACAACTTTGTTTTATTCACTCTGACTATGAGTTCTGAGGTATGCACATAGTGAATTCTGGGCAAGTTGGCATAGAAAATATAAGGACAAAGGATGGTGGTTAGATGTCATCTTGGTATTAGATGTCACTAAGTGACACATGGGTCAGAACTCTACCACCTCGTTCAAGATGGAATTAGCATGTGCAACTGTCTGACAACAAAAATCTCTGTTGTTTTTGGGCGGGAATTTGTAGTCTCACCTGAGTAAGGCTGCAAAATCCTGCCCATAATCAGTTAGTGCAATGGATAGCTATAGATTAGTCAGGAGGGAGCTAAAGAGTGAGTTGAGGAGAGCTAAAAGGGGACACAAGAAGACTTTGGCTGATAGGATCAAGGAGAATCCTAAAGCTTTCTTTAGATATGTTAAGAATAGAAGATTGGTTAGGGCAAGATTAGGGCCAGTCATAGACAGCAGTGGGAAGTTGTGCGTGGAGCCTGAAGAGATTGGAGAGGCACTGAACAAATATTTCTCTTCGGTATTCACGCAGGGAGATGTAAATGTAGTTGTGGAGAACACTGGGATACAGGGTTGCAAACTGGAAAGCATTGAAGTAGATAAGGAGGATGTGCTAGATATTCTTGAGGGTTTGAAGTTAGATAGGTCCCCTGGGCCAGACGGAATTTACCCTAGGATTCTCTAGGAGGCGAGAGAGGCGATTGCAGAGCCTCTGGCTCTGATCTTCAGGTCGTCGTTGGTTACGGGTATAGTGCCGGAAGACTGGAGGATAGCGAATGTGGTCCCATTGTTCAAGAAGGGGAAAAGAGACTTTCCAGGGAATTATAGGCTGGTGAATCTTACTTCTGTTGTGGGCAAAGTATTAGAGAGAATTATTAGGGATAGGATTTATACTTATTTAGAGAGAAATGAATTGATTGGGGATAGTCAGCATGGTTTTGTGAAGGGTAGGTCATGCCTTACTAACATTATTGAGTTTTTTGAAAAAGTGACCAAAGAGGTGGATGGGGGTAAGGCAGTTGATGTGGTATATATGGACTTTAGTAAGGCGTTTGATAAGGTGGCCCATGGAAGGCTTCTGCAGAAAATGCAGATGTATGGGATTGAGGGTGATTTAGCTAATTGGATTAGGGATTGGCTAGCAGATAGAAGACAGAGGGTAGTGGTTGATGGAAGATATTCATCGTGGAGTTCGGTTACAAGTGGAGTACCTCAGGGATCTGTTTTGGGGCCCCTGCTGTTTGTAATTTTTATAAATGATCTGGATGAGGGTATTGAAGGATGGATTAGTAAATTTGCGGATGACACCAAAGTCGGAGGAGTGGTAGATAGTGAAGAGGGGTGTTATAGTTTGCAGAGAGACTTGGACAAGTTGCAGAGCTGGGCCGAGAGGTGGCAAATGGAGTTTAATGTGGAAAAGTGTGAGGTAATTCACTTTGGCAGGAATAACAAATGTGTAGAGTATAGGGCTAATGGTAGGACTCTTAATAGTGTTGATGAACAGAGGGATCTTGGTGTATATGTGCATAGATCCCTGAAAGTTGGCAATCAAGTCGATAAGGTTGTTAAGAAGGCATATGGAGTCTTAGCTTTTATTGGTAGGGGGATTGAATTTCGGAGCCGCAACGTCATGTTGCAACTGTACAAAACTCTAGTGCGGCCGCACTTGGAGTATTGTGTGCAGTTCTGGTCCCCACATTATAAGAAAGATGTGGAGGCATTGGAGAGGGTACAGAGGAGGTTTACCAGGATGTTGCCTGGTATGGAGGGCAGGTCTTATGAAGAGAGGCTGAGGGATTTGAGGTTGTTTTCGTTAGAAAGAAAGCGGCTAAGAGGAGACCTTATTGAAACATATAAGATGATTAGAGGTTTAGATAGGGTGGACAGTGATAGCCTTTTTCCTAGGATGGAGAAAGCTAGCACGAGGGGACATAGCTTTAAATTAAGGGGTGGTGGTTTTAGGACAGATGTCAGAGGTAGGTTCTTTACCCAGAGGGTGGTAAGGGTATGGAATGCCCTGTCTGCGTCAGTTGTAGATGCGCCAAGTTTGGTGGCGTTTAAGAGGTTAGTAGATAAGTTTATGGATGAAAAGGGAATGGTTTAGGTTAGAGGGTCATTGCTTTTTCCTAATTGGTCGGCGCAACATCGAAGGCCGAAGGCCCTGTTCTGCACTGTGATGTTCTATGTTCTATAATCTATAAAGGGCCAAGGGGATGGAAAGACGGATATAGGTTGACATAGAGGATACAACGATCCATGTGTGTGGATAGTGGCATGAGGTAGCATGGGTTAACATCAATAGGACATTGGGAGCATGCATGGTGAGCAGGTGTGAATAATGAGGGCTAAAGGGTTGTTTTTAGTTTTATTATCCTTTTACAGCTGGGACAAAATTTTCGCCAGCCTGCTTCCACATCTGCCAGCCTCTGCAGCAGCTTCCTAACCCTTTCTGGACACTTTTGCACCTGTTTCCTCCTTCCCTCCCTCTCTCCACTAGGAACTAGAAGTGGATAATTCAGGGTATATTTCCCAACTTTGCACTTACAATTTAGGAGTGAAAATTTGGCCTTCTGTTTCTGTACCTGTAATAAAATCATAACACATCTTTTTAATATTTAGGTCTGGAATGTGTAACTTAAGTTCTCAAGCCCACACCAATCCTCTTTATCCATACTTTAAAGTTGATTTATTCAGTTAGATCATGAGAATGTCAATTCTCTTCCTTTAATATCTACTTGATGTTCGTACCTTGCTTTCAATTGTCCTTTTTACCATTTTGTTTTTCTTCTCATTTTCCCTTTTTTCCATTTATCTCTGCAGTGTTCAAGATGCATGATTAAATGAAAAGCTATGACTTCGATCAGAAATTTTTTAAAAAGGCATTGCGTACAGAAGTTCAACTTCTGGACAGTACTTGCTCTTTAAATTCTAGTTTATTTATAGTGTATTGTCAGGTAGATTGTTAATGGAATATCTGTTGATTACAGAGTGAGACTTAAACAGAGAATTGCCACTTAATGAAGTAAGGAAACATCCCTGTATATTTATACCATGTAAGAATTTAGCAACACCAATTATTAATCCAACCGATTTATTTGATAGTAAAAAAGCAGGCTTTCAACACTCTTGTGTCTTCCTCAGGCAAGTGCAGTATACCATGTCATTGCAGAGCCAACGCAGACCCCATCAGTTTAGCTAAGGTTGCTGTGTACTCAATGATTGTCAATATAATGAACTGGCCACTTGGTCACATCCTACTGGATGTCTATACCTCCACTTCAAGATCAACTGCAGGTGAGATACAAAGAGAGTGAAATTTAACATGGGCAACTGGGGAAAAAAAGCTGCATTTGGCTGTGACTGCTGGAGGCTGACTTTGGAGGCATGAAGAAAGGTGCTGATGAATAGAAGGCTTGGCTATTTGAGAAGAGGACCCAGAGAAAACAAAGGCCAATGCTGGTGCAGTGAGACTGCTTTAGAGTATTATTACATGCTTGCATAGGATTATGTGCCGGTACTACAAACATTCTAAAGGGGAATCCGGAAACACTCTACACGCATAAGTAGATAGACAGTGCACAGATCTTCTAGAAATGCTTTAACATGACCGATTCCTTTTCCTATTATTTCTGTATTTCAGCTGAAAAATTGATTTGATGTTGATACCTTGCTGATCTTAGTACTGGTATTGTCAGACTGGTAGTCTTAAATGATCTTAATACTAGTATTGTCAGACTGATAGTCTTAATTGTGTCCTTTGCCTTTAGTGTATTGAGAAACTTTGGCTAAATGTGACTATAATCTTTGTCTTCCAGGCTTCCTTGTGCAATTTTGTAGCAATCAGGTGCAGGCGACCTTCTTTTCATTGTAGAATTGACTATCTGCAGTATTCTGACAATTGCTGCACATTTCAAAAGTGTGAAGTCCAGGCATGGAGTTTCCATATACACACACACACACACACATACATACCACCCCACTCTTAGGAATGAAAAGCAAAGGTTGGAATAGTTCCCTATCCAGAACATGATCCTGGGGCTAAAAGGTCTCTTAATGAAATTTTGAAGTGAATGCCCACTTAATTGACATGGACCCAGGTACCTTGATCAACTAAGGGTGATGGGTGGCTTCTCAAAGCCTGGGGGGCAATTCCAGTTGGTGTCTTCTAATTGGCCTTAACAAGAGTCTTAATGAGCCTAATTGAATACCCATTGTGTCGTTCTTTCATGTATCCAACAAGTAAAACAAATTCAAATTAACTTAGGGACAAATTAAGAGAGGTAGCCCCCCAAAAAAGAAGGGGGGGGGCAGCCTGAAAGAAACCAAAGTCCAAAGGAAACTTAAAACATTAAATCAAAATGTGATTGTAAGGGTCTATAACACAGACCAGTCCCTGTGGTGCCTAGCAGGCATGGAAGTCATACCCATTGTGTAGCTCTGCCAGACCCCAATCACCTTCTTCAAAATGGCTGGCCCCAGGAAAGGTGTTGGAAAATTGACATGCCAGCCAATCATATTTTTGGTCCTGTCCGCCTCTATCCCATGCCCAGTGGACTGAAAAATTCAGCTCCAGGACGTTAAGGCATAATTGCAAGAATTCAACTACTTACTGATATCCCTGCATTCCTGCCTATATTCAATCTAAATTTATCAATGTATTGCTTTCACAAATGAAGTTGCCATTGGTTACATTTCATTTTAGCTTTCAATTTCAGATATGCTGAATTTGTTTTGAATGCTTAAAGACTATTTTAATGGAGATGCCTATAAGTTGTGGTGAGGCCATTGATCCACTAAGCCTGAAAAATACATGCTTTTATTTTTAATAGTAAAGAGTTTTATCACAACTGCCTAGTTTTAAGCAACTATTTCAGTGCCATCAAAATGGATACTTAAATTTGCACTTAAATAATGGAACACACTTAGCTTCCTGTGATTTGTGCAGCAAAACTATCAAACATGAACATCTGCTTTCAGTTATTACAATCTTCTTTCAATATTGCACAGCTTTTTGGTAATCTAATCAAAGGTGTCTGCCATAGTAAATAGTGCTATAATATGTTTGTAACCATTTTTATATAAAGACCTGGATTTAATAACCATAAATTTATCTTCTACTTTTTTTCAGTGCTATTCGCTGTACAATTTATTCTCAATCCCTCAAAGTTCAAATTTGTTGACCACAAAATCACATTTTCTTATTACAAATTGCACGGTCAGGTTAATTTATTTAAGCTAAAAAGAATTGGATCAGAGAGAATACTAACGAAGTTTGAATAAGTATGATACTCCTCTCCAGAAATGACCCATTTTATCTCTGCTGATAGCATTGTAAAGTGAGAGTTTCTGGATTTTACAGTTCTTGAAGGCAATGGAAAATAAAATATTGTGGAGCTTAAAAATTGGCTGCTAATCCACTATCACCCTTTCTGTGCCACATCCCAAGATGAATTTCATCCCCAATGTTTTTACCCTTCCCATCTGTGACTTATGCCTGTTTTGAGAAGTTAAGGCACAGTGACATTTTATAAGAAAAATATATGTCAAATCAAAAAGACCAAAAAGTATTTTTGTATCACAGCAAATTTAGTTGTCTGAATCAACAGGACAATATATACATGCAACTTTGTAAGGAAAGATTTGTAGCGATTTTGGAATGAATATTTATTTCTGTTTCCATTTTCACCATTTACATTGTGAATAGAAATCAGGGTACAATGGTTATAATGATTCTGCAGTCAGTGGCAAAGTGACAATGCCTGCTACTCTCGAAGAAACGATGATCAGCCATGATCATATTGAATGGCGGGTTGTCTTGAAGGGCCAAATGGCTCCCTCGTGCTCCTGTCTTCTTCTTCTATCTTTTATGAAAGTTGCGCTCAATGATTCAGTGATGGTTGTGACATGGATTTCATTCATTCCAATGTTAATTTGAATCTGTAGCCTAGAGGACAGATCTTCATATATCCAGCAACAGTAATACTATCAACTAAAATGTGCAACTAATCACATTGAAATATTCTCACAGATAGCAAATCAGGGAGTAAAATACATTGATTGGAACATAGAGCATAGAACACCACACGCAAACAGGCCCTTCAGCCTCACAAGTTGCGCTGATCATATCCCTGCCTACTAGGCCTATCTATAACCCTCAATCCCATTAAATCCCATGTACTCATCCAGAAGTCTCTTAGAAGACCTCAATGAGTTCACCTCGACCACCAGCGACGGCAGCCAATTCCACTCTCCCACTACAAATATTTGTTTTCATAAGGGTTTAAGTGCTTGAAGGAAACATTTGTTTTTAACAGGAATTAAGAACATAGAACAAAGAACAGTACAGCTGAGGAAACAGGCCCTTCGGCCCTCCAAGCATGTGCCACTCTTTGGTCCAACTCGCCCATTTGTTTGTATCCCTCTATTCCCAGTCTGCTTGTGTGACTACCCAGACAAGTCACCCGCCAAATTATTTTTCACATTTTGTAACTGTTTGAGCAAACAAAATAATGACTTGCTTGAACATGTTAAAACATGAGATATTAGTCACACAAATAAATAATTTATTTTTTAAATATGAAATTTTTATCAGCTTTGAAGAACTTGACATACCACAATATAAAATTAGTTTTTTTTAGAGATGGAGTGGTTCCTCAGCATTATCTGTGATGTATTGTTCATAAAAAGCCCAATTACAACACATTAGCTAAGTGCATCTTATTTGTCGGTTTTAACATAGCGATATTACATTGTAAAAGTGCGAGTGGGTGTCAGTTCAATGATTTCTGATTGACTGCAATATGCGGGAACTTCATCAGTACATCCTATGGAGGAAAATAGAATCATTGACAGCAACTTTTGGATTTCTGTGTTTAACTGCACGTATGCAGGCTCCAGAAGTTGTCAGTTACAGAAGAGTAACAAAAGTATATGCTGACAGTTTTGCATCATTAGTATTGCAAACCCATTAACCTGCTGAGCAGTAGCACCAACTCTCCAAACATGCCTTTATCAATGACCTTCACAGCTTCCTTTCCAAAAGGGTTTAATTTTCTTCTCTGATATCAACTTTTCATTATGGCTCATCCCATGTCTGCCATATTTCAATCCTTCTGTTTGTGTGGAGGTTTGGTTTATGAGATGGACCTGAAAGATTGAATTAATTCTCCCTCTTTGCGGCTTGCATTTCTATCTTCATAGAAGACAGACCTCGTGTTACAAAATCTTCCACCTCATCAAACCACTTGCAGGAGAGGGGGTGGAATTCTCCTGTTTTCAAGCTGTGCCCACACCAGTCGGAAAATGGGAATGTTTCCTGCTGGTGCTGTTAGCATCTGTCAGACTCTTCCACCTAAAAGATGCAAAGTAGGCCATCTTGGAAAACTCGCCAGCTAGCCCAGCCGTCAGAGGTCAGGGCACCATTTGTAAAGGGTATCCCAATCTCTTAGGTTGAAGACAGCCCTCTCCCACTGCCCAGGAAATGAAATGGTGATCCCCCACTGACAAAGGGAGCACCATCAACCACAGAGCAAAGAAGGGAATCCTCCCCATCCAAACACTAAAATAATAGATTAACCCCCTCTCCCCTATACAGGCACAAGAGTGACCTTATTTGACCCCCCTGCTCTCCCTCTCAGACCCTGCCCCTCTCAGTCCCATCTTCAGGCCACACATCATGGCAGTGCCAATGCATGTCCCTGAACCTTGGAACTGAGACCGTGGTCTGATGCCTTAGACCAAGGATGTAGGTCCAGTGACCATTTGTCCTCAGTTTCTGTCAGGCTGCAGAGGGAGAGCATCCCGAGGGTCCTTGGGGTTGTGTGGGCTTGCTTTGTGGTAAGGGATTGACCCCATGATTTTTCTACAGGATTAGGATCTCATGGCTGAACTGCCCCTTCTAGTTCAGATGGGCCTAAAGATCATCCCAGGCTTGGTGATTTTAGGCAGTCGTGTGATTGACATCTTCATTCCTGCCTGTCAACTGCAAACATTTTAAAGTGGCTTTAATCTCCATGCCACCTGGCAGGGTTTAAGTCATTGCAGCATTCTATTCTGTAGCAAAGATTTTCCCTTTCTCCTGTCAGAAGCTCTAGGTGCGAAGAAACTCTGTCCTCTGATAGAGTGGAAGTGTCAATTTCACTGGGGGGGTGTCCCTTCTCTACAGCTGTGCGATCAGTTCTAATATATTGAAACAACTTTTATTTGAATTCCAAGACCTTCCGGGTTACCTGAAACCTTTGAAACCCTCTCCAACCCATAGAAACTTTTAATCTTTGTCAATTTTGCGGTGAATGTCTTTGAAATAGGCTTCTATTAATAGTTTAATGGATTTCACACAACATCCAGTTAATTGTGTTGACTTACATTTCCCTTTAACTTTGAATGCATCTCAAGTACCTCCATTCTTCCTAACCACAATATTTACATTGATTCTAAGCCTGAATAGGACCCTTAGGGGACCCCCCCCTTTGCAGCTTGGTAGCACCCACAAACCATAACACCTTGATTCCATCCCTCCCTCCCCGGTCCCAAGGCCCAAAATATGCGACTAGGATATCACCGCCACAATGCCAAAGGGCAGAGCACTGTCGATGCTGCCAAGACATGTGGCTGAAGAGGATCTAAGGGGGGATGTGGGCTGCATGTGAGGCCTGAGAGCAGAAATGGGCTCTGAGAGGGAGTTTGAGGGGAGACATGAGCTGAGTGGGGTGTCTGGGAGGGTGTGGGCTAAATGGGATATTCTTATGTCTGTATGGTATGTTGGGGGAACCTGTTATTTGAATGGTTGAGAGTGGATCCCTATTTGCTGAGTGGATTATGGTGCTCCACAAATCCTTGGCAATCAGCATGCCAAGTCTATGTTGGACATGACCAGCACTAAATCCTGTCGGGTGCACTTCCTGCTGAAGAGGCTAGTGAATATTGGGGACCCAGTGCATGGCCCATTAAACCCACTAGTTGTTGTCCAATTAATGGGTTTGCATAATTAACGGCTTGCAGCTCACCATGGGTGGGAATCTAAGCAGGGCTATTGGGGCGGGATGGGAGAATTGAGACAGATTTCATGCCTGTGCCTAATTCTCTGGGCCATCATGATTCTCTCTGGGAGCAAAGAGGCCTGGAAAAGTTCCCACATGATCTTAGTCAAGTTTTGCCTATGTTGTTCCTTGAAGCAATATCCTCACACAGCAAATAATTTGTTTGCACATACCAAAATTGTTTTAAGCAGTTTTTTAAGAGCTTCAGGCAAGCCTTATGCAGCTGACAGTCAATCAGGCTCCTCATCTGACTATTTATCTAACAGAGGGAAGAACTGGCTTTACAAAATCCATTGAGGCCTGCCCATCATTTTTTGCACCTATGCTGCAATGAGCACTGGTCTGATTTTGTTGATCTGGGAAGATCAAAGCTGTAGCACTTTTGAACTGGAGCTGTTAAATTATTAGACTTGATTACTTTTGCAACTGTTTTAGAAAGCCTATTGGCAACAACAACTTTAAAAATGGACATTAAATTATTTCTATTTGAATTCTGAATGGCAGGTTGACATTGGATAAAATATCTTCATTTGTAGTTTGATGAATTCTAGTTCTTTCTAATTTGATATCATCGTATGCCACTGAATCTTGTTTTACCGGCACCACTTTGTATTATCATTTCAGAATTTACTTACCCAGAATAGTTGACAAAGAATATTGTGTGAATATGTTTGTGCCATCAGAATCCAGGCATTTCCTATTTTCTAGTAAATGTGGCATTTTCACTGCTGACGGAGCAGATTTGTAAATACCACCATATGGGCTTTGAAAACTAGTTGCGCTGATGATACCCCACACATGTCGGAGATGGTATGTATTGTTGGCACTTTCCTTCAACAGAAACAAGCACAGCTTTGCATACTTGGGCAGATGGCTTAGGATGTGATGCCAGGATAGCAGTGAATTAAAGGTTATACCCACCAGGTTTGAAGATCTGCCAGTTTGGGTTGGTACAGAAGCTTCTGCCCACCTGCTTATCAGCCTCAGGACAGCTGGCATTTCTTTTTTTTAGATTGAGCTAGTGCTGCAGGGAATAATCGTCATCTGTTAGTCAGTTTCTGGTTTAAGTCTCAAAAAAATATGTACCAGAGACGTACATTGTGATAACATTCAAAGGAAGATCATTTGCTGTTGTTTATACTTAATTCAAACATATTTATTTAAGGGAATATGCTACACAAAACAGTGAATATGGACAGACCAGTAAATTAAGCAGAAAGGTTGTCTAAAAACCACAGTTGGATCTAAATTGTAAGACTGTATCATTGTTAGAATGAGGACTCTTTGCTATATTGGCGTAGAAAATGTTGTAAATGTTTATGAAAGAAATGCAATAAACTACAAATTCACATTAACTTACAATAATTGTCTATTTCTGCTCACACTAAAGCACCATGATTTGTTAGTGCAGTGCACTGCATCTCTTAAAGTAAACATGTTAAAACCTTTTTGTAAACACACCTAAACATAGAAAATGACTTTGAAAGAAAATAACAGGAATGCACATGAATTACAGTTAAATTTGATGTGATTTATTATTGTCACACGTATTAGTATGCACTGAAAAGTATTGTTTCTAGCATGCTATGCAGACAAAGCATACCATTCATAGAAAAAGAAATGAGAAAATGCAGAAAGTACTGTTACAGTCATAGTAGGGTGTAGAGAAAAATCAACTTAATGTGAAGTAGATCCATTCAAAAGTTTGATGGCAGCTGGGAAGAAGCTGTTCTTGAGTCGGTGGACACATGTCCTCAGACTTTTGTATTTTTTTTCTCGACGGAAGAAGGTAGAATAGAGAATATCCGGAATACCTGGTATTCTTAATTATGCTGGATGCTTTTCTGAGGCAATGGGAAGTGTAGACAGTGTCAATGGATGGAAGACCGGTTTGCATGATGGATTGGGCTTGTTCATGACTCTTTGTAGTTACTTGCAGTATTGGATAGAACAGGAACCATATCAACAGATACAGCCAGAAATAATGCTTTCTAAGCTGAATATTAAAAATTGGTGGGAATCACAACAGATATACCAAATTTCCTTAATCCTGAGAAAATAGAGGCATTAGTGGACTTTCTTAACTATGGTGTCTGCACGGAGGTACCAGGATAAGTTGTTGGTGATCTGGACATCTAAAAACTTGAAACTCTCAACCTGTTCTACTTTATCCCCATTGATGAAGACATCAATGTCCTGAAGTTGATGACTATCTTCTTTGTTTTGTTGATATTGAGAGAATGATTATTGTCATTGCGCCAAAGTATTAGCAGTTTTCTGAAGAAAAGATAAATTGATTTTGGGTGTATGTAGGATATGAAAAAAAAGTAATGAAGTGAAGGTAATGGAGTGAAGGTATTGGGTGTCATTAGTGGTTCTAGTCAGCTTGTGTGTGTCTTTTGACAAGAGAGCTATATACTTTACTGTAGAAATGATGAAAAGCAGCCTGTTTATGATTTTAGCCCAGCTGCCTTATTGATGGATAGAATCTCTAACACATGGTCCAGGTGGCTTCTAAAGCTGACTCTCTACATAAACTTCTATTTGTACATCTTAAACCATTTATTGGATGGAACAGGATTTTCTGACTAAGTGCGGTTAGAGTTTGTGGTGTGACTGCTGCAAAGCCAAGCTTTACATTCTGCTCATAAACTATCATTGCACTCTGCTACTTTCTCTCAGGTAAAATAAATTATTTTAATAGATTACAGCTATCTTTATTTTTATCTGGTAACGGTGTTTTAAAGTTTTATAGATTTTGTGCAAAATTCTTCCAAATATTTGTTGTTTGACTGGAAAACATTGTACTACCCCATAGCTGATTGGAATTGAGATCTCAGCTGCCAAGATACTGATGGATGTTTTATGTCTGGTTGCCTTAACCATGAATTTGACCTTCAGTATTTATTCTGGATGTTCAGTGGAGTGGAAAAAGTCTTCTAATTTTTTTTCCACATATCCATCACAGTGGTGCTGATCCTAAATGCATTTTCCTATATAAATAGTAGCAGTCATCCTAATTCACAATTAAATGATTACGGGAGCAAAGTATCTGATGTTTTGTACTGTTGGCTTTTTTTTTTGTTCTTTTTTAATAACTTGATTTACATCAGAAGGATATGCCAACTTTATGCTGAAATAGTATTTTTACTATGCAGTAAACTGTTTTATTGCTTCAGGCCCCCGTTTAAGACTGCATTCCAGTTAAGTGTACACATGCACATACTGTCTAGAGTGTGTCTGTAGTGCATTAAAGAGCTTACATGCATTATGCAGGCTCTGCTCTCAATTTTATATTCATGTCAACTGGGTGCAGTAAAACCTTACCAGGAAAGGTAAATGTGGAGCATTAAAATGCAGTAAAGATATGTTCATGAAGGGAGATTCCAGTGTATTTCTACACATGCAAACAAAGTAATTTGAGATCCAATATTATAAATGAAAAATGTATTCCTTCATTTGAGAAAAAAATCCTGATGGATTTTTTTTGGGGGGTTAGGGGAGAGTGACTGTTAAGTATACAGCCCCTCACTAATATTCCATTTGCCAACATTTCCACATGGTAGTTTACCGTTAACAGTAAATTAAGATAACAAATCAGGATAGTCTTTCAATAATTGATGTAACTAGTTTACAAGCTGGAAATTAGGCCCTTGACACTTGCAAGTTCGCATGCAATAATACCAACAAAGAACATTGTGGAAAATGGACATCCCTACAGAAAGGGAGGTAATTCTTGTGAATGAGGATGCCTGATATGTCAATAATTATCAATTTCCCCTTAACCATGGCACATAACTTCATGTGAGGTCAATATCAGAAGAATCTGTATGAATGCTGCAGAAGCATTTAGTGATGTGAAGACAATATACATTAAAACAAATTGCAATTAATGGGAGCAATAGTACCAATGTAAACTATGTCATTCATACTTGGCAATTTTAGAGGATATGACACAATCAGAGAAGGAGGCAATGGCTGGACCCTTTCTAAATTTGAAGGACAAAGAAGTGATGAAACAAATAAGGAAGGAGTGACCAGTGTGTAGACAGTATTAGAAGTGTTCTTGGATTCCAGCTTGAAAATATAGAAATTCACATTGCGGTCCAGTACTGTGTAATGTTATGAATAATATACATTCAGATCTGAGTGTTGACCTGGCTAACTTGAAAGATGATTTCAGTGTATGTTATAAAGGGACAGGAAGTTCGTACTTCAGAAAAGGCTGGAAAATCTCAGCAGGTCTGACTGCATCTGCGGGGAGAAAATTGAGCCAACATTTCAAGTCTGGATGACTCTTTGTCAGAACTTCATCTGGTCTGACAAAGGATCATCCAGATTCAAAATGTTGGCTCTATTTTCTCCCCAAAGGTGCTGTCAGACTGCTGAAATTTTCCAGCATTTTCTGTTTTAGTTTCAGATTTCAGCATCCATAGTATTTTGCTTTTATATTAGGAAAATCATCCTTGACCCAGATAGATAGACTGCTTTGAGAAAGTCTGTACAATTTGACTTGAAACACTTTATAGCAGTAATGGAAGCATTATATGTCTGGTGGTTACAATTACATACCAGCAAACCTTTTGTTGCAAGTAATGAAATAGCACAGGATTTTGATAGTTCTGCTTCAGGAGCACTAGTCATTGCTAGGGAGAAATCCAAATAAGGGCAAGAATTGCCCTTATTTTATTAATCTGGGGTTGAATGGAATGTGTCCATCAGTGTCTACACTGGTGACAGATGTTTGCAAATCCAAGCAAGAAAGTAATGAATATCACAAGAAACAAACAAGATACAGATTCTGCGTTGCATAACACAAAATTAATTATAAACTGGTCATTTTTTTCCCTGCATTGTGACAGGGCAGACACTCCTTTTATTAGAATGGCTGAAGTGAAATATGAAGACTAAAGCATTTTCTTCTTCAATATTTGAGATTAAGCATCATTGCACCATCTGACTTCAGAAGAATGGCAGTCTCATATTGACTGCACCAGCTATGCAAAGTATTCAGAACCCATACTGTCTCCAACAATAGGCAAGAGCATGAAGGGTTGTGCTTCACTGCAATCCTGATGAATTAAGACCTAAGGTTTCAGTTCTTGAGAAGAGGTGGCCGAGAGATGATATGATCGAGTTTCACATTAAGTGAAATAGGAAAGATTAAGCTGGAACATAATCCAGTTAACAATGAACTACGTATCAATTAGTAAAAGGCGAATTCTGTGCTGATGATACTTGTCAGATAAAGAGTGATTTTTAAGAGGATGGGATATTAGAGGCAGAAACTACAGAAACATTCAAGAGGTGAATCTTAAGATGGGGAGACATGAATTAAATAATTCAAACAGCAATAATTCTCTTTGAGAATATACTGCTTTTAGTGCACTAATTTTGCCAATAAAAGTGACTAAGATATTAAACTTCTGTAACTTGAACTTTTGCACTGTTGAGCCGCTTTTGCAAGGTATAAGGAATTAGCTATTTTAATATATCCTGTTGCATCAGATAGATAACTGGTGTCCTGCTGGACTGCAAAACCTTTCTAAAACTTTTCCATGGTATCTAACAGCAGCTAGAGAGATGGACATATTTCTTTGTGAATTGCAGTTGGATGGCATCCTAGATTACATTGATGCGATCCTTTGAGCATTTGTAGAGAATGTTCTGCTTTGCGTTAGCAAAAGAGCCACAGATTATTAAAAGAGAGCATGACATCTGGAGCTCATTAAAACTTAAACATACGCATGATGTTAGTCAGACAGCATTTCTCTCTCAACATGAGGTTTTGCCCACTATTAGACAAAATTTACTTGCAGGCTGCTACAGATCAATTCCTAGGCCTCAACGTTTTAAGATAGAAACAAAATATAAGGCAGAGGAAAAGATACGGAATATGATTCAGGAGTTTCCAGCTCTTTCAGATAGCTAGAAAAAACATGAAAGATACAGATGAATGTGAATAAATGTAAATGTAATTTTCAGGAGAAATAAGAAACATAAAGCTAAAGCATAGTCTAGAATTGCTGCTGGTGATTTGAGCTCTTGAATGCTTAAAGAACTTTAACATTCTCTAACACCAGTGTAGAGGAAATTCAGGTGGTAGTGGATGTATGAATGTTTTATTGTCTTGGACACAATTTTATCATGTATTACATAAATGTTTTCCTGTATTTTCTAGGTACTACCACTGTATACATTCAGTTGTTAAAATGTTGAGTATCTGGGTGGAAGATTTTTCAGCTTTTTCAATTGTTTTTATAAATTGATTTTTGTTTGATGCCTTACTGGCAAGGCCAGTAATTGTTGCCCATTGCTACTCCTGATAAGGATGTATTGGACATTCTTCTTGAACAGCTTGTGTGGTGTAAACTTTTAAAAATGTTTTCTTAAAGTAAGGCCAACATTTATTATCCATCCCTAAAAGGTCTTAAGGAGATGGTAATGAACTGCCTTCTTGAACTATTGCTTTAGGAACACAAACGTACTTTAAGGAATGAATTTCAGAATTTTGACCCAGCGACAGAGAAGAAACTGTGATTTAGTTTCAAGTCAAGATGTCATGTGACTTGGAGGTTAACTTACGGATGTTGATGCTCCTGTGCATGCAGATACTGACCTTGTTAACTCTTCTAGATGATAGGAGTTGTGCATTTGGAAAGTAGTTTTGAAGGAACCTTGCTGAATTTTAGTAGTACATTTTGTAGATCAAACACATTGTTGCCACTTTGCACTGGTGGTGGAGGGAGTGAAACCAGGGTGGTATATGGGTTGCAGATCAGTGGACCGCTTTGTCCTGGAAGGTATTAAGCATTGTTGGAACTGCAATCATTCAAGTTAAGATTATCCCAGCACTGTTCATTGGAAGTCAGGAGGTGAACTACTACCACAGAATTTGCAGTCTAGTCTGCCCTTGTAGCCATTGTATGTCTAGTTCATTAACATTTCTGGTCAACGGTAATCTGCAGAATATTGTTGCTGAGGAATTTGGTGATGGTATTGCATTTGAATATTGACAGGAGATAGGGTAGACTCTCTCTTGTTGAAAATTGCCACTACCTGGCACTCATGTGACATGACCGTTACTTAACACTTATCAGTCCAAGTCAGAGTTGCAAACAGTGTTAAACACAGTGCAATCATCAGTGAGTAGCCCCATTTAAAATCTGATTATATTGGTGATGTGGAATAGGGACAGGTCATTGGGCCCCACCAGTTCATAATGGTGGTAGTGCACCACTGGAATGTCCTTCTGGCTTTCCTTATCTAAATTTAGCATCGTAACCCTCTTTTCCTTGCTCTCTCATATGCTTTTCTAAATTCACATTAATGCACAGAATCGGAGAATGGTTGCAGCACAGAAGACCATTCAACCTGCAGTGGCCCTCCTGGGTCTCTGCGAGAGCAATTTGCCAACTGCCACCCCTCAACTTATCCCATGGCCCTGCAAATCTTTCGCCTTCAGATAATGCTCCAATTCTCTTTTGAATTCAATGATTGGATGTGCCTCCAGCACACTCTCAGGTACGGCATTCTGGATTCTATTTACTGGCTGCATTTAAAAGTTTTTATTCACGGTGCTTATTTTGCCAAATGCATCAATGTTATTTGACTCAACTACTCCCTGAGTTCCATATTCTCACCACTCTTTGGGTAAAGACATTTCTCCTGAAATCCCTTTCAGATCCCTTATTGAGTATCTTATAATGACAACAAATCGTACCTAGGGAAGGAAACAAGAGAGTGTAGGATATAATGTTGCAGTCATAGCGAGGGTGTAGAGAAAGATCAACTTAATGCAATCATTCAAAAGTTTGACAAAGCAATTTAGAAGCTGTCCTTGAGTTGGTTGAACATATCCTCAGACTTTTGTATTGTTTTCTTGACAGAAGAAAGTGGAAGAGAGAAGGTCCAGGATATGTGCGTCCTTAATTATGCTGGCTGCTTTGCCAAGGCAGTATAGACTGAACCAATGGATGGGAGGCAGGTTTGTGCAATGGATTGAGTTATATTCATGATCTTTTATAGTTCCTTTTTGTCCTGGCCAGAGCAGAGGCCATACCAGACTGTGATACAACCAGAAAGAATGCCTCCTATCATACACCTGTGTACCTATATATCCACTCTATCAAAATTGTTTATAAGTTTAATACCTTCTTTAGGTCACCCATCAGTATGTTTTTTACAAAAGAAAGGAGACGTATCCAGTTATAGAGTCATCAGCTTTTACAGCACAGCAGGATGCTCATCAGGCCAAATTCTATTGTCTTGTCCATCATGGAACCAAAACAGGGCAGGAGTGCACAATGGAAATCTCCATTGACCTCGGGTAAGAATTTTCAGTTTCGCTTGAGCGAGATTGTAAAATCCCACCTCTCGTGTCTACGCCGGTTATCAAACTCTATCTATCCTAATTCCATTTTCCAGCACTTGGTTCGTAGCCATGTATACTACGATGTTTCAAGTGCTCATCTAAATATTTCTTGAATCTTGTGAGGGTTCCTGTCTTTACCACACTTTTAGACAGCGAGTTTTAGATTCCCATTACTCTCTTCTAGGTGAAAAGATTTTCCTCAAATCACTTCTAAATTTTCTGCTTATTACTTAAATCTATTTGCATCACATGTTAATCTTTCCTGATATACTCAACATCTCTGGCATCATCTTGTAAATCTTATCTGCATCCTCTCTTGCATTTCTATATCCTTCTCATAATATGATGACCAGAACTACATATACTCTGAAATGTGGCTCAACCAAGATTTGATAAAGGTTTAGCATAACTTCCCTACTTTTCTACTTTGAACTTCATGCTGGAGAGGTGGTCATTGATGAAAAAGCTAAAGATGGTTGAGTCTAGAACATTGCTTTGAGGAATTCTTGAACAATGTCCTGGGACTGATTTAATTGGCCTCTAACTACCACAACCACCTTCTTTTGTGCTCGGTATGACAGCAACCAGGGGAGGGTTTTCCCTGATTCCCATTGACTTCAATTTTGTTAGGGCTCCTTGATGCCATATTTAGTCAAATTTGTCTTGATGTCAATGTTAGTCTCTCTCATTCACTTCTGAAGTTCAGCTGGACAGTGAACAAATTTTGGAGTACACAAGATAAGTTATCTGACCATCAGTGGCCATCTTTGTAGCACATTGTCCACTTTTTAAAGGATAAATCAATTTCAAGAAGTCAATATTGAATAAAATTAGTGTCTTCAAAGTTAGAAATGTAAAATAGAACATAGAAAATTACAGCACAGTACCTTTGGCCCTTGATGTTGCATCGACCTCTGAAACCAATCTAAAATCCATCTAACCTACACTATTCCAATATCATCCATATGTTTATCCAATAACCATTTAAATGCCCTCAATGTTGGCAAGTCCACTACTGTTGCAGACAGGGCATTCCATGCTCCGGGTAAAGAACATACCTCTGACATCTGTCCTATATCTAGCACCCCTCAATTTAAAGCTATGTCCCTTCATGCGAGCCATCATAGACAGTAGTAGGAAGTTGTGCGTGAAGCCTGAAGAGATTGGAGAGGCACTGAACAAATATTTCTCTTCAGTATTCATGCAGGGAGATGTAAATGTAGTTGTGGAGAACACTGGGATACAGGGTTGCAAACTGGAAAGTATTGAAGTAGATAAGGAGGATGTGCTAGATATTCTTGAGGGTTTGAAGTTAGATAAGTCCCCTGGGCCAGACGGGATTTACCCTAGGATTCTCTGGGAGGCGAGAAAGGCGATTGCAGAGCCTCTGGCTCTGATCTTCAGGTCGTCGTTGGTTACGGGTATGGTTCCGGAAGACTGGAGGATAGTGAATGTGGTCCCATTGTTCAAGAAGGGGAAGAGAGACCTTCCAGGGAATTATAGGCCAGTGAGTCGTACTTCTGTTGTGGGCAAAGTATTGGAGAGAATTATTAGGGATAGGATTTATAGTTATTTAGAGAGAAATGAATTGATTGAGGATAGTCAGCATGGTTTTGTGAAGGGTACGTCGTGCCTTACTAACCTTATTGAGTTTTTTGAAAAAGTGACCAAAGAGGTGGATGGGGTTAAGGCAGTTGATGTGGTATATATGGACTTTAGTAAGGCGTTCGATAAGGTGGCCCATGGAAGGCTTCTGCAGAAAATGCAGATGTATGGGATAGAGGGTGATTTAGCTAATTGGATTAGGCATTGGCTAGCAGATAGAAGACAGAGGGTGGTGGTTGATGGGAGATATTCATCGTGGAGTTCGGTTACAAGTGGAGTACCTCAGGGATCTGTTTTGGGGCCCCTGCTGTTTGTAATTTTTATAAATGATCTGGATGAGGGTATTGAGGATGGATTAGTAAATTTGCAGATGACACTAAAGTCGGTGGAGTGGTAGATAGTGAAGAGGGGTGTTATAGTTTGCAGAGTGACTTGGACAAGTTGCAGAGCTGGGCCGAGAGGTGGCAAAGGGAGTTTAATGTGGAAAAGTGTGAGGTAATTCACTTTGGCAGGAATAACAAATGTGTAGAGTATAGGGCTAATGGTAGGACTCTCAATAGTGTTGATGAACAGAGGGATCTTGGTGTATATGTTAATAGACCCCTGAAAGTTGGCAATCAAGTCGATAAGGTTGTTAAGAAGGCATACGGAGTCTTAGCTTTTATTGGTAGGGGATTGAATTTCGGAGCCGCAACGTCATGTTGCAACTGTACAAAACTCTAGTGCAGCCGCACTTGGAGTATTGTGTGCAGTTCTGGTCCACACATTATAAGAAAGATGTGGAGGCATTGGAGAGGGTACAGAGGAGGTGTACCAGGATGTTGCCTGGTATGGAGGGCAGGTCCTATGAGGAGAGGTTGAAGGATTTGAGGTTGTTTTCGTTAGAAAGGAGGCGGCTTAGAGGGGATCTTATTGAAACTTATAAGATGATTAGAGGTTTAGATAGGGTGGACAGTGATAGCCTTTTTCCTAGGATGGAGAAAGCTAGCACGAGGGGACAGAGCTTTAAATTAAGGGGTGATAGTTATAGGACGGATGTCAGAGGTAGGTTCTTTACCCAGAGGGTGGTAAGGGTATGGAATGCCCTGCCTGCGTCAATTGTAGATGCGCCAAGTTTGGTGGCGTTTAAGAGGTTAGTAGATAAGTTTATGGACGAAAAGAGAATGGTTTAGGTTAGAGGGTCATTGCTTTTTCCTAATTGGTCGGCGCAACATCGAAGGCCGAAGGGCCTGTTCTGTGCTGTAATGTTCTATGTTCTATGTTCTATGAAGGCCAAAGGGCCTGTTCTGCGCTGTAATGCTCTATGTTCTATGTTCTATCTCTATCCGAGGAGAAAGGGTGGCCAGTGAGAGCCTATCTAATCTTCTGATCATCTTATATGCCTCTATTAAGTCATCTCTTAACCTTCTTCTCTCTAACACAAGCAGCTGCAAGTTCCCCAGCCTTTCTTCATACCAGGCAACATCCTGATAAATCTCCTGTGCATCCTTTCCAATGCTTCCACATCCTTCTTATAATGTGATAAGCAGAACTGTACACAATACTCCAAGTGCAGTTGTACAGCTGCAATATGACCTCATGGCTTCGAAACTCAATCCTCCTGCAATAAATGCTAACACAACGTGTGCCTTCTTATCAACCCTATCAACATGGGTGCCAACTTTCAGGGATCTATGCACATAGACACCGAGATCTCTCTGCTCATCCACAATACCAAGTAACTTACCATTAGCCCAGTACACTGTATTCCTGCTACTCCTTCCAAAGTGGATCACTTCACACCACTCTACATTAAACTCCATTTGCCACCTCTCAGCCCAGCTATCTATGTCCTTCTGTAGCCTTCAGTGACCTGCTCTTCTTACACTTCATGCTTCTGCACCAGTGCTTGGCCAGGGTGGCCTCAAGAGTATCTAAAAGGAGAACAGCACAAGTGTAATGGTGACCTCGATGTGCCCCACAGTTGGCTTTATAGGAAGGAATCAAGAAGTTGCTGCACACTCCACCTCTCATATTTTCTTCCGATTCTATTGCCCCCCTCATCTTCAAGCCTGCTCCTATTAGGGAGTTAAATCCAATTTTCCACTTTCCCCTTACCTACCACCTGCAGCCCACCACCTCCATAGATATGTGAACTGATCTGGGCAATTATAAAATTAATGCAATTAGTTGACCTTGATTCTGGTTAGATTCTAACTTAAAAGCTTTGTTAAAAATCTGAAAACTACCTTTGAAATTCCTATAAAAGGATATTAGTTCATCATCAACTAGAATATTGCATATAGTTCTGAATGTTATGTTATAGGAAGTATGAGAAGAGGTTGACAAGCATTGTTCCATGGAAGAGAAATTTTGGTTATGGGGACAGTTCAGAGAGGTTGGGACTGCTCTCCTTGGAGAGATGAAGGCTACAAGGAGATTTGATAGAATGCTCAAACATGCAGGAACTGAACAGAGTAGATAGGGGGAAACTGTTCTTGTTCATAAATGGATCAAGAATGAGAAGACATAGATTTAAAATGATTTGCAAAAGAAGCAAACTTAATGTGAGAAATAATGGGAGCGATTTTTTTTTTTCTTCCATCACAACCTGCAAATTTTCTGGTGGGTTGGGTCGTAGGAATGCGCTTCACGGCCATTTTGCGGGATTTGCGTATGTGTTCCCGATTCATGTGCATCTCTCAGAGCTGGAGAACAGTCACAGTTGGGTTCATGCTGGAAACCAGCGGGAAGAGAACTAAGTGATTTAAATCTTTTTAAAATGTATTTTAAATATATTTTAAATCTCCCACTCTTCCAGGAGCAGTTCCCTCTGGCGAGGTTTAGACTAGCTCCCCACATTCGGGGAACTAGGGTTCGGACAATGGGGAGGGTGGTGTTGGTCCGCCTCTGGGATGGGGATCTATTAGGGTGCAGGATGCCGGACATCAGGGCGTTCTGGGACAGTGGGGAGTCAGGTCTGGTCCAGGAATTGTCGTGGGGGCAGCGACTGGGCCGTGGAGCAGGATGGAGGGGCAACACTGTGGGAGTCCCCAGCTGGCCAGTGATTGAGCTATAAAGCTTCAATGCTTTTGGTGTCCAGATCACCAACAACCTGTCCTGGTCCCCCATGCCAACATTATAGTTAAGAAAAACCAGCAATGCCTCTACTTCCTCAAAAAACTAAGGAAATTTGGCATGTCAGCTACGACTCTCACCAATCTTTACAGGTGCACCATAAAAAGCATTCTTTCTGGTTGTATCACAGCTTGGCATGGCTCCTGTTCTGCCCAAGACTCAAGAAACTACAAAAGGCCATGAATGTAGACCAATCCATCACACAAATCAGCCTCCCATCCGTTAACTCTTTCTATGCTCCCTGTTGCCTTGGCAAAACAGCCAGCATAATTAGGGATCCCATGTACTCCGAACATTCTCTCTTCCATCTTCTTCCTTTGGGAAAAAGATACAAAAGTCAGAGATCACATACCAAGCGACTCGAGAACCGCTTCTTCTCTGCTACTGTCAGACTTTTGAATGGACTTGCCTTGCATTTAGTTGATCTTTCTCTACACCCTAGCTATGACTGTAACACTACATTCTGCATTCTCTCGCCTCCTTCTTTATGAATGGTATGCTTTGTCTGTATAGTGCACAAGGAATAGCTAGCTCCCAGATAGGGAAGGATTCTAGGCAGGATGAAAGGCAGGTTAGACGAGTGGGGGAGAAGGGAAATGTCCAGTCTGAGGGGCTGAGGTGTGTCTATTTTAATGCCCGGAGTGTAGTAAATAAGGTGGATGAACTTAGGGCGTAGATTGCTGCTTGGGATTGTGATGTGGTGGCCATTACAGAGACTTGGATGTCTCAGGGACAGGACTGGGTACTACAGGTCCCGGGATTCAGATCCTTCAGGAAGGACAGGGAGGGACACAAAAGAGGTGGTGGAGTGGCACTGTTGATCAGGGACAGTGTCATGGCTGCAGAGAAGGTGGATACCGAGGAGGGAATGTCTACGGAGTCTCTGTGGGTGGAAGTTAGGAATAGCAAAGGGTCGGTGACATTGCTGGGTGTATTCTATAAGCCGCCCAATAGTGACAGGGAAGTTGAGGTGCAGATAGGGAAACAGATACTGGAGAGATGTAGAAATAACAGAGTTGTTGTGATGGGAGACTTCAATTTCCCAAACATCAACTGGAATATCCCAAGGGTAAGGGGTTTGGATGGGGAGGAGTTTGTTACGTGTGTTCAGGGGGGGTTTCCTGACACAGCACGTGGACAAGCCTACGAGAGGAGAGGCTGTACTGGACCTGGTACTAGCTAATGAACCAGGACAGGTGATGGATCTCTCGGTAGGAGAGCATCTTGGGGATGGAGATCATAATTCTATCTCCTTCACCCTTGCATTGAAAAAGGATAGGATCAGGCAGGCTAGGAAGGTGTTTGTCTGGAATAAGGGGAAATATGAAGACATCAGGCAGATGTTGGGGCGAATAAACTGGAAGGAGGTGTTCTTGGGGAAAAGCACAGAAAGAAGGTGGCAGATATTCAAGGAATGCTTGTCTGGAGCTCTGCACAACAACGTTCCGGTGAGACAAGGAGGTTTTGGTAGGTCGAGGGAACCGTGGTGCACGAAGGCTGTGGTGAACCTAGTCAGGAAGAAAAGAAAGGTGTATAAAAGGTTCAAAGAGCTAGATGTTGTGGATCTAGAGAAGTATAAGGCTTATAGAAGAGAGCTTAAAAAGGAAATCAGGAGAGCCAGAAGGGGTTATGAGAAGGCCTTGGCTGGTAGGATTAAGGAGATTCCCAAGGCCTTCTACAAATATGTGAAAAGTAAAAGGATGAGAAGAGAAGGGATAGGACCTATAAAAGGTGAAGGGGGAAAAGTCTGTATGGAACCGGAAGAAATGGCAGAGGTGCTTAATGAGTACGTTGCCTCAGTATTCACGGTGGAAAGTGATCTGGGAGGATGCACTACAAGTTTGCGGCAGACTGAAAAGATTGAGTATGTAGATATTAAGGAAGCGGACGTGTTAGAACTTTTAAATGCTATCAAGATAGACAAGTCTCCGGGACCAGATGGGATGTACCCCAGGTTATTGTGGGAGGTGAGGGATGTCATTGCAGAGCCCCTGGCGATGATCTTTGCATCGTCGATGGAGACAGGAGAGGTTCCGGAGGATTGGAGGATTGCGGATGTGGTCCCTATTTTCAAGAAAGGGAACAGGGATAGTCCTGGAAATTACCGACCGGTGAGTCTGACCTTAGTGGTTGGTAAGCTGATGGAGAGGCTTCTGAGGGACAAGATTTACGAGCATTTGGAGAAGTTTAGGTTGATTAGAAATAGTCAGCATGGTTTTGTAAAAGGCAGGTCATGCCTTACAAGCTTAATTGAGTTCTTCGAAAATGTGACTGACACATTGACGAAGGAAGAGCAGTGGACGTGGTGTACATGGACTTCAGCAAGGCATTTGACAAGGTCCCACATGCAAGACTTCTTGAGAAGGAGAGAGGGCATGGGATCCAAGGGGCTTTGGCCTTGTGGATCCAGAACTGGCTTGCCTGCAGAAGGCAGAGGATGGTTGTGGATGGCTCTTTTTCTGCATGGAGGTCGGTCACCAGTGGAGTGCCCCAGGGATCTGTTCTAGGACCCTTGCTGTTTGTCAGTTTCATAAATGGCCTGGATGAGGAAGTGGAGGGATGGGTGAGTAAGTTCGCCGATGACACGAAGGTCGGTGGTGTTGTGGATAGTCTGGAGGGATGTCAAAAGTTGCAGCAGGACATCGACAGGATGCAAGACTGGGCGGAGAAGTGGCAGATTGATTTCAACACGGATAAATGTGTTGTGGTCCAACACATCCAACAGATTTTGGCAGATCCAACGGGATGAATGAGTACACTATCAAAGGTAGGAATCTTAGCTGTGTGGAAGAGCAGAGGGATCTTGGGGTCCGGGGCCATAAGACTCTCAAATCGGCCTCCCAGCTGGAGGATGTGATTAAGAAAGCTTATGGTGTACTGGCCTTCATTCATCGAGGGATTGAGTTCAGGAGTCAGGAGGTAATGCTGCAGCTTTATAGGACCCTTGTCAGACCACACTTGGAGTGCTGTGCGCAGTTCTGGTCGCCTCACTATAGGAAGGACGTGGAAGCTATTGAAAGGGTGCAGAGGAGATTTACAATGATGTTGCCTGGATTGGGAGGCATGCCTTATGAAGACAGGTTGAGGGAGCTGGGACTGTTCTCCCTGGAGAGACGAAGGTTGAGAGGCGACCTAATAGAGGTTTACAAGATGTTGAGAGGAATAGATAGGGTGGACTCTCAGAGACTATTTCCCAGGGCTGAAATGGTCGCGACGAGAGGGCACAGATTTAAGGTGCAGGGAAGCAAGTACAGAGGGGATGCTAGGGGAAAGTTTTTTCACTCAGAGGGTGGTGAGTGAATGGAATCGGCTGCCGTCGGTGGTGGTCGAGGCGAACTCGCTGGGGTCTTTTAAAAGACTTCTGGATGATTATATGGGATCCAATGGGATTGGGGATTATAGATAGGTCTATGGCTGGGTAGGTTTTGATGTGTTCGGCACAACTTGTGGGCCGAAGGGCCTGTTTGTGCTGTAGTGTTCTATGTTCTATGGAATAATACTTTTCACTGTATACTAATACATGTGATAATAATAAACAATAAATCAACTCTAATCAAATGTATCAACCATAGAGTAAAGCATCCTGTGCTATGCTTTGATGCATCAATGCTGGAAAAGCCTCCTTGCAGAGCCGATGCTCCAGCCCTTTTATTCCTGTACATCTCAACTGTTACAACTAGGGGAGGAGGGTGCATGGACTCCCCCTTTTTCCCACTCCTCAGTTGATCCTAACTGGTTGATTGAAATTTAAGAGAATGAATGTACCAAATCAGTCTATGTTACATGCTGGTTGCAAATCATTCAAACAGCTAGAGTATTGTGTGCAGTTCTGAAAGCCACATTATTGGAGAGGGATGTGATAGCACTGGCAAGGGTCCAGAAGAGATTTATCAGGATGCTGCCTGAGCTGGAGAATTTTAGTTGTGAAGAGAGATTAGATAGACCAAGATTGTTTTCCTTGGAGAAGAGGAGACTGAAGGGGGACGTAATTGAGGTATATAAAATAATGAAGGACATAGGTGGACAGGAGGAAACTTTTCCCATTGGTGGAGGGATCAATAACTAGGGGTCATAGATTTAAAGTAAGGGGCAGGAGGTTTAGAGAGAATGTAAGGAAAAACATTTTCACCCAAAAGATGGTGGCAGTCTGGAACTCACTGTCTGAAAGGATCATCACAGTGAGAAGTCCCACAACACAAAGTTAAAGTCCAACAGACTTATTTGGTATTCTGAGTTTTCAGAATTCTGCTCCTTCATCAAGTGAGTGGAAATGATGGTGAAGACAGAGACCTTCACAACATTTAACAAGTATTTAGATATGTATTTGCGATGCCATGGAATACAAGTTATGGACCAATCACTGGAAAATGGGATTAAAGTAAGAAAGTCGTTTGCTTTGACAGGCGCAGACACAATGGACTGAAAGGCCCTTTTCTATGCTGTAAATGTATTTGGCTCTATGACAGATTTTCCTGAGTTTAAACATGTGAGAGGTTAGTTTTCATTGCGCTAAAAATCTATCCAGATAAAGGTACTAATATAAAAATAGGTCTTAATTTTCATAACACATAAATCTATGCACTCAAACAAACACACACAAATAGGCAAGAATACAAGGGAAAAGTAGCTTAGCAAAAGTTAACTATTGGTGAAATTAAAATTTAATGATGGAAGACAAAAATGTGAAGGCCAGGATTCTCCCAAAAAATTCTGAGTGCCCAATTTGCATGAAAAAGGGAGTAACTCCCGTTGGTTTTTAGCAAGATTTTCAGATTGAATCTCCCACACTCTGAACATTGCAAAGTGCCCTGGTGGGATTCCCGCTAAAAATCAGGGAGCCGCACTTATTTCCACTGGAGAGGCAGGCAGCATAGTGCTGAAGGGGCCACTACACATGTGCTGATCTGTCGTTCTGCCTTCCTCTGCCACTGATCTCTGTGCAGAGTTGCAGTGAGTCCCCTATCCCCACCAATCATCTCCGAGAGGCCTTGTTTCCCAAAAAGCCCCACCCTACTCACCTTGCCCCCATGGCACTGCCTGATGCCTTGTGGGCAGTGTCAAGATGCCTTTTAGGTATTAACAGTTTTCCCCTTGACAGTGCCAGGCTGACACTGATCAGAGGGCAACCCTTTTACCCCTAACCTCCAATAGTTCAATAGTCTCTGTTCCCTCTGGGATTGGGCTGCCGGTTCCCTGTTGGTGGGGAGCTATTGTAACCCCTGCTGGAGTGAACCATTCCTGGCAGGGAGTGAGGCAGACACTAGTGGACTCGAAGACTTCGTCCTGAGTCCACAGATTGGACATAAATGTTAATTTAAATGTTGAATTAAGCATGGAACTGCTTACACCAAAAATCTTGGAGTCGGAGATGTCTAGAGGCTGTGGCACTTAGTGGGAAGCCTATGAAACAACTTCCATTTATGTCTCCTGGTCCATTGCGCTGCTAGAGTAGCACAGCGGACTGGGAGGATCGCTCCAAAAGAGTTCACTGATTATGAGTTCTTCCCTGTTGTCAGTGGCTGTGATGTACAGATGCCGGCGTTGGATTGGGGTGGTAAGAACTCAGTAAGAATTTAGCAACACCAATTTATAATCCAACCGATTTATTTGATAGTAAAAAAGCGAGCTTTTGACTCCTGTGTCTTCCTCAGGTAAATGCAGTGTTCTGGTGGCTGAGGCACTTCTCAAAGCCTTGGTTCTCAGTCCTTGGTTATTATGCTGGATTAGCTGCTTTAGAATTTGTAGACTTTTTCAGAATTTCTGTCTGTTGTTTACAATGTAATGTAAGCAGTCAGGGTCTAGCCTGTTTAAATGAGGAAGAGAAGTAGACAGAGTTTTTGCTGCTTTCTCCAGTCAGCAAGGGTTTATAAAAAAAAGACTTTCAAAAATCAAAGTGTTCCAATCACGTGATGACTGGCCATTGATACATGATGGAAAACAATCAATAGTCTATTCATGATAATGAAGGAGTTTCCACCTCCCATGGTCAAAACTATCGACATATAATAGAGGCAGATGAGGATCCATAGCACTTCCCTTGTACATAAATCAACTTTGTGAATTCTCCTTTGTTATCTGGTAGCCCTGGAGACAAAAGTCTGAGGCCTTGAAATATTTAAAGAAAATCTATAATGCTACAGAAGATCTAGTTCTCCCAAATTAATAAAATGTTCAAAGTGTAACTTTAGCTTCCCAATGAATTGTTTAAGTATCTACAGTTAACGTCTCCAGAGAGATTTTTTTCTCAAACATAAATTGAATTGTCTTTATTCATTCATACTGTAATGAAACATCATTTTTATTCACATTATAATTTTCCAAAGACCTAAAATACTACACTAGAAGTAGCATCCTTTTGGAAGAAAATTATAAAAATCTGCTTTCATACAGTGGGAAGACTATTAAATTGATAAATACAAGTTTTCTTCTCAAATATTGGACAGACATTCAAAGGACATGATCTGAGTGTTCCCTGCTTATATATTTTATTATTTTAATATCTCCATTTATTGCATTTCTCTAGGCAACTATTTAAGGTACTCGCAAATGGGGAGATGATGGTATGGGGTAAGGTCGCCAGATTAACAATCCAGAGACCCAAGCTTATGCCCTGGGCACATGAGTTCAAATCCTGCTATGGCAGTTGCTGGAATTTGAATTCCATTAATAAATCTGCAATATAAAGTTAGCCTGAGTGATGGTGATCATGATACCTATCAATGAATTTTGTAACAATCCATCTGGTTCACTAATGTCCTTTAAGGGAGTACAAAAGGTCGTGAATGTAGCGCAATCCATCACACAAACCAACCTCCCATCCATTGACTCTATCTACGCTTCCTGCTGCCTCAGCAAAGCAGCCAGCATAATTAGGAACCCCATGCACCCCAGATGTTCTCTTTTTCACCTTCTTCCCTCGGGATAAAAATACAAAAGTCTGAGGTCACATATCAACTCACTCAAGAACAACTCCTTTCCTGCTGCTGTCAGACTTTTGAATGGAGTTACCTTGCATTAAGTTGATATTTCTCTATACCCTAGCTATAATTGTAACACTACATTCTGCACTCTCTTATTTCCTTCTCTATGAATGATATGTTTTGAGTGTATAAAGCGGAAGAAACAATTCTTTTCATTTTATGTTAATAGATGTAACAAATAATACATCAAATCAAATCAAATCAAAATCTGTGGTCCTTGCCTGGTCTGGCCTACATGTAACAGCAGACCCACAGTGATGTGGTTGATGCTTAACTGCCTTCTGAAATCACTGAGGCACTCAGTTCAAGAGCAATTAGGGATGGACAATAAATGCTGACCTTGCCAATGAAATCACAGCTAATGAAATATAAATAAGTCCTCAAACTATCTCCCTAAATTTATTTTTGGTTACACACAGCTTGTAACACTGGTGGCGTAGAGTGGCTGAGAGTTATTCTCATATTGATCAATTCTGTCTGAAAAATTGATTCAATACAACAAGGGTAGAAAATAATGAACGCAATGAATTCAAGAAGGAGGAAATAGGCAAAGGTTATATTTTTAAACTAGAAATAAATAACAAAAGGTCAAGATGGCAGCTATTATGATCAAATTTATAGGGTGTGAGCAGTGTAGTGAGCCAGTTGCTGGGTCTTTCACCTCTGATACCATGTTTAATTTCACAACAGGCTAATAAGTGCTTCTCTATCTGCTAGAAGCAAGTAACCTGCATGAAATAAGTTTGAGATGCTTTGTAATTGGAAGCTGACAGCTAATATTAATTGGCAATCTTGAACTGAAAAGATACAAATTCTCCCACTTAGAGGCAAAGTACCTAACCCGGCAGGAAAATGGAAGTGTTCCCCACAGACACTGGCAGGGTCTGTTAGGTTGGATTCATTTACCTGAAAGATGCCAATAAGCTCATGCAGAGCAACCTGGCGGTCAACACCGCTGTTGCAAGACTGGGTCCCTGTTTTTAAAGGTGGTCTAATCTCCATGCTTGGGCAACAGGTTCCACTCCCCCCAAAAGTTGAAATAGTACCACCCCCCATAACTGGCCAGGGGACATTATCCACAAGTAACGGCTCATCCCTTTCCCCACACCAGTCAGACATGAGGGTGACTTGCCCCCCTCTCAAACCCCCACTCAAGCCCCCAAGCCCTCAAACCCCCACTCAAGCCTTCTTACCCCTCATATTCCCCACACAGCCACCCTTCGGGTCACACACCTTGACAGTAAGATATAGTGTCCCCTGGTACCCTGATATTGACACCGTGGCCTGAAGGCTTGGGTCCCAAGAAGGCTCAAGGATGTTGCCATTTACCCCAATGTGGCTTCCAGGTACAATGGAAGAATCCCTAAGGGGTTCTGGGATTGGGGTCTAGGGGGTGATGACATCACTGTCCCTGGTACACCTGAAGAACACCCCTGGCATAATGATTTCAGGCAGCCCTGTGATCAACATCTGCATTCCTGCCTGTTAGCAGTGAAACTTCTTACGTGGCCACATCTCTTTAATCTCCATGCCCCTCAATCACCTGGCAGGATTTTAAGTCATTGCAGCACTTCACTCTGCAGCAGAGATTTTCCTTTCACTCTGTCAGAAGCTGTAAGTATGAGCAGACCCTTGTGACTTTCTCTGGCAAAGCAATGTCAATTTCACCTGGGGGAAGGGGTTCCAGTCTGCACAGTTGTAAACTTAGCCTCATTGTTTGCACACAGCTTTGACTTGAAATTGGTGAAATTTACTAGCAAGTTGAATTCTTTGAAAACCTCTCTATTCCAATAGGACCCTTTGATCTCAAACAAATTCAATGCGCAGTGCTTTGAGAAAGGTTCCATTGACAGCTCAATGGATTTCTATCATTTTCCAGCCACCTGTGTTTGTTTTCACTTCTCTTCAGGCTTAAATACATCTCAAATATCTCATTGATCCTGACCGCAATGTTCACATAGTCTAAGCCTGATTGACAGCCTGTGATTTCTTCAAAACAATTGTGGTTTCCAAAATAGGAAGTGAAACCACAGGCTGTCAATCAGGCCTAGATCCTATCAATAGTGCTTCAGGAAGGGTTGTGCTGACTCCATGGGTCAAACTGCCTTCTTCTGCACTGTAGAAATTTTATAGCTCTATGCTATCAGTTATATTCTCAAAAAAACTGCAGAAGGTTCATCAAACATGATTTTCCTTTCATAATCCATTTGATATTTTCTGTGTCCTTTCATCACATTCTTTGTAACAGACTCTAGCATTTGTCTTCTACTCATGTTAAGGTAACTGGTCTGTGATTCCCTGTTTTCTCCCTTTGTCCCTTTTGTAATTAGTGGGGTTAAATTTGCCACTCCCCAATCTGCCAAAAATATTCCAGAATCTAAAGAATTTTGGAAGAATTACATCCATTATTTCCAATAAATTAATATGGGCTACTATTAGTCACCATCATTAACATCCAGAAGATTGGGAACCTACTCAAAATAGCGGTTTTAATGAAGAGTTTGCTAAAAAAGATTTGGCTGTAATGCTTTCCACCTGTAGAACTGACACTGCTGTAGTTTGCATGGTGACCTCATGTAAATATTTACTTATGAATTTCTTGTACAAATTCCATGCAAAGCAAGATTAATTTGTGGAAAATGCTTGGAATCAGATTGAACATTTAAAATCCAGCTTTGACTGAAGGAATTGTGGCCAAGTATGTAAGTGCCTGGCTTAGTAAGTGGACCTCAGTAAGCTGTTTATCTGTAATATCTTCTGCTTCTAATGAGGGGTCATTGGACCTGAAATGTTAATTCTATCTTCTCTCCACGTATACTGCCTGAACTGCTGAGTGCTTCCATTATTTGCCATTCTTATTACAAGTACCAGCATTGCATCAAATCCTCCCAGCAGTACAAAGAACAAAGAACAAAACAGCACTGGAAACAGGCCCTTCGGCCCAACAAGCCCATGCCGCACCTCGATGTTCCCACTTCTACCCATAATCCCTGTCATCCCTGTCTATGTTTATAGATCTATGCATTAGAACTAAATTTTTTTTTAGAGCAACACAGCACGGGAAACAGGCCCTTCAGCCCAACGAGCCCGCGCCGCCGTCATAACTTTATAGTAACAATTCCATTTTCCTATTCTAATTTTAGGTTATTCCTAATATGGAAGAATCTCAATATAGGGACAATTTGTTTCCCAATCAGCCTAAGAGCGAATTTTTGGGATGTGGGAGGAAACCGGAGTACCCGGAGAAAACCCACGCAACCACGGGGAGAACGCGCAAACTCCCGCAGACACAGGCCCAAATCCATGTGTCTGCACAGCACAGCGATAGTTACTGAGCTGTCGTGTTGCCCATCAAATGGTCCAAGTCAAGCATACACTAACAACATGAAGCACTAGGCTACTCACGAAAAGTCCAAGAGCAGCCCTCTTATGATCCATCGAGTGTATGCCCCTTGTTAGACAAGGCGGACCGAAGTACCTGTAGGATAAAACAAATACATCAATATCATTGACAATTTACACACATCCCAGGGAACTCCCAAGGCTCATGATCCCTATTTTAAATCAGTTTTCTATATCCCTCCATTCCCATTCTGTTCATGTGCCCATCTAAGTATTTCTTAAATAACTCCAGAGTGCCTGCCTCCACGACTTTCCTTGGCAGCGTGTTTCATACCCCCACCACCATCTGTGTGAAAAAAAACTCCCTCTAACATCCAAATTATACCTTACGCCTCTCACTCTAAGCCCGTGACCCCTCGTGCTATTTGTGTCCATCCTAGGAAAATGTTTAAACCTGTTTACTCTATCCATACCCCTTGTAATCTTGTACACCTCTATTAGATCTCCTCTAAGTCTACGTCTTTCTCAGGAAAACAGCCCCAATTTGCCTAACCTCTCCTCATAACTCAGACTTTCCATACCAGGTGGCATCCTGGTAAACCTCCTCTGCACTCTCTCCAGAGTTTCCATGTCCTTCCGGTAGTAAGGCGACCAGAACTGGACGCAATATTCCAAATGAGGTCTAACCAACGTTTTATACAACTGCAACATTAAAGGCCAGCTCTTGTACTCTATACATCCTCCTATAAAGGCTAGCATACCATATGCTTTCTTCACAACTTTCTCCACCTACTCTGCCACCTTCAGAGACTTGTGCATCTGCACCCCCAGGTCCTTCTGCGTTTCTATACTCTTAACAGGTCCACCCTTTTATCATATAACTTCCCCCTACATTCTTTCTCCCAAAATGCATCACTTCTCATTTATCAGAATTGAATTCCATCTGCCATCTGTCTGCCCAAGCTACCAGCCTATCTATGTCTTGCTGTATCGCCTGACAATGCTCCCCACTATCCGCAAGTCCAGCCATCTTTGTATCATCTGTGAACTTGCTGATCACTCCAATTACTCCCTCTTCCAAGTCATGTTTATATATTACAAATAGAAGAGGTCCCAGTACCAAGCCCTGTGACACACCACTAGTGACCGACCTCCAGCTAGAAAAACACCCTTCCACTATTACTGTCTGTCTCCTATTACCAAGCCAGTTACTTATCCATCTAGCTACCTGTCCTTATATCCCATTAGCCTTGAACTTTTCAACTAACCTCCCATGAGGAACTTTGTCAAATGCCTTACTGAAATCCATACAGACGACATCAACGGCTCGCCCTCCTCAAAAAATTCTACCAGATTTGTAAGGCATGGCCTCCCCTTAACAAAGCCATGCTGCATATCCCTAATCAGATCACAACGCTCTAAGTGCCTATACATCCTATCTCTAAGAATCCCCTCCAACAGCCTCCCTACCATTGACATCAAACTCACCGGCCAATAATTTCCAGGGTTTTCCCTACTACCCTTTTTAAATAATGGTACAACATTAGCTATTCTCCAGTCCTCTGGGACTAAAGAAGAGACAAAGATTTTTTTTCAGGGTTTAAATGAAAAGGGGTCACATGGACAAGTTGGGCTGAAGGGCCTGTTTCCATGCTGTAAACCTCTATAACTGGTCTACAGCTCCCTCAGAGACAGAAACAAGCCCCTCTCCTTTGTGAATACTGACGCAAAGTATTCATTCAGGATCTCCGCCATTCCCTCGGGCTCTAAGCACAGTTCCCCTCCTCTGTCCCTAAGAGGTCCTATTTTGCCTCTAACCACCCTTTTATTCCTAACATAGGAGTAAAATGCCTTTGGATTTTCCTTAATCCTATCTGCCAAAACCATTTCATGCCCCCTTTTTGCCCTTCTAACTCCCCGTTTGAGTTCCCTCCTACTCTCCTCCAATGCTCTCTCTGTTCCCAGCTGCTTTGATCTAACATACACCTTTCTTTTTTTCCTAACCAAGTCTTCAATATTCCTAATCCACAGCTGTCTAATCTTACCTTTCCCATCCTTCCTCTTAGCCGGCACGTATCTTTCTTGCAACATTTTCAGTATTCCCTTGAAAGAATTCCACATACCTAGCGTGGACTTACCCTCGAACAACCATTCCCAATCAATTTCCGTAAGTTCCTGCCTAATCAGACTGTAGTTAGCCTTCCCCCAATTCAGTACCCTTCCCCTAGGGCAACAAGCATCCTTTTCCATCTGTATCCTAAAGTAGACAGAATTGTGGTCACTGTTAGCCACATGTTCCCCTACCACCTGCCCTGGCTCATTACTCAGAACTAAATCCAATATAGCCTCCTCTCTAGTTGGACTAGGTACATACTGCTCCAATGATCCTTGCAGTACATATTTTACAAATTCCTCCTCGTCTGAACCCCCAGCTCTAAGTACCTTCCAATCCACTCCAGGCAGATTAAAATCTCCCACTATAATAACTCCGTTCTTTCTGCACCTATCCAAAATGTCTTTATATATGCCTCCTTCAACTACTCGCGGACTATTGGGTGGCCTATAATACACCCCTAGCATTGTAATTGCCCCCTTCCTATTCCTCAACTCCACCCACAGCGACTCCACTCCTAACTCCTCTATATTGTCCTCCCTTTGCACTGCTGTGATGCTCTCCCTTACTAACAACGCCAGTCCCCCACCTCTTCTGGACCCTCCTCTGTCACACCTGAAACACTTATACCCAGGAATATTCAGCTGCCACTGCTCCCCTTCCTTTAACCATGTCTCCGTCACTGCAACCACATCCAAGTTCCTTGCAAACATTAAGACTCTAAGTTTATCTGTTTTTCCTATTATGCTCTTCGCAATGAAACAGACGCACTCCAGACCTCCAAGCCCACTCGGAACATTCTTCTCCCTGGTGTATTTCCTCTCATCCAAGCTTCCTCTATCTCCCATCTCGCTCCCTACCAAGCTATCAGTCTCATCTCCTCCATATTAATTTAAACCCTGCCGAAACACTCCAGCTAACCTCCCAGCTAAGATGTTCATGACCTTCCTATTTAAGTTTTGCAGTCTCTTCTATACAGGTGCCCTTCTTTCATAAATACTTCCCAGTTATACACAAATATGAAATCCTCTGCCGTACACCAATCCTTCAGCCACGCATTCAGCTGTAGGATCTCATTTCTCCTAGCCCTGCTGTTACCTGGCCCTGGTAGCAGTCCTGAGATTGCCACCCTGGACGCCCCACTCTTCAGCCTACCCCCCAACTCTCTGAACTGCCTTTGTATATCCTCCCTGCTCTTCCTTCCTACATCCTTCTCTGCTATGTGAATAATCACACCCGCTTATGTCCCCTCACCCTTCAAAATGCCCTCTACCCTTTCAGACACATCTTGCACCCCTGCTCCAGGGAGGCAAACTGCCATCAGTTGTAGATGTGCCAAGTTTGGGGGCGTTTAAGAGGTCAGTAGATAGGTTTATGGATGAAAAGGGAATGGTTTAGGTTAGAGAGTCATTGCTTTTTTTTAATTGGTCGGTGCAACATCGAGGGCCGAAGGGCCTGTTCTGCGCTGTAATGATCTATGTTCTATGTTCTATCCTGGGATCCCACCTTTGACCACAGATCTACCTATCTTTTCCTTTAACCCCTTTATCCCCCACCACTATTTCCCTTCTAGACCCCTTCTTCCCATCTAAGGTACTCTGGTCCTCCTGCCTTACCTTTTTTACCCCATCCGCCCTCGATATTTTGGGGGACTGCCACAGGGAAAGTTTTTGGACTGTTGTCCCTCTCCTTTTTCCCCTTCCTTACAGTAACCCACCTGTAAGGGTCAGGTTTCCCCTGCCCCCCTCACGCTCTGGGTTCACCACCTTACTATGCCTCCCTTCCATTATTGCCTCGTTCTCCCTGACTAAAAACACAGCTTCCAATCGCTGCTCTAGTCGCTTGACCTGAGCCCTCAGACGCTCCAGCTCCAAACACTTGACACATATGTGGATTTTCGGGAGATGTCTTGCCTCCAGAAACTCCCACATAAGACACCGTACGCAGATGAGACGTCTTCCCGTAATCCCTGTCATTGTCCTTAACACCTCTGGAGGTGTGAAGGCAATTGGAAAACCAGCACCACCTTGCCTAAGCCTGTCTTGCTTAAGCCCAGCGAGCCAAAGCCCTCAAATCACTCACTCTGCTCCCTGCTCACTCCACTGCCCTCTCTTGACGCTCTCCGCTGTCTACTGTCACTTTCTTTTTATAATCTCCCATTAGTGAAGAGTCTTCTCAGTCCCCAAATCATGAGCTTGCTGAAAAAGTCACCCACTTCAGCATGCAGGATACCAACTTTTGTTTAATTGCAACTGGTACATGCAAATAACCTTTATATGTGGCAGCACAATATCAATGAATTATATCTAACACAAACACCCATCACCCCACTTTGAAAAGAAGAGAAAGACTTGTAATTATGTAGCACTTTTCATGAGCACTGGACATCCCAAAGTGGTTCACAATCAATGGGGAAATTTTCAAAGTGTTGTCATTGTCATAATGTAGGAAATGTGGCAGACAATATGCACAGGACAAATTTATCCAAACAGCAAAATGGTAATAATTAGGTTATCTGTTTTCTTTGTTATATTAATTGAGGAATAAATATTTGTTATGTCACTGGAATAATTCTCCCATCTCTTCTCCAAAGGAATGCTTTTGCATTTTCCTGAGCATGTCAATGAGACCTTAGTTTAATGTCTCATAGCTTGCTGGTAGACATCAGTGCCAATCTGTTGCATCTGAGGATGCCATAGTGAGTATTGATTAAATAAGAATGAGGATGAACTGATGGATTGAAAACTCAGGCAGATTGGTTCATGTTTCAAAGTTGAGATCAACAGCCTGGTCTGCAAGATAACAATCATCTTTCTGTCAGACCTCATCCAAGTTGGTCTCTGTGATATCTGGTCAAAAAGCCACCTGGGAAGCCCGAGAGCCAGGTGTGTAACCGTTGACCTATTGGGAACTTTGAAGAAGTCAAACTGTTGTATAAAGGGGTAGACCAATTACTGAGAAAGGCCAGGTTGATGGTATCTTTTTTTTTAACATTGACTAATACGGCCACCCTATTCAGTCTCACAATTGGCCTGTGGGCATCAAGGTAACTTTGGTGACTTTTATAAAACTATCCAATTCTTGAAGTGTTTGAAGCAGTCATTAGTAAATTGTGAGCCACTATCTGAAGCGACCATATCATGGATGCCATGTTTGACGATATCACTAAGTACAATGATAACCACTGTCAAGGCGGGGGCCATTTAGTTGCTTTACCTCAATCCATTGAGAATTGTAGTCAATGACAATGAGAAAGTTTTACCATCGAAGACAAACAAATCCATCCCAAGGTAAGTTGGGAAAGCTGAGGCATCAAGAGTTCCTAGTGGTTTTATCTGTGCGCATATTAGATAATTACAGATCGTGAGCACAACTTAATGTTCCAGAGATTAGGTGCAGTGACAGGCAGGAAAATTGGCGGGAGTCTCATTGGTGGATATTTGTGCCTGATTTTCTGCTTTTCAGTTCATTGATTAAGCGTCAATAAAGAATTTGTCAAATCTCATTGCGGGGCGGACAGTGATCATCATCCTGCCATTACCTCATTGGGTCAAAGGACCTGGCACTATATTTAAACAACGCCCCCCCCCCCTCCCCCTCCCCCTCCCCCCACCCGGCATTCACTTAGTGCAGGGCAGATGTGAGCTGAATGTTTGCATTACCATGGTGACCAATCACAACAAACCTTCAGTTCCATGGTTCAGAGAAGCCTTCCTGGGAATTCTCCTCCAGGCCACCCAGGAAAAGTGGGAGGTCCCCTTTCCAAGAAATGGGAGGAGTTCTTCTCACCTGACCATACTGACTTGGAGGAGGTCACTTGGGAGGTCAATATCTGTGCCACTCAAAGAATGTCCACCCTGCAGTATCGGAAACAGTTGAATGATCTGATGCACAACTGTAGGATAAGTAAACCTTTTCCTCACTCCAAACTCAGACTCTCATAAGAAACATAACTGGAAGAGCTACAGAATTACTATGGCAACTAGAGCGGGTCAGGTTTTACAACAGCTGTGTGGAGTTTGAATATTCTTCCTGAATCTGGTGCCCTAGTTTCCTCCCATAGTCCAAAGATGTTTAGGTTTGGCTGATTGGCCATGCTAACTGATCCTTAGTGTTAGGGGAATTATTGGGGTAAATGCATGGGGTTAGGGCCTGGGTGGGGTTGTTGTCAGCGTAGGCCCGATGGGCCTAATGGCCTCGTTCTGCACAGTAGGCATTCTATGTTCTATTCCTTTCTTGATGAAGGCACTGATTTATGCTTGGGAGTGGCAACATAGGTGCTTGTTAACAGTTTTAACAGGCTATTTGACTGAATGGAACAATATAGTGTAATCCAATCATTTCTTCTGCTGATGTTCATTCCAGTGCATTCTTCAGCAGGTTTTGCTGGGTTGTAGGTGGAATTCAAAACTCTGTTTCCAATCTCTCAATCAAAAGTGTTTGTTGTATGTCCCTTACAACTATCCTCACTGATATCAGCACAACTCATTGTAAAATAAGCTTTAAAGCTAGCCTATATTGCTTTATGATCATTCAACATAATGCATTCATCAATTGAACTGTCAGGTGGAAATTGATGGGACTTTTTTTGCATTGGGCAGTACAGGAAGGTTGGCTGTAGGAATGATACCATGACTGGGAAGAGAAGTTAGATTCTGGTGCGACAGAATGCTGTAACTCATAACTATTGCCAATGGCAAAACTCTGAAATGTGCAAGTGCACCTCAAAGTGCAATATCAAACAAAGACATGTTTTGAAACTAAATACAAGGTCAGTGCATAAGGGAATAAAGTTTTGCATTGTCACTGAAGTAATGAAGCACCTAAGTACTATATTAATCAGATCATATTTTGTGCTATACATATTTTTGTTGCTTAGTTTCGATGTATAATTAATTGATGGATTATGTTTCTCCAGATGTTTTCCTTAGTCACTGGTTCAGATTAATTTATTAGTGTATCCTTTTTGTTTACATTTAAGAATTATTTTATGGAAATACATCCTTCACCAACTAAGGTAACATATGTAAATAATGGAAATTTCTGGCATTCTGTCAGGGCGCTGAGTGATCGCCTTAGCTTTATTTCCAGGGGGAATTGTATGAATGAAAACTCAGAAACCAGCACTCGAAGAGGGCTGATTTTGTCAAGGGAAGTGAATCCTGATTGGCTGACTTAATTGATTATCTCATGTCAATGACAGGAAATTTCAAAACATAACTCTTATCTTCTAATATTGAAAAAATCCTGACCTTAATTTATAAATAAGAGAAATGAGAACTGTGCAGTGAATGAACTATTACAAATATATAAAATACGGCAGACAGCAAAAGACATGGTCTATCCAGCCTGTCCCACAAAAGGATTATTAGAGACAGGCATTCATCCAGGGGTGATGGACCTCTAACAATTGAAAGTAAAATGGGCCAAAGAATTAAAATAGCAGGCAAACAAAAGCTCAGGATCACATTTGCAAACTGAACAGAGATGCTCCATGTCACCCAATCTATGTTTGGTCTCCCTAATGTAGAGGAGACTACATCATAAGCAACACAAGACTGAAAGCAATTTGCACTTTCCATGGAAGGAGTGTTTTGGGGCCCTGGAAGATTTGGTACACATGATGTGGAGATGCTGGCATTGGACTGGGATAAACACAGTAAGAAGTCTCACGACACCAGGATAAAGTCCAACAGGTTTATTTGGTAGCAAAAGCCTCTATCTTTCAGAGTGCTGCTCCTTTGTCAGGTAAGTGGGAGTTCTATTCACAAACAGGACACATAAAGACACAAACTCAATTCACAAGTAATGCGCCACAGTGAAAAACTGTACTGACCGCCTCAGAAGACAAACATGGGACACAGCGGACAGAGAATCCTTCATCATCCAGTACATCCCTGGAGCGGAGAAGCTATGACACCTTCTCTGGAGCCTTCAACATGTCATTGATGAAAACAACATCTTGCCAAGGTTATTCCACAAACCCACTTCTTGCCTTCAAACAACCGCAAACCTCAAACAGACCATTGTCCGCAGTAAACTACCCAGCCTTTAGGAGAACAGTAACCTCGACACCACAAAACCCTGCCACAGCAACCTCTGCAAGACGTGCCAGATCATGGACACGGATGCTATCATCTCACATGCGAACACCATCCACGAGGTACATGGTACATACTATTGCAACTCGGTCAACATTGTCTACCTGACATGCTGCAGGGAAGGATGTCCCAAGGCATGGTACATTGGGAAGACCATGCAGGCGCTACAACAATGAATGAATGAACACTGCTCGACAATCACCAGGCAAGACTGTCCTCTTCCTGTTGGGGAACACTTCAGCGGTCATGGGCATTCGGCCGCTGATCTTTGGGTAAACGTTCTCCAAGGCAGCCTTCACAACACACAACAACAGTGTCACTGAGCAGAGACTGATAGCCAAGTTCTGCACACATGAGGACGGCCTCAACCGGGATCTTGGGTTCATGACACACTATCTGTAACCCCCATGACTTGCCTGGGCTTGCAAAATCTCATTAACTGTCCTGTCTGGAGACAATACACATCTCTTTAAGCTGTGATTAACCTTCTCTTCACTCATATTGTCTGTACCTTTAAGGCTTGATTACCTGTAAAGACTCACACTCAAATCATTATTTTGTAAATTGAGTTTGTGTCTTTATATGCCCTGTTTGTGAACAGAACTCTGGCCTACCTGACAAAGAGGCAGCAAGCGCTCAGAAAGCTAGTGGCTTTTGCTACCAAATAAACCTGTTGGACTTTAACCTGGTGTTGTGAAACTTCTTACACAGTTTGATATAGTCATGGCACAACTTCATAATAGGCATGAACCTGATTTCCTTTGATTTTGTTTTGATTTGATTTATTATTATCACATGCATTAACATACAGTGAAAAATGTTTTTTGCACACTGTACAGACAAAACACACAGTTCATAGAGAAGGAAATGAGAGAGTGTAGAATGTAGTCTTACAGTCATAGCTAGGATGTACAGAAAGATCAACTTAGTGCAAGTTAAGTCCATTCAAAATTCTGACAGCAGCAAGAAAGAAGCTGTTCTTGAATCGGTTGGTACATGATGTGTATCTTTTTGCCAAAGGAAGAAGGTGGAAGAGAGAATGACTGGGGTATGTGGTATCCTTAATTATGCCAGCTGCTTTGCTGAGACAGCAGGAAGAGTAGATAGAATCAATGGATGGGAGGCTGATTTGCGTGATAGATTGGGCTACATTCATGACTTTTTGTAGTTCCTTGCAGTCTTAGGCACAGCAGGAGAAATACCAAGCTGTAATATAACCAGAAAGAATGCTTTCTATGGTTATATTTCTATGGTGTATCTGTAAAAGTTGATGAGAATTGTAGCTGACATGCCAAATTTCCTTAATCTTCTGAGAAAGTAGAGACGTTTCCATTAATTAAAATGCATTTAAAGACAATTACACGGCTTTACGCCATTGCTTTGAGCCACATCAAATATTCCCCACATCCCACCCCATTCGCATGATGTCACGCCGATGGGAATCACTACTGGATTGCAAAAGTGCAATCCACTTTTCATGTCACACTGTCATGGTAACCATGCTGGGGCACGCAAAGGTGAGTATAGCCCCTATGATGTGAGGGATATGGCTGGACAGTGCCCTGGCCATGTCCCCGGCACTGTCAAGATGGTATTGCTAGGGTGGAGCCAGGAGTGGAAGTCTAGGAGTCTCCCACTGAAGGCAGATTCCATTATGGGGGGGGGGGGTTAATAGAAAAGGGGGGATTGTTGTGCTTGCATGGTGGTGGGAGAAGTTGCGGGGTGCGAGGAATTGGCAGACACTGAGAATAAGGGTGTACCTCCCAAGGAAGATGGGGAGGATGCTCTGCGATGCTGACCAAGGTGGGGTGGGAAATATTCAGGTCACCCTGATACCTTTGTGGTTTCAAGAGAAGATGGGTTGGGGTGGGATGAGCTGACCATTGAGTGGTGGGGGGAGATTGGCCATCTGTGCTTGAGGGTGGAAGGTATTCCCCTTGTCTGCTGGTCTCCCAATGTCTGTGGCAAGGTGGAGTGAGGGGTTGGAATAGGGCTAATGGTGGGGGGAGTGGGAGGATGCCTTTAATTTGACATTGAGATCATAGTGTCCTGGTTGCTGTGGAGCGGGCCTTGCTGGCTTTTATCAGGTTCTGCCCCACTAGAAGGCACTCAACATGTCCTACCCTATTTTATTTTTTGGCAACGTGTCAGAAGATGTGGAGTAAAAACCTGATTGTGTTTCTAGGGAGAAACACACTGATCTTCAGTCAGAACCTTTTGCCATTTTATTTGGAAAATGCCACTCCACATGTCAATTAATTTGGCATGCTTGGTTTCATTTGTCAGAACATTGAATACAGGAGTTAGGATGTCTTGTTGAAGTTGTACAAGACATTAGGAAGGCCACACTTGGAATTCTGTGTACAGTTCTGGTCACCCTATTAGAGAAAGGATATTGATGGTATGACTTATAAGGAGAGACTGGATAGACTGGAACTTTTTCCTCTGGAGCATGGAGGTGTCAGGGTGATCTTATAAGAGGTCTATAAAATAATAAAATCAGAGATTAGCTAGGTAGTCAATACCTTTTCCCAAAAGTTGGGGAGTCTAAAAGTAGAAGGCATAAGTTTAAGCCGAGAGGGGAGAGATACAAAAGAGTCCAGAGGGACAATTTTTCACACAGAGAATGGTGAGTGGAACAAGCTGCCAGAGGTGGTAGTGGAGGTAGGTACAATTTTGTCTTTTTAAAAGCATTTTTACATGGGTAAGATGTGTATAGAGTGATATAGGCCAAATGCAGGCAATTGAAATTAGCTTAGTGGTTAAAAAAAGAATGCATGAATGAGTTGGGCCGAAAGGTCTGTTTCCATGCTGCAAATGTTTATGACTCTATGAATATATCAGAATCATTTTTTTAAAGTTGATAATGTAAAATACATATGGCCACTTGATAATATTCTAACCATTTAGAATAACAATCTGATATTTTTATAAATATATTTTCGCATTGCTAGTCACATCTTGTGTGATGTGACATACAAAATGACACATGCGACATACAAAGTTGGCAATTCACATGGGCAAATCTCTATGCTGTTGAATAAATATTCATATATTTACATGAACTTACATTTTTCTGTGCCAGTCTTGCTGAAATGCACCTGGGAATTGGGGAACGTGATCTCACATTGAGGCCATTTCCTCTCGAATTGCAAAGCAGACAATATAAATGCATGAAAATGTCACTGTTGATATATTTTTTAAAAAAAATACAGGGACAATTCTCCCCAAAATATTCAAAATGCCAAATTCACGTGAAAACTGGTGTAATTCCTGCTGGTGTTTTTAACATGAATTTCAGAATGAATTTCCCACATTCTGAGCAGTGCAGAGTATCCTAGTGGGATTCACAATGAAAATCTGGGGTTGAAGCCTATTCTGCCAGTGCTGAAATTGGCGCATGCATATTGGACCAATACTGCCAGACTCCTGATAACTAGCCAGCTAAATTGCTCGTCAGCCTCATAACCCTACATTGTATCACTCCGATCTGCTCCCTCCTTTCCTCCCACATTGCTGTCCTCCCTGGACTTCTCTGGACAAGTCCTAATGTCCTCTTCACGGCCAGCCCCAATTTCCCCGATGCCCACTCCACCCCCCACTTCCCAGCCGTCCCAATGCACAGTAAGGTGCAAAAGGCAGCCCACCACTGCTTTCTCAAGGCTATTAGGGATGGGCAATAAATGCTAGTCAAGCAAATGATGCCCACATTCTGTGAAAGAATAAAAAGAAAACTTAGACAGTGTGGAAAGAAGGTTGAATTCTCCACTGAAATATACGTGAAAGAACTTTTATTTAAAGAGTGTCTTATCTCATTCTCTGGACAAAAGAAAAATTACAATTGTCAATTCTTTTTTGGAATATAAGAGTAACTTTAACTAACTGATTGGAAAATGACAGTGTTTATACTGAGTATTACTTAACCACTTATTTTACACCCTGTGCGAATTTACAATGTACTTTTGCAGTTAATGTAGTTACAGTGGCAAATGAGTTGTCAACTTGGACAGAATTAGATTCCACAAACATTAAATGAGTGACCACATAATGACGTGTTCATATTGGAAAATGTTAATCAGCAAAGTTGTTCTTAAGTTGGTATTACACAGAAAAACCAGATGGGACCTCAGGGTGACACTTATTTGAAAGAAGACCCTGACAACCAACGCACTCTCTATTTTAAGTTCACAGTCAATTCATTTCAGTGCATTGAATTTTTATCTCTTCTCAATTAATGAGTACTTGTAATAGTTTAGAAGGGCTGAATTGGCTAAAATGAGGGAATTTTAGGTTGGTGCATGGTTATGTGACCATACATCTCAAAGGGAACGTTGCTTTCAACACAATAGCACAGCACCGTCTAGATAATGGAATAAAATGCCAGTCTGGATTCCATGCTTCTCTCAACAATGAAAACAACAACTTTTATTGATTTATCATTTGTAATGCAGTAAAGCTCTCTGAACAGCTTCACATTTGAGGTGGGGGAGAGGGCTATGGTTACATAAGGAGATATTATGGCAGATGACCAAGAATTTGGTCAAAGAGGTAAAAGTGAAAGTATGACCTTGCATCTTTATCTTTGATGCACCCAGGAGACTACTCTCCGCACTTGCCCAGCACCAGACGACACAGCTAAAGCTGCAGACTTTCCAAATGGCATGGACCTCCACTGCCATTGGTAAAATACCAGCAGAGGTGGGATAAGGCCCTTAAGTGGCCCCTAAGACCTATAAAATTTCAAACATGTGGGGTGCAGATGGAGAGGTGATGGCAAGGTCACAAGTTGTGTGTTCGAGTCTCTTTACATCAAATTCACCAATGGGGGAGGATAAAACTCAGCCTCCTGTGTAGAATTACTATAAGAATACCAAATAATTCACCAGTAGAAATAAAAATGCGGACATGGAAGCTGAAAGTGTGTACTTAACCTTCTCATTGAAGATGCCACAATTTTATATGTGATGCTAAAATATATATAATAGGGATTGGATAAGATCCAACAGCATAGAGAAATTAGAGTTAGATTATTTGTGCAATTGTATTATAGAAACCTGCTTTTCTTCTGAGTGACTTTGATGATACACAGAAAGGGTGCAGCATTTTCTGTTACAATAGTTAGATTAACTTTGTGAATCATTTCTTATTTGATAGGAAGATGACATTTTGATTCTAGTGTTAGTGAAGTGAGTTTAATAACCTAGATGAAAATTCCCAAGCGGCTGATATTGCCCTGGTCTTTTGTTTATATGAGCACATACGTTAGTAAAATAAATGACTTTCTCTTAAACCAAATGAATTCGAGAAAATGGCTGGTTCATTGCACTGCAGGGACAATAGAAAGCAATTTAGAACAAATTCAATATTCAGCAGGTGAAAAGAGTAAGATATCGTAACATAAGACTGTTACTGCAAAGTCATTAATAGCGTAATTCCACTATCAGTTGCGAATGGTTGCGGGCAATTAAAAAACTGGGAGAAGAAGAATCCATGAGCATCCTCATTCTCAGTAGTGGGGGAGCCCATCATATAAGTGTAAAATGCAGAGCTGAATCCATTTGCAACCATCTCTAGTCAGGACTGAAGAGTGCCTGATCCACCTAGGTCTCCTGAGTCCCACTATCACAACAAACAATCAATGTGATTCACTCAACATGACATTAGGAAATGACTGAAGGCACTGAACGCAGCAAAGGATATGGACATATCTATATGCAACATGGTTCTTTAATATTAAGAGCAGCAATGATATAATGCTATGTTAGTTTGTGTGCACCCTATAGGTGACCCCACTGTGACTAGTAAACAAGTCAGTGAATAGAAACTTTACTTTAACAAATACAGCATTTGTTATTTATAATGCTGTATGGATGATAACATTGACTTCAGCGACTTCCTCAGCCTTCATTAACATGTTCTACACATCATACTATATGGACATGGTGACAATAAATTCATATTTTGGGCAAAAGTAACACTTACCATACAGATGAACTGCACAAGATCATTTTCATTCTATAGAAGTAGAAGAAAACCACCTTCTGCTGGGTGCCTATTTTATTCAAAATAATTATTTCAGACAAGAAGTACAATTGAATTCTATTTTATCAGTATTCTCACAGGGTAGAAATATTAAATAACTCCTAATCAACAAAGTAGAATGATTGAAGTACATAGGTCTTCACTGTCAGTGACAAGCATTGAAATCCTCAGGTGTTACTGTGTAACATAACTTTTAAGATACCAGAGGATGAAAAAATGAATGGTGCACAATTGAATCTGTATTTTCTTGATCAACAAATCTGAAAGTTGCTGATTGCTGCTTCTCACTACAACATATGTTCAACATTTACTGTGTAACACAACCCTTTAACACAATATTTTAATGCTTCAAAACACTCATAAAAAGCACCAAACTTGAATGGGATAATAGGTAGATCGATTAATAGGTAGAGTGAAAAGACTGTTCAGAATAATGTGCAATGTAAAATAAATTACTGACTCACTGCACGCCCATTACGCACGTTGACCCTGAGTATGTCAACCCATAAAATCTGCTCATAGTAAACTTAACAACAAAATAAACAGAAGCTCATCTGTGATTCCACCTTCCATTTACAAGTTAATTATAGATAGCAAAGGCTATGTAGTTCACCTCAACTCATTCATCCCAGAATGAGAAACAAACATATGTACGATGAGTAAGGGTAGGGCAATCGGTCCTTTTAGGCTGCTCTACTATTTGATCATACTGCCTACATTATAGTGGTGACTACAACTCAAAAGGTCTTCATTGGCTGCAAAGTGATTTGGAACAGTTTGTCTTTCTTTTATTATAGAGGTATGCAGTAGGCAAAGTGACTATATTAATGGTGGAATTGAAGGTTCAATACTGATCCTCCAAAGATAATTAATCACAGAGCAATCAACTGATGTTAGGGGAATGGCTACAAATAAGTGAGTACACTTACAAAACAATTCAACTATAACCTGCCCTCAACCCCACTAACTTTCCTCAAACAAGTTCCAATTTCCCCCAGCCTCCTTTAACCTCCCACTGACTCTACTTCAACTTTCCTTTAACCTCTCCTAAATCTCCCACAACACACCTTTAATAGCTTCCAATGTTCCCTCCAATCTCCCACTCAATCCTCCCTCCAACTTCCACCCCCAAAAACCCACTTCCCAGCTCCTCCCCTCCCATCCTGTTCCAACTGGCATTTGGTACCATCTGTGCCCCTCACCCTTGCAGGTTCTGCTCTCAATCATCAACAAAATGGTAGGAGATCTTGTTGACACTGATATCAAGCAGTACGCACTCAGCAATAACTTGCTCAGGGATGCTCAATTTTTATTGCATAAGGACAACTCAACTGCAGACTCCATTACATTCATTGAAATGTGAATATAAGAGCTGATTTCCAAAGGTGAAGTGATATCAAAACAGGATTTGACTGAATGTGAAACCAAGAAGCCCCAGCAAAATTGAAATCAATGTGAATTGGAGGAAAATCTCTCTTGGTGGAAATCATAGAGCAGAGGAAGATGGCTGCAATTGCTGGAGACCAATAATGTCAGCCCACGACATTAATGAAGGAGTTTCACAGGGTAGTGTCCTAGGTTCAGCCATTCAGTGTTTCATCAGTGACTTTCCCTCCAACCATCAGGAACATAGAAACACAAAGATTTGGGAGTACAGATCTACAGATCCTTAAAAGCAACAGCACAGGTGAAAAAAGTGGTGAAGAAAACATATGATATGCTTGCCTTCATCAGCTGAAGCATTGAATATGGCAAATTATGTTACAATTATATAAGACGTTTGTTCGGCCACATTTGGAATATTGTGTCCAGTTCTGGTCATCACACTACCAGAAGGGTTGGGAGGTTTTGGAGAGAATACAGAAAAAATTAATCAGAATGTTGCCTCGTATAGAGGGTATTAGCTTTGAGGAAAGGTTGAATAAACTGGGATTGTTCTTCCTGGAGAGATGAAGGCTGAGGGACGACCTGATAGAAGATTTCAAAATTATGAGAGGTATAGATAAGGCGAACAGTTGGAAACTTTTTCCCAGAGCAGAAATGACAATTACCAGGGGCCAGAAGTTCAAGATAATGGGGGAAAGTGGAGTGTGCAGGGGGAGTTTTTGTTTCACAGAGTGTGGTGGAGGCCTGGAATGCACTGCCAAGTGAGATTGAGGCAGTTACATTAGCCATTCTTAGATCTTATCTTGATAGGCATATAAACAAATGGGAAATAGAGGGATCTAAGTGGACAATGTGATCGGCTGGGGCTTGGAAGGCCAAAGGACCTGTTCCTGTGCTGAACTGTTCTTTTTTTATTCTAAACAATATCAGAAGTTGGCTTGCTCACTCATGATTGCCAATTCCACATTGATTTTATTTCATTTATTATTGTCACATCAATTAGTATACAGAGAAAACTATTGTTCCTTGTGTGTTATAAAGACAAAGCATACCGTACATAGGGAAGAAAAGGAGAAAGTGCAGGATGTAGTGTTACAGTCACAGCTAGGGTGTAGAGAAAGATCAATTTAATAGGAGGCAAGTCAAAACTCTGATGGCAGTAGGGAAGAAGCTGTTTTTGAGTTAGTTGGTACATTATCTCAAATTTCTGTATCTTTTTCCTGACGGGAGAAAGTGGAAGGGAGAAGGTCAGGGGTGCATGAGACCCTTGATTATGTTGGTTGTTTTTCTGAGGCAGCTGGAAGTGTAGACGGAGTAAATGGATGGGAGGCTGATTTGAGCAATGGATTGAGCTTTATTCATGGCCCTCTATAGTTTCTTGTGGTTTTGGACAGAGCAGAAGCCATACCAAGCTGAGGTACAACTGGAAAGAATGCTTTCAATGATGCATTTGTAGAAGTTGGTGAAAGTTTTCAAATTTCAACTCCTTAGATAATAGAACATAGAACATAGAACAATACAGCACAAACAGGCCCTTCGGCCCATGAGTTGCGCCAATCACATCTACCAATCCACAAATCTATCTATAACCTCCTATCCTATTCTTTTCCAAAGACTCATCCAGAAGTCTCTTAAAAGACCCCAGTGAGTTTGCCTCAACAACCTCCGACGGCAGTCGGTTCGATTCACTCACCATCCTCTGAGTGAAAAACCTACGCCTGACACCTCTTTTGTATTTGCTTCCTTGCACCTTAAATCTGTGTCCTCTCGTAGTGACCATTTCAGCTCGGGGAAATAGTCTCTGAGAGTCCACCCTATCTATTCCTCTCAACATTTTATAAACCTCTATCAGGTCGCCTCTCAACCTACGTCTCTCCAGTGAGAAGAGTCTCAGCTCCCTCAACATATCTTCATAAGGCCTGCCTCCCAATCCAGGCAGCATCCTTGTAAATCTCCTCTGAACTCTCTCAATAGCCTCTACATCCTTCCTATAATGAGGCGACCAGAACTGCGCACAATCCTCCAAGTGGGGTCTGACAAGAGTCTTATAGAGCTGCATCATTACCTCCTGACTCCTAGACTCTATTCCTCGATTAATGAAGGCCAGTACACCATACGCCTTCTTGACCACTTCCTCCACCTGCGAGGCCGATTTAAGAGTCCTATGGACCCGGACCCTGAGATCCTTCTGCTCTACAACACAGCTAAGACCCCTACCCCTTATATTGTACTCCTTCATCCCATTATTCCTGCCAAAATGGACCACTACACATTTATCTGCGTTGAAGTCCATCTGCCACTTCTCCGCCCAGTCTTGCATCCTGTCTATGTCCCGCTGCAACTTTTGGCATCCCTCCAGACCATCGACAACACCACCGATCTTTGTATCGTCGGCGAACTTGCTAACCCATCCCTCCACTTCCTCATCCAGGTCATTTATGAAAATGACAAACAGCAGGGGTCCCAGAACAGATACCTGGGGCACTCCACTGGTTACCGACCTCCATGCAGAACAAGACCCATCCACAACCACTCTCTGCCTTCTGCCGGCAAGCCAGTTCTGGATCCACGAGGCCAAAGCCCCTTGATCCCATGCCCTCTCACCTTCTCCAGAAGCCTTGCATGTGGGACCTTATCAAACACCTTACTAAAGTCCACGTACACTACGTCCACCGCCCTTCCTTCGTCAATGTGTTCAGTCACATTTTTGAAGAACTCAGCTAGGCTCGTAAGGCATGACCTGCCCTTGACAAAACCATGCTGACTATTTCTAATCAGTCCAAACTTCTCCAAATGTTCATAAATCTTATCCCTCAGAAGCCTCTCCATCAGCTTATCAACCACTGAAGTCAGACTCACCGGTTGGTAATTTCCTGGACTATCCCTGTTCCCTTTCTTAAAGATAGGAACCACATCCGCACTCCTCCAATCCTCCGGAACCTCTCCCGTTTCCATGGACGACGCAAAGATCATCGCCAGGGGCTCTGCAACCACTTCCCTCACCCCCCACAATAACCTGGGGTACATCCCATCCGGTCCCGGCGACTTGTCTATCTTGATAGAATTTAATAGGTCTAACACATCCTCTTTCCTAACATCCACATACCCAATCTTTTCCGTATGCCTCAAACCTGCAGTGCAATCTCCCAGTTCACTTTCCACCGTGAATACCGAGGCAAAGTACTCGTTAAGCACCTCTGCCATTTCTTCCGAATTCACACAGACTTTTCCCCCTTCATCTTTTATAGGCCCTATCCCTTCTCTTCTCATCCTTTTACTTTTCACATATTTGTAGAAGGCCTTGGGATTCTCCTTAATCTTACCTGCCAAGGCCTTCTCATGACCCCTTCTGGCTCTCCTAATTTCCTTTTTAAGTTCCCTTCTACACACCTTATACTCCTCTAGATCTCTAACATCCCCTAGCTCTCTGATAATAAAGCATCCCCTCCCAGATGCAGCAAGATCAGGACACTGTCCAGGTATAGCCTGATACTCAAGTATCAGGTATAGATTATCTCCAAAAGTGAGGACCAAACCACCCTTTTTAACATTCAATGACTTTACCATCACTGAATTAGCATTATTCACATCCTTAACACCAAAGATTTTAGTGAATCATCCATATAAATACTCTCAGTTGGAAGTTGGGAATTCTGCAGTGAATAATGCACCTTCTGATAACTCAAAGCCTTTTCACCATCAATAAGCACAAATCAGAATGCCTCTTTGAGTGCAACTCTAATAACACTCAAGGAGTTTGGGCCTCATCTACACCATAAATGTTCACTTCCTCCATAATGACAGAAATGTGTACTATCAATAAAATGCACAGCAGCTATTTGCCAATGCTTCTTAGACAGTGCATTCCAAATCTGTGACTCTACCACTTTAAAGGATAAAGGCAGCAGATGCATGGGAACAGCACCATTTCTCCTCCATATCACACACAATCCTGTCTTGGAAAAATGACCATTCTTTTATGGATTATTTTATCCATAGAATCCCTACAGTGCAGAAGATCATTTGGTCCATCAATTCTGCACAAACTCTCTAAAAGAGCATTTTAAACAGGTTCAACCTGTTTAAATTCTGGGCTTGCTATTAATGCTATATGTCATGACTGAATAAAAAGCTATCAATCTTGTATTAAAAAAATCTATATAACTGCGCTCTTTGAAGTCCTTCAGGATTCTTATTTTTCATGAGATGGGCTGAGATTAACCTCCAATGTTCAGAATTCCTGTCCATCTTTAGATTTGACTCAAGCAGCACAAGGTATATGGAATGACAAGCTGTCATATATATATCATTCTATATAACTGTGATACCATGAAGGATAATCTGGATTCATGTCATGCTAATATATTCAAAAATAAATTAAATACAAAAAACATATCTTATGAAGGCAATTGAATCTTCAAACTCTCTCTGAAAACCCTGGAGTATCAGGGTTACTCTGTACAACTGCAAGAACCCCTGTAGAAATTAATGCATCTGTATCACCCCAGGTTAACCATCTGAACCGATGAGTGCAAGTGATAGGATTCAATATAGAGTTGACCAGTTTCTGCTGGTAACGACAGATGTTGAAAGTTATGACATTAGTTCTTTCGGCATTTGCAGCATTTTTCAGCTAAGAAGATGACTTTCAAGGTATCTACTTTTTCATGACTGACAGGCTTATCTAAGGAATTTGTGATGTATCACCCTCATGAAAGAGAAAATTACCTTTATTTCTGATATTTGGCAATTAGTACAAACCAGCTGTGAATGTACATTTTCCTACATCTGTGTGGGCACAGAAGAATGCAGACTGAGCTTTGCTGTGGTTTGGCCTGTCTCATTAATTGTCTTTCCTTTCAGTATAGTGTTGAAATAAAATGCGCTTTTTTTAGTAATTTAAGGTGTAACAGATTTTCACCAAAGCATTTCACACCAATTACTGCATTCCACAGAATATTGATCATTCTTTATTTGTACTCAAACCATGTAATATTCTATACATACATACTATAAGGCTCCAAAAGAGACAATTACGGAAAATTTGATCTACCATACTCTGTGTCATTGCTGAACTTCGAAATGTTCTCAATGTTATGTACATGATAAAAATTGTAAATAATTTTGCAGATTATTTATTATACTCACAATAGAAACTTTCTGCAGTCAAGTAGAACAAATATTAGTGAGAAGTGATAATTGGATGTGCATTTATAGATTGAGTTTTAGTGTTTTTATTATGATTTAGAGACACCAGTCACTCATAACGGATTTAGTAAACACATTGTGGGTTAATTTATATAAACTAGGCATATGAGAAGATATATACATGCACAGAAAGCTTGAAGACATCAGCAGCAGAGCTGTCTGCTAATGGACAAAAATGAAACGGAAACTAGATCACATGACACACTTCCCTTTGAGTGATGGCATGCTGCTGTCCCTTATGGGCATGTTACAACAGTTGTTGCTATGAGTAAAATCAATTAGAAAATTGGAGGATGCATTATTTGTTCAGTGAGAAATGATAGGAAAGATTTTCAACTGTTGTGCGACAATTGTTGAAATCTTGCTGTTGTTTATGCCAGTGGGACCTCTCAGTCCTGCTATATCCAGCAGTGAGGGGTGTGTTCATTAGGAACACCATTGACAATGATGGAACCGTAAGGTACCACCACCAGCAAGTATCTTGCCACCTTCTACTGTCATATAACAGCCTTTGGAGGGGGAGCAAAATCCTGCCCATTGTCTTTTCTGCAAAAGGGATAACTAAAAGTGGAATATCTGAGTGTGGGGGACAGAACAGATCAGCAGCTTTATGGAGGCAATTGATTGGTGAGTTTGTATATTCTTTCGAATAAAATGATAATCAATATATTGAACACAAATAGAGTGGGTAACAATACCTGAAGGGGTATGAGTGCATAGGATGCAAGCTGCTTGTATCTGCTAATTAGCATGATACATCGATTGTGGGATTCTATTGGCAATATTCAGATGCCAAGAAGAGCTGTGCTGCATAGACAGTAAGAAGTAAACAACACCAGGCTAAAGTCCAACAGGTTTATTTGGTATCACAAGCTTTCAGAGCTGCTTCTTCTTCAGGTGAATCAGCAATGGAGCAGTGCTCCAAAAGCCCATGATACCAAATAAACTTGTTGGACTTTAACCTGGTGTTGTAAGACTTTTTACTGTGTCCACCTCAGCCCAATACCAGCATCTCCACATAATGGCTGCATACACACTAAGTAGAGAATAAGTTGACCAAAGGATATTTTGGACGAATTCTTGTTGCATCAGGAAAAAACAGGTATGTAGTAATCATTTGATAGTGGCTAAGGAGGCCTCTTATTCTCCTTAGCAACTGTATTTCAGGTCAACTTACCCTTGGAGCTGTTAGATTTCCAGCTTTATAATGTGCCAAGTAAAATAGAACAAGCTCACCAAAATCGTACTAATGAGAATGCAGCTTTGAAGAGACAGCATGGCTTCTCTCCCATCTTTGCATTTGCTAATCAAATTCTTATAGCTATCTGCTTTGTGCGAGAGTTTACCATCACTCATTTATTTCACAAACATACATTTTCATAGAAATATTAAGAATTCAAAATAGCCAAATTTTGAATTGAGGAGTACAGAAATGTTCCTACATATTAGGTGACTTTATATATTGACAATGCAAACATCGTTTCTAATGAATATTGTGGTAGTTTTATGGTCTATTGCTTATTGAAAAGCGAAAAGTGCTTCGATTTGCTAAATAACTTATATTCCAAAACCATTGAAATATCCACTGTCACCATAAGTAAACAGAGATTCTTAAAGCATACTTAAAATTTAGAGCATATGTTTTATTTAAGATCTTAAACATTTGATTGATGAATCTTCTCATTGATTTATGTAATTTTACAATAAATTAATTTCTAATCTCAATAACAATATGATTGACACAAGTCAGTAATATATCTGTTGAAAGAAATCTTCAGTAATTGTGCAAAACAGGCAGGAGCAGGTTGGCAACCCTGCCTGATTTTGTGCTACCACTGAAGGTCCAGTCCCTTAGTATTACTGACTATTGTTTGCCCCACTTTACTAAACACTCCGAGGCATTCGTATACCTGAAACCTTTCTTAATAAATAACTGATTCACCTCAAGACCATTGCAGTCTTGAAGTATTTCTATTTTGCAATTTTTCAAGAAGAAACTTTGGGATTATAGAGTCACAGAGGTTTCATGCATGAAAATAGGCCCTTCAGCCTAACTTTCCATGCTACCCTTTTTTTAAACCCCCTAAGCTAATCTTAATTGCCCACATTTGGCCCATATCTCTCTGTATCCATCTTACCCATATAACTATCTAAATGTTTTATAAAAGACAAAATTGTACCCGCCTCTACTACCACCCTGGCACCTTATTCGAGACATCCACCACTCTTTGTGTGAAAAATTGCCCCTCTGGACACTTTCGTGGATCTCCCCTCTCACTTTAAACCTATGCCATCTGGTTTTAGAATCCCCTACCTTTGGGAAAATATATTGACTAACTAGTTGATCTATGCCTTTCATTATTTTATAAGATACCCTTCAGCCTCCTACGTTCCAGAGAAAAAAGTCCCAGTCAATCCAACCTCTCCTCATAACTCAAACAATCAAGTCCTGGTGGTTTCCTAGTAAATCTTTTTCTGCATTCTTTCTCGTTTTAATAATATTCTTTCTATAATAGTATTCAGAACTGCCCACAGTCTTCCAAGTGTGATCTAACCAATGTCTTGTACAACTTCAACAAAATATCTCAACTCCTGTATTCGATGTTCTGACCAATGAAAGCAAGAATGTCGGATGCCTGCTTCATCACTCTATCCATCTGTGACTCCATTTCAAGGAACTATGAACATGCATCCCAAGATCTCTTTGTTCTGTAACTCTCCCCAACCCCCTACCATTAACTGATTAAGTCCTGCCCTGGTTCGGTCTACCAAAATGCATCACCTCCCATTTTTCTAAATTAAATTCCATCTGCCATTCATCAGCCTACTGGCCCAATTAATCAAGATCCCGTTTCAATTAGAGATAACTTTCTTCATTGACCACTATGCCACCAATTTTGGTGTCATCTACTAACCATGCCTCTTATATTCTCATCCAAATCATTAATATAATTGACAATTAAAAGTGGCCCCAGCACTGATCCCTGAGGCACACCACTGGTCACAGGCCTACAGTTTGAAAAACAACCTTCCACAACTACAGAAATGCCTGTCTCTACTTCTAATTAGCAAGTTCCTCTATTACTATTGCTCACTTTGCCCAACCCTATTCCACAGTAGAACCAGCTGTGATGCCACAGGTTTGGGTACTGCTAGTATCTCCCCCTGACAGGCTATCTCCCTCATCCATATCCAGGATGGTATGTCTGCTTGAAAGGGGAAAAGACACAGGAGACTTCTGCACTATCTTTTGCATCATTTGCCGATCACCCATCTACCTGACTGAACCTGTGGTGTGACAAAATCCCTAGGGATGCTGTAATTATGCATTATTCAGAATAGTTATGTCAATGAATTTTACACTTACAACAGTTTTGTTTCTTTTTAAAAAATTTTTCCAATCTGGAAAATCAGGACAGTTTCTGCAGGAAGATATTCAGAATTGGATCCAGAGGTTAGAGTTGAAGCATTTGTAATGCAACATTGAGAGATTTTGAACGGTTCTATCATATATTGAAGCTGATAATTTTCTTTACCCGACCTATAACTGCGACATTATATTTTATATCCTATCCTCTTCCTTTTTCCTTTCCCCTATATACTTTATGAACGGTATGTTTTGTCTGCACAGTGCACAAGAAACAATACTTTTTACTGTATCCCAGTACATGTGATCTTAATAAACCAAATTAAAGATTCTGTTAAAACTACACAAGTGAGTAAACATTGGAAAGGTCTGCAAGTTTATACCCACAAGGAAATTTAAGAACTGACCTTGAGTAGAAAAGTTTAATTTTAAGTGTCTGAATAAGTAATTGATGTTTCTCTATTTTTGTGAATTAATTAGCAGTTCATTGTGACAAATTGGGTACTCCTTCAGTTTTAAATTCTGTTGCCCATTTCTTCATGCAAATAGCATCACACACATTAAAACACATAATCACATCAAACACACAGTGGTTAGCATTGCTGCCTCACAGCACCAAGGACTTGGGTCCAATTTCCAGCTTGGATCACTGTCTGTACGGAATCTGCACATCCTACCCGTGTCCGTGTGGGTTTCCACAGAGTGCTCTGGTTTCCTCCCACAGTCCAAAAGTCGTGCTGGTTAGGTGCATTGACCATAATAAATTCTCCCTCAGTGTACCTAAACAGGCACCAGAATGTAACAAATTGGGGATTTTCATAGTAACTTCATTGCAATGTTAATGTAAGCCTTACTTGTCACTTTAATAAATAAACTTTGAAAACACAATTGGAATTAAATTAGTCAATTCTGAACACAGGCATCATGGCTGTAATGACTGATTAATCAGTGTCTTGTCTGTGGTATGGAGAGAGCAGTCAACTTCATACTGCCTGCTCATCATTATGATGATCTGGCCCACAGTTCCTCCATCGTTCATTTGCCACACCATCAGTGGAGGCCTAATTTTATTCCTAATGTTCAGTACTTAAAACTAGTCCGCATAACTTAAAGTTGGCCAGTACCTCTTAAAGGTGAGCTGCACTGTACCTGGTGCAGATGCTGGCACTCATGCAGGAAGGGAATCTGATGGCGGGGGTGGGGGGGGGGGTGTCATAGAGAATGGCACAATCTTGATGGAGAAAATGGCAAGGAGGGAGACGTTCCAAGCATTCAGTCAGAACTCAGGAGTTAGAACAGACAGCCATGGACCTCAAGGCTCGGAGTATAGTCCCAATGATCTGGATGGGGCAATGGCATCTCAAGAACAGTCAAAGTCAGTGAATGCACCTTCTATTGTCAATTCTAACAAATGCATCAGTGGCTTCAGTATGACTCAGTTCATCAGATCTACTAACAATCTCTACATTTAACATTCATATCACCCTCATACTTAAAACATGGTAAGTCTCAAACTCACATCTCACAGCCTGCAGACACTGCCAGCTATTCAACAATGATTGCTGTAACTCTGGAACAAGCTCCACAACTTTCATTCTCCCTTGCAGGACATGATAGTGCACAGTATGAGGAAGGAGGAACTATACTTCTCTGCATGATCTGATGCAATGGAGAAGTCAGTGCTGACCCATCGTCCAATACTAAGGCAGTGTAATTAATCCATGAAAGATGACAGTGGACGCAATTCCTCCAAACTGGCATTAAGTGTCCATTCCAGTGAGAAAACCAGAATATATCAATCACATTGATGCTGGCAGCATCTGTCAGGTGGGATTCCCCCACTTGAAAGATACAAATGAAAGCATCTTTGGAATCACACTGGTCAGCCTGACTGTTCTGCCGGTGTTTTTAAAGGGCGTCCCAATCTCTGCATTCACCGATGGTCCCCCTCCCACCAAAAACCAAAATGGTGATCCCTTGCTGAAAAAGGGGACAACACCAATCCCTCAGCCGAGAGGGGCATCCTTTACCCTACGCTAATGCATTCCCCCTCACCTCCCCAACCTCCTCCCCTTCAGGCCCCCTCCATCTCAGGCACCTTCAGAATGCCCTCAGGCCTCCCTTCCCCTCAGGCAGCCTTCATCCTTTCCCTTCTCTCAGATCTCCCATCCCATTCAAACCGACCTCAGGCCTTCCTTCATGTTCCAAACCTTGGTAGTGCCAGTTGTAGACTGTACACAGGCAATGACATCCTGGCCTGGCACCTTGGACCCTGAGGGAGCTAAGGAATTAGGTTCAATGCCCAGGTGTCCCACTGTTGTTGCAAAGCAGCAGAGAAGTCTCCTGCAGGGCTCATGGAGATTGTGTGGACTTGGGGAAAGGTATTGACCTCACTGCTCTCCCCAGGATGGGGGTCTCATGGCTGGATTTCCCCTTCTAGCCCTGGGAAAGATGTTGTTCAATTTCAGGATGGTGAATTCAGACACAATCCTGGAGTAAGATAATCATTTTTGCCTCGTTGTCTAAAAGCATTCAAATTCCCTGGTTATTTTAATCTTCATGCCACCTGGACAGCTGAAAGGCTTCCAAATTACCACCGTGCTCCATTCAGCAGAAGGGATTCCCCTTTCTGTTTCTAGGAAGCTGCAGATATGAGAAGATCCTTTTCAAGTTCTTTGACTGTTAGAAGGCAATCACTTTCATTGGGAGGGAATTTCCAACTCCACAGCTGTTCACTCAGCTCCATTGTTTTAACACAGCATTTATTTCAAGTCTCTGAACCTTCAAATAAACCTTTGCTTCCATTCAAAGTCAGTGCAGTCCTTTCAATGCTCATTTGACTGACAGCTTAATGGTTTTTACCCCACATGCAATCAGCTGTGTTTATTTACCTTTCCTTTCACATCTGGACGTATCTCAAGTAATCCCCATTGTTCTTAAACACAATGTTTACACAAAAGTGGAAGTGAAAAACATTGAGCTGGTTGGAAATTGCCTGTAACATTCAGAAACCCTGTATCAACTTGGCACAGGGTTTTGTGTGGAGCACTTCCTTTCTCATATGATGGAGGACTGATGGAGGCAGAGGGGTAACTGGATAGAAGTCTACAAAATCATGGGGGGCATGGATAGAAATGGATAATCAGAAGCTTTTCCCAAGATGGAAGAGTCAATTACTAGGGGGCACAGGTTTAAGGTACGAGGGCAAGGTTTAATGGAGATGTGTAAGGCAATTTTTTTTTTACACAGAGGGTGGTGAGTGCCTGGAATTTGCTGCCAGGGGAGGTAGTGGAAGGAGATACAATAGTGATTTTTAAGGGGCGGTTGGATAAATAACATGAACAGAATGGGAATAGAGGGATATGCTACCCAGGAGGGTTTTAGTTCAGTCGGGCAGCATGATTGGTGCAGGCTTGAAGGGCCAAAGGGCCTGTTTCTGTGCTGTAATTTTCTTTGTTCTATGACACTGATGACAACCTCCATCAGGATATCTGTTAAGTCAAACCCCATCCCTCAATTTTCACTGTATCATGAGCAGCAACCATTCAAGACCTGCACGCTGCAGTTGAAATTCAGGCTGCTGTCATGTAATCTCAGACTCCTGCCAACAGTGCTGAGACTGTTTTCCAGGTATCAGTGTGCTAAGTGGCTTACAGAGTGTAACAGCATTCCTACAATCTGTTCTCCTACACATCTGCTCCTAGAGACTCTTTATAGATACACCTCCTGCTGAAAAACCTTCTTCTCCTTTTTGCTCTTCTCTGCTCTAGCTGTTTGTCCTGCTTTGAATGGCCTCTGTCTATTCCCACAGCCCTGCTCCAAGCCAAAAGGAATCCCAACTTGGCCACCCATGTCAGCAAGCAGCTGATTTGTCCAAAAGCCTTTAACTCACCAAAAGAGTCTGCATCAGTCAGACAACTGCCTGTGGACTATTGAAACACTTAACAATTATGGAAAAGCTCCCAAAAAATGTGAAGTTGTACCAAGAGCCAAAATAAAGAATCCAACAATTAACTACAAAGAGTTGATGATCCCTTTAAATACCACTGGTGTACGTCCTAATGTTATTGAATGCACGTGGGAGGTTATATGAGGATATAGGCTGGAACTTCAAAATAATAATGTTTGCGTTAAATTAGCATTGCTAATTTATCTCAGAATGCTGTCGATGAATATTAGGCAAGCAGATGCTAAACCTTTTATCAATGTGGCATCTGTTGCCAAGTTGTTCCAGTGCAGTTGAAACACTGGCATCTATCTGTAATGTGGAAAATTGCTAGGTACGTCCTGTCTATAGGAAGCAGGGCAAATTCAACCAGCCAATTACCACCCATCAGTCCATTCTCAATCACCAGCAAAGTGAAGGAAGGTGTCATCAACTGTGCAATCTGAAGAAGAGGGGATTGTTGGAGAATGGTACAAGGAAGTGGTCAAAGATAGCCTTATCATTGATATTTGTGATGAATTAGAAAGGATACATGGCATAACAAAATTGGGGGAATTGATGTGATTATGAGTAGGAGAATTAAAATGTTGGAAGAGATTTAAGGTACTGAGAGGAAGGAATTTAAAATCAGCAAAGCTGAAAAGATGCTTGATTTAGAATATAAATGAAAAAAACAGAAAAATATCAGGCAAGAAGGCACGAAGAAAGAAAAACTTAAAAGTTGTTCCTCTTCCATATTCTCTTGTTTAATTGTGTTTTTAAAAATAAACAAAAGCTAAACCATCAAACTCCTGGAAGGTGACATCTCTTGCATTGTATGAATATTCCAGCAAAGTCAACACAAAGGATTACCAGAGGAGTCTTGCTATTTTACGACCTCACTCGGGCAAGCCCCATAAAATCCTGCCTGAGACCAATAGAGAAATCCGTTCTGCGAGCCTCGCCCGCCCTGAAATCGATATAATTCTGGCTGAGATTTGTGTGCCAGCCAGCTCTGGCAAAGACAAAGCTATCGTAATTCATCTCAATCATTGTGGTAATGGTTCCCCAGTTATCTGCTTGGAGTATGGTGAGTTTTTAGAAAGGTCTGTCTTCAGTAGCTGTTTAACCTCAGAAGAGAGAACTGGACTGTAGGCTAGCAGCCTGTCTCTGACCTCCATATCCGCTAAAGGCTGATCTTTAGAATTCTCCTACATTTCATCTACAAAGTGAACTGCATCCCAGAATACAAAAATATTTGTTGCATCTTAAATTAGCTCAGCCTGCAGCCAAATTCCTAGGACAAAGAGCAGGAATTCTTTCAAACAAAACCCCTGAAAGAATTTTCATCGGACATTGACTCGGTGTACTCTACTTGTGTGAATTAATGCCAATATCTTCTCATTTTATTTTCAGTAACTTCTTTCTCTTTCTTCCTCTGCCTTTCCTTTCTGTAAGCTCATGTGTCGTGACTCATTCCTTGGACTTTTGAATGTGTTTGTTGCACTTTAAAGAATTTGCTATGAGGTTATTTTTAAAATTAAACTGGAGTTTGGGAATCACACCACAGCCCATTTCAAGAAGGGAATGAATAATAAGGGCAACACATTAAATTAGACATTAAAGCTATCACTGCCGCGGGCAGAAGAGGTCAAAGAGTACCAATAATTTAACATACCTAGCTCTCACGACTATAATAGAATTGGGAGCTTGTGTCTGGGATTGATCCATTTCTATGATCCAAAATCTGACCAAAGTCCACCAAAATCTTACCACAGTCCAATTTTAAAATAGACTTGTATTAGATATTGAATAAAAAATTGGAAGCCAAAGAGAAATTATCTTAAGACAAAGACATGAAACACAGCAAATTCTTTTCATTTCACCTCAGAATGACTTGGCAAATTATGCATCAAAAATGGGCATGCAAGAGAAACCTTGGTCTCCCTGAGTCAAAGACAATTGAAAGCCCCAATCAGCAAGCCCAGATCAGGTTACACACCCAGCACATGCTAGATCCCGATATAACTGAGCTGCAGAACACAGGAGCACACTCAGTATACTGGAGCTGGATCTTGCAGCCTTTTAACTGACAAAATAAATTATTCACCTTGGCTGGCAGCTGACCCACATGTAAACCCTGGGAATGCAGCAGGGAAATAACATTTTCCCCAACAAGCTGCGTGATTGTGTCTTTTTTATCCAGGACTGAATAGGGGAATGAATGTATACCTCCTTACTTTTGTCACTTCTCATTGAATAATATGATTTCTTTTAAAGAAAGGAATCATTTTCTTTTCTCCCAACAATGGAGTCAAGAAAAATTCCTAAGAAAGTGTTCATATTTTGTGCTTTATTTTGAAGAAAGGAAAAAAGGACTGACTCATTAATCTCCTGGAATGTGACACAATTTGCATTGTCTGAACATCTCAGCCAAGCCTATAAAGTAGATGAGATACCTGCACCAACCCACTCTTGATAAAGGGGTTGTGACTCCTCATCTCAAAATACAATGGATTTTAATGAGAATCCTTAAAGTCCATTGTTAGAATACATGAGCAGGGACGTACTTCCAAGGCTGTATATGGTTCTAGTTAGACTCCATTTGGAGTATTGTGAGCAGTTTTGGACCCCATATTTAAGGAAAGATGTGGTGGCCTTGGAAAGGGTCCAGAAAAGATTCACAAGAATGATTCCTGGAATGACGAGCTTATCGTGTGAGGAACAGTTGAGGACTCTGGATTTATATTTGTTGGAGTTTAGAAGGATGAGGGGTATCTTATTGAAATTTACAGGATACTTCAAGGCCTGGAGAGCATGGATGTAGAGAAGACTATTAGTAGGAAAAACTAGAACTAGGAGGGACAACCTCAAGCTAAGGGGACGATCCTTTAAACAGAGGTGAGGAGGAATTTCTTCAGACAGAGAATTGTGGATCTGTGGAACTCCTTGCCACAGAAGGCTGTCGAGGCCAAGTCGTTGAGTGTCTTTAAGATGGAGATAGATATGTTCTTGATTAATAAAGGGATCAGGAGTTATGGGAAAAGGGCAGGAAAATGGGAATGAGAAAAATATCAGCCATGATTGACTGGCGGAGCAGAACCGATGGGCTGAGTGGTCTAATTCTGCTCCTATATCTTATGGTTAGCTGAATGGTTCGACCTGAAACCATCTTGTCACGTGATCTGTTTGAATTGCTGCACTTATACAGGTTTTGGATTCTGTTTTCCATTATTTAACCAAAAAAAATGGACCTTTATCTTCCATCTCTCTCAAAGATTGGTCTCCAGAAGGAACTCCGTATTTTGCCAACAAAATGAACTACTTCACAGGAAAATACTGTGCTGCAACTTCAATTGCCTCAATTTTCTAGGACAGAGATGAGCAATTTGGCTAGGCAAAATACCAGAATGAATCATAATGGAACAGGGATTTCTGAATGCTACTCATGAGAACTAATACAACTAGTTAACTTTGTAATTTGAACTCTAATGAAGGGTCATCCACACTTGAAACATTAGCTCTATTCTCTCTCCACATATGCTGTTAGACCTGCTGAGAATTTCCAACATTTTCGGTTTTTGTTTTAGATTTCATAATTTGCTTTTAACTCATAATTTATATATTATTTCCCTTTCTCTTTCCTTCTCTGCCTCTGTATGTTTCTGAGTGCAAATGTATGTCATGACCATTCCTTAGGCTTTTGAATTACTAATAAATCCTCATTTTGTTTCACTTAAAGGGTTTGCTGTCAGGTTATTTTTAACATTGGACCTCGTTTGGGTTTGAGAAGCACACCACAGACGATTTCATCAAGGAAAAGGGTACTCAGGGAAACAAACTAAATTAGAAATTAAAACTACCACTACCTTAGGCAGAAGAGGGGAATAATAACATTCAATTTGCCTCAGCCAATTTGTCAATGATTGAAGATATGTTTATGAGAAACCTAGTGTGATACTTTGTCGGGCAGTAGAGAATAATGATTTTAAATGAGAGGCATTGAGGGATGGAAGAAGATGAGATGCTCAAAAGGTAGAGAAGCAAACAAGATAAACCAACGCGAAAATCAATGATAAGAGTTTCACCACCCTCTGGCAGTGCGAATGGGGCAAATGGTGGAAAATATAGCCAGGCACCTTCTTTAGGTGAAAAGGTGTCATCATTTCTCAACCATGTTTCCATCAGATAAAAACAAATTATTGCAGATGCTGAAATCTAAAACCAAAACAGAAAATGCCAGAAAATCTCAGCAGGTCTGGCAGCATCTACTAGTCATGTGTAAGGTCACGTGACAGAGTGGTTTTGGATTGAGGGAACAATATACTTTAGGGACCCTTATAAAAACTTTCTGTACTCTGAGCAGGTAATTGGCAAACCATTACCACAATAATGATGTCTTCATCAGGTTTATTTGAAATCACAAAGAATACTGCTCCTTTGTCAGGTGAAGGACAAAGGAGCAACACTCCAAAACATTGTGATTTCAATAAACCTGCTAGACTATAACCCAGTGCTGTGTGACCTCTCATCCAGTCCACCCCACTTCACCACTGACATCTCCTCATCACGGGTGAGATTTTGTGGTCTCATTCAGGCAAGGAAGATTTCTGTAATTGGACCCTTGCCCATGCCAATTCCATCGCGAGTACGATGGTAGAGTTCCAGCCCATGTCTCCATCAATGGCATGATGTCAATATGATTATGCCAAGTGAACTAATGGATGGCAAGGTCTTTGTCCGCAGGAGAATGAAGATTTTGGAGAGAGATTTAGGAAATAATAGTGATAGCCTGTCCATTGAGAAGAGTTCAAAGATGTAAGCAATGAGAGGGATGGAAGCAGGTTGGCAAGATTAACCTCTAGAAAACTCACATGCTTAGAATAGTGTAAGTTGAACATTTAGGATTGTTGCTCATTAGTTGACAGGTAGGAGATGGAATCTTGCACCTTTTGCCCTGTCATGACTCTGTACGAGTTGGGTTTGGGCAATTTCAATTTATTTTCTGTTAAGCATGAGTCAAAGCTGAATATTTCTTGAAATTTTGGCAATACAGTTAGAGAGAACATAAGGATGACTGTTATGAGAACTAGGAATGTCATATTGATGTTCTATAAGTGTGTGTTAAATCTAACTTGGAACTGATTAATGCTGACATTGATGACAAAAGAGAAAAATGTTCATTCTGAAAGTCACCTTGATGTTTGCAAAACCAATTAAAAATAGCATGAATTTTGGAAGATGTTTGTAAAAATGTATTTGCTGGAATGGATATGAGAAAAAAAACAATAAGCTACAAAACAAAAACAAATCTTAAACAAGCAGTTTAACCATTGACCAAAATTTGTTTAGCTGCCTGAATGGAAAATATAATCACAATGAACTTTCTTGAAAAAAAAGTTCCTGCATTTCATCAAAATGTGTGAAGCAATTCCCAGAGACTGTCTGGAGACAAATTAGGACCTGCCAATAACTACCTCATACGGAGCACAAATGTTCCCAGCATTTGCCAACGATATCCTGTTGATAAAATGCAGTTCCAGCCCAATCTTCCACTCTCAGGTTTTGATAAGGAAGCAAGGTTCTCATGTCCCTATAATCTCAATTTGATTATTATCAAACTTGAATCACAAACAGAATATAAGCAGCGAAAGAAAAATAAAGAGAGGTTGACTGATAGTGACACAAGGCAAAGTACACTACCCTAACAAGCAAACTAGCAAAACTTTGGTCTTAAATCTATGCATTTCAGAAGAAGCAAAATAGATCAACAATAACTTTTAATCATAAACAGCTGGTATTTTCCCCAAATGTATCCATATTCAGCTGGTATATTTGTTCTACTGATCGTGTAAAGTTAAATTAAAACAAGAACAGTTTCCTTATACATTTAATGGATAAATGAAAGGGTTGGCATTCCAAATGAGATGAGTTGAATAAAATAATTAAAATACTTAAATTTTACTGATTGTCCTAAAAAATGTACCCATAATACAGTTGCTGTAATTTTACATTTCTGCACTGCTTGGGCAGTTTCTACCAGCTGATTGTCTAACTGGGTGAGGGCGAGGATGGAAGTGACCAATTCTTGGCAGTGTAGTAGGGAATACATATGTGATTTCCTGGAGCTGCTGGCAGGCTGAGTGGAAAATAAATTCTGCATGTGATATTGAAACTGCAAGGAGAGGTATGGATTTCTTTGTTTTTAAAACTATAGTGGAAGCTACATCTGTGCTCCAGCCGTCTATAAGAAAAGTACATCAAGTCACGGTTTAAAATGTATGAATAATAGCACACATTCTGTAAATTTAATTTGGAGTTCTAGTGTTTAATTTCAAAAGAATCTCATACTTTTACCCCACCTTTTTTTAAAAACAAATTTTTATCTTTCCCCATGCTCCCTCAAAGATGTTGACAGCTGTGGATAAGGACCAGTTAATCTGTGAGTCTTCACTCATTCTTCATATATGAGTTTAGATATTACTGTTGGGTGGTTATTTATATTTATCACTGGATAACAATGAAGAACTGGAATTGCTTACTGGTCATCTCCTACATATCACAGGGTGCTCAGATCAATTGCAAGACTCCCACTGCTATGCTGTTTCCAATTTCTGAACTCAGCACTGGGCAGGAATAAGATCAGGAATATTCCGCAGTCTCATGGAGCTGACTCTAAATCAAAAAGTTGGGATTCTAGCTACAAGAGAAATTTAGGTATTAATAGATTTTCATGAATTAGTGCCAATTTCTTCAACATATATATTTAGCATTGAGAAATCCAAACTGCATATGCATTGCAGTCTTTTGTTCAAAGTGAAACGTTGGTGTATATTGGTGAAGAATTAAACCTATATCACCCATTCCTTATTTGATGAGTGCAGCTACCTAGTTGTGTTGTCAGTTGTTTATTTGATAACTTATATGCTTGCAACTCAAGTGTGATATCATCAACAATTTAATAGCTTGTGCTTAGCTTATAAATCACAAGCCTTATTTAATGCATAATAATAAAGAATATACCTCCAGAGAAATTTCAAATATGTAACACCCTTCAGCTCAACCATTTAGAGTTATTTATACAGAAGAGGCACAATGTTACTAGCTCACTGCACCCATTGGGGTGAGCCAGGAAGATAGCATGAGATTGTTATCTGCCCAGCCCTGTTTTACTGATGAGAAAGGTTTCATGCCCAGAAAGGGTGCAAAGCTCATTATCATTAGATTGCTTGTTTCTGCATTTGATTTTCGAGTCTGGCATGTCTGCTTCCCTCTCTTGGATGTCTCCCATCTTGCCGATGAGACATCATGCCAACACAAATTACTACTGCTCTGCAGTATTGGAGACCCGGCCATGCCAGGGAATCAGAGACCATGAAGTCCCTGGGTTGTCAGAGGCAAGGTCAGGCAGTGCTCATCAGGCATTGCAAACTTGCCAGTGCCCAACTATCACCCTGGCACTGCCTACCTTGCATCCATACAGTGCCCACCTGGCTTCCAGGCAGTGCCCAGTTGGCACTGTAAATGTTCCAGGGCAGTGCCAAGGAGTTGGGCTATGCACAGGAGAAGCTAAGCACAATGATAGGAGCTATGCACAATGATAGAGGAATGTGTACAATAAAGGGGGCTTATGCAAGCATGGAGAGGGGGGAAGTTCATGCAGGGGGGAAGTTCATGCAGGGGGAAGTCATGCATGAGTTGTTCCATAAGACAATAAAATATAGGAACAGAATTAGGCTACTTGACCTATCGAGTCTTCTCCGCCATTCAATCATGGCTGATCTTTGATAAGTGCAGCTCCTCAATTATATCATGGGGGCACGTGACGGGCAGGGGCATATCGGCGGTCAGTGACTCATGTTGGTATGGGAGTTAACAAAGCTATTGAAGGAGGGTTGGGGTCTGATATTCGTTGATGGGAAGGTGTGGTGTAGTGGGGTGGGATGAGGTTTCCCTGTTCACCTGCAGATTGGGACACTGAGAACAAAGAACAAAGAACAAAACAGCATGGGAAACAGGCCCTTCGGCCCAACGAGCCCACGCCGCTACCCCGATGTTCCCACCTCTACCCGTGATCCCTGTCTATGTTTATAGATCTATGGATTAAAAACCTACGGAACCTGAGCGCTCTGAAGCCAGCTTCACTGGGGTATTCATTGAATGTTATTCCCAAAAGACAGGACGTATGCTTTGTAGTAGCAAGACTGCAAGTTCAGCTCACTCTTTTTGTTAGTTAGTGGAGAATGTTCTTACTAGCAGGAGGCAGCAGATGTGTTAAAATGACCACTTCAAAATCAGTATTATCATGCGGTTCTGACTAAAGTTTGTAAAAGCACAAACAAATAATGAATGTAAAGAAACTATCACAAAGCAGCAGTACAAATATAAAGCCCATAATTTACAAATATAGATATTTGCTTATATTTCGAAAGAATTTGATATTGATTTCAAAGCATTGAAAATTTGTATTATTTTAGAATTAAAATCACAGGTTTAATATATACAAATCAGTATCTTATTTAAAATATTATGGTTGTGGCACTCATCTAGCATCTGCTGCCCAACACTTGGGGAATTCCTGCTGCTCCTGACTTCCTGTTTTCACACATTTGTGTTTAGGCCAACACAAATCTATCATCGCTATAACAATTTTAGAAAACAATTGATGTAAACTCAGAAAGGAATAATGGATTTCATGATCGACTTGTCTCTGAAAAGATTATCCACAGATAGTCTGAATTTCAAACAATGTGGCGTGTTTTAACTCAAACACTGCATAGGGCTGCACAGTGGCACAGTGGTTAGCATGCTGTCTCCCAGCGCCAGGGACTTGGTTCTAATTCCCAACTTGGTTCGCTGCCAGTGTGGAGTTTGCATATTTGTTTCTTTCAGGTGCTCCAATTTTGGCCCACAATAAAAAGATGTGTGGGTTAGGTCGATTGGCCAGGCTAAAATGCCCCTTAGTATCAGGGGGACCAGCTAGGGTAAATGCATGGGGTTGTAGGTGGGATTGCGGTCAGTGCAGACTTGATGGGCCAAATTGTCTCCTTCTGCACCATAGAATCCTACAATTCTCTAGTTTTGTTAGGGTGGAAATAAAAACAGGAGGAATTTGAAGCATAAACACAGTTGTGCAATGTGTCTGCATGCAATTATAATGTAAAGGTGCTCAGTGCCAATCAAGATGTGATGTACAGAGAGAATCATATGGTAAGAGATCAAAGAGAAACATACTGGAAGTCAACCAACATGCAAGTAGCATCATGACTGACCTGGGATTTGTAAATTGTTAAAGACTAACAATAAAGAGTTCATGTTTAAACATCAAAAAATTCAAGATCATTAAGACATCTAAAGATTCTATATTGCAACAACTACAACCAGGCTCTAGTGTGTCCACCTCCAAGTTTAATTGAAGCACAATTGGCAGCGTATGAGAAACCTGCATTCTGGAGATGTGAACATCACTTCGTTTGAATTTTTCAGGTAGCTTGAAAATACCTTCTTCCCTAAGCCCAATCATAAATTGATGACAATGGTTTGAATTGTTCAATGTTTTTCTTTCTCAGCCTTCAATGAGTTCATACATAACTGCGAGATTTTCTGATCTATGAACTAATATAGCAACACTCATGTATGCTGATTTCTCCCAACAGCACAACATTCCCTTCAAGATACAGCAAATGAAAAGGACAAAAGACATATGCTTTTCACAACTACAGACATCCCAATTCTCTTTAAAGCCAATGAAGTACTTTTAAAGCTGTAATGTGCCGTAATGTGGAAAATCTGGCAATCAATTTGTACACAAGATTCAATCAACAGCACATTAATAATAACCAGATAATCTGTCCTGATAATCTTAGGATCATGGAATGGTTACAGCACAGAAAAAAGCCATTCAGCCCGTCATAGCTGTGCTGACTCTCCAAAGGAACAACTTAACCAATGACACTATCTCACAGTTCTGCACATGCTCCCTTTCAGATACTAATCCAATTCCTTCATGAATGCCTTAGTTTACTTGTCTCCATCACAATCATAAGCCGTGAATTCCAGATCCCAACCACTTGCTGTGTGAAAAAGCTTTTCTTATTGTTTCCATTGTTTCTTCTGCCTAGTAACTTAAATCTGTGCCCTTTTGCCCTCCGTACTTCGACCAATGGGAACAATTTGCTCCCATCCCTTATGATTTTGTATATCTTCATTAAATTGAGTTGATTGAGGGATAAATATTGGCCAGAACATAATTCTGGATAATTCCACTATACTTTGAAATAGTGACATGGGACCTTTTACATTCACCCCCCGAGAGGGTCTCCATTCATGGTCTCATCCAAAACATGACACATGAAACACTCCCTCAGTACTGCATTGGAGTTAGAGCCAGATTTTTGTGCTTTGTCCTGTAATAGGACATGAACCACAAATTTCTGCCTTGGAAGAAGGGTACTGTCAACTGAGTTATGGGTGATTGCAGAAAATTGCATAAAATAAGAAAGGTAAAAAAGGGAGGAACATTTCAAACATAATGTAACATAAAATCAGACAAATTAATGAAACATTTATAAGAAGCATATACAGAAAGAAACAGCATACTCAGAGAAGGTTATGGCCTAGTGGTATTATCGCTAGACTATTAATCCAGAAACTCAGCTAATGTTCTGGGTTCAAATCGTGCCACGATAGATGGTGGAATTTGAATTCAATCTGGATTTAAGAATCTACTGTTGACCATGAAACCATTGTCGATTATTGGAAAAACCTATCTGCTTCACTAATGTCCTTTAGATAAGAAAATCTACCGTCCTTACCTACAAGTGACTCCAGACCCACAGCAGTGTGGTTGACTCTCAACTGGCTCCCAAGGGCAACTAGGGATGGGCAATAAATGCTGGCCAGCCATTGATGCCTCATTAATGAATAAAGAAAAAGAAACTGATACCTGCAAGTTACTAAGCAAGCAAAACAAGAGAAGAGTAGGGCATATAAGACAAGAGAGACACAGAGACAGGTCTACAGATAAAAGAAGGAAACTGTGGAAACAGATACCAGAGATAAGAACATGTCTCAGACCAAATTGAAATAGAAAAGACTTGAAGATAAACTAATCAGGTGATGTTAAGACAAATAGTGTGTGAGAGACTAGTCCAGTGACATGAAGAAAAGGTCATAAATGTTATTGATGAGGAATGCCAGAGAATAGCTCTTGGTCTCACAATTTGCTGTTCAAGTTAAGTTTATTTATTTGTCACAAGTTGGCTTATGTTCATACTGCAATGAAGTTACTCTGAAAATCCCTTAGTTACCACGTTACGGTGCCTATTCAGATATACAATTGTAGAATATTGTGCTTCCTCACAAAATACAAATTTGTAAATAGACAATTGCATGCTGCCATGCAGCTTGTGCTAGGTATGCTGTATTCTTCTCCCCTTCTATGCTTACCAATCCTTTGCAATATAACTCCTCCATTTCTTCATCACTCACAAAAATCTCTTGCCTGACTTTTGCTGTGATTTTAAGTCTATGTTCAATATGGGCAGAAATGGTGATTGCTGGTGAGATTTTGTTTATAGATTTTTCCTGTCCCCTGCCAATGATGTAACAAGGTTCCTCCCCAGGAAGGTTGGGACCCTCTTTTAAATTAGTTATAATATAACTAAAGGGCTTTCCTACCATATGTTTGCATCCCATTGGGATCTACTTCCTTACCAATGTGGCATCATGTCAGTAAAGTTTACAAATGTTTAAAATGAGAACCAGGCAGAGGGAACCTATTAGGACACATACATAAGTACAGTCCTTAGGGGGAAAAGGTCATAGCCATAACCAGACCTTCGCACTGCTCCCGGTACTGTCCGAGCACTAACCCCAGCACTAGCTCTGGCCACCATGGCATTGCTACCAGCACTCTGACATTGGAGTGGTGCCAGAGGACATTGTTGGCTGGTCCCTATGGGGAAATCCATTGGTGGGATTCCCCTTACTGGCAGGGAAGAGAGGTTCTCTGCATCCATAGCTTTAAATTAAGGGGTGGTTGTTATAGGACGGATGTTAGAAGTGGATTCTTTACTCAGGGGGTAGTAAAGGCGTGGAATGCCCTGCCTGCAGCAGTTGTGGACTCGCATAGTTTAAGGGCGTTCAAATGGTCAGTGGATAGGCATATGGATAACATTGGAATAGTTTAGGTTAGAGGATCATAAAATTGGTTCCATTGGTTGGCGCAACATCGAGGGCTGTACTGTGCTGTAATGTTCTATGTTCTATTGGTTGGCGCAACATCGAGGGCTGTACTGTGCTGTAATGTTCTATGTTCTATTGGTCGGCGCAACATCGAGGGCTGTACTGTGCTGTAATGTTCTATGTTCTATTGGTCGGCGCAACATCGAGGGCTGTACAAAGGGCTGTACTGTGCTGTAATGTTCTGTGTTCTATTGTGTCGCCCTCCCCAGTGTGTGTCGGGAAGGGGGGTTTCCAGTTTTTCCAATTAGGAATTGGGGTGCTCTTTAAAAATGGTGCCCAATCTTTGGATTCCCAGTGTTACGGGCATTTTCTGATCACTAGCATGGTGATGTAGGCCACACCTGCAAATAATGCTACACAATGTGGCGAGGAAAGTCAGCCGCGTAGCTGGCCAGCTGCAAGCCGGTCCTCTCACCTCAGCCAGCACTCTGAGCACAAAATGGAAAATTCCATCCTTCATAACAAAGCCAGCTTTCCAACTTAATTTGATCTGTTCTATCATTATAAACATGGTTCTCTGCAAGACACCTAGTATGGTCAATATTTCTTTATTCCTTTAACTTTCCTTGCTGACAGGAATGTCAAATGCCCCCACAAATTATGATATCATTTCTGCCCTTACAAATCACAAATAAAAATTCAACCACTGGTTAAAGTAGTCAGGCAGAGACAGAGTGTATCTCCTTATGAGAATTTGGCAAAGTGTCAGTTCTTGTGAGGAATCAGGCGTGGAACTCCCCAGCTCTGCTGGACAGTTTTTAGAGCTAGGAACTGGCTCCACTCAGATCTGATCACTGGAACAAGTATTAACCTTCTCCCTTGTCAACACAGAAGTTTCAGTGGCCTCTCCTCCACCACATGTCCGCCGCACTTGATTGTCCCTAGCATTCACATCCCCTGGCTCCCCTCCCCCGATCCCATGTTTTCAAACATTGCCAGATTCCCATCCTTTTACCCCCACCCTAATCATCTTCGGCATAGGCCCATCTCCGACTTCTTCCCATCACCCCGCCCCAGAACCTTTCATCCTCATCACTCTATCTGCTTCCCTTCACCACAAATAAATGAGTCCCCTTGCATGTGAGGCTCCTCCTATGGCCTGCCTTCGGCTTTGTCCTCTGGCACAGGTTGGCACTGTTAAGCTGCTTTACAATGCCAAAATATGCCAAGGACTAGCTATGCTCCTTTGCCCTGGGTGCCAAAGTGACCCTTGTGCCCCTGGGGGGAGCTTCTTGGCAGGCTCACAGCCGGGTGAATCTGTTGTAAACCTTGCTGACATGATGCCATGTCATCAAATTACAAAATCGTGTGGGGATGGGTGAGAGAATCTGGTATGGGGGAGTCTGTAATTAGATTAAAATTTATTTTGGGTGCCTTTATTCAGAATTTCCAGATTTTGCTGGATCTGAAGCTCCTGATGGCAATCTTGGAGATGGAATTGTCCCACCTGGGGACAATTCTTATGATCATCTGTGGACCCTTTCTAAATGGAGCAAATATTTTGCACGTCAATACAAACCATGTCCTACACTTTTGAATTGTGTCCTCAAGTAAACTATCTGACGAACATTGCTCTTTGTATTCTAATGATGACAACACTTAATCCTTGAATTACATGCAAAATTTTCATACGCTAACTAAATTACATGACTTGAACATCTGCAATTACTTAATCTAAATTCCATGTTCAAATCAGTTCAAATTTTTCTTTTGGACATGTTAAATACACTATTACTCAATCGACTACCTAAATAAATAGTGAATAGTGGGTCAATGACTTCTAAATGTATGAAATTACACATTAGATGAAAAGAAGATTATTGCAAAAGAATCTTTTCTCTAAAAAGCCCCCATTTTCTTCCAACAACTGCAGTATTCATCACAGCAAATAACAGGAAATAGTATTTAAATTATCATCAAACCAGAATGTGAAGAAATTGAAATATTAATACAACCAGGGGTTATAATCTGGTAAATAACTGAAGCTAGCAACACATTGCTGCAATAACCCTGATAAGGATTACAGTGAAAAGTTGGGTTGTTGACCAGAATCAAGATGAATCAGATCACAGCTTTTGTTGGTGATTTTCAAGGAATGTATGCCTGGGACAGGACCACTGTCCAGTCCAAGGTGACCTCCACATGATGGGTTCCACTTCTCCATCTGAGTTGAATCTAATATAAATATGGAGACCAATAAATCCAGAGAAGTGAGACTTCCTGAAATGCAGACCCAAATCTAGTGGGTGCTAGGCCAGGAAAGCAACTCAGAAACTTGGAGTAAAGGCATATTTGTTTTCAACTTTTCTTATTTGTTCTCCTCAGCACTGACATGCCCCCCACCTCCTCCCCAAAAGCCTTGCTGTGACCAGGAACTTGATTCCCTGCAGTGGACGGTGGATCAACCTCATGGCTTCAGCTCCCCGCCCCAATCCCACTGCACCTCCCAGGATAACAGCAAGCCTCAGAGCTTCTGGTGTATGTGGTTGATGGGCGTCCATTAAACTCCTATTGTCATGCAGGCATATTGATTAAGTGCCATCTGACCCTGTGTACTATGGCAGATCAGAGGTGGAGGCTAGGCATAGCAGCTGGAAGCATGGCATAATTGCTGTGAGCTAACTCTGAGAATTCCTGTGGACCTTTGTTTTTTGAATAAATGGGCATCAAATCATGTTAACTTGAAATTATCTTGGTAACATAATGCGAATTGCTGATGCTTTCCACGTTCTACTGCCTTCTATTCAGTCACTCTCTTATTAACATATCGTCTATGTATGAGCAGCAGAGATTAAAATATTCCCATCTGTACGTGCAGTCATAATATAGTCAAAGGAAAGAAGGGTTATGATGTTACAAGTTCCTTGAAATATAGTAATGGGTCTTCTTAATAAGTGAGATTCAGAGCCAGGGTCACAGTCCAGAGCCGGGGTCAGTCTGAGAATATAAGGTAGACTGTTTAGGATAGAGATGTGAAGAAATTCTTTCACATAGACGGTGTGAATCTGAGAATTCCTCAGAAAGTAGTTGAGCCCAAAATATTGAATGTTAGATACAGCACTTGAGGTGAAGGGAATCAAAGAATATTGGGGGCGGGGGAGGCGGCGGCATCTGGGTGTGAAAGAGACTGTAAGAGGCAGCAAAGATTGGAAGTTGTGATCTCATTGGCACCGGCCTCTTCCTCTTGAACATCAGACCACTTCAACCCCCATCCCCAATCTAAAAGTCAATGCCGAACACCTACCATAGACTGTATATGTTTGTTCGAGCACATTGAGGCCATGTTTCTCATGCATGTAGAGTTACCATAGTTAAACCCCATATTGAAAATGGATTAGGTGTCCATTCTTCCTTCCTTTAGAGTATTATGAAACAGTTGATTGCCTTAAAATGAAAGGATTGTATATGTACTTTTAAAATTGTGCATTAGCATGCATTTTATAATCTTTAATCATACTGTAGTGAAATGATAGGCAGCGATAAGGCTGATGTTAGGCTGAGAAACAGTAATATTAATACAGTCAATGTTGCAGTCTCCTTAAACAAATAGTGGAAACTTTTGCTTATTCAGCTGATGCATCTGAAATGGGTGCATTAGGGTTTGTGTGGTAACATAAGGCTTGAGCTATCTCATTAACAGAATGGTGCACTTCAAGCCTCCATAGATATTGTGATGCTATCTTCACAGGATACCCCCATCTGTATTTTAAATAAGATATCCAATTCCCCCACAGCCACAGAGAACTACCTCCACAAACATCGGGTGAAGCATGAGGGGCACTTACCATTCTCCACCAGTGCTGTCATCAAGGTTCTCCCTCTTCCCCCACAGAGGAAGGTTACCCCTGGCAGTGCCCACTTGCCACTGCTCCTTGATAGTGTGGGCAGGTTTCCAGTGTGTAATGCCAAGCTTTGGTCTTTGCCATGCCCTTGGCGTGGTCAACATGACCAGTTTTTGCTCTTGAAAACCACAAGTGATCTGTGCGGTGCGACATCACATTGCAAGCTGGGAGAAGAACCATCATGGGACGGAGTGTTGTGGCTGTTTAAGTACATTTGAATGTGTTCAAATTAATGGAAGTCACCAACATGGGGCAGGGAAGATTGCAACTGAGATCTCACCAGCACAAATCAGTCTTGGCCTTCTCGCAAGACTTTGTGGCCAAAATGGAATTTGCACTCACAGCCGACAGGGTTGCTAAATCTTGGCCACTGACTTTTGGCAGAAACAGACAAAAGCCACAGCAGAAGGGGCCACAAAATTTCGCCCACTGAGCAAACAAAGCAGTTAAAAACACTCACTGCTGTTCAGATTTTAAGATCATTTGAAATCAGTGAGATGTAAAGGAGAACTTTTTGCTATCATTTTCGGGGGTGGGGTGGCAAGATTGGTGGCAGGAGCAGGAATTCCCAAAGGAGTCCCAAAAAATTTACCTCAGCGGATTTCCCATTTCAATTTCCCTCAGCAGTGATGTAATGATAATTCTGATTTTGAATGTCAGGATCCCCATTTGAATGTATTTAAAATGGAAACATCAGGTTTGTATGCACGATAGATACCCCCCACCCCACCCCCACCCCCACCCCCGTCTTCCCCTCTCCGATTAACTTGTTTATTCATGTTGATGGAGTGGTAAAATTTCACCCATAAAAAAATCGATGGCATCTTCTAGAGTCCTTTATTTAACTATGCGTGTGTGGATTCCAGAGTTTTTGTTGCAAAATGTGGACCGTCTTCTCTTTCCATTGTAATATATGTGTACTGGTATTGGACAGAAATCTGATACTTTTTTCAGTGTAAGGTTTTGGGCATAATCTTACCACCCATTCACGCCACACTCCTATTGCAGTGAAGATGGAGAATTTGGCGACAAGTCAAATCTCCATACATTGCAGCGGGATGGGAAAATCCCGCTGGCATGAATGGTGGGAAAATTCTGAAAACATATTTATTAGTCTCACAAGTATGTTTAAATTGACGTTGTTGTGAAAATCCCATGGTTGCCACACTCCAGCACCTGTTTGATACACAGAAGGAGAATTTAACATGGCCAATGCACCTAACCAGCACATCTTTCGGGCTGTGGGAAGAAACTGGAGCATTTGGAAGAAACTCACACAGACATGGGGAGAACATGTAGACTCTGCATAGACAGTTATCCAAGCTGGGAATTGAACCCAGGTGCCCTAGCTGTGTGAGGCAGCAGTGCTAATGACTGTGCCAGCTCTCCAATATCAGATCTGATCTGGATTAGAACATTCCCTTTCCAGTGATCCTCCACAGCTGCACAACTGTGTGTGTGCTTTTTATGATGGTGCCTTACCCAATAAAAGTGTTTTTATTTTACATTTCTCAGTTGTTATTGCTAATTTGTTTTCAAATGATAGCGATGCTCAAAGCAATATTAGAAGAAAAACTTCTTTCACTCTGTTTTTTCACAATGAAAGACCACTATATAATCATGCCTAGATTTTTATATCTATTTATTGACCAGAATATTGTTTGTCCCAAGATATCAGTCCCACACGTGTAAAACAGCATGAATAATTTTCATCCAATTATTGATGTGAGGAAACAAATAAGGCTCATGGTCACCTGCATCCTTTTACATATTTTGTTCAGTGGTGTATTTTCTTTTACATAACTGTTTGCAGATTAAGTACTGGGATAATATGCAAACTATTAGTTCTCAAATGGATAAAATTTAGTTTGGCAGCTGGTAAAGAGAAGAAGGCTTAGGCTACAGATGTTTCATATCACTTTGGCTCTCTGCTGCCAGATATTTTTAAGCACTTTTCCTTCATTAACCTACTTGGAACGAAACAGAAATCAAATTTATGAAAAAAATCAGATAGTTTGAACTTGATGTTTTACATAATTTGTGAGTAAGTTTCAAAAGGTGCCAACTAATCTCTTCAGCATCAATCTGGCAGTCGAAAAAATATCTCCATAATTAAAATATTATGTATCAAAATTATAACATTGCTGTGCAGAGTTTGTTTATAGTAATTCTGAAAGTAAACATTGATGGCCATGAGTTGTGTTGCAACCCCTAAATGAACACTACAAAACTCTAACATGTATTCCAATCTGGTCGAGAGACATTTGGCCAAGAAAAGCACTGATTATAAATCAAGTTACAAATAAATTAACTCTCTCTTTGAGTGGCCTGTTTTTCTCTCATTCAACATCCCAGTGAACATTCTATTACTAGTAACATTCTTCATTTTGATAAATTGTTCTTGCCTTCAACAGTGCTTTTTTTTCCCCTTTCAATAAGATATGAGCACCTTTGGCAAGGCCAGACTTTATTGCCCATCCCTAATTGTCTATGAAAACACAAGAACACAGAAGAGATGAGAGCAAGAATAGACCATACAGCCCATCAAGCCTAGTCTGCCATTCAGTGCGATTATGGTTGATTTTGTTCTTCAACTGCACTTTCCTGCCTGCTCCCTTAATTCCATGACAGATCAAATATCTGTCTAGCTCAGTCTTAAATTTAGTCAATAATAGAGAATCCACAATTCTCTGAGTCAAGAATTCCAAAGGTTCGCAATCCTTTGAGTGAAGAAATTTCATCTCAATCTTTAATGATTGCACCATTATATTGCTAGCCAAGGATTTCTGCCTCTGCCTAGCCCAGCACGACCGAGGTTTGCTGAGAACAGACTTACTTTCTGTTTCAGATCTGTGGCACAGCATTAAAAGGCCTTGTTCCAGAATGAGTGACCTTCTTGGGAATTTTACAACTTCATAACCATCTGTATAAAGAAATTACTCTTTCTCACCGTTCTGAACTTCTTACAATTAATGTTATATCTCTGACCCTTTTTCCATACCCCTCAATTAGTGAAGGAATCTGTTTGTAACTACCCTGCCTACTGCTACATTTTCTCTAAAATGCATCAAATCACACACTGACATTGAATTCCATCTAACCACATTTAATCTATTACCTCTACTTATTAGCATTCTTTGCAACTTAATTTGGTCTTCTAAAAAAATAACTATTATGCATCATCTGCAAATCTCAATAACATTCTCTCTATGGCAATTTCTAAATCAGTGTTATTTAAGCCCCAGACATTAAACCCACGACCATAAATTGCCAACCATTCTGAAAAATATTTCTCAACACAGTACCCCTTTAGAACATAGAACATAGAACAATACAGCACAGAACAGGCCCTTCGGCCTTCGATGTTGTGCCGACCAAAATAAAAAGCAATGCCCCTCCCAACTAAACCATCCCCTTCTCTTCCATATACTTATCAATTAACCTCTTAAACGCCACCAAACTTGGCGCATCTACAACAGCTGCAGGCAGGGCATTCCCATCCCTAATCACTCTTTGAGTAAAGAACCTACCTCTGATATCCGTCCTATAACTCATACCCCTTTATTTAAAGTTGTGTCCCCTCGTGCTAGCTTTTTCCATCCTAGGAAAAAGGCTATCACTGTCCACCCTATCCAAACCTCTAATTATCTTATATGTTTCAATAAGATCCCCCTTAGCCGCCTCCTTTCTAACGAAAACAACCTCAAATCCTTCAACCTCTCTTCATAGGACCGGCCCTCCATACCAGGCAACATCCTGGTAAACCTCCTCTGTACCCTCTCCAATGCCTCCACATCTTTCTTATAATGTGGGGACCAGAACTGCACACAATACTCCAAGTGCGGCGCACTAGAGTTTTGTACAGTTGCAACATGATGCTGCGGCTCCTAAATTCAATCCCCCTACCAATAAAAGCTAAGACTCCATATGCCTTCTTAACAACTGTATCCACTTGACTGCCTACTTTCAGGGATCTATTGACACATACACCAAGATCCTTCTGTTCCTCAACACTAGTAAGAGCCCTACCATTAGCCCTATACTCTACACATTTATTGTTCCTGCCAAAGTGCATTACCTCACACTTTTCCACATTAAACTCCATTTGCCACCTCTCGGCCAGCTCTGCAACTTGTCCAAGTCACTCTGTAAACTATAACACCCCTCTTCACTATCTACCACTCCACCGACTTTAGTGTCATCTGCAAATTTACTGATCCATCCATCAATACCCTCATCCAGATCATTTATAAAAATTACAAACAGCAGGGGCCCCAAAACAGACCCCTGAGGCACACCACTTGTCACCGAACTCCACGATGCATATCTCCCATCAACCACCACCCTCTGTCTTCTATCTGCCAGCCAATTCCTAATCCAATTAGCTAAATCACCCTCTATTCCACACATCTGCATTTTCTGTAGAAGTCTTCCATGGGCCACCTTATCAAAAGCCTTACTAAAGTCCATATATACTCCATCAACCGCCTTACCCCCATCCCCCTCTCTGGTCACTTTCTCAAAAAACTCAATGAGGTTAGTAAGGCATGACCTACCCTTCACGAAACCATGCTGACTATCCCCAATCAATTCATTTCTCTCTAAATAACTATAAAGCCTATCCCTAATAATTCTCTCCAATACCTTGCCCACAACAGAAGTAAGACTCACTGGCCTATAATTCCCTGGAAGGTCTCTCTTCCCCTTCTTTAACAATGGGACCACATTCGCTATCCTCCAGTCCTCCGGAACCACACCCGTAACCAACGAGGACCTGAAGATCAGAGCCAGAGGCTCTGCAATCTCCTCTCTTGCCTCCCAGAGAATCCTAGGGTAAATCACGTCCGGCCCAGGGGACTTATCCAACTTCAAACCCTCGAGAATTTCTAACACATCCTCCCTATCTACTACAATACTCCCCAATTTGCAACCCTGTACCTCAGTGCTCTCCACAGCTACATTTCCAGCACTCTGCGTGAATAATTTGTTATCCAATTTAATCTGGTTTGGTCCTGTAAATTCCATTTTGCTTATCATTTCTATTATCTCCTATGTCATACTGTTTCCTAAAATCCATTTGCACCATGTACATTTCACTTAGAATCATAGAACCCTACAGTGCAGAAAGAGGTCTTTCAGCCCATCAAGTCTGCACCGACCACAATCCCACCCTGGCCCTACCCTCATATCCTTACACATTTTACCGGCCAATCCTGTAACCTCAGCATCTCAGCACAGTAAGGGGCAATTTTAACATGGCCAATTAACCTAACCTGCACATCTTTGGTCTGTGGGAGGAAACTAGAGCATCCAGAGGAAACCCATGCAGACACGAAGAGAACATGCAAACTCCACACAGACAGTGACCCGAGCCAGGAATCGACTCCAGGTCCCTGGAGCTGTGAAGCAGCAGTGCTAACCATTGTGCTACCATGCCGCCCAGTTACCATGACATCTGTTATTTCCTCAGTGATTTTGTGAATTTTTTCAAATATGCTTATTTCTTTGAAATCTGAGCAGTTACTTCAAACTATTTTTTCTTTATTTACGAACATGGTAATTTTATCTGGTAATCTCATCCTTAAAGACTCTCAAATTTATTCTACAGAAGATATTAACCTAACTAGTCTACAATTACCCAGGTTAAAATTTAACATTTTTAAAATGAATACTATATTGACCACTCTTCAGTCCTGGACTCAAAATATAAAATTCCTTCCCTCCGCTTCTTGTCACATTCTGCTACTTTATCTCCCTGTAGGCAAACTAAATTTTTCCTTTCATCTTCCATAACATTGCTTATCTCATTATCAAATCACTTAAGGGTATGTACTTTCTCTGATATAGTTCTTTCCAGTCAAAATTGATGGAAAGTACTCTTTAATTTTTTGCTCCTCATTTCCAAGTTGATAATCCTCTCCTCACAGGCAGGTTCCCTACCTCAACAACTTTTTTCAACTGATCAATTTGGAAAATAATTCATATCATCTGACATTGAAATATTTTTGTTCATACTTCCTTGTGACTCTCCTTATCTCAGAAATTTATTAGCATCGAGGCATAAAACAGGTGCCCAAATACATGGCAGGGAGCATACATACATACATTCTGCATCAAAGTGCATCAGCCGTCATATTAACAAAAAAGTCCTTTATAAATTTGCAGTGCTCGCTCCTGAAACAGGCATCAGGTCCTTTGCATATGCAAATAAGCAAACTAATTTCTCGTTCAGGCCCCTTTTAATAAATCTGTTAGCAACAGACTGCAGCATGTGTTGTGCATGCTGCTGTCAGTACTCTCAGGCACTTGGCAGCCAAAAGCGACAGCTGGAGACTGCCTACCCAGTGGGTAGGTTTTAGTTTTTCTACTTAGCTTATTGTGGATCTCAGAGGAGCTCACCACTGCTCGCGCTCTTCCTGACTGAACCCTCTATTCCTTTGCCAGAATCTGCTTACCACTCCAGCACCTGAGCAACGAGCTGTCTCTCGGGCCGTGACAAGCAACCGCAACTCGCTGGTGATAATAAATGAAGCTGGATGACCAGTTTTGTGTTGCCCTGACACTATCATCATCAGGCATGTGCAGTGTGTACTGCACTGAGACTAATCCCCAATTCGGGCCCGATCCAATTTCTAAACCTTAATCTCACTTCTTAATTTCTCATCTTCTAGCTGAGATTTTTAACTGTATTATTAATATTCTCAGACCATTGGTCACCTTCATCAATTTTAATTAGTTTCCAAACTCATTATATAACTGCAGTACCCTGAAACCACTTTTATTTTTTTACTAGAATGTACTTTTGAAATCTGTTTTAAGAGCAGGTTTGTTCCTGTGCAGGCATGTGTGCCAATTCTCCTTCAACCTCACCTCCACTTGCAAAGCTTCTCATCTTGTTGAAATCTCTCTAATTCAATCTGGTGTTCTTTTTTTTATACTGATTTTTTTTTTAAAAAACTTATTATATTGTAGTCACCAGGTCTTCACCCACATTTAATTTAACTACCTGATCTACTTCATGACTTCTGTCATTGTAGCTTATGGCTCCATTGGCTGGGCGGCTTGTTTGTGATGCAGAGTGACAATTAACAGTTTAGGTTCAATTCCTGTACCGATTAAGGTTATTTAATCCTCCTGTATAGTGTTCCTGAGTTCTCCCCCTCAAAGGGAGAGCAACCTATGGTCATCCAGGACTGCAGTGACTTTGCCCTTTATTAACATACAGTTTGAGGAAGCAGTCACGTACATGTTTTAGGAATTCCATTTCCTGTACTGCAACCCAATGAAGATGGTTCATTAAAATCTTTCAGGACAATAGGGCGGACTCCCTGTACCCCAACCAAAATGTCAAGTGCAAATCCACTTCTGCTTGGCTGGCTCGCCCACTTTAGTTTTTCGCACAGTAAGTGGTTTGAGGTGGGACGTCTGAACATCTCCAGGAGGAAATCCTAGATCATGGAACTTGTTAAACAATCAGCAGTTTTGCACCCTAGCTGTGCCGGCAGGAGCGATGGCCACTGCTGGTGCTATGGCTAGACCAAAGAGATGGTGTACTGCAATGGATTGGGCATCCAGGTGTATCTGAGAATTCTCTGAATTCAGGCTGACAGGCCCTAGTGAGAGGGAATATAGTGGGTGATAGTGGATGTGAGGAGGCAAAACTTTGGGGAAGGGACTTTGATTGGCACTGGAGTACTGGTAAAAAGCACCATTTCCCCTCCTTATCTTAGATGGCCAACAGCACTGAGCAGCAGCTTCTCCAACTGTGTGGTGGGATTAAGCCTTTAATTGGACATTAATTGCCCATATAAGGACCTCAATTGGGCCATAGGCAGGTGACTTGTGTAAACTTGCCTCTTGTAAACTTGCAATGGGAGTGGGGGAGGGTGATGGATACACTGACGGTGGCATGGTATCCTGATTAATGGGCCCGCTCATCTGCTTTCCTGTCCTAACCTGCAAAATTCAGCACAATAATTTTGTAAGTCCCCAGCTCTCTCATCTTTTTGCAGAGTTCTTTCATTTTCTTCTCATGATTTGGTGTTCTGTGATGCATCCCAAACAATGAAAAAATTCTTTTCACTTTTAACCCCCATCCATATTGACTCCTGTTTACTTTCTGGCCATCTGAATCCTGGATACAAACACCTTTTACAAAGATCGCCATTCAGCTTCATATTTTAGATTTGTTATTATCCTGATATGTACATTTTCCATTCTCATTCAGCTTGTAGCCTGGTTTCTGTTAATGTCATCAACTTTAGATCTTCCTGTTAAAAAAATGCCTTCAGTTCCCCAGTGTATTTTTCACATTTTGCTTCTTGCAATACATTAACTTGTTTATTTGCTTTCTTTAAATAAAGTTCCACTTCTTTTCCCACGTTTTTTTTCTGTTTATCTGTTCATTGCCATTAGAAAGTCCTTCCCCCATTCAGAACTATTCAATTTCATTTAATTCTCTTAGTCCAAGTGTGGAACTTTCCAGTCCTGCCATTGCCAGGATTCATGGTGAGCAGGATTGGAAAAAATTGGAAAGATGTCAAAAGTCATATTCCCGCCAGTGGGATAACAAATC